>JARBWK010000001.1:206383995-206499384 GCA_030556195.1 Anolis apletophallus | reverse complement strand
GGAAGGATTAAGGAGAGAGAGTTTAGTTCCTAGAGGGGCAGGAAAGGCGGGTCTGAGGAAAAGGCGGGAGCTTGGTTTCTAGAAGGACAGAAAGGCGTGTCTGAGGAAGGTCACTTTCTTCCTGCCTCTCTATGAAACACTCTCTCTCCCCTTAACCCTTCCTTGCCCAGCAACACACTGGAAGGAGGGGGAAAGGGCATCTCTCTCCAAAACCTTGGAACCAAAGGACTGAAGGTGAAGGCAAAGAGAGAGAGACAGATAGAAAGAGAGAGAAGGTCTAATCTGCATTCATAGGATAGTCATTCAGATCTCCTCTCTCCCTGCCAACCCTTGCTCCCTAACCCCTCTGAACCTTAAAGGTCACCCATCCATCCAGGGAGCAGAGCAGGGCAGGGCCTTCAACAGAGAAAGAAGGTCTCAGCCCAGGTCAAGGCCCAGGCTCCCTTTGCCCAAGGAGGAGGAGGAGGGACACAGGCTTGGGTGGGAGACACAACCACAGCACCCAAATGCTATCTGGGGGAAGTCCAGGGAGCAAGGTTGGAGGGAGGAGAAGAGGAAGGAAAGGCCAAAAGGCCAAACTCCCCTCTTCTCTCCCAGCCAGGCAAGTAAGGGTGAAGGGGAGAGAGATGGGTTCCTAGAGTGACAGGAAAGGCGGCTCTGAAGAGGCCCACATCCTTCCTGCCTCTCTGGGAACCAATCTCCCTCCCATTAACCCTTCCTTCCTTGCCCAGCAGAGCCTCCACCCACAACAGAGGAAGAAGTTCTCAGCCTGGGGTCAATAACAGGGCTCCCTTTTCCCAAGGAGGAGGAGGGACACAGGCTTGGGTGGGAGGCACAACCACAGCACCCACCACCAGCAGGCTCTGCCTTGCCCACGGCCTTTGAGAAATCCCCAAAGCGTCACTCTGCCAAGGCCGGGGAACCTTCATTCAGAGTTTGGTTAGAAGGGAGTCTCCGATTTCCACATTTCAGACTTATTACGCATGACGTCTATAAAAGAGTGGCCTATAATATAGTGGAGTCATGATCTTCCCAGCCAGTCCCCAGTACAACGGAGGTGCAGGTTTTCATCCACCTTGTTCGAATGAGAAGTAAAAAAAATTGAGCCCAAAATACATGCCCCACGGTTGCACTTGCCATGCAACGTATGCCTTTGCTCCTCAATCCATACCTGGTTGGGGATGAAAAATAGCCATTCTGGCTCCTGCACACTGTGAAACAAGCAGGCCCGGAGGGAGGCCCCACCGCAAAATATATGGAACACTTCACGAATTTGCGTGTCATCCTTGCGTGTCTTCTCCGTATCGTTCCAATTTTAGTACATATGCTGCAGAAGTGAGCCCACCGCAAAATATACCCGGCAACAATAGTCCCGATAACGTGCAACTAGGAAAGCCATTGAAATATTTTTCAAGATAGTTTGCTCAGTTCCTAGCTGTGTTCAGCAGACAGAGGCCTCGCCATCAGCAGGAGGAGGTTCTGGTTGGCTCCGCCGGGAGCAGAGGTGAAGGGGACGGGCCCCGGGAGCAAGGCAAAGGCATCTTCTTGGGGCAGGGAAGCTGGTGCACGCTCCCATCACTGCCTCTCCTGTATGAACACACCTGCCCACCCACACTTTCCAGAATTACACAAATGTAATGTGCACTCCCATTTTGGCACGGTCATTTAGCCAAAAATGGTGTGCCTTAGATTTGCATGAATACAGTAATTGGTACTTAGATTTTCTCAAGACATTGGAAGTGGCTAGTTAGGAAGCTTGTATTAATTATACAAACACTGGGTTTTCTTTATATCGGCTAACATCGGCCATCCAGGTGTTTGGACTTTGACTCCCAGGAATCCCATCCAGCTTACCGACTGTTAAGAATTGTGGGAGTTGAAGTTCAAAAACACCTGGAAGGCCAAAGTTTGCCCATTCCTACTTTACACAGACAAACTTCCTTCCTTCATGTATAAGATCCAGGGACTTAAATTTTGCAAAATCGATCAAATTCCCAGTCTATAACAAAAGCAATAATATATAACATGGTTAATTCTAAAATAATGAGATTCATGTTTTTTTAATTTAACGTGTATTAAAAATATGTGTGCCAGGAGCAAGGAAAGAGACAGTAAACGTTAGCTGAAGATACAATTTGCACATCAAATAATAGTGCAAACATATTTTCCTTTGGCTTCCCCTCAAAAGAACTACCGAGTTCAAATCTGGAATCACAACAACATACATAAAGTGGAAATTTGTAACCAAGGTGGTAAAGGAACTGGAAACTAAGCCCAAGAGGAACAATGGATGGAATTACATATCGTGTTTTGAAAAATAAGTGATATGAAAATGATTGTCACAGGGAGGTTGCTTTCTGCTCCTCCAGAGAACAGGACCTCCAACTTAGGGATTCAAATTACAAGAAAGTGGGCTCTACCAAATCTTAGGCAGAACTTCTCAAACGGTCCTGTTTGAAATCGGATGATGTGGGTGTCCAGATAAGCAAAGTCTAGCCAAGTGTAACAAGCTGAGGGAATAACATGAGTTCATTGAGAAATGCTGAATGTATAGTCTACAGCACCAACATGTCCAGAACCTGTTATCTCCCTGTTGCAAGTAATAATCATAATCATAAGTATCATAATCATCTTTATATCCCACCCCCTGGGGCAGCTTACAGAAGATAAATTACAGTACACAACCAAAACACCAAAAAAAGTTAATACATAACCTACAATATCAAAAAGCATAGCAAACTAAAAATAACAATATAATAAAATTCTCAATTTAAATTTTTGCTTTTGGATTATATTGTACAGCAGGGCTAAATAATCCAGCCAGTTCACCATCATGATAAGTGATAACTAATTTTATCAGTTTTGTCACAGCTCCTGGATGATGTCTCTGTGATAGTTCAAAAGGTATGAACCCCAAACAAAACATTTCTCACACATCGGGCATTTGTATGTTATTTAGCCTGTGTGTATTCTCTGGTGCTTGTTAAGGGATGAAGTCTGAATAAAACATTTCCCATACTTATAGCAATTTTATCCTTTCTTTCATGCGTGTAGTTTTTTTGTGTCTCATCAATTGTGAATTGTAAGCAAAACACTTCTCACAGTCCTGGCAATGTTATGGCTTCTCTCCTGTATGGAGTCTTTTGTGGCTCACCAAGGCTGAACTCTGAGTAAAACATCTCCCACACTCCTGGCATTGGTATGGCTTCTCTCCTGTATGGAGTCTTTTGTGGCTCACCAAGGCTGAACTCTGAGCAAAACATTTCCTACACTCCTGACATTGGTATGGCTTCTCTCCTGTATGGAGTCTTTTGTGCCTCACCAAGGCTGAACTCTGAGTAAAACATTTTCCACACTGCTGGCATTGGTATGGCTTTTCTCCTGTGTGGAGTCTTTTGTGCTTCACCAAGGATGAACTCACAGAAAAACATTTCCCACACTCCTGGCATTGGTATGGCTTCTCTCCTGTGTGGAGTCTTTTGTGGCTATTCAAGGCTGAACTGGAAGCTAAATATTTCCCACACACCTGGCATTGGTATGGCTTCTCTCCTGTGTGGAGTCTCTTGTGGATCACCAATTCTGAACTGTTAGTAAAACATTTCCCACACTCCTGGCATTGGTATGGCTTCCCTCCTGTGTGGAGTCTTCTGTGGCTCACCAACTGTGAACTGGAAGCGAAACATTTCCCACACTCCTGACATCGGTATGGCTTCTCTCCTGTGTGGAGTCTTTTGTGGATCACCAAGTGTGAACTGTTAGTAAAACATTTCCCACACTCCTGGCATTTGTATGGCTTCTCTCCTGTATGGAGTCTTCGGTGGATCAACAAGTTTGAACTGCGAGCAAAACATTTTCCACACTCCTGGCATTGGTGTGGCTTCCCTCCTGTGGGGAGTCTTTTGTGGCTCACCGAGTGTGAACTCTGGATAACAGGAATCCCACATTCCTGGCTTATGAAATCCTCAGTTCCTTCAAAGATTTCTACTTGGCTCAGATCTGGCAGTTTGTGATTAGCAATACATTTTGCTGTTACCTTCCCTTTACAATGCTTTTTCCCAGCACTGAGAGTCTTGTGAAGTATTAGTCCCATATTTTGGGTAAAACACTGCCCACATACATTGCATTTGTAGGGCTTTTCTCTGGCAGAACCTTCATCTTTGTGGCTTTGCTGGCGTCTAGGGAGGCCCCCTTTGCGTCCCAAACGCTTCCTGTGTTTGGAGTTCCAGTTATCTGCTGTGAAGAAGGACAGAAATAATCATTCTTCAGTGTGAGTGATAAGGACTCTAGGGAAATAATATAAGTAGGAGATTGAAATGATCCTTCAAACAACATAGATATGGAAGAAAAGAAGATATAACTGCTGTCCTCTCCTCACCCCTTGTTTAGTAAAGATGGACACTGTTTGACTGCCTGGAGCCTCTAAGGGAGAGGTGAATAACATATGCTCCAGAGTTAGCCTGGCTTTTTATTCTGTCTCCTTCTTTCTGGGGGAATGGATGCCTTTTCCCTTCACATTCAGATGCATGCCTTTTTCTCTAGCTAAAACTTTAAATTGCTACCACCCATTTCACAATTGTTCCCTCCTTTTTATTTCTCTCCCCCAACCTCTAGTTCTCTCTCCCTTTGTTCACTAACGGTTGGATTTTTCTGCTCCAACGTAGAAGGTATCCAAGGAACATAGATATCTATAACAAATAGCAAAATGGAAGATGCAAACTGTTATCAACAACCGTGCTGTGTTGTTCTTACCTATGTTTGTCTGTTTAAACTGCAAATAAATCACTAAAGGATCATACAAAAGGTACAAGCCTTAATGATACTTTATTGCTTCCCTCCGGAGTTTACTCGTAAATTCAGAGTTATACATTCACGCTTCCGTATAATATAAGAAGTGACTGATAGATATACAAAATGTATGTATAAACAACATTTCTGAAACACTAAATACTTGAAATGTCCTTAAAGGCCCTCACATGAGCAGTGCACCCTGGTTTGACAAAGAATGCCACGTTCTGAGAACAAAGATGTGGACAGCAATGAGGCATGCTCAGGGACAACATTCCACATATTCGCAGGCCGAAATGTTGACCCTGAGACAAGAATACAAGAAACTTATTAAAACCAAAAGGAAAAATCATGCAGTCTCAATCTTTTTATTTGTTCTTTTTATTTTTTATTTGTCGAATTTCTAGGCCGCCACTCCCAGGAGGCTCGGGGCGGCTCACAATAGGGTAATACACATTAAAACACATAAAGCACTCTAAAATATCCATACATTAAAAACACAATGCGCTGTACGAAATACGAAACGCACAGCATAATACAGTATAAAGGATAAAATCAACAAGCAAGACTAAGACACTGATGGCGTCTTATAAGCCTGTTGAAAGAGGAAGGTCTTACAGGACCTCCTAAAGGACATGAGATCTTGGAGGGCTCGTGTCTCAGCTGGGAGAGCGTTCCATAGAGTTGGAGCTATCACTGAAAACACTCTCCTTCGGGTCACAGTCAGCCTAAGCATCTTGACAGGGGGAATTGCCAATAGATTGATGTTCTCTGACCGCAGTGATCTCATAAGGCAATATGGGGTAAGCTGGTCCCTCAGGTACATTGGCCTCAGGTCCGGACTTGAATGTTCAGCTAAGAGTAACAACTCGTCTGTTTTTTGGCACGCAGTAACTGGAATTTTGAAGGAAAGGAAATTTGCATTTGATATACCTATCCCCGCAGAGGACTGGGAAAATTACTATACCCAATTATTTGCTCCATCAGAACACACAGTGGTGCAGCCCCCAGTCAAAGACTTATCAATAGAACCCCTTACCCCATTGGCCTCCAGTAACAAAATATGAAATCAGATGTGTCATAAACGACCTAAAGACCAAAAAAGCACCAGGGGAAGACTATCTACCTGCTGAGCTATTTAAAAAATACCTGGACTGGTGGGCCCCTCTATTAGCAGGCCTATTTACACACATAAACAACACCTGCCAGATCCCAGTTGGTTAGAAGATGGGAATAGTTGTCCCCATATACAAAAAAGGAAACAAAAAAGATCCTGGTTCTTATCGGCCGATTAGTCTAATTGATATTGTGGCCAAAATATATGCCAGATACCTCCTGAGCAGAGTTGAGGACTGGGAAAAAGAAAAACACATTCTCATTGAAGAACAGGCCAGCTTCAGGCAAAGTAGATCAACCATTGATAATTGTTTTGTGTTAAAACACCTAACTACAAACTATACCAACAAAGGGAAACAACGGTATGCTGTCTTTATAGACCTTAGTGCAGCATTCGATACTGTAAATGGAGAGATGTTATGGACGAAACTAACTGATCTCAATATTGAACCCAGACTGCTGGCACTGATCAAAGCACTTTACACAAACACCTATCTGAAAGTGAGATTTGGGTTGCAGGGAGCCATGACAAACTGTGTTAAAACACACAAAGGGGTCAGACAAGGCTGTATATTAGCACCAATGCTATTTAGTTTATATGTAAATGATCTACCTGAACAGTTAAAGGACCCAGAGGTACATATGCCTCAGGTGCTTAAAGCACACATTAACATCCTGTTATATGCTGATGGCATGATATTATTGTCATACTCGCAAGTTGGGCTACGTAGGTTCCTGAGAAGATTTAGCTCCTATTGTCATAAGAACTCCCTAACTATCAACAAATCGAAGTCAAAAATAATGGTATTTGGCAAACGACATAATAGTCATAGATGGCTTCTGGATGGTGAACCAATAGAGCAAGTTCGCACTTTTATGTACCTAGGAGTCGTTCTTTCCGAGACCGGTTCCTGGCTGCCACACCATCAAAGGAATTCAGCCAGAGCGAGAGTAAGGGCAAATCAACTGCTTAAATTAACAAATCATAGTCAACCAGGATCCTTAGACCCACTTCTTAAAGTATATAAGGCTAAGGTCACCCCTATGCTCTTGTACGGAGCGGAAGTCTGGGGCCTAAACCAGGTAACATTATTAGAGCAATCTCAAGCGCAGCACCTCCGTAACTTTCTGGGAGTAGATAGAAGGACCCCAGTTGCAGCAGTGAGAGCAGAAATGGGAGTATACACAGTTGATGGTTTATGCAAAATTAGGACATATAAATATTGGTTAAAACTAAATGCCATGGCAAATGATAGACTACCAAAACTGTGCCTGTTAGCGCAGACCAAAAATCAACATCAGTCCTCTTGGCTAGCTCAACTGACAAAATACATTAGGAGTTGTGGACTTCCAATTCTATATCCAAATCTCCTAAAAGAACTAGATCCAAAAATAGTGGCACAACGAATACAGGATATAGAGGCTCAGAAAGATATTGCTACCCTCAGTAAAGCCGGCTCACTGAAATGGCTAAGTCGCTTCAAACACACTTTTCAAACAGCCGAACACCTAAAGACAGAAATGCCTAAACATCTCAGGAAGGTATTCACTAGAACCAGATTTGAACAGACAGATACAATGGTTAAACATGGAAGATTCAACCAGGTTCCATATAACGAACGTTTTTGTATCTATGGGGCGACAGAGGTAGAGGATATTACACATGTACTGTTTAGTTGTATTTTGTACAAGAAAGAGAGAAATCAATACCTCGGACACAGAAGACTCACTGGGACCCGCATATTAAAACTACACTCTTAATGGCTGGCCAGAATGCTAAGATAACACACCAAACGGCCCTTTTTTTACATAAAGCAATGCATTGAGAACTGCGTATTTGGAGACAATTGGGGTAAACTGTAGGGGTGACGCAGATATCTAAATTGGATTGGGATTGTGCAATAGCTGGTCTATTTTAAACTTCGTTTTAACCTTCATTTTAAACTTTTGTGGTATGTAATTTTACCTTGGCATTTTAATGTTGATATTTTAAACTATTTTTTAACTTAATCAATTTTTAATTGTGTTAACTGCTTGTTTATTTTAACTTATGTTGTACTGTATGTGTATGCCAAACGTTTTTGATACGGGCAGTGGGCTAATCAATAAAGATTACTTACCCTTTAGAAAATAACTTAAGATCATCCGGGGATGCCCTGAGGATGAGAGACAGA
The DNA here is from genome assembly GCA_030556195.1 of Anolis apletophallus. Classification (NCBI taxonomy): domain Eukaryota; kingdom Metazoa; phylum Chordata; class Lepidosauria; order Squamata; family Anolidae; genus Anolis; species Anolis apletophallus. Next base: position 206,491,309 of record JARBWK010000001.1, on the reverse strand, counting down.
ACCTTCTCGGCTGTGGCCCCCCGGCTGTGGAATGCGCTACCAAGTGAAATATGATCAACCCCATCCCTCCTAGCTTTCAGGAAGAAAGTAAAATCGTGGTTGTGGGACCAGGCCTTTGCACAGTAACAATAATATATTGTAATATAAGTCTCTCTAGTTTAAGTACCTCATTCGCAAAAATACAAATACAAAAAACATCAACACATTATCTTGGTAAGTACCATATACTGTACTTGCGTGTGCAATTACGAGTAGCTGGCTCACATGCAAGTGAGCGGAGACGGCAGGTGTGGGCGGAGGAAAGTTCTTTGTGTCATCAAAGATAAGAACCGATAAGAACCATTTTCTCCGCTCACACCTGGCGTCTCCGCTCACTTGCATGTGAGCCAGCTGCTCGTAATTGCATACGCAAGTATATGTATGGTACTTACCAAGATCATGTGTTGATGCTTTTTGTATTTGTATTGTTGCGAATAAGATACTTAAACTAGAGAGACTTATATTACAATATATTATTGATATCACTCCAAGATATTTTTCTCACTCCTTTTGTTTGTTCTATTTTGCTACTGGCACAGCCAACCCTTTTCTACTTTGCTCAGTAACTGCAGCACTTTCTTTGGAACTGACTGTTTTAACAACAGACATGAAATACGGCTTCCCCATGGATTGATTGATTGAATGTGGATTGTACAGATAGAATTTTAAATTAACTGGATACCTAATGTTTTAATGTTGATGTTTTAATCTTGTTGTATTAGTGTTTTATATTGTGTATTGTTGCTGGCATCTAATTGTGCCTTGTAAGCCGCCCTGAGCCCCATCCCACCCCCAGGGGGGGTTGATAAGGGTGGGTTAGAAATGCAGTCAATAAATATATAATAAATAAATCCACAAGTCCAAATGATATTATTCTTCCTCGTAATGGAGGTTGATCTTGCAGACAGAGCTGGTATCTTCACCAAGTCAATACATTATTCTTCATGAAGGTTATAAAACACAACAGCCACTTTTCCACCTGAGGCCCTAAGAAAGTTCCCAAAGGAGGTTTACGTCAAGAGGAGAAGCTGTAATAGTTTCTAAAACGTGCCACCTTGAAATAGCAAATCAGCTGAGAGAAAAAGAAGGGAGATTGCTCTCTGTATTAGAAAGACTAAGGGGCCCATATATTACTAATATGTCATATATTTCTAACATAAGCCCTGCCTTGAGGAGCCTCGGTGATTGACATTATTTTGGAAATTACTTCCACCAGAGAGCTGCTGAGTGGAATATTCAAAGGTCCAACAAGTCATCACGCAGACATCAACCACGAAGGAAGTAAAGCATGAGGGCCACAGTCTCACCTGAGGCCCCGAGAAAGTTCCCAAAGGAGGTTTAGGTCAAGAGGAGAAGCTGTAATAGTTTCTAAAATGGGCCACCTTGAAATAGCAAATCAGCTGAGAGAAAAAGAAGGCAGATTTTACCCTGTATCAGAAAGACTGAGGGACCCATATATTATATCCCAACCTCTATTATAGAGGTTCCATGGTCGGATCACAGTGTCCTGGAAGTCCGTCTGGGAGTGGCCCCTCCACCCGGTAAGGGTGCCGAACCCATTATGGTTCGCCCGAAGAGACTCATGGAACCCACTAGGTTCCTGAACGCTCTGAGGGATTTGGAACTCACCAGCGACTCAGTCGACGGGCAAGTGGAATGCTGGAACACCTGTCTCTCCACTGCCCTAGATGAGATCGCCCCTAGACGCTCTCTCACCCCTCGTAGAAATCGCTCGCCTTGGTTTACCGAGGAGTTGCGAGTGATGAAGCGAAGGAAGAGACAGCTAGAGGACGTGTGGCGAGACCTCTGTGACGGAGCGTCAAGATCGGCTTATAAACAATTCAAGGATGTTTATGAGCGTGCTATCAAGGAGGCCAAAAAGACTCATTATTCCTCCTTGATAGAGTCGGCTAATTCACGCCCAGCTCAACTCTTTAGAATAATTCGGTCATTGACAACAATTTCGACTGTCCCAAATGATAGGGATTTGGCGCCCACAGCTGAGGCATTCCAGAATTACTTCGTCGACAAGATCTTGACTCTCCGCCGGGATATCCCAGCCACCCTTGAGACAGTACGTGAGCTCGAGACCCCGCCGCCACTCGGCGGGCCCACCTTCACCCGTTTCCAACTGCTGGACGCAGCCGCTGTCGATAAGTTACTGACTGCAGCTAGACCAACTACCTGCTCCCTTGATCCGTGCCCTCCTGGCTTGTTAGATCTTGCCGGGAGGGGGCTACTGACCCCTGGGAAAGATTATCAACAGCTCCCTTGAGCAAGGAGTGTTCCCAGGGGGTTTGAAAGAGGCTATGGTAAGACTGCTGCTGAAGAAGCCGAATTTAGATCTTTCGGCTCCCTCCAATTACCGACCTGTGTCTAATTTGCCTTTTTTAGGCAAGGTAATTGAGAGGGCAGCAGCGGATCAGCTGCAGCGGTTCTTAGAAGACACAGCTGGACTTGATCCCTTCCAGTCCGGCTTCCGTATTGGGCATGGGACGGAGACCGTGCTTGTCGCCATTACAGACCAACTTCGCCACCAGCTGGACCAGGGCGGGTCAGCCCTGCTTGTCTTGTTAGATCTGACAGCAGCATTTGATACAGTAGATCATGCACTGTTAGCCCACCGCTTAGCCGTGACTGGAGTCAGGGGGACTGCCCTTAAATGGGTGGCCTCCTTTCTCCGGGATCGGGGACAGCGGGTGGAGAGGGGAGAGGAGGTCTCCGGGAGGCTCCCATTAAGTTGTGGGGTCCCCCAGGGGGCCATCCTCTCGCCCTTATTATTCAACATCTACATGCGCCCCCTGGCCCAGCTGGCCCGTGACTTTGGTCTGGAGTGTTATCAGTACGCGGATGACACCCAGCTTCTGCTGAGAATGGACGGCAGGCCGGATACCGTACCCGATTGTTTCCATCAATGCCTTGAAGCCGTGACTGGATGGCTGCGTGCCAGCCGGCTGAAGGTGAACCCGTCGAAGACGGAGATCTTGTGGCCCGGTCGCCCTGGGCTGGATGAGTGCCGGTTGCCTACCCTGGATGGCGAGCAACTTAGCCCGTCACCTTTGGTTAAGAGCTTGGGGGTTAAGCTGGACTCCCAGCTGACCATGGAGGCCCAGGTCTCCGTGGTCAGCAGGGTGTCGTTTTTCCACCTACGGCAGGCTAGGCGACTGGCACCCTACCTGTCCAGGGATGACCTGGCCACGGTGATCCAAGCGACGGTCATCTCGAGACTGGACTACTGTAACGCCCTCTACGTTGGCCTTCCCTTGTTGACAATCCGGAAACTCAAGCTGGTGCAGAATGCCGCTGCTCGCTTGCTGGTGGGAGCACCAGTGAGGGAGCATATCACTCCCATCCTTCGGCAACTGCACTGGCTTCCTATTGAGTACCGGATTGCCTTCAAGGTGCTGGTTTTAACCTTTAAGGCCTTGCACGGTCTGGGGCCTGTGTACCTGAGGGACCGCCTTACCCGTATGTTCCCCCGAGATCACTGCGCTCGGAAGAGCAAAACCTGTTGGTGATTCCATCGTCCCGCTCCTGCCATCTATCCAGTACTAGACAGAGAGCTTTCTCTGCTGTGGCTCCAGTACTTTAGAATTAGCTCCCTGAGCATATCCGAGCGACCCCTGAACTCCTTCCCTTTCGAAAGGAATGCAAGACGGCTTTTTTCAGGTTAGCGTTTGGCTAAACCCAAACGTGACTGGCTCGCCCGGTCTCAGCAAAGAACTGTAGACCTGTTCCACCGCGGTTATGTACCATGTTTTTATTACCTGTTTTACTGTATGTTTTATTGCATGTTCGATATTGTGATCCGCCCCGAGCCTGCAGGGAGGAGCGGAATATAAAACCGAAGAAATAAATAAATAAATATTACTAATATTCCATCTAATCCTTACAGTCCTTGTGGGACAACAAGCTAAATATGAGCCAACAATGTGATGCTGCAGCTAAAAAAGCCAATGGGATTTTGGCCTGCATACATAGGAGTCTAGTGTCTAGATCCAGGGAAGTCATGCTACCCATGCTCTATTCCGCCTTGGTTAGACCACACCTGGAATCACACTGTGTCCAATTCTGGGCACCACAATTGAAGAGGGATATTGACTCTAAGCTGGAATGTGTCCAGAGGAGGGCGACTCAAATGGTCAAGGGTCTGGAGAACAAGCCCTATGAGGAGCGGATTAAAGAGCTGGGCATGTTTAGCCTGCAGAAGAGAAGGCTGAGAGGAGACATGATAGCCATGTGAGGGGAAGTCAAAGGGAGGAGGGGGCAAGCTTGTTTTCTGCTGCCCTGGAGAGGAGGACGTGGAGCAATGGCTTCAAAGTACAGGAAAGGAGATTCCGCCTGAACATTAGTTTGATCTTCCTAACTGGGAGAGCTGTTCAGCAGTGGAACTCTCTGCACCGAAGCGTGGTGGAAGCTCCTTCCTTGGAGGCTTATAAACAGGCAAGGTGGCCATCTGTTGGGGGTGCGTTGAACGTGATTGTCCTGCTTCTTGGCAGGAGGTTGGACTGGAAGCCCCACGAGGTCTCTTCCAACTCTATGATTCTATATATTTCTAACATAAGCCCTGACTTGAGGACATTCAGTGACTGGGATGTTTTGAGAAATTACTGAAATAGAAATCCCCACCGGTGAGGGAAACTTACCGAGAGAGCCCACCATCCCGTGAATCTCCTCCATGACCTGCACGTGCAAAGCTTTCTGACCAGGATTCAGGAGAGCCCACTCCTCCAGGGAGAAATAGACAGCCACGTCCTCAAAGGCGATTGGGCCCTGGTGGGAAAAGGAAAATAAGGGAAATCAGGAAAAATAATTACAAAGATCTTTTGAAATGGGCCCACTTCAGCCCTCCCTCCAAGTGTTTTGGGCTTTGGCCCTTTGGAGAAGGAATGGGAAGAAGAAGACCCACCAGGAGGAGAAGAGGGAGGAGGAGGAAAGAGATAGGCTAAGAGGAGGAGGAGGAGGATGGAGAAGCTGACAGGGCCACACTCTCCTCTCCCAGCCAGGCAAGGAAGGGTGAAGGAGAGGGAGTTTGGTTCCTAGAGGGGCAGGAAAGGCAGTAATGAGGCCCACTTCCTTCCTGCCTCTCTGGGAAGCACACTCCCTCCCCTTAACCCTTCCTTGCCCAGCCACATACTGGAAGGAAGGAGGGGGAAAGGGCATCTTTCTCTCTCTCCAGAGCCCAGCTGGAACCAAAGGACTGAAGGTGAAGGCAGAGAGAGAGAGAGAGAGAGAGAGTCATGGAAGAACCATTCCACATTCATAGGATAGTTAGATGTCTTCTCTCCCTGCCAAACCATTGCTTCCCAATGTTCCCACTGGACATTAAAGGTCATCCATACATCCATCCAGGGAGCAGGGCAGAGCAGGGCCTCCACCCACAACAGAGGAAGAAGGTCTCAGCCCAGGTCAAGGCCCAGGCTCCCTCTTCCCAAGGAGGAGGAGGAGGGACACAGGCTTGGGTGGGAGGCACAACCACAGCACCCACCAACAGCAGGCTCTGCCTTGCCCATGGCCTTTGAGGCGTCATCACCTGCTGCAATGGCTGCCCTCCAAAGCCGCGCTCTGCCAAGGCCGGGAAATCATAATTCAAGAGTTTGGTTAGAAGGGTGTCACTGATTTCCACATTTCACTCTCAGTGCTTGGGGGGACTTCAGTGCCCATGCAGAGGCCACCCTGTCGGGAGCAGCTCACGACTTCGTGGCTACCATTGTCACAAAAATTTAAGGTGCAGATTTTGTAAATGTGGATTTAATATGATGTGTGGGGATGAATGGAGGAATGGAAGGACGTATGGAGCTAATAATTTTGGAAACACCAGTAAAAGGCCCAGGCCTGCAATGACTAACTACCTGCTTGCTGGGCTACAATTAAACATTGCTAATGAGAAATGAAAAGTAAACTCTGATAAGAACTGGGAGAATGATAACAGAAATGTTTGCAACATCCCTTATGTTAAGAAGGAAGTCAGCACCAATCAGGAAGAGTCAGCATCTGGCCAGGAAACTGAGATGGAGCCAGGAGGAAGAAGTCCGTCATTCATTTACAACTTTGGGACTACAGCGGCAGAGTATTCCTTAAAAAAGACTCAGTCCAATGCTCAAATCGTGACAGACCTGAGGAGTCTGGTTCACATGCTATGCTCCATGGGAAGGACAGAGATCGCGTACCTATGGGGAGTAGCAGATTTGCATGGGAGCAGCCTGGTCACTTTGTGGCTTCTTTCTCAAGGGAAGAGGACAAAGTGTGCTTTTGGAGCCTTGGATTTTGTGCAGGGAGTCAGGTTCTGCTGTATGGAAAACACAGATCTGGTCCTTGGCATTGTGCTTAGGGAAAGAAGTTGTGGTGTTATGGAAGTTTTGTAACTATGCGTTGGAAGGGCTGCAGGAAAGCAGTGCCTGGCCTAACAGGTGCTTGTGCTTCTCTAAGGAGGGAGAAAAGGATATAATAATGTTTGGGTGCATGAGGACGAATGCATGTACATGTGTGAGAACGTGGAGTGAAAATGTAATTCCCCTTTGTCTGTTTGTTAGTCCAATGTAACCGTAAGTTGTTGGACATCCAATATAGTTGCATAGATCTGTATGGCTGTATGTCTCAATGTTTGGTTAGATATATTCTCAACTGTCAAGCCATTGCTCCCCAACCCCACTGAACATTAAAGGTAATCAGTCAGTCCGGGGAGCAGATCAGAGCAGAGTGTCAATCTACAACAGAAAAAGAATGTCTTATGGATCCGGATGGATTCCTGATTTCTTGGGGATATTCCTGCCTCCTCGGTTGGTGATCCTGTCGATGCTCTCGTCACTCACTGGAATAGGGGAATGACTAGGGCAATAGACACGATCGCTCCAGAACGTCCCCTCTCAAGTAGCCAAGCCAAGACTCTGCTACTTGTGTTCCTGTTATTTTAACTGCATTGTATGTACATTGTGTTTTTTAGATGTTGCAAACCGCTCCTAGCCTTCGGGGAGCGGCGGTATACAAGTCAGAATAATAAATAAATAAATAAATAAAAATAAACCATCTCCTTGGTTTACTGAGGAGCTGGCAGCGATGAAGCGAATGAAGAGGAGACTAGAGAGCATGTGGCGGGAAAAGCCTAGCGAGTCAAACCAATGGAGTACACGTTCTTTCTTTCTAGATTTCATATTCTGGTCACGTTTTTCTCTGCCACGTGTTTCCTTTATTCCTGTTTTTGGAATAAAATGTCTCTTATTTGTTATACAAACAGTAGGATTTTTACTCTTCATAGAAACATCTATTTCCCTACAAACCCAAGGGCTTAAATTTTGCAAAACATATCAAATGATCACTTTGCCTATCATAGATTCAAATACTCATCTATCTATCTATATAAAAAGCAGATGTTGTAATTAGGCTGAAGTAAACAAAAGAACCAATGAATGGAATCACACCACATTTGGCCACAAGACACCAACCAAAGCCATCGAGGTCCTTCACTCAAAAAAACCCCCCAAAAGATAACACTTTTAAAATAATAAAAAATGAAAAACAGAACATAGCGCATGCATGCAAACCCCTTCCCAGCCAGCTCACTGCTGGATCCGGGCAGGAGGCCAAGGGGTGGCAAGAAGAAAGGTAGCGAGGGCACAAGCAGCAGCAGTAAGAAGAGCAGGAGGAGGAAGCGTTGGCTCCTTTCTTCCTTCCTTCTCCTTGGCCCAACCTCCATCCTCCCAGCCTCCTCCTTGGGTTCCAGCCCCAGGAACATGACAGAGCCCCCCCCCCCCCCATCCTCACCCCTAAGGAAAGAAAGCAGTCCCACACAGCTTTGAATGGGACTCCTCTAGGGCAGGCTCCCCTTGCTGTGTTCTAGGTCACGCCTCTCTCTCGCCTTGCAGCACCTGCCTGCCAAAAGGATCCAAGAAAGTTCCTCAAGGGAAGGATGTATCTGCTGTGATCCAGTTGGTCCCCCCTCACTCATCCTCCCCCAAGGCTGGGTGTACACACTGTCATATACAACCCACATCTCTGTTTGGAACTGGATAGTAGGAGTCGGCACTGCTACAGAAAACAGTCACAAGCAGATAGTCTGGATTTTCTAGGGCAGTGTCAAAGGGGACTTAGACTACACTGCCATATAAAATCTGGATTATATTAAGACCCTTTGCCACTGCAATATAAAATCCGGATGATTTTATTTCAACTGGATTATATTAAGCCTATTCTATATTGCCATATACAATCTGGAATATTTGTTTCAAACTGGATTATATTGAGCCCTTCTCCACAGCCATTTAAAATGTAGATTATCTTCTTCAAACTAGATTATATTAAACCCCCTTTCCACTGCCATATAAAATCCGGATTATTTGCTTTGGGCTGGATTATATTAAGACCCTTCTACACTTCCATATAAAATCTTTTGAACTGGATTATATTAAATTCATTGGTTCTTTCATTTACTGCAGCATAACGGGTGCCCAAATTAAAACATACCTATTAGTGCCAAGTTTCGATCCATCTTTGTTTGGATTCACACTGCTCCCCAGATGTAGGTTATTAAGCAGAGGGTGAATGTCCATCTGCCAGGAGTTCTTTGATTATTATTAAGCAGACCTTCTCATTACTTCATTTTCCATACCACCAGACTGCGCCACAGCAACGTGTGGCCGGGTACAGCTATTTTCCAATTTTTCCATTTATTGTGAATTAACAGTGTGCCGGGAACAAGAAAACAGCCAATAAATTCTAGCCAGAGATACAATTTGTACATCTAGGGAAATAATAATAGTGGAAATATATTTTCCTGTGGCTTGGCCTCAATTCTGGAATCCCAGCAGAAAAACAAAATTCACAAACTGGAAATTTGCATCCAAGGTGATAGAGGAACTGGAAACTAGGCTCAGAGGAACAGCCAATGGAAGTACATATGGGTTTCCTTTTCAGAATAGGTGACATGACCATCATATTGAACTCTCTGAAGGGTTGTCAAAGGGAGCTTGTTTCTGCTGCTCCAAAACAGGACCTGAAACTTCAAGATGCCAGTGACAAGAAAGGGGACTTTGACAGGTCTTAAGCAGAACTTCTAAAACAGTCCTGTTTGAAATCAGATGGTTTACACAAAAAGGCGGTTTTTAGCATGCTTGTATTCACTGTTGCTTGTTGAAGATGAAGTCTGAGTATGTAAGCTCCTGGTAGGGTCTCGAACAAAACCACACACACAGAGGATCGTCCAGGAATATGTAGTCTTTATTCTTCTCCTAACACAGCCAGCAAAGTTAGAACTGAGAATTTCCTGCTCAATCTTCCCTCTAGATCCCCCTCTCAGTTGCCCCCCCTCCCCCCCTTGATCCCTTTCAAATTGCAACACACATTCCTTTGCTCTGTCCTCTTCTCCTCCTCCGACCAGATGGCCCCTTATCTGATGTTAATTGTGGCCAGACAGTTTGTTTACTTAACTGTTCTTGGGTGCAAGAGACAGAGTAAAACACTTCCCACACTCCTGGCATTGGCATGGCTCCTCTCCTGTGTGGAGTCTTTCATGGCTCACCAATTGTGGACTGTCACATTTCCCACAATCCTGACATTAGAATGGCTTCCCTCTTGTGTGGGATCTCCAGTGGTCTATACGGGGTGAATTCTGAGCAAAACCTTTCCCACACTTCTAGCATTGATATGGCTTCTCTCCTGTGTGGAGTCTGTTGTGCCTCACCAAGTGTGAACTGCGAGCAAAACATTTCCCACACTCCTGGCATTGGTAGGGCTTCTCTCCTGTGTGGAGCCTTTTGTGCCTTGCCAATTCTGAACTTGAAGCAAAACATTTCCCGCACTCCTGGCATTGATATGGTTTCGCTCCTGTGTGAAGTTTTTTGTGCCTCACCAAGGCTGAAAGCACAGCAAAACATTTCCCACACTCCTGGCATTGGTATGGTTTCTCTCCTGTGTGGACTCTTTTGTGGCTCACCAAGGCTGAAGTGTGTGCAAAACATTTCCCACACTCCTGGCATTCGTATGGCTTCTCTCCTGTGTGGAGTCTTTTGTGACTCATCAAGGTTGAACTCTGAGCAAAACATTTCCCACACTCCTGGCATTGGTATGGCTTCTCTCCTGTGTGGAGTCTTTTGTGGCTCACCAAATGTGAACTGTCAGCAAAACATTTCCCACACTCCTGGCATTGGTATGGCTTCTCTCCTGTGTGGAGTCTTTTGTGCCTCACCAATTGTGAACTGTGAGCAAAACTTTTCCCACACTCCTGGCATTGGTATGGCTTCTCTCCTGTATGGAGTCTTTTGTGGCTCACCAAGTCTGAACTGCATGCGAAACATTTTCGACATTCTTGGCATTGGTATGGCTTCTCTCCTGTATGGAGTCTATTGTGGCTCACCAAGTCTGAACTGCATGTGAAACATTTTCGACATTCTTGGCATTGGTATGGCTTCTCTCCTGGGTGGACTCTTTTGTGACTCATCAAGGCTGAACTCTGAGCAAAACATTTCCCACACTCCTGGCATTGGTATGGCTTCTCTCCTGTGTGGAGTCTTTTGTGCCTCACCAAATGTGAACTGTCAGCAAAACATTTCCCACACTCCTGGCATTGGTATGGCTTCTCTCCTGTATGGAGTCTTTTGTGGCTCACCAAGTCTGAACTGCATGCAAAACATTTCCCACACTCCTGGCATTGGTATGGCTTCTCTCCTGTGTGGAGTCTTTTGTGACTCATCAAGGTTGAACTCTGAGCAAAACATTTCCCACATTCCTGGCATTCGTATGGCTTCTCTCCTGTGTGCAGTCTATTGTGGATTACCAAATGTGAACTCTGAGCAAAACATTTCCCACACTCCTGGCATTGGTGTGGCTTCTCTCCTGTGTGGAGTCTTTTGTGGATCACCAAATATGAACTGTTAGCAAAACATTTCCCACACTCCTGGCATCGGTATGGCTTCTCTCCTGTATGGAGTCTTTTGTGGCTCACCAAGTCTGAACTGCATGCGAAACATTTTCGACATTCTTGGCATTGGTATGGCTTCTCTCCTGTATGGAGTCTATTGTGGCTCACCAAGTCTGAACTGCATGTGAAACATTTTCGACATTCTTGGCATTGGTATGGCTTCTCTCCTGGGTGGACTCTTTTGTGACTCATCAAGGCTGAACTCTGAGCAAAACATTTCCCACACTCCTGGCATTGGTACGGCTTCTCTCCTGTGTGGAGTCTTTTGTGGCTCACCAAGTTTGAACTGTGAGCAAAACTTTTCCCACACTCCTGGCATTGGTATGGCTTCTCTCCTGTGTGGAGTCTTTTGTGGATCACCAAGGCTGAACTGTGAGCAAAACGTTTCCCACACTCCTGGCATTGGTGTGGCTTCTCTCCTGTGTGGATTCTTTTGTGCCTCACCAAGTGTGAATTGTAAGCAAAACATTTCCCACACTCCTGGCATTGGTATGGCTTCTCTCCTGTGTAGAGTCTTCTGTGGCTCACCAAGTATGAAGTCTGGATAATAGGTATCCCACATTCCTGGCTTATGAAATCCTCAGTTCCTTGAAAGATTTCTTCTTGGCTCAGATCTGGCAGTTTGTGATCAGAAACACATTTTGCTGATTCTTTCCATTTACAATGGCTTTTCCCAGCACTGAGTGTCTTGTGAAGTTTGAGCCCCATATTTTGGGTAAAACACTGCCCACATACATTGCATTTGTAGGGCATTTCTCTGGCAGAACCTCCATCTTCTTTGTGGGTTTGCTGGCATCTAGGGAGGCCCCCATTGTGTCCCAAATGCTTCCTGTGTTTGGTGTTCCAGTTATCTGCTGTGGAGAAGGAGGACAGAAATAATCATTCTTCAGTGTGAGTGATAAGGACTCTAGGGAAATAATATAAGTAGGAGATTGAAATGATCCTTAAAACAACATAGATATGGAAAAAAAGAAGATAGCACTGCTGTCCTCTCTCCACCCCTTGTTCAGTAAAGATGGTCACTCTTTGACTACCTGGAGCCTCTTAAGTGAAAGGTGAATAACATATGCTCCAGAGGCTACCTGTTCCTCAGCCCAGCCTGGATTTTTATTCTGTCTCCTCCTTTCTGGGGGAATGGATGCTTTTTCCCTTCACATTCAAATCCATGCCTTTTTCTCTAGCTAAAACCTTACCTTCCTACCACCCATTTCACGATTGTTCTCTCATTTTTATTTCTCTCCCCCAACCTCCAGTTCTCTCTCCCTGTGTTCACTAATAGTTGGATTTTTCTGCTCCAACATAGAAGGTATCCAAGGAACATAGATATCTATAAGAAATAGCAAAACGGAAGTTGCAAACTGTTTTCAACAACCGTGCTGTGTTGTTCTTAACTATGCTTGTTGCTTGAAACTGCAAATAAATCACTAAAGGATAAGACATAAGCTACAAGCCTTAATGATACTTTGTTGCTTCCTTCCGGAGTTTACTCGTAAATTCAGAATTATAAATTCACGCTTCCGTATGATATAATAAGCGACTGATAGATATACAATACGTATGTATAAACAACCTTTCTGAAACGCAGACTAAATACTTGAAATGTCCTTTAGAAAATAACACACACAAGGTACAAGTCCAAATGATATTAATCTTCCTCGTAACGGAGGTTGCTCTTGCAGACAGAGCTTGTATCTTCACTCTTCCGTTTAATCTTTCAAAACAGTTGGTAAATATTGAGAAAATATTTTCAAAGTCTTTGAAACAATAAAATTAAACACTTGAACTGTCCTTGGAAAAGTAAAATAATGTCCCTGGATTGAAATACCTCGAGAGTGGAATATTCAAAGGTCCAATAATAATAATAATAATAAAACTTTATTTCTAACCCACATCCATCTCCCGAAAGGGGACTCGGAGCGGCTTACATGGGGCCGTACCCGAACAACACATCACAAAATATCAACAACATCCAAGAACAATAAACATAATAAAAGCAATAAACACAATACATCTGTGAAACAAGTCATCACACAGACATCAACCATAAAGGAGGAAAGCATGAAAGCCACTTTCCCACCTGAGGCCATAAGGAAGTTCCCAAAGGAGGTTTAGTCAAGAGGAGAAGCTGTAATAGTTTCTAAAACGTGCCACCTTGAAATAGCAAATCAGCTGAGAGAAAAAGAAGGCAGATTTTTCCCTGTATCAGAAAGTCTAAGGGACTCATATATTACTAATATGTCATCTAGTCCTTACAGGCCTTGTGGACAACAAGCAAAATATGAGCCAACCATGTGATGCTGCAGCTAAAAAAGCCAATGGGATTTTGGCCTGGATACATCTAGTCTAGTGTCTAGATCCAGGGAAGTCATGCTACCCATGCTCTATTCTGCCTTGGTCAGACCACTTCACCTGGCATCATCCTATGTCCAATTCTGATCACCACAATTGAAGAGATATTGACAAGCTGGAATGTGTCCAGAGAAGGGCGACAAAAATGATCAAGGGTCTGGAGTGAGGCAGCCTTACCAAGAGAGCCCACCATCCCATGAATCTCCTCCATGACCTGCACCTGCAAGGCTTTCTGACCAGGATTCAGGAGAGCCCACTCCTCCAAAGAGAAACAGACATCCACGTCCTCAAAGGCGATTGGGCCCTGGTGGAAAAAAGAAAATAGGGGAAATCAAGAAAAATAATTACAAGAACCTTTTGAAATGATTTACATTTATGTTGGTTCGATCTTTTCTGTTTCAAAGGATGTTTGATGACTGAGATTGCAACCAATGACCCCCAGGCATCTCCAGTCTTCCTCTCCCAGGAATCCTTCTGCTTACCTGGTTCAGTTCCACTCCATCACAAAGCGGAAGGTGCGACCCTGGATTCGGCAACAACATCGTTCCAGCCCCTGGGGGAGAGAGAGAGAGAGAGAGAGAGAGAGAGAGCAAGGGGTGCAAAGCTGATCACACAGAGATGTCTCAGGGGTGTCAATGTCCTCAAAAGAAACCTATGAGGATATGACTCTATGAAGACAGGGGCATTCTCCAGCCCAGGAATATGTAAAGGTTTGGAGTTTAGGACCTTTTCTTCTCATGCAGTTACTGTGAATAGGTTGGACTGAAACTAGTACTGGGCTTGGAGCTTCAATGGGCTATAATTATTCTTTGTTGTCTGTTTTTCTTCCAGCTCAGTTTCAGGGCTCATCTTAGCTTTAGGTTTCACCTGGGAACATACCTTACGGCTGATATTTCAGTCCCGTCCCCCCCCCCCCCCAAAAAGAGGATGAAAATGTAGAAGTATAACAATAAGGAAAACTCCAAATCACACTTTTTTTGGAGTTTTGCAACCAAATGTTTACCTATATACTCATCTCAAGGTCAAATGATCCTACATTTTTAAAATTTTATTTATGGTATTTGTACCCCGTAGCTTCTCACCCCCGCAGGGGGACTCAGCACGGCTTACATTTGAAGCACTACAGGTCGCACAATACGCCACAATACAATATAAAAATACACCATATAATCAACAGCATTAAAAAGCATTAAAACATTAAAAAACATTACATTAAATACCACTACATACAACAATAATTAATTAAAGCCACCAAGTGGAACACATTGTCAGTCCAGTCAAGTCCAAAGTGTCAATCCAGTCAAATCCAAAGGTACAATTTACATCTGCTGCCCAAAGGCCTGGTCTCACAACCACAACTTTAGCTTCTTTCTAAAAGTGAGGAGAGATGGAGTCGATCTTATTTCGTTTGGGAGTGCGTTTCATAGGCGAGGGGCCACCGCCGAGAAGGCCCTGTCTCTCCCCACCAGCCGCATTTGCGATGATGGCGGAAGCGAGAGCAGGGCCTCCCCAGATGATCTTAGACTGCAAGATGAGACGTAGAGGCAGATGCGTTCGGACAAGTCAGCTGGGCCAGAACCGTATAGAGCTTTATAGGTCAATACCAGTACTTTGAATTGGGCTCGGAGATGGACAGGCAACCTGTGGAGCTGACACAGCAGGGGGGTGGTATGCTCCCTGTATGTCACCCCAGTTAGCATTCTGGCTGGCACCTGTTGGACCAACTGAATTCCGAACCGTTTTCAAAGGCAGCCCCACAGAGAGTGCGTTGCAGTAGTCTATTAGGGATGTAACCAGAGCGTGAACCACCGTGGCCAAGTCAGACTTCCCAAGGTATGGCCATAGCTGGCGCACAAGTTTTAATTGTCCAAAAGCTCTCCCGACCACAGCTGAGACCTGGGGTTCCAGGCTCAGCGATGAATCCAGGATCACTCCCAAGCTGCGAACCTGCGCCTTCAGGGGGAATGTGACCCCATCCAACACAGGCTGTAACCCTATGCCCTGTTCAGCCTTTCGACTGACCAGGAGGACCTCTGTCTTGTATAGATACACTACATATATGCCCTCTCTAGCTCAAACAGATTGTGCATTTGTTACAATCCCCTGAAGGGGAATTTACATAGGCATAAGACAGCAAAACACTCCAAAGGGTTCCTTCTTACCTTCCAAGGCTGCTGCCCCATCTCCGTCCTGCTTGAGCTCCTTTCGCTGGAGGTTCTGGTTGGTATCTGTTGCAGGTTTCTCAGATTCAGAGACTTCAGGGAGGACTTCAATGCAGTTATTTGGGGCCTTGAAGAGCACAGAAAATTCCAGAAGTAGTATGGAGAAAAAACAGGGTCAACATATTTGGGTAGAGCAGCAACCGAGCTCACAGTGAATTTGTAGGTGAGAGCAGGAGGGGCAGGGCAAGTGGGAAAAGAGGCCGAGGGAGCCTTGGAAGGAAGGCAGGAAGTACCTTTAATCTATCCCTCAGTCCCAAGGTGAGTGAACCCAAGAGAAAATGCTCTCACCTGTCCTTCCTGCTTCTCGTCCTCTGCCCGACTCAGGAGGAAGCCTTCCGCCAGGGCCACCGCCTGGGAAGAGGTCTCTGCCCCACACTCTCGGACCCAGCTCCCCATCTCTGGGGGCAGGATGCTCAGGAACTGCTCCAGGATCACCAGGTCCAGCATCTCCGCCTTGGTGTGTTGCTCTGGCTTCAGCCACTGGCGGCAGAGGTGGTGGAGGCGGCTGCAAACCTCTCTGGGCCCCTCGCCCTCTCGGTAGGAGGACTGCCTGAAGTGCTGGCGCTGTGTGTGCTCATCCAGGAATGCCTGCGTAGTTCCTTCCCAGGATTTCCCACAGATCCCGGGGGCCGTGCCTGCTTCTGGTCCTGGTGAGCTGGATCTCTGCATGTTGGAAGCACTCTGATGAAGAACCCTACTGTATCCAAGATAATAATAAACTTTATTTATACCCTGCCACCATCTCCCAACGGGGACTCGGGGCGGCTTACATGAAGCCAAGCCCAACAATGCATTACAATAAAAATAAAATAAAATCAGAGCACAAAACAAACAGCACAAGATAAATAAAAGATAAAGTACAGTAAACGATATAAAATAATACAATGAGAAATCATTCACAATCATAGTGACAATGAGCGGGCCACATGTACAAGATAAAATGCTAAAAATGCTAAAAACTCAGGGTGAGAAAGGAGTGGGGTCGATTATTTGTGAGAGAGAAGCTTATGAATAAGTTTTATTGTTCTAGCCATAGGCCATGACAAATTAAGCGCACATATTAGCGACATCCAAAGTACACATCACAATATAAAACTTCTATGAGAAAGGAGTGGGGCTGATTATTTGTGAGAGAGAAGCTCATAGAAAGTGAGGTTGTGGGGACAGGTCTCCAAACAGGCGGGGGAAGTGTACTATAGGGACAAGACATTGCGGAGGAGCATGGTTGTATGGTTGCTCTCCAAACGCGCAACGGAAAAGCCAGGTCTGAAGATCCTTCTGGAAGGGAGCTGAGGTGGGGGCCTGCCTAATCTCAAGGAGATGCTTTCCCTCCCTCGTCTCTCCAGGGAAAGAAAATCACAAGGGAAAGAAAACCAGCCCAAAATCACATCTCCTCTGTGAAGAAAGAAAGGCAGAATCAGACAACAGGTTTCAGGAGGCTTTTTCTTTGAGAGTCAAAAGAAGAAAACCTAGCCCTCCATTTATTCATTTATTCCAGAGCCAGGCAATTTTGGGCCCCCTTCCACTTGGGCCTCTGCCTCTCCAGCCTCCAGGCCCACCTGGCCACACCCGGCCTCCCATTGAGCTCCCGTTCAGTCCCAACCCATGCTGGATCCCCCCTTGATTCCTTCAGTTGATGCCTCGTGATCCATAGCACCGGGAATGTGGCGCAGCTGGCTGGGAGTCAGCTGCATAAGATCTCTACTGACCGGAAGGTCATGAGTTCGAGGCCTGCCCGGGTCGGGGTGAGCTCCCGACCAATTGTGTAGCTCGTTGTCTGTCTATATATGTCGTATGTCTATGGCATTGAATGTTTGCCTGTATATGTACATTGTGATCCGCCCTGAGTCCCCTCCCGGGTGAGAAGGGCAGAATATAAATCTGTATACCTTTATAAAACGGAATGTTTGTATGTGTGTATGCGGAGGGCGGGAGGGCGGAAGGGCGGATATGTGGCAGCCACTTTCACAGGCCAGGAAGGATATGTGGCAGCATTATTTGCATAAACGACTCCCATTGGCCAGCCACGAACATTCCGAGATTCTAAAGTGCCAGAGGGAGGTAAGGAAAAGCCCTGGGGCAGTCAGGCATGGTGGGAGTTTAAGTCCAAAACACTTTGCAGCCCCCAGCCCCTAACAATGAGACAACAAAACCAAACTTGGCACACAGAACCCCCAAGACCCACTTTACGTCTTGGTGCAGTTTGAGGGAGGCTGGGCCATGGATAGGCCAGCATTCCAACATCCCAAATCTCAAAGGTGCCAGACAGAGTTCTTTACAAAAAGGCTTCCTTCAGCTGATTTTACAAAGTAGGCCTCAGCCTGTATTGACAGTAAGGCTTCCTCAACTTGATTTTTGATACTAGGCCTCAGCTTGAATTCACAGTAAGGCTTCCTCAACTTGATTCTCCTGACTAGGCCTCAGCCTGAATTGACAGAAAGGCTTACTTAACTTTATTTTCCTGACTAGGCCCCCAAAAATGACAGAACAAGATTACAGTTGGTACACAGACACCCACACCCCCCCAAGACCCACTCTACATTCTGATGCAGTTTGAAGGACTTGCAGTACCTTCACTCACTTACTCTGACCAGCACGGGTGACGGACCTGGACCAAACTTGGCACACATAACCCCCATGATGCCCTTTAGATCCTGGTGCAGTTTGAGAAAGATGAACCACGGATTATGGGATTTGTAGTACTTCATAGCGCTTTGCTTCCCAGAGACCACTGTGGCCCACAACAAAGACTGATAAATATCAAACTTGGCACACAGAGCCCCCATAACCCACTCTATGTCCTGGTGCAGTTTGGAGAAGAGCAGAGCATGGATGATGGGGCTTGAAGTACCTCCACTCACTTCCTGAGACCGCTGCGACCCTCATCCAATGACTGATCAAGACCAAACTTGGCACACAGAGCTCCCATTACCTACACTATATGCTGGTACAGCTTCGAGTAGGATGGACCATGGATGATGGTACTTGAAGTACCTCCACTCCCTGAGACCACAGCGACACTCATCCAATTACCAATAAAGACAAAACTTGGCAAACAGTGCCCCCATGGCCAACTCAACATTCTGGTGCAGTTTGTGGGAGGACGGATTATGGATGATGGGACTTGCAGTACCTTTACTCACTTCCTGAGACCGCTGCGACTCTCATCCAGTGACCGATCAAGACCAAACTTGGCACATAGAGCCCCCATGACCCACTTTACACCCTGGTGCAGTTTTCAGGAGGATGGACCACGGATGATGGGACTTGAAGTACCTCCACTCACTTCCTGAGACTGCTGCGACCCTCATTCAATGACTGTTCAAGACCACATTTGCCACACAAAACCCCCTACATCCTGGTGCAATTTGGAGGAGGATGGACCATGGATTATGGTCCATGGTCCATAATCCTTCACTCACTTCCCGAAACCACTGCGAGCCAAATGAACAACTGATACGGACCAACCTTGGCACACAATGCCTTCCTCAAATAACCCAGGCACCGCCGGGTCCTCAGCTGAAGTTTGGAGGGGGACAGAACATGGATGATGTGTCTTGCAGTACCTTCCCTCACTTTCCAAGACTGCTACAAACCTAATCCTATGATTGATCAACACCAAACTTGCCATACAGAGCCCTCATGACCCACTCTACATCCTGGTGCAGTTTGGAGGAGGGTGGACCATGGATGATGGGACTTTAAGTACCTCTACTCACTTCCCAAGTCTGCTGCGACCCTCATCCAATTACTGATTGAGACCAAACTTGGCACACAGAACCCCATGACTGCCTTCACGTCCTGGTGAGGTTCGGGGACGACTGACCATGGATGATGGACTGTGTAGTGTTTGCACCCCCTTCTGTTCCCACAGACCACTGCGGCCCCCAACAAACACCGACTAGTGATGTAAATAAATAAATGTAAATAAAATAGCCTTCCTTGAAAATATAAAAACTAAATTTATTTATTTATTTATTTATTTCCGGCATTTTACCCCGCTCTTCTCAACCCCCGAGGGGGGACTCAGAGCGGCTTCCAAAAAGGCACAATTCGATGCCAACACAGTAAAACACATAAAACACAGTATAAACCCCCCCAAAACATTACACATTAAAATACAATTACATCAACATATCATACACATTCATTTAAGTTAAAAAATAATAATATTGCTGCCTTGTGCTAGTGTGCAAACGCCTGGTCCCATAGCCAGGCTTTTACTTTTTTCCTGAATGTCAGGAGGGATGGAATTGATCGTATGTCACTAGGAAGCGCATTCCACAGATGGGGAGCCACCACAGAGAAGGCCGTCTCCCTCGTCCCCACCAGCCGCATTTGAGAAGTCGGCGGGAGCGAGAGCAGGGCCTCCCCGGATGATCTTAAATTACGAGGTGGGATGTAGCGGCAGATGCGTTCGGACAAGTAAGATGGGCCAGAACCGTATAGAGCTTTAAAGGTCAAGACCAGCACCTTGAATTGAGCTCGGAAGTGGATAGGCAGCCAGTGGAGCTGACACAACAGGGGGTGGTGTGCTCCCTGTATGTAGCTCCAGTTAGTAGTCTGGCTGCCGCCCGTTGGACTAGTTGTAATTTCCGAACTGTCTTCAATGGCAGCCCCACGTAGCGTGCGTTGCAGTAATCTATTCGGGATGTGACCAGAGCGTGGACGACCGTAGCCAGATCAGACTTCCCAAGGTACGGGCGCAGTATTTGTATTTGGAAATCCAGATGACACCGTGATCCATTTGGGGGGGGGGGGGGGCCCAGGCAGGCAGGTATGGGAAAGCCATTGGGCCTCTCTCTGCCTGCCTGCCTGCCTCTCCCTCCTCTGAATGATCCCCAGGTGGGAGAATCTGGTGACTCCCAATCCCACGTGAGTCCAGGCCTGGGCCCACCCCAGCCCTCCCTCCCTCCAGGTGTCTTGGGCTTGAGGCCCTCTTGGGCCCTTTGGAGAAGGAATGGGGAGAAGAAGAAGGCTCACCAGGAGAGGGAGGAGGAGGAAGGCGACCACGAGGAGGAGGCCAAAGGGGAAACTCCCCTCTCTGAGCCTGGCAAGGGAAGGGGGGGGGGGGAGTTTGGCTCCTAGAGGGGCAGGAAAGGCGGGTTCTAAGGAGGAGGCCCACTCCCTTCCTGCCTCTCTGGGAACCCCACTCTCTCCCCTTAACCCTTCCTTGCCCAGCCACACACTGGAAGGAAGGTGTGGGAAAGGGCCTCTCTCTCTCTCCAAAGCCCAGCTGGAGCCAAAGGACTGAAGGTGAAGGCAGAGAGAGAGACAGAGTCAGGAAGAACCATTCCACATTCATAGGATAGTTAGATGTCTTCTCTCCCTGCCAAACCACTGCTCCCCAATGTTCCCACTGGACATTAAAGGTCATCCATCCATCCAGGGAGCAGAGGAGAGCAGGGCCTCCACCCACAACAGAGGAAGAAGGTCTCAGCCCAGGTCAAGGCCCAGGCTCCCTTTTCCCAAGGAGGAGGAGGAACACAGGCTTGGGTGGGAGACACAGCCACAGCACCCACCACCAGCAGGCTCTGCCTTGCCCACGGCCTTTGAGGCGTCATCACCTGCTGCAATGGCTGCCCTCCAAAGCCGCGCTCTGCCAAGGCCAGGAAATCATAATGGGTGTCACCGATTTCCACATTTCACTCTCAGCGACTTATAGTGCTTGGGAGACTTCAGTGCCCATGCAGAGGCCACCCTATCGGGAGCAGCTCACGACTTCGTGGCTACCATTGTCACAAAAATTTAAGGTGCAGATTTTGTAAATGTGGATTTAATACGATGTGTGGGGATGAATGGAGGAATGGAAGGACGTATGGAGCTAATAATTTTGGAAACACCAGTACAAGGCCCAGGCCTGCAATGATTTAACTACCTGCTTGCTGGACTACAATTAAACGTTGCTAATGAGAAATGAAAAGTAAACTCTGATAAGAACTGGGAGAATGATAACAGAAATGTTTGCAACATCCCTTATGTTAAGAAGGAAGTCAACACCAATCAGGAAGAGTCAGCATCTGGCCAGGAAACTGAGATGGAGCCAGGAGGAAGAAGTCCGTCATTCATTTACAACTTTGGGACTACATCGGCAGAATATTCCTAAAAAAGACTCAGTCCAATAATGCTCAAATTCTGACAGACTTGAGGAGTCTGGTTCACGCGCTATGCTCTGCTCCATGGGAAGGAGAGAGGTCACGTACCTATGGGGAGTGGCAGATTTGTAAATAGATTGGGGCTGTATTACAACAGAAAGAATGGATAAGCGCAACACCACAATATAATGAATAACACAGATATTTTTATCACAATCAAAAGGACACAATGGTCTAGTGTATCAGAAATCACAAAACCGGTGGCTTCTGGGTTTTGTGTCCGTCTCTGATGACGCAGGAGCTTTCCTCCCAGCTGCGCGTCTCTGCTCACTCCTGTGTGAGCCAGCAGCTCGTATATGCTGTTTGTTTTCGATGTTACTATGATATAGATAGGGCATTGCCCCTTGTATGAAATATGCTACTATGTTCAGAATGAACTTATAATTTTGATTTCTGATACACTAGACCGAGTGGCAGATTTGTACCTGGTCACTTTGGGGCTTCTTTCTCAAGGGAAGAGGAAGAATTGTGCTTTTGAAGTCTTGGATTTTGTGCAGGGAGTCAGGTTCTGCTGTATGGAAAACACAGATCTGGTCCTTGGCATTGTGCTTAGGGAAAGAAGTAATGGTGTTATGGAAGTTTTGTAACTATGCGTTGGAAGGGCTGCAGGAAAGCAGTGCCTGGCCTAACAGGTGCTTGTGCTCCTCTAAGGAGGAGAAAAGGATATAATAATGTTTGGGTGCATGAGGACGAATGCATGTACATGTGTGTGAATGTGGAGTGAAAATGTAATTCCCCTTTGTCTGTTTGTTAGTCCAATGTAACCGTAAGTTGTTGGACATCCAATATAGTTGCATAGATCTGTATGGCTGTATGTCTAAATGTTTGGTTAGATATATTCTCAACTGTCAAGCCATTGCTCCCCAACCCCACTGAACATTAAAGGTAATCAGTCAGTCCGGGGAGGAAATCAGAGCAGAGTGTCAATCTACAACAGAAAAAGAATGTCTTATGGATCCGGATGGATTCCTGATTTCTTGGGGATATTCCTGCCTCCTCGGTTGGTGATCCTGTCGATGCTCTTGTCTCTCACTGGAATAGGGGAATGACTAGGGCAATAGACATGATCGCTCCAGAACGTCCCCTCTCAAGTAGCCAAGCCAAGACTTCGCTACTTGTGTTCCTGTTATTTTAACTGCATTGTATGTACATTGTGTTTTTTAGATGTTGTAAACCGCTCTTAGCCTTTGGGGAGCGGCGGTATACAAGTAAGAATAATAAATAAATAAATAAATAAAATAAACCATCTCCTTGGTTTACTGAGGAGCTGGCAGCGATGAAGCGAATGAAGAGGAGACTAGGCAGCATGTGGCAGAAAAAGCCTAGCGAGTCAAACCAATGAAGTACACTTTCTTTCTTTCTAGATTTCATATTCTGGTCACGTTTTTCTCTGCCACGTGTTTCCTTTATTCCTGTTTTTGGAATAAAATGTCTCTTATTTGTTATACAAACAGTAGGATTTTTACTCTTCACAGAAACATCTATTTCCCTACAAACCCAAGGGCTTAAATTTTGCAAAACATATTGAATTATCACTTTGCCTATCATAGATTCAAATACTCATCTATCTATCTATCTATCTATCTATCTATAAAAAGCAGATGTTGTAATTAGGCTGAAGTAAACAAAAGAACCAATGAACGGAATCACACCACATTTGGCCACAAGACACCAACCAAAGCCTTCGAGGTCCTTCACTCAAAAAAAAAACCAAAACCTCCCCCAAGATAACACTTTTAAAATAAAAAAAAAAAAAAGAACAAACCACTTCCCAGCCAGCTCACTGCTGGATCCGGGCAGGAGGCCACGGGGTGGCAAGCAGCCAGGTAGCGAGGGAACAAGCCGCAGCAGTAAGAAGAGCAGGAGGAGGAAGCGTCGGCTCCTTTCTTCCTTCCTTCTCCTCCTTCGCCCGAGCCTCCATCCTCCCAGCCTCCTCCTTGGGTTCCAGCCCCAGGAATACGACAGAGCCCCTCATCCTTACCCCTAAGGAAAGAAAGCAGTCCCACACAGCTTTGAATGGGACTCCTCTAGGGCAGGCTCCCCTTGCTATGTTCTAGGTCACGCCTCTCTCTCTCTCTCACCTGCCTGCCAAAAGGATCCAAGAAAGTTCCTCAAGAGAAGGATGGATCAACTGTGATCTAGTTGGTCCCCCCTCACTCATCCTTCCCCAAGGCTGGGTCTACACACTGCCATATACAACCCACATCTCTGTTTGGAACTGGATAGTAGGAGCCGGCACTGCTACAGAAAACAGTCACAAGCAGATAGTCTCGATTTTCTAGGGCAGTGTCAAAGGAGACTTAGACTACACTGCCGTATAAAATCTGGATTATATTAAGACCCTTCACCACTGCAATATAAAATCTGGATGATTTTATTTCAACTGGATTATATTAAGCTATTCTATATTGCCATATACAATCCGGAATATCTGTTTCAAACTGGATTATATTGAGCCCCTTCTCCATATAAAATGCTATCTACTTCAAACTGGATTATATTGAGCCCTTCTAAAGCCATTTAAAATGGATTATAAACTGGATTATATTAAACCCCCTTTCCACTGCCATATAAAATCCGGATTATTTGCTTTGGACTGGATTCTATTAAGACCCTTCTACACTTCCATATAAAATCTTTTGAACTGGATTATAGTAAATTCATTGGTTCTTTCATTTACTGCAGCATAACGACGACCAGTACCCAAATTAGAACATACTGAGTATTTGTGCCAAGTTTTGATCCATCTTTGTTTGGATTCACACTGCTCTCCAGATGTAGGTTATTAAGCAGAGGGTGAATGTCCATCTGCCAGGAGTTCTTTGATTATTATTAAGCAGACATTCTCATTACTTCATTTTCCATACCACCAGACTGCGCCACAGCAACGTGTGGCCGGGTACAGCTATTTTCCAATTTTTCCATTTATTGTGGATTAACAGTGTGCTGGGAGCAAGAAAACAGCCAGTAAATTCTAGCCAGAGATACAATTTGTACATCATGGGAAATAATAATAGTGGAAATATCTTTTCCTGTGGCTTGGCCTCAAAAGAAGCACCGTGTTCAATTCTGGAATCCCGGCAGAAAACCAAAATTCACAAACTGGAAATTTGCATTCAAGTTGATAGAGGAACTGGAAACTAGGCTCAGAGGAACAGCCGATGGAAGTACATATGGGTTTCCTTTTCAGAATAGGTGACATGACCATCATATTGTATTGAACTCTCTGAAGGGTTGTCAAAGGGAGCTTGTTTCTGCTGCTCCAAAACAGGACCTGAAACTTCAAGATGCCAATGACAAGAAAGGGGACTTTGACAGGTCTTAAGCAGAACTTTTAAAGCAGTCCTGTTTGAAATCAGATGGTTTACACAAAAAGGCGGTTTTTAGCATGCTTGTATTCACTGTTGCTTGTTGAAGATGAAGTCTGAGTATGTAAGCTCCTGGTAGGGTCTCGAACAAAACCACACACACAGAGGATCGTCCAGGAATATGTAGTCTTAATTCTTATCCTAACACAGCCAGCAAAGTTAGAACTGAGAATTTCCTGCTCAAGCTTCCCTCTAGATCCCCCCTCTCAGGTGCCCCCCTCCCCCCCTTGATCCCTTTCAAATTGCAATACACATTCCTTTGCTCTGGCCTCTTCTCCCCCTCCGACCAGATGGCCCCTTATCTGATGTTAGTTGTGGCCAGACAGTTTGTTTACTTAACTGTTCTTGGGTGCAAGAGACAGAGTTAAACACTTCCCACACTCCTGGCATTGGCATGGCTCCTCTCCTGTGTGGAGTCTTTCGTGGCTCACCAATTGTGGACTGTCACATTTCCCACAATCCTGACATTAGAATGGCTTCCCTCTTGTGGGATCTCCAGTGGTCTATACGGGGTGTATTCTGAGTAAAATATTTCTCACACACCTGGCACTTTTTACCCTTTCTTTCCTGTGTGAAGCTTTTTATGCCTCACCAAGGCTGAACAGCCAGCAAAACCTTTCCCACACTCCTAGCATTGATATGGCTTCTCTCCTGTGTGGAGTCTATTGTGCCTCACCAATTGTGAACTGTAACCAAAACATTTCCCGCACTCCTGGCATTGGTATGGCTTCTCTCCTGTGTGGAGTCTTCTGTGGCTCACCAAGGATGAACTGTGAGCAAAACCTTTCCCACACTCCTGGCATTGGTATGGCTTCTCTCCTGTGTGGAGTCCTTTGTGGCTCACCAAGTCTGAACTCTCAACAAAACCTTTCCCACACTCCTGGCATTGGTATGGCTTCTCTTCTGTGTGGAGTCTTTTGTGCCTCACCAAGGTTGAATTCTGAGTGAAACATTTCCCACACTCCTGACATTGGTATGGCTTCTCTCCTGTGTGGAGTCTTTTGTGGCTCACCAAGGCTGAACGGTCAGCAAAACATTTCCCACACTCCTGGCATTGGTGTGGCTTCTCTCCTGTGTGGAGTCTTTTGTGGCTCACCAAGGATGAACTGTGAGCAAAAACTTTCCCACACTCCTGGCATTGGTATGGCTTCTCTCCTGTGTGGAGTCTTTTGTGGCTCACCAAATGTGAACTGTCAACAAAACATTTCTCACACTCCTGGCATTGGTATGGCTTCTCTCCTGTGTGGAGTCTTCTGTGGCTCACCAAGGATGAACTGTGAGCAAAACCTTTCCCACACTCCTGGCATTGGTATGGCTTTTCTACTGTGTGGAGTCTTTTGTGGCTCACCAAATGTGAACTGTCAGCAAAACATTTCCCACACTTCTGGCATTGGTATGGCTCCTCTCCTGTGTGCAGTCTTTTGTGCCTCACCAATTGTGAACTGTGAGCAAAACATTTCCCACACTCCTGGCATTGGTATGGCTTCTCTCCTGTGTGGAGTCTATTGTGGCTCATCAAGGCTGAACTGGAAGCAAAACATTTCCTACACTCCTGGCATTGGTATGGCTTCCCTCCTGTGTGGAGTCTATTGTGGATCACCAAATGTGAACGGCGAGCAAAACATTTCCCACAGTCCTGGCATTGGTATGGCTTCTCTCCTGTGTGGAGTCTATTGTGGATCACCAAATGTGAACTGCGAGCAAAACATTTCCCACACTCCTGGCATTGGTATGGCTTCACTCCTGTGTGGACGCTTTTGTGCCTCACCAAGTCTGAACTGCGTGCGAAACATTTCCCACACTCCTGGCATTGGTATGGCTTCTCTCCTGTGTGGAGTCTATTGTGGCTCACCAAATGTGAACTCTGAGCAAAACATTTCCCACACTCCTGGCATTGGTATGGCTTCTCTCCTGTGTGGAGTCTTTTGTGGCTCACCAATTTTGAACTCTGAGCAAAACATTTCCCACACTCGTGGCATTGGTATGGCTTCTCTCCTGTGTGGACTCTATTGTGGCTCACCAAGTCTGAACTGCATGCAAAACATTTCCCACACTCCTGGCATTGGTATGGCTTCTCTCCTGTGTGGAGTCTTTTGTGCCTCACCAAGGCTGAACTCTGAGCAAAACATTTCCCACACTCCTGGCATTGGTGTGGCTTCTCTCCTGTGTGGAGTCTTTTGTGGCTCACCGAGTGTGAACTCTGGATAACAGATTTCCCACACTCCTGGCTTATGAAATCCTCAGTTCCTTCAAAGATTTCTTCTTGGCTCAGATCTGGCAGTTTGTAATCAGCAATACATTTTGCTGATACTTTCCATTTACAATGGCTTTTCCCAGCACTGAGTGTCTTGTGAAGTATAAGCCCCGTATTTTGGGTAAAACACTGCCCACATACATTGCATTTGTAGGGCCTTTCTCTGCCAGAACCTCCATCTTCTCTGTGGGTTTGCTGGCGTCTAGGGAGGCCCCCATTGTGTCCCAAATGCTTCCTGTGTTTGGTGTTCCAGTTATCTGCTGTGAAGGAGGACAGAAACAGTGTGAGTGATAAGGACTCTAGGGAATTGGTATAAGAAGGAGATTGAAATGATCCTTAATATCTATATATATAAAAAGAGAATGGTCATGCAATGACGCTTATAGACAGCAAAACTATAAGCCCCAGAAGCACGAAACCCCCCAAACACATTCCAACATACCACGAGGTACCTATAGGGCAGTCATTGTCAACTGCTGTGCCCCGGCACACTAGTGTGCCGTGAGCAATCAGCTGGTGTGCCGCAAGAAAACCTCTTCCCCCCGCCTTTCTTCCCCCTCCGAGGTTTTCCCGCGGCACACCAGCCGATTGCAGGACAGCGGGTGGGGAACACGACCCTCTCTAGGACCTAGAGAGGCAGGGGAGAGGCAGGGGAGGCTCAGGAGGGGAGGGGCCAGGCCAGGCTCTCCTCCTCCAGAAGTGAGCCCACAGGAGGAGGAGGAGGAGGAGGAGGCGGGAAGCTGGCGCAAAGCGGGAAAATGGCTCCCCGCAGGGCCCAGGCCCTGCCTGGGAGCCGAGTTTGTCCGGCTCGGCTCGCGTCTTCCGCGGAACCTGGCGGAAGAGGCGAGCTGCCCAAACCCGGCTCCCAGGCAGGGCCTGTTCCCCAGTCTCTCGCTCTGCTTGTGAGGGAGAACTGGGGAAATGGAGCCAATCTCGGGGCTTGCCTTCTTCCAAACCGCTGTTTGGGAGCAGGCAAGGCCCCAGAGGTGGCTTCTCCATTTGCCCGAGCCGTTCTCTCGCATGCGGGGGGCAGCTCGGGCAAATGGAAAAGCCACCTCTGGGTCCTTGCCTGCTCCCAATCCGGTTTGGGAGAAGGCAAGGCCCCAGGGGCGCCTGCTCCGTTTGCCCCCCGCCCCTCCTCCGCCCCCCCTCTTCGCTGCGGTTCCCTCAGGCTCCTGTCAATTTCCCCCAAACTCCATCTGTGTTCACTTTTGGGCATATTGAGTATTCATGCCAAGTTTGGTCCTGATCCAACATTGTTTGAGTCCAGAGTGCTTTCTGGATGTAGGTGAACTACAACTCCCAAACGTCAAGGTCTATTTCCCCTGAACTCCATCTGTGTTCACATTTGGGCATATTGAGTATTCATGCCAAGTTTGGTCCTGATCCAACATTGTTTGAGTCCAGAGTGCTTTCTG
The DNA here is from genome assembly GCA_030556195.1 of Anolis apletophallus. NCBI lineage: Eukaryota > Metazoa > Chordata > Lepidosauria > Squamata > Anolidae > Anolis > Anolis apletophallus. The sequence goes on along the minus strand of JARBWK010000001.1, from coordinate 206,462,592 downwards.
GATGTAGGTGAACTACAACTCCAAAACTCAAGGTCAGTTAAATATATGTATTACTGTGTTAGAGTGTCATTTTGTTTCATTTTGGTTGGTGGTGTGCCTTGGGATTTTTTAAATGTCAAAAGTGTGCCTCGGCTCAAAAAAGGTTGAGAAACACTGCTATAGGGTACAAAAAACCCAGCCTAGGTACCTCGCAGGACCCCCAAACACAACCCCCCAAAAACCGCCATAGAAACCTAGTGTAGCAGCGCTTGGTGAATGGCAATGGCCTCCTTCCCCCGCGAGAGGAGGGGGAAAGGCCTCATTAACAATGGTGGCGGCGCACTCAGCCCCCCCACCAACCACAGCCCCTCACCCTCAGCCCTCGCTCACCCATTCCTCCTCCTCCATGCCGCTGCCCATCTCCGATACGGCTTCGTTGCAGAAGGGGGGGCTAAGGCGGCGCCGTGCCCGCCTCTTCCGCCGCCTCCTCGGCCTCCTTCGCCACCTCCCAGCCGCTCCTGGGAGAGGGGGCGCAAGGGGGGCTTCGCTACGACGACGGTTGTGTAAGGGGGGGGCTAAGGCAGTGCCGTACCCGCCTCCTCCGCCACCTCCTCGACCTCTTTCGCTGCCTCCCAGCCGCTCCCAGTCCGTGCGTGATGCGGAGGCGCGAGGAGGAGGAGGGTCACGTGGTGAAGGGGGTGTTCGAGCCGTCCAATGGGGGAGCGGCGTGCGGCGTGCCGGGGCCAGAAGTCCCCGCCGGCGTGTTGGAGCTACGGGTGCTTCTCGGCCACTGCGTGCGGGCACTGTGAGGGCAGGCAGCCCTTCCATGGCGGCAGCACCTCCGCCAGCAGTAGCCTCGCCGCCCACAACGCCCGGCCCAGCCTGGCCCCCAAACTTCGAGGAGATCCTCCGCCGGCGCTTCCGCGGCTGCACTTCCTGGTGAGTGGGCCACTCCCTCGCGACTCCCACACTCCCCTCGGAGGGCTACTCACCCCTCACAAGCACAGCCATCGTTGGAACCACACTACAACTCCCACAATCCCCTCACAGGCAGAGAGAGGCCTACTCATCCCTCACAAGCACTGCGGTCGTTGGAATGATACTACAACTCCCACAATCCAGGAAAAGCAAGAAAGTGGTAAACAAGGAATGAAAAGGAAGAAAATGAAATTTTATTCCTTTCTTTCCTTTCATCTTTCCATCCATTCATGTAATCCAGGGAGTGGGGGGCTGGGCTTCGAGATGTCTCCAAGTTCCTGTAGACACCATGACTGCATGTAACACCTTTACCTTCCCACCACAGCTGTACCTATTGCTCTACTCATATTTCCATCCTTTCAAACTGATAGGTTGGCAGAATCTGGGCCTAATAGTGGGAGCTCACCCCACTCCCTAGATTGTATGAATGAATGGAAGGAACAACTCAACATGACTACATGGAGCATCGTTACCATCCCACCACAGCTGTACCTATTGCTCTACTCATATTTCCATGCTTTAAAACTCATAGGTTGACAGAACCTGGGGCTAATAGTGGAACCTCCCCCCACTCCCTGGATTACATGAATGGATGGAAAGAAGAACGGAAAGAAAGGAATAAAATTTCATTTCCTTCCTTTTCCTTCCTTCTTTACCACTTTCCTACCTTTCCTGGCCACCAGACTACGCCACAGCAATGCGTGGCCGGGTCAGCTAGTAACATATATATGGAGGAAAAGAAGGTGTAACTGCTGCCCTCCCCCACCCCTTGTTCAGTAAAGATGGACACTGTTTGACTGCCTGGAGCCTCTAAGTTGTTGTTGTTTATTCGTGCAGTCGCTTCCGACTCTTTGTGACCTCCTGGACCAGCCCACGCCAGAGCTCCCTGTCGGCTGTGGCCACCCCCAGTTCCTTCAAACTCAAGCCAGTCACTTTAAGGATAACCTCCATCCTTCTTGACCTTGGTCGGACTATCTAAAGTAGAGATGAATAACATATGCTCCAAAGGCTACCTGTTCTTCAGCCCAGTCTGGCTTTTTATTCTGTCTCCTTCTTTCTGGGAGAATGGATGACTTTCCCCTTCACATTCAAAGGCTTGCCGTTTTTTCTAGCTTAAGACATTATCTTGCTACTACCCATTTCACAACCGTTCCCTCCTTTTTATTTCTCTCCCCCAACCTCCAGTTCTCTCTTTCCATGTTCACTTAAGATTGGATGTTTCTGCTTCAACGTAGAAGGTCCTATAACTAATTTCAGAGTGCTAAAGAGATTGTTATGGTTTTGCCGGACAAAACTGGAAAGATACAACAAAGTGACTGTAAAGAAAAAGGGGAGAACAACGATGAAAGCAGAGAAGGGAACAAAAAAGGAAGGTCTGCAGGACTCGACCAGATATAGCGACATCCACGTAACACCACACTGGAGAGAGTGGCTATTACCTCCTAACCATCCCGGTTTGTAAAAATGACAAGACTATGCACCACAAGTAAAAGCTGCTGATAAATCCAGATGCCGCAATAACAGAGTCTTCCTGGAAATACCATTCTGTGGACGGTCGCTTTGTTCAGTCAATTGTTCTGGTTTCAATACCTGTCTAATTCTGCATGGCTTTGACAGGGGATCTGCAACTTCTTCACATATGGGAATTTAGGGAAGTGGCAGGGGATATATTCACTATTTCCTAACCTTTAGGGTGCAATAAATATACAGAGTGTTTCAAAAAGATGGACTCAGTTTGATTTCTGCTATTGTGAATCTACCATGAACGACACTCTCACCACTTGAAAGAGAGGGGCATAGAGTATGATTACTGGTATATGCCTCTCCCAGGCCACAAAAAATCCCGAGCCCCCATTATTCAGAAGCACAGAACATAGAACGCATTTTGTTGCAGGTCACCATCTTGCGAATGACTCAGGCTAGGGGCTGTTTGTGTGCTGGGAGAGGCAGCGTAGAAAGAGGGCTTAGTGTTCAGACATGCAGACGTTGCCTTCCTGGTTGGGCAGACAAACAAGGTTGAATACCACACCAATAAAAAGATGTATAGCCGCGCCAGCATATCTGAATCCAGGGGGAAGTTGTGTTTTTTTTTTCATGATCCATTCTCCGGCCACTTTGACTCCAAACTGGAATGTGTCCAGAGGAGGGCGACTCAAAGATCAAGGGTCTGGAGAACAAGCCCTCTGAGGAGCGGCTTAAAGAGCTCGGCTTGTTTAGCCTGCAGAAGGAAAGACAGAAGACTAGGACGTGGAGCAATGGCTTCAAACTACAGGAAAGGAGATTCCGCCTGAACATTAGAAAGAACTTTCTAACTGGGAGAGCTGTTCAGCAGTGGAACTCCCTGTCCCAAAGTGTGTTGGAAGCTCCTTTTATGGAGGCTTTTAATTAGATGGCCATCTGTTGGGGGTGCTTTGAACGTGATTGTCCTGCTTCTTGGCAGGAGGTTGGACTGGAAGGCCCACGAGGTCACTCCCAACTCTATGATTCTATATATTTCTAACATAAGCACTGCCTTGAGACATTCAGTGACTGGGATGATTTCAGAAATTATTGAAATAGAAATCCCCACCAATGAGGGAGCCTTACCAAGAGAGTCCACCATCCCATGAACCTCCTCCATGATCTGTACGTGCAAGGCTTTCTGACCCGGACTCAGGAGAGCCCACTCCTCGAGGGAGAAACAGACATCCACGTCCTCAAAGGCAATTGGGCCCTGGTGGGAAAAGGAAAATAAGGGAAATCAAGAAAAATAATTACAAGAATCTTTTGAAATGATTTACATTTATTTTGGTTCAATCTTTTCTGTTTCAAAGGATGTTTGATGAAGGAGATTGCAACCAATGACCCCCAGGCATCTCCAGCCCTCCTCTCCCAGGAATCCTTCTGCTTACCTGGTTCAGTTCCACTCCATCACAAAGCGGAAGAAGCGACTGTGGATTCGGCAACATCATTCCAGCCCCTGGGGGAGAGAGAGAGGGAGAGAGAGAGAGAGAGAGAGAGAGAGAGAGAGAGAGAGAGAGAGAGAGAGAGAGAGAGAGCAAGGGGTGCAAAGCTGATCACACAGAGATGTCTCAGGGGTGTCAATGTCCTCAAAAGAAACCTATGAGGATATGACTCTATGAAGACAGGGGCATTCTCCAGCCCAGGAATTGTAAAGTTTGGGAGTTTGGGACTTTTTCATCTCATGCAGTGCTGTGAATAGGCTGGAATAAAACTAGTACTGGGCTTGGAAGTTCAATGGACTATAGTTATTCTTGGTTGTCTGTTTTTCTTCTAGCTCAGTTTCAAGGCTCATCTTAGCTTTGGATTTCACCCTGGAACATACCGTACAGCTGATATTTCAGTCCCACCCAGCGGGATGAAAATGTAAAAGTAGGAAAATTCCAAATAACACTGAAATTGTACCTTTTGCAACCAAATGCTTACCTAAATACTTATCTCAAGACCAACTGATCCTAAATGTATGCCTTCCCTAGCTCAAAACGGATTGTGCATTCGTTACAATCTCCTGAAGGGGAACTTACACTGGCATAAAAGAGCAAAACACCCCAAAGGCTTCCTTCTTACCCTCCATGGCTGCCGCCCCATCTCCTTCCTGCTTGAGCTCCTTCTGCTGGAGGCTCTGGGTGGTGTCTGGCGGAGGTTTCTCTGATTCAGAGACATCAGGGAGGACTGCAATGCACTTAATTTGGGTCTGGAAGAGCACAGAAAATTCCAGAAGTAGTGTGGAGAAAGATCAGGGTCATCAAATTTGAGTAGAGCAGCAACCAAGCTCACAGTGGATATGGAAATGAGAGCAGGAGGGGCAGAGCAGGTGGGAAAAGAGGCAGAGGGAGCAGAGTCCGGCTTCTGCCTCACTTCGGTCCCATTTTGGAAGGAAGGCAGGATGTACATTTAATCTATCCCTCTGTCCCAAGGTGAGTGAAACCAAGAGGCAATGCTCTCACCTGTCCTTCCTGCTTCTCGTCCTCTGCCCGACTCAGGAGGAAGCCTTCCGCCAGGGCCACCGCCTGGGAGCAGGTCTCTGCCCCATTGAAGCGCTGGTGCTGTGCGTGCTCATCCAGGAATGCCTGCATAGATCTCTCCCAGGATTCCCCCCTGTTCCCGTGGGCTGTGCCTACTTGAGGTGAGTTGGGTCTCTCCATGTTGGAACCACTCTGATGAAGAACCAAACCTTATCCAAGTTGCTTTTCCTCCCTCTTGTCACAAGGGAAAGAAATCCCTCAACAGGCTCTACTCCAAACTTCTCAGCCAAAAATCACCTTTCCTCTGTGAAAGAAAGGCAGGATTAGACAACAGGCTTCGGGAGGCTTTTTAGTGGAGAGTCAAAAGACGAAAACCTAGCCCTTCATTTATTTATTTCAGAGCCAGGTAATGCTGGGCCCTCCTTCCACTTGGGCCTCTGCTTCTCCAGCCTCACCTGGCCTCACCTGGCCTCCCATTGAGCTCCCATTTAGTCCCAACTCACACTGAATCCCCCCGTGATTCCTTCAGCTGATGCCTCATGATCCATGGCCTTTTTGTAAATATAACAACTAAAGAAAAATATTTGGAAATCCAGATGACAAACAGAAAGTATGAATTATTTAAAAAAACTTAAATGAAAAGAGGACTCAGATAGGCAGGTGAATAGGTTAGGAGGGGAACGCCATGGGTGATAGTATGATAGCTGGGTCTGGGAGCTGCAAGCGTTACGGAGATGCTGCAAAGGCAGCTGTGAATAAGGGAAGAGAGGGGGTGGAGTGAGAGCGGAAGGAAGGATAGAAAGGAGGGGATGCGTAGGTTAAGGGTTAGGGCAAGGTCTAGGGTTAGGGTTACGGTTAGAGTAAGGCTTAGGGTTTATGGTTAGGGTATGGTTTAGGGTTAGGGTTATGGTTAGAGTAAGACTTAGGGGTTATGGTTAGGGTATGGTTTAGGGTAAGGTAAGGTTTAGGGTTTGGATAAGGGTTAGGCTAAGGGGTTAGGCTTAGGCTAACGGTATGGTTCAAGGTTAGGGTTTCACCATTAAAGAACTCTTACATTCTTTCTATATCATCTGTCTCCAGCCTGGCTTACATTAGCCAAGTCTCTCTTGCGCAAACAGCTTTCCCGAAGGAACAATGCGGCATCCTCGTAATGCTCGCAGCTTCCAGACCCAGCTATCATACCAAGCAAGCGTCAGGAGGCTTATTCTTAGAGAGTGGGGGAAAAAACACCCTAGCCCTTCATTTATTTATTCCAGAGCCAGGTAATGCTGGGCCCTCCTTCCACTTGGGCCTCTGCTTCTCCAGCCTCCAGACCCACCTGGCCTCATCTGGCCTCCCATTGAGCTCCCATTCAATCCCAACCCACACTGAATCCCCCCCAAAGAAGAAGAGTGGATCTTTAAAATTACGATGCAATACAAATGGACTGGCTAACCGAGCCATTAAAAGACAAGGAAAACAGAAATTTTGAAAGGAGTAATTTGATTAAAATTTGAGATTATTGCAGGTTTGAACTTAATGTTGATCTACGTTTACAATAAAATATGTTCTTGGATTATGTTTTTTTTCTTTTTACTCATATTACAGGCACTAGTTCGGGAAGCATAATCCCGGCATATAGTGCAATCTGTTAAACACTAGATAAGCATTATGAATGAATGAATGAATGAATGAATGAATGAATGGTTTATTGTACTAGCCATAGGCCATGACATAAAATATGCAACTTCTAAAAGTACAACAAGCACTTTCCAATATAAACATTAAAACATGTTCCATATACTGGCTTTTTAAAAATACAGCAGTAGTGACATGACAACCATTACAATGTCTGATTCGCATCATCCCAATCTATCTCCATTTCCTTTTTTCGCTTCTGCAGTGGAGTTTACTATTTTGGCTCGAATTTCTTTGAGCTGCAACTGCAAATGTGGCAATCTTTAATGTAATCTTTTTGGAATAATCTGCTAACAAGTCACAGACTACTGCTGACTGTTGCCATGCTGACCTTTCTTCCAAAAGTGTTCCCAGGAGATTGTTTCGAGGGACATTATACAATGGGCAATGTAACAGATAGTGTGTTAAATCCTCTCTTTCCCCAGACCCACAGATACAAAGACGTTGGGCATGAGGGATCCCTCTATATCTTCCCTCTAACCAGCCTGATGGCATTGTTTGAAAGCGCAGGGCTGTAAATGCTTTTCTAAGGGCTACAGATGTTAAATCTTGAAGATATTGTTGACAATATTGGTCACTGTTTAGTAGAGGATACCAAGTGGAGAAACCCTGCTGTTTACTAGTCCACAAGTTTTCAATAACATCCACCTCAAAGATTTTGTCTCTAATCGCCTTCTTGTTCAGCTGCATTAGGGTTGTTGTTGACCCCTCAAAATACTGATGGAGAAGGGCTAACCTCCTCGCTTATATTGCTCCATCAAGCATTGTTTTGTTATACTCTCATCCTCCATTTCCGGAAGTCTCTTCCCATATGAAATGTTGAGCTTATCAATTCTGGCCTTAAGTGAGGGGACCACTTCAAGCCTTAACAAGGAAGATGGTGTCCCAGGGGGAAGGGCCAAAAGGACTCTTACAAACTTATCCTGGATGCATTCGATCTGCTTTGTGTTACTCTGCCCCTATATTTCCGCTCCATATAACAACTGTGGTAGGATTTTAGCAGCAAAGATCTTAATTGTGGGACATATCAAGGAACCCCCCTTTGTTTTCCCAAAGGAAAGAATTGATTTTGCTGACCTCCACACCAATAGTTTTGCTGCCTCTATTCAGTGTTTCTCAACCAGTGTGCCGTGGCACACTAGTGTGCCGTGAGCGATCATCAGGTGTGCCGTGGGAAATTGGAGCTTCCAATACCCTTTCTTCCTTCTCCTGCCGAACACTTTTTCTTCTCCGCTCCCTTCTTCCCAGCCTCGCTCTGCTTGCTTTGCCTCGCTTTGCTCATGCTGTCTCTTCTGCAGGAGGTGGGAGGAAGACGTGACTTCTGTGGGCGCTACTGCGCACTCGCCCCACGTCTTCCTCCCTCCCCTCCACAGTGCTCTCTGGATATAGGTGAACTACAACTCCAAAGCTCAAGGTCAATGCCCACCAAACTCTTATAGTATTTTCTCTTGGTTATGGTAGTTCTGTGTGGGAAGTTTGATTCCATTCCATCATTGGTGGAGTTCAGAATGCTCTTTGATTGCGGGTGAACTATAACTCCCAGCTGTTGAGCAAGACCTTCGTGTGTGTCTTTTTGTCATTCCTGCCAGGATATCTATGTTGTGTTCATCGAATAAGCCCAGGTTTCACACTGAGTGTATAAATACCTTTTAAAAACATATTAACTATATGTATTACTGTGTTAGAGTGTCATTTTGTGTCATTTCAGTTGGTGGTGTGCCCCAGGATTTTGTAAATGTAAAAAATGTGCCGCGGCTCAAAAAAGCTTGAAAAACACTGCTCTATATGACATTTCCAGCTACCATTATATGAAAAGTGGATGCCCTGGTATTTAAAGCTGAGACACTGTTCTATTGGGTGGCCATCCAGTTGCCATTTATGTATCTGCTTCCTCTTGGAAAATAAGAATTATGAAGATTGTAAAGAAAGGATAGAAAAAAAAATAGAGCAAATACACGCATTCTAGCGAGCTTGGAAAGTAAAGTAGAAAAAATTACTTCGCTTCATCTTCCTTATATTTCAATGCAACACTTTCCTACCCTTTCTCCTCCCTATCCCCCCATCCCCCCTCTATTCCCCTCAGTTCATGGTTTTCATAAACTTGTTTGTAGAATCTATGTTAGGATGTCTCACATTATGATGTTAATTGTGTTTTTTAGTTGTGGAAATTTAATTTAAAAACTAGCTGAGGACCCGGCGGTGCCCGGGTTATTTGAGGAAGGCATTGTGTGCCAAGGTTGGTTCCTATTAGATGTTTATGTGGCTTGCAGTGGTCTCAGGAACTTAGTGAAGGTACTGCGAGGGGGCCATGGTGCATCCCCCTCCAAACAGCACCAGGATGTTGACTGGGTCATGGAGGCTGTGTGTGTCACATTTGGTCTTGATCATTCTCTGGATGAGGGTTGCAGTGGTGTCTGGAAGTGAGGGAAGGTACTGGAAGTCTCAGGATGAGTGTTGCAGTGGTCTCAGAAAGTGAGTGAAGGTACTTCAAATCCCATCATCCGTGGTCTGTCCCACTCAAAACTGCACCAGGATGTAGAGTGGGTCATGGGTACTCTGTGTGCCAAGTTTGGGTCTGGTCTGTGATGTATAGGGGCTGCAGTGTTGTTTGGGAAGTGAATGAGGTGAAGGTACTGCAAATCCCATCATTCGTGGCCCATCTGCCTTAAATCACACCAGGTTGTGTAGTGGGCCTGTGGGCCCCTATTTGCTATGTTTGGTCCTGATCCGTCATTGCTGTGGGCCGCAGTGGCTGAGTGCCTGAGGCCTTTTGCTTTCCCTCTGAGTCACCTTAGAAGTGTATTGGGTGAAGGTACTGAACATTCCATTTCCAACAGAAAAAACTGTCAACTGACTAACTTCAACTCCAGCCATGTATGCCTGCCTTAGGCCCTTCCCTTTCCTCTCTGTGCTGTGTTGGAATGTTGGGAGGCTGGCCAGTCACAGCCATTTATGCAAATAATCCGACAGTTGCAGCCAATCGAAACACTGGCACATATTCACTCGGTTGCACCACCCACCCACCGCCCGCAAAAACTGACTTTTATTATATACATAGATAATATAAACAAAACAAAACAAATCAGGCTCTGCTCCAAAAAGCTCAGCCAACAATCACATTTTCTCAGTGAAAGGAAGGCAGAATTGGACTACAAGATTCGAGAGGCTTTTTAGCAGAGAGTAAAAAACCAAGCCCCTTATTTATTTATTCCAGAGGCAGGCAATGCTGGGCCCTCCCTTCCCTTGGGCCTCCCCTTCTCCAGCCCCCAGGCCCACCTGGCCTCCCATTGAGCTCCCACTCAGTCCCAACCCACACTGATTCCCCCCAGTGATTCCTTCGGCTGACGCCTCCTGATCCATAGCCTTCCTTGTGAAGAACCAAGAGGGTTTGAAACAAGAGACACAAATCAAATCACTAAAATATTTGGAAACCCAGATGACAAACAGAATAACTTAAGGGAGGTAAAAGAAGACCTGGAGAAGCAGGTGAGTGGGAGGGCAAGGGAGGCCTCTCTCTCCTCCAAAGGGTCTCCTGGTTGGAGAAGGGACAGCCTCACAGTCTCTTGTGCTGACCCCCAGCCCCCTTTGCCTGAGGCCCCCTTTCCTCCATGGTAGAAGAGAGCTGAGACAGTGGCTGCCTCCCTTGTTCTGGGCCAGGGAGTGTGTCTCCGCCTGTGTGAGGAGGTTAGCCTGGGAGGGAAGGAAGCCTGGGCCCACTCCAGCCCTCCCTCCAAGTGTTTTGGGCTTCAGCCCCTCTTTGGCCCTTTGGAGAAGGAATGGGGAGAAGAAGGCTCACCAGGAAGAGAAGGAGGACGAGGCCAGAGGGCCAAACTCTTCTCTCCCAGCCAGGCAAGGAAGGGTGGAGGGGAGGGAGTTTGGTTCCTAGAGGGACAGGGAAAGCGGGTATGAGGAGGCCACTTTCTTCCTGCTTCTCTGGGAGAGAGAGAGAGAGTCAGGGAAGAAGGATTCTGTATTCATAGGAAAGTCAGTCAGATCTCTTCTCTCCCTGCCAACCCTTGCTCCCTAACCCCTCTGAACCTTAAAGGTCACCCATCCATCCAGGGAGCAGAGCAGAGCCTCCACCCACAACAGAGGAAGAAGGTCTCAGCCCAGGTCAAGGCCCAGGCTCCCTCTTCCCGAGGAGGAGGAAGAGGAGGGACACAGGCTTGGGTGGGAGGCACAGACACAGCACCCACCACCAGCAGGCTCTGCCTTGCCCACGGCCCTGGAGAAATCCCCAAAGCGTCACTCTGCCGAGGCCGGGGAATCTTCAGAGTTTGGTTAGAAGGGTGTCTCCGATTTCCACACTTCAGACTTATTACGCATGACTTCTACAAAAGAGTGGCCTATAAATATAGTGGAGTGATGATCTTCCCAGCCAGTCCCCAGTACAACGGAGGTGCAGGTTTTCATCCACCTTGTTAGAATGAGAAGTACAACAAAAATTGAGCCCAAAATACATGCCCCACGATTGATGTTTAGATGGCGCACTTGCCATGCAACGTATGCCTTTGCTCCTCAATCCATACCTGGTTGGGGATGAAAAATAGCCATTCTGGCTCCTGCACACTATGAAACAAGCAGGCCCAAAGGGAGGCCCCACCACAAAATATACCCAGCAACAATAGTCCCCTGATAACTTGCAACTAGGAAAAGCATTGAAATATTTTCCAACATAGTAGTTCCTAGCTGTGTTCAGCGGACAGAGGCCTCGCCAGCAGCAGCAGGAGGTTGTGGTTGGCCCCGCCGGGAGCAGAGGTGAAGGGGACGGGCCCCGGGAGCAAGGCAAAGGCATCTTCTTGGGGCAGGCAGGCAGGGAGGCTGGTGCACGCTCCCGCTGCCTCTCCTGTATGAACACACCTGCCCACCCACACTTTCCATTATTACACAAATGTAATGTGCACTCCCATTTTGGCACGGTCATTTAGCCAAAAATGGTGTGCCTTAGATTTGCATGAATACAGTAACTGGTACTTAGATTTTCTCAAGACATTGGAAGTGGCTAGTTGGGAAGCTTGTATTAATTATACAAACACTGGATTTTTTTTTAACTCTACATCGGCTAACGTCGGCCCTCCAGGTGTTTGGACTTTGACTCCCAGGAATCTCATCGATCTTACCGGCTGTTAAGAATTGTGGGAGTTGAAGTTCAAAAACACCTGGAAGGCCAAAGTTTGCCCATTCCTACTTTACACAGACAAACTTCCTTCCTTCATGTATAAGATCCAGGGACTTAAATTTTGCAAAATAGATCAAATTCCCAGTCTATAATAAAACCAATAATATATAACATGGTTAATTCTAAAATAATGAGATTCATGTTTTTTTTAATTAACGTGGATTAAAACTATGTGTGCCAGGAGCAGAGAAACAGGCAGTAAACATTAGCTGGAGATACAATTTGCACATCAAGGGAAATAATAGTGCAAACATATTTTCCTTTGGCTTCCCCTCAAAAGAACTACTGAGTTCAAATGTGGAATCACAACAACATACATAAAGTGGAAATTTGCAACCAAGGTGGTAAAGGAACTGGAAACTAAGCCCAAGTGGAACAACTGATGGAACTACATATCGTGTTTTGAAAAATAAGTGACATGACAATAGTATTTAACCCTCTGAAGGATTGCTTTCTGCTGCTCCAGAGAACAGGACCTCCAATTTAGGGATTCAAATTACAAGAAAGTGGGCTCTACCAAATCTTAGGCAGAACTCCCCAAACGGTCCTGTTTCAAATCGGATGATGTGGGTGTCCAGATAAGCAAAGTCTAGCCAAGTGTAACCGAAGCCGAGGGAATAACATAAGTTCATTGGGAAATGCTGAATGTATAGTCTACAGCAGGGCTGTCCAACTTCTACCGGACCTGTGGCCGGAATTCCGGTTACTGATGACCTGGGGGGCCGAAGGGTCTGCCTCCGCCCCCTGCCCCGCCCCCTCCCCAGCTCCACCCCTGCCCCGCCCCCAGGGGCGGTCAAAGGTAATTTTAAATGGTAGGCGAACATTATTTTGGTGCCCCCCCCAAAAAAAACATTATTTTGCCACCCCCATGTAAAACAAATATACAATTATAATATCACAATACCATTAGTAGTATTATATTGTATCAATGTATATGCAATATATTATACCATACTCATACTATATTATATCATAATTATATTATACTACATTACAATATAATTATATTATAATATATTGACATTATAATATAATGTAACATTCTATTATATTATTATTATAAAATAATAAAATTATTTATTTAAATAAAATTATCCTCTACTAAATATTTTCATGACTCCTATAAAACTCAAATAACCCAAAGTAAAGTAAAATAAAATACTATATATTACTATTTTGTACAATACCACTATACTGCAATATTGTTTGTAATATTACATGTAATATAAAATATATCATTATTCTATTGTTATATTGTATTATATTGTATGACAATATCAAGCAGAACTGTATAATAATCAACAAGAAAGCAATGTAAATGCATCAAAATCAGAATCTATTACCTACCACCCGTCTCATAATTCATAGGAGTCTCCCATAAGTCCAAAATTAGGATCCCAATGTAAATGTAAATAGAAAAACAGCCAAAATGTTCAAATGAGGTCGAATACAGGCAGCGCGGCCTGGGCAAACTTGGGCCTTCCCTCCCTCCTTCTAGGTGTTTTGGCCTCCAACTCCCACAACTCCTCATAGCCTCAGGCCCCTCAGGTCTAGACAGAAATAGAGCCGAAGAAAGGAAGGAGGGAGAGAAGAGGTCACAGAGGAGGAGGAGGAGGAAAGCCCTTCATTCATTCCTTCACTTACACTTCCTTCACTGATTCTTTTCTCCTTCCCTGCAAACGCGCGCGCGCGCGGCGGAAACAAAAGGAGAGGGGAAGCACTCCCTGCCTGCCCGATAGGGAGTGCTTTGCTTACAGGCTTCTGCGACAGGGAGCTACTGGGCTTGCGCGGAGGTTTTCGCGCATGTGCAGTTGCTCCTGCGCTCAACTTCAGCTCCAGAGCAACTGCGTCTGCGTGAAAACTTCCGCGCGTGCCCAGAAGCGGCGTCGGAGCGCACAAGGCCAGGGTCAAAAAGCAGGCAGCTGCAGCACTGTCTGAGGAACATCGGCAGGGCCAAGATAGCGCCCCATGCGGCCAGGATGGCGCCCCCTTCCCAGATGGCGCCCTAGGCGGCTGCCTACTTAGCCTATCTTGTAGGACCGCCCCTGCCCGCCCCAGCTCCGCCCCCTCCCCGGCTTCGCCCTCTCCCCACATTGGAGGTGTCTGTGGAGGACACCGGGGCTTTGACTTGGAGATAGAGATGAACACCAAAATCCCAGTCTCAAGTCCCAGTCCCTGCTTTGAACTGGATTATATTGCAGTGTGGACTCAGGGCCCTTCACACAGCCATATAACTCAGAATATCCAGGCAGGAAACCCCACAAAACCTGCTTTGAACTGGATTATATTGCAGTGTGGACTCAGGGCCCTTCCACACAGCCATATAACCCAGAATACCTGCTTTGAACTGGATTATCAGAGTCCACACTCATATAATCTGGTTTAAAGCAAATAACATGGGATTTTATTGGAAAGGAAGTCAAATAAGAAGCCAAGGCCCTTCCACACAGGCCTATAACCCTGAATGATAAGGCATAATATTCATTCTTCCTCTGCTAATAATAATAATAACAACAACAACAGGTTCCTGGAGTAGGAGACCTCCAAGGGCCATCCAGGGCCATCCAGTCCAATCTCCTTCTGCCATAAGGGGAAAATACAATCAAAGCATTCCTCACAGATGACCATTCAGCCTCTGATGATGATGATAATAATAATAATAATAATTACAATGGGTTCCTAGAATAGGAGACCTCCAAGGGCCATCCAGTCCAATCTCCTTCTGCTATAAGGGGAAAACACAATCAAAGCATTCCTCACAGATGGCCATTCAGCCTCTGATGATGATAATAATAATAATATTAATTACAATGGGTTCTTAGAATAGGAGACCTCCAAGGGCCATCCAGTCCAATCTCCTTCTGCTATAAGGGGAAAACACAATCAAAGCATTCCTCACAGATGGCCATTCAGCCTCTGATGATGATAATAATAATATTAATTACAATGGGTTCCTAGAATAGGAGAGTTACAGTACACAACCAAAACAAACATAAAAATGTTAATACATAACCTACAATATCAAAAAGCATAGCAAACTAAAAATAACAATATCATAATAAAATACACAATTTAAAATTTTTCCGGATTATATTGTACAGCAGGGCAAAATAATCCAGCCACTTCACCATCATGATAAGTGATAACTCATCTTATTAGTTTTGTCACAGCTCCTGGATGATGTCTCTCCTGTATGTACTCTGATAGTTCAAAAGGTATGAACCCCAAACAAAACATTTCTCACACACCTGGCATTTTTATGTTAATTAGCCTGTGTGTATTCTCTGGTGCTTGTTAAGGGATGAAATCCGAATAAAACATTTCCCTACTTATGGCAATTTTATCCGTTCTTTTATGTGTGTAGTTTTTTTGTGTCTCATCAATTGTGAATTGTAAGCAAAACTCTTCTCACAGTCCTGGCATTGGTATGGCTTCTCTCCTGTGTGGAGTCTTTTGTGCCTCACCAAGACTGAACTCTGAGCAAAACCTTTCCCACACTCCTGGCATTGGTATGGCTTCTCTCCTGTGTGGAGTCTTTTGTGGCTCACCAAGTGTGAACTGTTAGTAAAACCTTTCCCACACTCCTGGCATTTGTATGGTTTCTCTCCAGTGTGGAGTCTTTCGTGGCTCACCAAGTGTGAACTGTTAGTAAAACCTTTCCCACACTCCTGGCAATGGTATGGCTTCTCTCCTGTGTGGAGTCTTTTGTGGCTCACCAAGTGTGAACTGTTAGTAAAACCTTTCCCACACTCCTGGCATTTGTATGGTTTCTCTCCTGTGTGGAGTCTTCGGTGCATCAACAAGTTTGAACTGTGAGCAAAATATTTCCCACACTCCTGGCATTGGTATGGCTTCTCTCCTGTGTGGAGTCTTCGGTGGATCAACAAGTTTGAACTGCGAGCAAAACATTTCCCACACTCCTGGCATTGGTATGGCTTCTCTCCTGTGTGGAGTCTTCTGTGGCTCACCGAGTGTGAACTCTGGATAACAGATTTCCCACATTCCTGGCTTATAAAATACTCAGTTCCTTCAAAGATTTCTTGTTGGCTCAGATCTGGCAGTTTGTGATCAGAAACACATTTTGCTGATACTTTCCATTTACATTGGCTTTTCCCAGCACTGAGTGTCTTGTGAAGTATAAGTCCCATATTTTGGGTAAAGCACTGCCCACATACATTGCATTTGTAGGGCCTTTCTCTGGCAGAACCTTCATCTTCTGTGTGGCTTTGCTGGCATCTAGGGAGGCCCCCATCGTGTCCTAAATGCTCCCTGTGTTTGGAGTTCCAGTTATCTGCTGTGAAGAAGGAGGACAGAAATAATCATTCTTCAGTGTGAGTAATAAGGACTCTAGGGAAATAATATAAGTAGGAGATTGAAATGATCCTTAAAACAACATAGATACGGAAGAAAAGAAGATAGCACTGCTGTCCTCTCCCCACCCCTTGTTCAGTAAAGATGGACACTCTATGACTGCCTGGAGCTGGTAAACTGGCTAGGATTTCTGGGGGTTGAGGGCCGGCAATTGCCCAGGTCTGGTCTAGATCCTGGGAAGTCATGCTACCCATGCTCTGTTCAGCCTTGGTCAGGCTACTTCACCTGGAATCATTCTGTGTCCAATTCTGGGCACCACAATTGAAGAGAGATATTAACTCTAAGCTGGAATGTGTCCAGAGGAGGGCAACTAAAATGATCAAGGGTCTGGAGAACAAGCCCTCTGAGGAGCGGCTTAAAGAGCTGGGCATGTTTAGCCTGCAGAAGAAAAGACTGAGACGAGACATGATAGCCATGTATAAATATGTGAGGGGAAGTCAAAGGGAGGAGGGAGCAAGCTTGTTTTCTGCTGCCCTGGAGACTAGGACGCAATGGAGCAATGGCTTCAAACTACAGGTAAGGTGATTCCGCCTGATTATTAGGAAGAACTTCCTAACTGGGAGAGCTGTTCAGCAGTGGAACTCTCTGCCCCAAAGTGTGGTGGAGGCTCCTTCCTTGGAGGCTTATAAACAGGCTGGATGGCTATCTGTTGGGGGTGCCTTGAACATGATTGTCCTGCTTCTTGGCAGGAAGTTGGACTGGATGGCCCACGAGGTCTCTTCCAACTCTATGATTCTATATATTTCTAACATAAGCTCTGACTTGAGGACATTCAGTGCCTGGGATGTTTTCAGAAATTATTGAAATAGAAATCCCCATCAGTGAGGGAGCCTTACCAAGAGAGTCCACCATCCCATGAATCTCCTCCATGACCTGCACGTGCAAGGCTTTCTGACCCAGATTCAGGAGAGCCCACTCCTCCAAAGAGAAATGGACAGCCACGTCCTCAAAGGCAATTGGGCCCTGGTGGAAAAAGGAAAATAAGGGAAATCAAGAAAAATAATTACAAGAATCTTTTGAAATGATTTACATTTATGTTGGTTCAATCTTTTCTGTTTTCCCATGGATGTTTGATGTCTGAGCTTGCAACCAATGACCCCCAGGCATCTCCAGTCTTCCTCTCCCAAGAATCCTTCTGCTTACCTGGTTCAGTTCCACTCCATCACAAAGCGGAAGGAGCGACTGTGGATTCGGCAACAACATCGTTCCAGCCCCTGAGAGAGAGAGAGAGAGAGAGAGAGAGAGAGAGAGAGAGAGAGCAAGGGGTGGAAAGCTGATCACATAAATATGCCTCAGAGGTGATAATTACATCCTGAAAAGAAACCTATGAGGAAATTACTCTATGAACACAGGGGCATTCTCCAACCCAGGAATATGTAAAGGTGTGGAGTTTAGGGCTTTTTCTTCTTATGCAGTGCTGTGAATAAGTTGGATTGAAAATAGTACTGGGCTTAGTATTTGAATGGACTATAATTATTATTGATTGTCTGTGTGTCTTCCAGCTCAATTTCAAGGCTCATCTTAGCTTTAGGTTTCACCTGGGAACATACCGTACAGCTGATATTTCAGTCCCACCCAACAGGATGAAAATGTAAAAGTATAACAACAAGGAAAACTCCAAATCACACTAAAATTGTACCTTTTGCAACCAAATGCTTACCTATATACTCATCTCAAGGTCAAAAGATCCTACATGTATGGCCTCTCTACCTCAAGCATATTGTGCATTTATTACAATCCCCTGAAGGATAATTTACACTGGAATAAAACAGCAAAACACCCAAAGGGTTCCTTCTTACCCTCCAAGGCTGAAGCCCCATCTCCTTCCTGCTTGAGCCCCTTTCGCTGGAGGTTCTCATTTGTATCTGTTGCAGGTTTCTCAGATTTAGAGACATCAGGGAGGACTTCAACACAGTTATTTTGGGCCTGAAAGAGCACAGAAAATTCCAGAAGTAGTATGGAGAAAGATTA
This sequence comes from Anolis apletophallus, assembly GCA_030556195.1. NCBI lineage: Eukaryota > Metazoa > Chordata > Lepidosauria > Squamata > Anolidae > Anolis > Anolis apletophallus. Next base: position 206,444,472 of record JARBWK010000001.1, on the reverse strand, counting down.
GGATCAACATATTTGGGTAGAGCAGTAACCGAGCTCACAGTGAATTTGGAGGTGAGAGCAGGAGGGGCAGAGAAGGGGGAAAGATAGCAGGGGGAGCCTCGGAAGAAAGGCAGGAAGTAGATTTAATCTCTCCCTCAGTCCCAAGGTGAGTGAAGCCAAGAGGCAATGCCCTCACCTGTCCTTCCTGCTTCTCGTCCTCTGCCCGATTCAGGAGGAAGCCTTCCGCCAGGGCCACCGCCTGGGAACAGGTCTCTGCCCTACACTCTTGGACCCAGCTCCCCATCTCTGGGGGCAGGATGCTCAGGAACTGCTCCAGGATCACCAGGTCCAGCATCTCCGCCTTGGTGTGTTGCTCTGGCTTCAGCCACTGGCGGCAGAGAGAGTGGAGGCGGCTGCAAACCTCTCTGGGTCCCTCGCCCTCTCGGTAGGAGGACTGCCTGAAGCGCTGGCGCTGTGTGTGCTCATCCAGGAATGCCTGTGTAGTTCTTTCCCAGGATGCCCCGCTGCTCCCGGGGGCCGTGCCTGCTTCGGTTCCAGGTGAGCTGGATCTCTGCATGTTGGAACCACTCTGATGAAGAACCCTACTGTATCCAAGATAATAATAACAAACTTTATTTATACCCTGCCACCACCTCCCCAACGGGGCCTCGGGGTGGCTTACACGAGGCCAAGCCCAACAGTGCATTACAATAAAAATAAAATAAAATCAGAGCACAAAACAAACAGCACAAGATAAATAAAACATAAAATACAGTAAACAATATAAAAAATACAATGAGAAATCATTCACAATCATAGTGACAATGAGCGGGTCACATGTACAAGATAAAATGCTAAAAATCCAGGGTGAGAAAGGAGTGGGGCCGATTATTTGTGAGAGAGAAGCTCATAGAAAGCGAGGTCGTGGAGACAGGCCTTCAGACAGGCGAGGGAAGTGAACTATAGGGACAAGACATTGCAGAGGAGCAATGATGTATGGTTGTAGGGTTACTCTCCAAACGCGCAACGGGAAAACCAGGTCTGAAGATCCTTCTGGAAGGGAGCTGAGGTGGGGGCCTGCCTTATCTCAAGGAGATGCTTTCCCTCCCTCTTCTCTCCAGGGAAAGAACATCACAAGGTAAAGAAAACCAGCCCAAAATCACATCTCCTCTGTGAAGAAAGAAAGGCAGAATCAGACAACAGGTTTCAGGAGGCCTTTTCTTTGAGAGTTAAAAAAAGAAACCCAAGCCCTTCATTTATTTATTCCCGAGCCAGGCAATGCTGGGACCCCCTTCCTTCCACTGGGGCCTCTGCCTCTCCAGCCTCCAGGCCCACCCGGCCTCCCATTGAGCTCCCAGTCAGTCCCACCCACGCTGGATGCCCCCATTCATGATTCCTTCAGCTGACGCCTCGATACAACGACTGAAGTAAAATATTTGGGAACCAGATGACAAACAGAAACTCTGAATCCTTTAAAAGTCCTTTGGAGGGAAAAAGGAGCCAGGAAGGCAGGTGAGTGGGAGAGGGGGCCGGGGAAAGCCATGGGCCTCTCTCTCTCTGTCGGCTTCTCCCTCCTCTGAAGACTCCCTGGTGGCCCTGTTGTGCTGACCCCCAGCCCCCTTTGCCTGAGGCCCCCTTTCCTCCATGGCTTAAGGCCAGGCTCCATCTCCTTTCAAAGAGGAAGAGAGCTGAGACAGTGGCTGTCTCCCTTGTCCTGGGTCAGGGAGTGTCTCTGTGTGTGTGTGAGGAGGCCAACCTGGAAGGGAAGGAGGCCTGGGCCCCTGTTTGGCCCTTTGGAGAAGGAATGGGGAGAAGAAGGCCCACCAGGAGGAGGAGGAGGAGGCCAAAAGGGACAACTCTTCTCTTCTCTCCCAGCCAGGCAAGGAAGGGTGAAGGGGAGGGAGTTTGGTTCCTAGAGGGACAGGAAAGGCAGGTATGAGGACGCCCACTTTCTTCCTGCCTCTCTGGGAACCACACTCCCTCCCCTTAACCCTTCCTTGCCCAGCCACACATTGGAAGGAGGGGGAAAGGGCATCTCTCTCTCCAAAGCTTGTGAGGCAGCCCTGCACCTGAAGGGGTCAAGGAAGGGTCAAGGGGAGAGAGTTTGGGTCCTAGAGGGACAGGAAAGGCGAGTCTGAGAAAGGCCACTTCTTTTCTGCCGCTCTAGGAACCACCCTCCCTCCCCTTGACCCTTCCTTGACCCCTTCTGGTGCAGGGCTGCCTCACAAGCTTTCAACTCTTCAGGGAAGATACATCCTGTGCACAATGTCCTGATCAGAGCAGCCCTGAGGGAGGCCTTGGGACAGCCTCATCTCTCAATGCGAAGCTCCTCTATTCTCATCCCAGTAATTCCCATCAGTGTGAAGAGAGGTTTTCACCAGCGACTGGAAAGGGACACTTCACTGGCTCTTGATGTGATGAAGCCACTTCCATGGTCTAGAGCTGTGTTTATCAACCTGGGGGTCGAGACCCCTTGGGAGGACACAAGGGGGGGATGGTCAAAGGGGGCGCTAAAGACCATCAGAAAACACAGTATTTTCCATTGGTCCTGGGGCTTCTGTGTGGGAAGTTTGGCCCAATTCTATCGTTGGTGGGGTTCAGAATGCTCTTTGATTGTAGGTGAACTATAAATCCCAGAAACTACAACTCCCAAATGTAAAGGGTCTATTTTCCCCAAACTCCACCAGTGTTCACATTTGGGCATATTGAGTATTCATGCCAAGTTTGAACCAGATCCATCATTGTTTGAGTTTACAGTGCTCTCTGCATCATCATCATCATCATCATAACCTTTATTTATACCCTGCCTCCATCTCCCCAATGGGGACTCGGGGCAGCTTACATGAGACCAAGCCCAATAACACAATACAATAAGTGAAATCAAAACGTAGCCAAAAACATAATAAGTTGCATAAGACATAAGAATACAACAAACAATATAAAATTAAAATAAGACAATGTATAACACAGTAACAGTGAGCGGGCCACACGTACATGATAAAACACAAGCTAAAAAGCACAGGATGAGATAGGGGTGGAAAAGATTTTATTTATGTTGGAGAAACTCTTCGGGGATGGAGACAAGAGGAATCTACACACAGGAGAGGCGGAGGTATACTCTAAAGACATTGAGGTTGTATGCAAACAAGTGAACAACTCCAAAACGCAAGGTCAGTGTCCACCAAACCCTTCCAGTATTGTCTGTTGGTCATGGCAGAGCTGTGTTGGTGGAATTCAGAATGTTTTTTGAACTATAAATCCCAGCAACTACAACTCCCAAGTGTCAAGCTCTGTTTACCCCACACCCCACCAGTGTTCACATTTCAGCATATTGAGTATTTGTGCCAAGTTTGGTTTAGATGCATCATCATTTGAGTTTATAGTGTTCTCTGTGAACTACAACTCCAAAATGCAAGGTCATTGCCCACCAAACATTTCCAGCATTGTCTGTTGGTCATGTCAGAGCTGTGTGCCAAGTTTGGTTCACTTCCATCATTGGTGGAGTTCAGAGTGCTTTTTGATTGTTGGTGAACTATAAATCCTGGCAACTACAACTCACAAACAACAAAATGAATCCCCTCCCTTCTAATTTGGGTGTATCAGGTATTTGTGCCAAATTTGAGCCAGTGAATGAAAATAGCTCCTGCATCTCAGATATTTACATTACGATTCATAACAGTAGGAAAATTACAGTTATGAAGCAGCAGTGAAAATAATGTTATGGTTGATGGTCAGCACAACACGAGGAACTGTATTAAGGGGTCGCAGAATTAGGAAGGTTGAGAACCACTGGTATAAGGAAATATGGAAATTAACAAAAAAGGGTAAGTTAACATGTTATGTAAAGGTAACTCCCAAATGACAAAATCAATTCCCCCTTCCAACCCCACCAGTATTCAAATGTGAGCGTATCGGGCATTTGTGCCAATTTTGGCCCAGTGAATGAAAATACATCCTGCATCTCAGATATTTACATTATGATTCATAACAACAGCAACAAAAATAATGTTATGGTTGGGGGTCACCACAACATGAGGAACTGTATTAAGGCGTCGGTCATTAGGAAGGTTGAGAAACGCTGCTCTATAGCCCCAGAACCCTTCTTCACTGCCATATAAAATCTAGATTATATGATTTCAACTGGATTATATGCCAGTGTAGACTCATATAACCCAATTCAAAGCAGATAATGTGGATTATCTGCTTTGATAACCTGGATTATTTGGCAGTGTACAAGGGGTCTCAGTCTCACTTCCTCGTTTGTAGTGGTCTGCCATGAGACGATAACACCCAATTGCATCAGCCATCAGATGATCACATGACATAATATAAGGGACCCTAATGTTCCAATGAAGCACACTTTCTTTCTTTCTTTCTTTCTAGATTCCATATTCTGGTCAGGTTTTTCTCTGCCAAGTGTTTCCTTTATTTCTGTTTTTGAGTAAAATGTCTCTATTTATTATACAAACAGTAGGATTTTTACTCTTCACTGAAACATCTATTTCCCTACAAACCCAAGGGCTTGAATTTTGCAAAACATATCAAATTATCACTTTGCTTATCATAAGTAGATTCAAATACTCATCTATCTATCTATCTATCTATCTATCTATCTATCTATCTATCTATGTATATAAAAGTCAGTGTTTGCGAGCGGTGGGTGGGTGGTGCGACCGAGCGAATATGTGCCAGCATTTCGATTGGCTCCCACTGTGGGATAATTTGCATAAAGGACTCCCATTGGTCAGCCAATACGAACATTCCAACCCTCTAAAGTGCCAGAGGGGGGTAAGGAAAAGGCCTGAGGCAGTCAGGCATGGTGGAAGTTTAAGTCCAAAACACTTTGCAGCCCCCAACAATGAGACAACAAAACCAAACTTAGCACACAGAACCCACAAAACCCACTTTACATCTTGGTGCAGTTTGAGGGAGGATGGGCCATGGATTGGCCAGCATTCCAACATCCCAAATCTCAAAGGTGCCAGACAGAGTTCTTTACAAAAAGGCTTTCCTTATCTGATTTTACAAACCAAGCCTCAGCCTGAATTGACAGTAAGGCTTTCTCAACTTGATTTTTGAGACTAGGCCACAGCCTGAATTGACAGCAAGGCTTCCTCCACTTGATTTTCGAGACTAGGCCTCAGCCTGAATTGACAGTAAGGCTTCCTCAACTTGATTTTCAAGACTAGGCCTCAGCCTGAATTGACATTAAGGCTTCCTCAACTTGATTCTCCTGACTAGGCCTCAGCCTGAATTGACAGTAAGGCTTCCTCAACTTGATTCACCTGACTAGGCCTCAGCCTGAATTGAGAGTAAGGCTTCCCCAACTTGATTTTTGAGACTAGGCCCCCAACAATGACAGAACAAGATACAGTTGGCACACAGACCCCCCCCCCCAAGACCCACTCTACATCCTGGTGCAGTTTGAAGGAGGGTGGACCATGGAGGATGGGACTTGCTGTACCTTCACACACTTACTCTGACCAGCACGGGTGATGGACCTGGAACAAACTTGGCACACATAACCCCCATGATGCCCTTTACGTCCTGGTGCAGTTTGGGAAAGATGGACCACGGATTATGGGATTTGTAGTACTTCCAAGTGCTTTGCTTCCCAGAGACCACTGTGACCCCCAACAAAGACCGATAAATATCAAACTTGGCACGCAGAGCCCCCATGACCCACTCTATGTCCTGGTGCAGTTCAGAGAAGAGCAGAGCATGGATGATGGGGTTTGAAGTACCTTCACTCACTTCCCGAGACCGCTGCGACCCTCGTCCAATGACTGATGAAGACCAAATTTGGCACACAGAACCCCCTACATCCTGGTGCAATTTGGAGAAGGATGGACCATGGATTATGGGACTTGAAGTACCTTCACTCACTTCCCGAAACCACTGCGAATGAACAACTGATACAGACCAACCTTGGCACACAATGCCTTCCTCAAATAACCCAGGCAGCGCCGGATCCCCAAGCTAGTCTATATATAAAAAAAAGCAGCTGTCATAATTAGGCTGAAGTAAACAACAGAACCAACGAGCAGAATCACACCAAATTTGGCCACAAGACACCAACCAAAGCCATCTAGGTCAGGGGTGCTCACACTTTTTCAGCATGCGAGCTACTCTTAAAGCAACCAAGTCCAAAAGATCTACCTGCCCCCGCCGCCGTGCGCTCTTGCCACTGTGCGTGCTCCTGCTGCTGTTTTCCGCCCGCGCAGTGCTTCTTCCGCCTACGGGGCATTGCAGGAAGGAGAAAGCACGAGGCGGGGCATCCAGAGGGAGCGCTCCGCCCTGCCTGTCTCGCCGGTAACGGAGGCTGCATAGCTGCTTCTGTACGAGAGAGAGGTAGGGCGCTCCCTCCAGAGGCCCCGCCTCGTGCTTTCTCCTTCCTGCAATGCCCCATAGGCGAAAGAAGCGCGAGAGCAGAAGCCAGTAGCAGGAGCGCGCGTGCGCGCAGGGTGTGCGCACGCGTGGCAGGAGCGCCCCATCCGGCTGGTGAGGCCCGAAGATCACCTGGAAGAGGGCCGAAGATCTACTAGTAGCTCCCGATCTACCTAATGAGCACCCCTGATCTAGGTCCTTCACTAAAAAAATCTCTCCCCAAAAAACGATAACACCTTTAAGATTAAAAAATAGAAAAACAGAACATAGTGCATGTGTGCAAACCCCTTCCCAGCCAGCTCACTGCTGGATCCGGGCAGGAGGCCAAGGGGTGGCAAGAAGAAAGGTGGTGAGGGCACAAGCAGCAGCAGCAAGAGGAGCAGGAGGAGGAAGCGCTGGCTCCTTCCTTCCTTCTCCTCCTTCACCCGAGCCTCCATCCTCGCAGCCTCCTCCTTGGGTTCCATCCCCAGGAACACGGCAGAGCCCCCCATCCTCACCCCTAAGGAAAGAAAGCAGTCCCACACAGCTTTGAATGGGACTCCTTTAGGGCACGTTCCCTTGCTGTGTTCTAGGTCACACCTCTCTCTCGCCTTGCAGCGCCTGCCTGCCAAAAGGATCCAAGAAAGTTGCTCAAGGGAAGGAAGGATAGAATTTGATCCGGTTGGTCCCCTCTCACTCATCCTCCCCCAAGGCTGGGTCTACACCAGGCCTGGGCAAACTTCGGCCCTCCAGGTGTTTTGGAATCCAACTCCCACAATTCCTAACAGCCGGTAAGAGTCCAAAACACCTGGAGGCCGAAGTTTGCCCAGGCCTGGTCTACACACTGCCATATACAACCCACATCTCGGTTTGGAACTGAATAGTAGGAGTCAGCACTGCTACAGAACACAGTCACAAGCAGATAGACTGGATTTTCTAGGGCAGTGTCAAAGGGGACTTAGCCTACACTGCCATATAAAATCTGGATTATATTAAGACCTTTTGCCTCTGCAATATAAAATCCGGATGATTTTATTTCAACTGGATTATATTAAGCCTATTCTATATTGCCATATACAATCCGGAATATGTTTCAAACTGGATTATATTGAGCCCCTTCTCCACAGCCATATAACATGTAGATTATCTTTTTCAAACTGGATTATATTAAACCCCCTTTCCACTGCCATATAAAATCCGGATTATTTGCTTTGGACTGGATTATATTAAGATCCTTCTACACTTCCATATAAAATCCAAATTATCATTTTTTGAACTGGATTATATTAAGTTAATTGGTTCTTTTGTTTACTGCAGCATAACGACGACCAGTGCCCAAATTAGGACATACTGAGTAGTTGTGCCAAGTATCAATCCATCTTTGTTTGGATTCACAGTGCTCTCCAGATGTAGGTTATTAAGCAGAGGGTGAATGTCCATCTGTCAGGAGTGCTTTGATTATTATTAAGCAGACCTCCTAATTACTTCATTTTCCATACCACCAGACTGCGCCACAGCAACGTGTGGCCGGGTACAGCTAGTTATATATAACACTGTACGTTCTAAAATATTAAAAATGTTCCAATTTTTCCATTTATTGTGGAATAACAGTGTGCCGGGAGCAAGAAAACAGCCAGTAAATTCTAGCCAGAGATACAATTTGTACATCAAGGGAAATAATAATAGTGGAAATATCTTTTTCTGTGGCTTGACCTCAAAAGAAGCACCGTGTTCAATTCTGGAATCCCGGCAGAAAAACAAAATTTGCATCCAAGGTGATAGAGGAACTGGAAACTAAGCTCAGAGGAACAGCCGATGGAAGTACATATGGGTTTCTTTTTCAGAATAGGTGACATGACCATCATATTTAACTTTCTGAAGGGTTGTCAAAGGGAGCTTGTTTCTGATGCTCCAGAACAGGGCCTCAAACTTCAAGATGCCAGTGACAAGAAAGGGGACTTTGACAGGTCTTAAGCAGAACTTCTAAGACAGTCCTGTTTGAAATCAGATGGTTTACACAAAAAGGCGGTTTTTAGCATGCTTGTATTCACTGTTGCTTGTTGACAGATGAAGTCTGAGTATGTAAACTCCTGGTAGGGTCTCGAACAAAACCACACACACAGAAGATCGGCCAGGAATATGTAGTCTTTATTCTTCTCCTAACACACAGCCAGCAAAGTTAGAACTGAGAATTTCCTGCTCAATCTTCCCTCTAGATCCCCCTCAGTTGCCCCTCCCTCTTCCTTCCTCCCCCCCCCCTCCCCGTTGGTCCCTTTCAAATTGCTATACACATTCCTTTGCTCTGGCCTCTTCTCCCCCTCCGACCAGATGGCCCCTTATCTGATGTTAGTTGTGGCCAGACAGTTTGTTTACTTAACTGTTCTTGGGTGCAAGAGACAGAGTTAAACACTTCCCACACTCCTGGCATTGGCATGGCTCCTCTCCTGTGTGGAGTCTTTCATGGCTCACCAATTGTGAACTGTCACATTTCCCACAATCCTGACATTGGAATGGCTTCCCTCTTGTGTGGGATCTCCAGTGGTCTATACGGGGTGTATTCTGAATAAAACATTTCCCACATGCCTGGCAGTTTACCCTTTCTTTCCTGTGTGAAGCTTTTTATACCTCACCAAGTGAGAACTGTCAACAAAACATTTCCCACACTCCTAGCATTGTTATGGCTTCTCTCCTGTGTGGAGCCTTTTGTGCCTTGCCAATTCTGAACTGGAAGGAAAACATTTCCCACACTCCGGGCATTGGTATGGCTTCTCTCCTGTGTGGAGTCTTTTGTGCCTTGCAAAGGGTGAACTGTGAGCAAAATATTTCCCACACTCCTGGCATTGGTATGGCTTCTCACCTGTGTGGAATCTTTTGTGGCTCACCAAGGATGAACTGTGGGCAAAACATTTCCCACACTCCTGGCATTGGTATGGCTTCTCACCTGTGTGGAGTCTTTTGTGGCTCACCAAGTCTGAGCTGTCAGAAAAACATTTCCCACAGTCCTGGCATTGGTATGGCTTCTCTCCTGTGTGGAGTCTTTTGTGCCTCGCCAAGGTTGAACTCTGAGTGAAACATTTCCCACACTCCTGGCATTGGTATGGCTTCTCTCCTGTGTGGACTCTTTTGTGGCTCACCAAGGCTGAACGGTCAGCAAAACATTTCCCACACTCCTGGCATTGGTATGGCTTCTCTCCTGTGTGGAGTCTTTTGTGGCTCACCAAAGCTGAACGGTCAGCAAAACATTTCTCACACTCCTGGCATTGGTATGGCTTCTCTCCTGTGTGGAGTCTTTTGTGGCTAACCAAATGTGAACTGTCAGCAAAACATTTCCCACACTCCTGGCATTGGTATGGCTTCTCTCCTGTGTGGAGTCTTTTGTGCCTCACCAACTGTGAACTGCAAGCAAAACACTTCCAACACTCCTGGCATTGGTATGCCTTGTCTTTTGTGTGGAGTCTTTTGTGGCTCACCAAGTCTGAACTGTGTGCAAAACATTTCCCACACTCCTGGCATTGATATGGCTTCTCTCCTGTGTGGAGTCTTTTGTGGCTCATCATGGCTGAACTCTGAGCAAAACATTTCCCACACTCCTGGCATTGGTATGGCTTCTCTCCGGTGTGGAGTCTATTGTGGATCACCAAATGTGAACTGCGAGCAAAACATTTCCCACACTCCTGGCATTGGTGTGGCTTCTCTCCTGTGTGGAGTCTTTTGTGGCTCACCAAGTCTGAACTGCGTGTAAAACATTTCCCACACTCCTGGCATTGGTGTGGCCTCTCTCCTGTGTGGACTCTTCTGTGGCTCACCAACTGTGAACTCTGAGCAAAACATTTCCCACACTCCTGGCATTGGTATGGCTTCTCACCTGTGTGCAGTCTTTTGTGGCTCCCCAATTGTGAACTCTGAGCAAAACATTTCCCACACTCCTGGCATTGGTATGGCTTCTCTCCTGTGTGGACTCTATTGTGGATCACCAAGTCTGAACTGCATGCAAAACATTTCCCACACTCCTGGCATTGGTATGGCTTCTCTCCTGTGTGGATCCTTTTGTGGCTCACCAAATCTGAACTCTGGATAACAGGTATCCCACACTCCTGGCTTATGAAATCCTCAGTTCCTTCAAAGATTTCTTCTTGGCTCAGATCTGGCAGTTTGTAATCAGCAACACATTTTTCTGATTCTTTCCATTTACAATGGCTTTTCCCAGCACCGAGTGTCTTGTGAAGTATAAGTCCCATATTTTGGGTAAAACACTGCCCACATACATTGCATTTGTAAGGCCTTTCTCTGCCAGAACCTCCATCTTCTCTGTGATACAGCTGGCGTCTAGGGAGGCCCCCATTGTCCCCCAAATGCTTCCTGTGTTTGTTGTTCCAGTTATCTGCTGCGAAGGAGGACAGGAACAGTGTAAGCGATAAGGACTCTAGGGAACTGGTATAAAAAGGAGATTGTAATGATCTTTAACATAATATAGATGGAGGAAAAGAAGGTATAACTGCTGCCCTCTCCTTAACCCCCTGTTCGGTAAAGATGGACACTGTTTGACTGCCAGGGGCCTCTAAGTTGTTGTTGTTATCTATTTGTGCAGTTGCTTCCGACTCCTCATGACCTCATGAACAAGCCCACGCCAGAGCTCCCTGTCGGCTGTGGCCACCCCCAGTTCCTTCTAACTCAAGCCAGTCACTTTAAGGATAACCTCCATCCATCTTGACCTTGGTCGGCCTTTCTAAGGGAAAGATGAATAACATATGCTCCAGAGGCTACCTGTTCTTCAGCCCAGCCTGGCTTATTATTCTGTCTCCTTCTTTATTTATTTATTTATTTATTTCTTGGGCTTCTATGCCGCCACTCCCGGAGGGCTCGGGGCGGCTCACAAGCGCCGGGTAAAACACAATAAAAACATAGCAGCAATTAAAAAACGGCAGTTAAAATACAACATAACACAGTAATGTTGACTTTTCCCTTCACATTCAAATGCTTGCCGTTTTTTCTAGCTTAAGACATTACCTTGCTACTCCCCATTTCACAACCGCTCCCTCCTTTTTATTTCTCACCCTCAACCTCCAGTTCTCTCTCCCCATGCTCAGTTAAGGTTGGATGTGTCGCCTCCAACGTAGAAGGTCCTATAACTAATTTCAGAGTGCTAAAGAGATTGCTATGGTTTTGCCTGAAAAAGCTGGAATGATACAAGATAGTGACTGTAAAGAAAAAGGGGAGAACAATAATGAAGGCAGAGAAGGGAACAAGTAAGGAAGGTCTGCAGAACTCGACCAGATATAGTGACATCCACGTAACACCACGCTGGAGAGAGCAGATATTGCCTCCTAACCATCCTGTTTTGTGAGGAATGACAAGACTGTGCAGCAGAAATAAAACCGGCTAATAAATCCAGATGCCGCAATAACAGAGACTTCTTGGAAATACCATTCTGTGGACTCTCCCTTTGTTCAGTCAATGGCTCTGGTTTCAATACCTGTCTAATTCTGCATGGCTTTTACAGGAGATCTGCAACTTCTTCACATACGAGAATTTAGGGAAGTGGCAGGGGATATATTCACTATTTCCTAACCTTTAGGGTGGAATAAATATACAGTGTTTCTAAAGTATGGACTCAATTTGATTTCTGCAATTGTGAATCTACCATGAATGACACTCTCATCACTTGAAAGAGAGGGGCAGAGAGTTTGATTACTGCTATATGCCTCTCCCAGTGCACAAAAAATCTCGAGCCCCAATTATTCACAAGCACAGAACATACAACGCATTATGTTGCAGGTCACCATCTTGCAAATGACTCAGGCTAGGGGCTGTTTGTGTGCTGGGAGAGGCAGCATAGAAAGAGAGCTTAGTGTTCAGACATGCAGACATTGCCTGCCTGGTTGCGAGGACAAACAAGGTTGAATACCACACCAATAAAAAGATGTATAGCCGCGTCTGCAAATCTGAATCCAGGGGAAGTTTGGGTTTTTTCATGATCCATTCTCCGGCCACTCTCTCCAGCCAGTCTGCTCCCTCCCTCTCATTTCCTTTCCTCTCTCTCTCTCTCTCTCTCTCTCTCTCTCTCTCTCTCTCTCTCTCGCAAACAAACTCGGGGGGTTGGGGGAGAGAGACAGACATGATCTGGGGTGATCACTCTTGATAGATTTTCCAGGGAGCCGAGTTACGTATTATATTACTAATATGTCATATTAGTCCTTGGAGTCTTTGTGGACAACAAGTTAAACATGAGCCAACAATGTGATGCTGCATCTAAAAAATCAATGGGATTTTAGCCTGCATATGTAGGCGTCTAGTGTGTGGATCCAGGGAAGTCATGCTACCCATGCCCTATTCGGCCTTGGTCAGACCACACCTGGATTCACACTGTGTCCAATTCTGGGCACCACAATTGAAGAGAGATATTGACAAGCTGGAATGTGTCCAGAGGGCGACTCAAATTATCAAGGCTCTGGAGGAGTGGCTTAAAGAGCTGGGCATGTTTAGCCTGCAGAAGAAAAGACTGAAGACTAGGACGTGGAGCAATGGCTTCAAACAACAGGAAAGGTGATTCCACCTGAACATTAGGAAGAACTTCCTAACTGGGAGAGCTGTTCAGCAGTGGAACTCTCTGCCCCAAAGTGTGGTAGAAGCTTTACTTATTTATTTATTTATTTATTATTTGGGCTTGTATACCACCACTCCCAAAGGCTCGGGGCGGTTTACAATACAGCAGATAAAACATGTTTAAATCACAAGCTTTCAAAAGCTTGTTGAAGCAAATGCATCTTGCAGGCTCTACGGAAGGTGGCCTAATTTCGTAGAGCCCGCGTTTCTGGTGGTAACATATTCCAAAGGACCAGGGCGATGATTGAGAAAGCTCTGCGCCTTGTCGAAGTAAGATGGAAAGACTTCACACTAGGAATGGCAAGAAGATTCTGGTCTTCAGAGTGGAGTGATCTCAGGGGGTTATATGGAATCAGGCGATTTATGGAGGCTTTTAATCAGAGGCTAGATGGCCATCTGTTCGGGGTGCTTTGAATGTGATTGTCCTGCTTCTTGGCAGGAAGTTGGATTGGAAGGCCCACAAGGTCTTTTCAACCTCTATGATCCTCTATGATCCTATGGTTCTGTATATTTCTAACATAAGCCCTGCCTTGAGGACCCTCAGTGATTGGGATGATTTCAGAACGGCCTCAGCAATCCGTTGATATTGCCTTCACAAATCCAAGCCACATAAGCAAAATCTGGGGATGATGGTGATTCATTGGCCCAACAAAGAACGGAGACTTATGCCTGCGAGGACTGGGATCCTCCATTTTGACTGGGATCCTGCATTTTGAAACTGAAATCCCCATCATTAGAGAGCCTTACCAAGAGAGTCCACCATCCCATGAATCTCCTCCATGACCTGCACGTGCAAGGCTTTCTGAGGAGGATTCAGGAGAGCCCACTCCTCCAAAGAGAAATGGACAGCCACCTCCTCAAAGGCAATTGGGCCCTGGTGGGAAAAGGAAAATAAGGGAAATCAAGAAAAATTATTACAAGAATCTTTTGAAATGATTTACATTTATTTTGGTTCAATCTTTTCTGTTTCAAAGGATGTTTGATGACTGAGATTGCAACCAATGACCCCCAGGCAGCTCCAGCCCTCCTCTCCCAGGAATCCTTCTGCTTACCTGGTTCAGTTCCACTCCATCACAAAGCGGAAGATGTGACTGTGGATTCGGCAACATCATTCCAGCCCCTGAGAGAGAGAGAGAGAGAGAGAGAGAGAGAGAGAGAGAGAGAGAGAGAGAAAGCTGATCACATAGATATGTCTCAGAGGTGATAGTGACAGTTCTGAAAAGAAACCTATGAGGAAATGACTCTATGAACACTGGAGCATTCTCCAGCCCAGGAATATGTAAAGGTGTGGAGTTTAGGGCTTTTTCTTCTCATGCAGTGCTGTGAATAGGTTGGATTGAAACTAGTACTGGGCTTAGTATTTGAATGGACTATAGTTATGATTGATTGTCTGTTTGTCTTCCAGCTCAGTTTCAGGGCTCATCTTAGCTTTGGGTTTCACCTGGGAACATACCGTACGGCTGATATTTCAGTCCCACCCAAAAGGATGAAAATGTAAAAGTATAACAATAAGGAAAACTCCAAATCACACTGAAATTACACCTTTTACAACCAAATGCTTACTTATATACCCTCTCAAGGCCAAATGATCCTACATGTATGCCTTCTCTAGCTCAAACAGATTGTGTATTTGTTACAATCCCCTGAAGGTGAATTTACACTGGCATAAAAGAGCAAAACACCCCAAAGGGTTCCTTCGTACCCTCCAAGGCCGCAGCCCCATCTCCTTCCTGCTTGAGCTCCTTCTGCTGGAGGCTCTGGGTGGTGTCTGTTGCAGGTTTCTCCGATACAGAGACATCAGGGAGGACTTCAACACAGTTATTTTGGGCCTGGAAGAGCACAGAAAATTTCAGAAGTAGTATGGAGAAAGATCAGGGTAATCAAATTTGAGTAGAGCAGCAACCGAGCTCACAGTGGATTTGGAGGTGAGAGCAGGAGGGGCAAAACAGGTGGGAGAAGAGGCAGAGGGAGCACGGTCCGCCTTCTGCCTCACTTCGGTCCCATTTTGGAAGGAAGGCAGGATGTACATTTAATCTATCCATCAGTCCCAAGGTGAGTGAAACCAAGAGGCAATGGTCTCACCTGTTTTTCATGTTTCCTGTCCTCTGCCCGACTCAGGAGGAAAACTTCCGCCAGGGCCACTGCCTGGGAATAGGTCTCTGCCCCACACTCTCGGACCCAGCTCCCCATCTCTGGGGGCAGGATGCTCAGGAACTGCTCCAGGAACACCAGGTCCGGCATCTCCGCCTTGGTGTGTTGCTCTGGCTTCAGCCACTGGCGGCAGAGAGAGTAGAGGCGGCTGCAAACCTGTCTGGGTCCCTCGCCCTCTTGGTAGGAGGACTGCCTGAAGCGCTGGTGCTGTGTGTGCTCATCCAGGAATGCCTGCATAGATCTCTCCCAGGATTCCTCACTGTTCCCGTGGGCTGTGCCTACTTGAGGTCCAGGGGAGTTGGGTCTCTCCATGTTGGAACCAAACCGTATCCAAGTTGCTTTTCCTCCCTGTTGTCACAATGGAAAGAAATCCCTCAAATGGCTCTACTCCAAACTTCTCAGCCAAAAATCACACTTCCTCTGTGAAAGAAAAGCAGGATTAGACAACAGGCTTCGGGAGGCTTTTTCTTTGAGAGTCAAAAGAAGAAAACCTAGCCATTTATTTATTTCAGAGCCAGGTAATGCTGGGCCCTCCTTCCACTTGGGCCTCTCCTTCTCCGGCCTCCAGGCCCACCTGGCCTCCCATTGAGCTCCCATTCAGTCCCAACCCACACTGGATCCCCCCCGCCCTTGATTCCTGCCACTGATGCCACATGATCCATGGCCTTTTTGTAAATATAACTAAAGAAAAATATTTGGAAATCCAGATGACAAACAGAAAGTATGAATTATTAAAAAAACTTAAGGGGATGAAAAGAGGACTCAGATAGGCAGGTGTGTAGGTTGGGAGGGGAAAGCCATGGGTGATAGTATGATAGCTGGGTCTGGAAGCTCTGAGCATTACGGAGATGCCGCAAAAGCAGCTGTGAATAAGGGAAGAGTGAGAGTGGGGAGAGCAAAGGAAGGATAGAAAGGAGGGGACACATAGGTCAAGGGTTAGGGTAAGGTTTAGGGTTTGGGTTACGGTTAGAGTAAGGGTTAGGGGTTATGGTTAGGGTATGGTTTAGAATTAGGGTAAGGTTTGGGTTAGGGCAAGGTTAGAGTAAGGGTTAGGGTAAGGTTTAGGGTTTGGATAAGGGTTAGGGTAAGGGGTTAGGCTTAGGCTAACGGTACGGTTCAGGGTTTCACCATGAGAGAACTCTTACATTCTTTCTGTATTATCTGCCTCTGGCCTAGCTTACATTAGCCAAGTCTCTTTCGTGCAAACAGCTCTCCCGAAGAAACAATGCAGCATCTCTGTAACGATCGCACCTTCCAGACCCAGCTATCATACTATTACCAAGCAAGCGTAGAGAGGCTTTTTCTTAGAGAGTGGGGGAAAAACCCCTAGCCTTCATTTATTTATTTCCAGGCCAGGTAATGCTGGGCCCTCCTTCCACTTGGGCCTCTGATTCTCCAGCCTCCAGACCCACCTGGCCTCACCTGGCCTCCCATTGAGCTCCCATTCAATCCCAACCCACACTGAACTACCCCCCAAGGAAGAAAGAAAAGAGTGGATCTTTAAAATTATGGATGCGATACAAATGGACGAGTCATTAAGGGACAAGGAAAATAGAAATTTTGAAAGGTGTAATTGGATTAAAATTCGAGATTATTGCAGGTTTGAACTTAATGTTGATCTACGTTTACAATGAAAGATGTTCTTAGACTATGTTTTTTTTCTTTTTACTCTTTCTACAGGCACTAGATAAGAATTATGAAGATTGTAAAGAAAGGATAGAAAGAAAAAGAAAGCAAATACACGCAGTCTAGCGAGCTTGGAAAGTAAAGTAGAAAAAATTACTACACTTAATTTCCTTATATTTCAATGCACCACTTTCCTACCCTCCCTCCCCCATACCCCCCCCCCAAATACCGCCTCCCCCATTCCCCTCCCTTCATGGTTTTCGTGATAATATGTTTGTTTATATGTTAGGATGTCTCACATTGTGATGTTAATTGTGTTTTTTAGTTGTGGAAATTTACTAAAATTATATTTTTTTAAAAAACAAATCAGGCTCTGCTCCAAAAAGCTCAGCCAACAATCACATTTTCTCAGTGAAAGAAAGGCAGGATTGGACTACAAGATTCGAGAGGCTTTTTAGCGGAGAGTGAAAAACCAAGGCCCTTATTTATTTCAGAGCCAGGCAATGCTGGGCCCTCCTTCCTTCCACTGGGGCCTCTGCTTCTCCAGCCCCCAGGCCCACCTGGCCTCCCACTGAGCTCCCACTTAGTCCCAACCCACAATGAATCCCCCCACCTGTGATTCCTTCGGCTGGTGCCTCCTGATCCACGGCCTTCCTTGTGAAGAAGAACCCAGAGACTTTGAAACAAGAGACACAAATCAATATAACAACTGAAGTAAAATATGTGGAAATCCAGATGACAAACAGAAACTGAGTTAGTAAAAAAAAAAAAAAAAAAAAAAAAAGGAGCCAGGCAGGCAGGTGGGTGGGAGGGAAAGCCATGGGCCACCCACCCCCCCAAGCTCCCCTGTTGCTCTGTTGTGCTGGCCCCCAGCCCCCTTTGCCTGAGGCCCCTTTCCTCCACGGCTCAGGTGGGTCCAGGCCAGGCTCCATCTCCTTCCAAGGAGGAAGAGAGCTCAGGCAGTGGCTGTCTCCTTTGTTCTGGGCCAGGGAGTGTGTCTCTGTGTGTGAGAGGAGGGGAACCTGGGAGGGAAGGAGGCCTGGCCTCACCCCGGCCCTCTCTCCGGGTGTTTTGGGCTTCAGCCCCTCTTCAGCTCTTCGGAGAAGGAATGGGGAGAAGGCGGCTCACCAGGAGGAGGAGGAAGAGGCCAAAATCACCTCTTCTCTCCCAGCCAGGCAAGGAAGGGTGAAGGGGAGGGAGTTTGGTTCCTAGAGGGACAGGAAAGGCAGGGATGAGGAAAGCCACTTCTTTCCTGCCTCTCTGGGAACCACACTCCCTCCCCTTAACCCTTCCTTGCCCAGAGTTACGGAAGGCCAAACTCTTATCTACCAGCCAGGCAAGGAAGGGTGAAGGTGAGAGAGTCTGGGTCCTAGAGGGACAGAAAAGGCAGGGATGAGGCCCACTTTCTTCCTGCCTCTCTGGGAACCACACTCCCTCCTCTTAACCCTTCCTTGCCCAGAGTCACACTGGAAGGAGGGGGAAAGGGCATCTCTCTCTCTCTCCAAAGCCCTGGAAACAAAGGACTGAAGGTGAAGGCAGGGAGAGAGAGGGAGAGAGAGAAGGATTCTGTATTCATAGGAGAGTCAGTCAGAAGTCAGATCTCTTCTCTCCCTGCCAAGCCTTGTTTTGCAACCCCA
This sequence comes from Anolis apletophallus, assembly GCA_030556195.1. NCBI lineage: Eukaryota > Metazoa > Chordata > Lepidosauria > Squamata > Anolidae > Anolis > Anolis apletophallus. The sequence goes on along the minus strand of JARBWK010000001.1, from coordinate 206,426,110 downwards.
CTGAACCTTAAAGGTCACCCATCCATCCAGGGAGCAGAGCAGGGCAGAGCCTCCACCACAACAGAGGAAGCAGGTCAAGGCCCAGGTCAAGGCCCAGGCTCCCTTTTCCCAAGGAGGAGGAGGAAGAGGAGGGACACAGGCTTGGGTGGGAGACACAGACACAGCACCCACCACCAGCAGGCTCTGCCTTGCCCACAGCCTTGGAGAAATCACCCTTCTTTTGAAATAAACATCTCCCTCACTTATTTCCATGGTGAATTAAAATACAATGAAGTTTTCAATCTGAAGTTGTGTCTGCTGCCATTATTTATTTAATATGACACAGTCTGCTCACAAAGTAGTATCCTTGATCACACAGCAACTGCCATAGAACAAAAAAAGTCTTTGTTTAACATTCATAAAAGCGGTGCATTGCCACATTGCAAACAAAGTCATGTGCAATTTGCCTGAACACATAGCGTTGGATAACTGTTCTGCCTTGGTCCAACCACACCTGGAATACTGCGTCCCGTTCTGGGCACCACAATTGAAGGGAGATGTTGACAAACTGGAAATTGTCCAGAGGAGGGGGACTGAAATGGTCAAGGGTCTGGAGAACAAGCCTCCCTTTCTCTGTTGTCCTGTCCGCAACCCTTTCTCTTCCTAACTCCGTGCACGCAAACCTCTCTGTTCTCCGCACAGCAACCCAGTTGAATTACTGTGTGGAGAGCAGAGAGGGTGCATGCATGGCAAGGAAGGCATGTGCCACCCAAAGATGCGGTACACACGTTTCCCTTTCTCTTCCTCTTGCCATGCACACACCCTCTCTGCATAGAAACCCTGCTGAAGGGCGCATGGATAGCAGGGGAAAGGAATGGTGCTCCTCCCTGGTATTGACACCTGCGTGCACACCTCCCTTCTTCTTTTGCCATATGCACAGTAACTTTTTCAAGGCGGCTTTTATAGTACGTGGAGGTTTTTGTTTTTTTAAAATAAATCTTTATTGATTTTTTCCCCTCTCCCACCCTCCCCTCCTTGTACATACAGTTTATACATCAAACTACAGAGGTTACATTTGAAATATCAGTCTCAGTCTTAATTTTTCTACTCCACCTCTTAACACATTTTCTAAATAATTTCTAACTGGTTCCCACATCCTCTTTGTTAATATTATCTTTTCAATTTCATCTATATTATTCCATTTACAATTTGTTATTTCCACATTTAACATATTAATTATATAGTTATACCAGTTAGTCAATTTTCATTTTGTTTTATCCTTCCAACCCCTCACTAAAACTATTTGTGCACACGCTATTAATTTGTCAATCAATTTTTCTTTTTGCATATTCTTCACTCCTATTATCCGTGCATGTAATACATTTCTATTAACTAGTACTATTTGTAAATTTAACGTTATATTGATTTCTCCTTCAATCATTTTCCAGTATTCTTGCACTCGATCACATTCCCATATCATATGATTGAACGCCCCTCTTTGTTCACAGCCATGCCAACACCTATCTTTCATCCCTTTTCACCCTAAAAAAAGGGTTGTAAAACTCAGCTTATACTCGAGTATATGTGGTAGGTTTTTAATAAAATAATTGGCATGAGAATCGTATTTAAGAACTGTCACAAGGAGCTTTCTTTCTTCTGCTCCACGAACAGGACCCCAATTTAGGGATTAAATGACAAGGGGACTCTACAAAATCTTAGGCAGAACTTCTCAAAAAGCTCTGTTTGAAATCAGATATTTACACACAAAACCTGACTAGGGGAAAGACAGTCCGGTCCCATGGTGATACCGGTAGTTGAGAAGCTAAATCATTCTCCAAAACAGCCCCAAGTTAAACAAAGCCAAATTAAAAAAAAACTGAACAAGAGTTCAGAAACACAAAGAAAGTTGTCTAAGAGATCAGTCCAAAGTCAAGCCAAACCCCATGTAAAGCCAAGGGAGCAGAAGAAAGCAAGCTCCTTGTGACAGTTCTTAAATACGATTCTCATGTCAATATTTTATTAAAACCCTGCTGTACTGATCGGGTCAAAAATGACCCGTTTTGGAAATTGGTATTTGTTTATTCATTAATTTTTTGATTTTGAAACTTGTGGTTCCTTCTATTTTCCTAATTTACAGGGTTCATACTAAGGGTACTTAATTTTTTTGTTTCGGTGCCTTACTTTTTGCGCTACAGTGCTTGTTACACTTGTTATGTTCGGGTCAAAAATGACCCGGTATATAATAAAACACAAATTTTTTAAAAAAATTCAATTTTTCTTTGATAATGAACAACTATGATCCACACACAGTATAATAATGCAACAGGTTTCAAAAAGTGGCTCAAAATGACATTGCAGTGGCCAAAATAACATCCGAAAATAGGGCCGGGAAAACCTACCACATATACTCGAGTATAAGCTGAGTTTTACAACCCTTTTTTTAACACATGTTCATTGGGAAATGTTGAATGTTGAGTCTACTGCACCAGAATGTCCAGAACCCGCATTTTTCCTGTTGCAATACATTTTATTAGTTTCCCCCCAGCTTTTTGGATGCTTTCTCTCCTGTATGGAGTCTCTGACGGCCCAAAAAGTATGAATCTCGATAACAACATTTCCCACATGCCTGGCATTTGTTTCTTTATTAACTTGTGTGAATTCTGTACTGCTTCCTAAGGGATGAAGTGTGAGTAAAACATTCCCCACAATCCATTCATCTGTTTGGCTTTTCTCCTGTGTGGAGTTTTTTGTGCCTCACCAAGTTTGAACTGCAAGCAAAACATTTCCCACACTCTTAGCATTGGTATGGCTTCTCTCCTGGGTGGAGTCTTTTGTGCCTCACCAAGTGTGAACTACGAGCAAAACATTTCCCACACTCCTGGCATTGATGTGGCTTCTCTCCTGTGTGGAGTGTTTTGTGGCTCGCCAAGGCTGAACTCCAAGCGAAACACTGCCCACACTCCTGGCATTGGTATGGCTTCTCTCCTGTGTGGAGTCTTTTGTGGCTCACCAAGTGTGAACTGTGAGCAAAACATTTCCCACACTCCTGGCATTGGTATGGCTTCTCTCCTGTGTGGAGTCTTTTGTGGGTCACCAAGTCTGAACTGTATGCAAAACATTTCCCACATTCCTTGCATTGATATGGCTTCTCTCCTGTGTGGAGTCTTTTGTGGATCACCAAATGTGAACTCTGAGCAAAACATTTCCCACACTCCTGGCATTGGTATGGCTTCTCTCCTGTGTGGAGTCTTTTGTGGCTCACCAAATGTGAACTCTGAGCAAAACATTTCCCACACTCCTGGCATTGGTATGGCTTCTCTCCTGTGTGGAGTCTTTTGTGGCTCACCAAGTCTGAACTGCGAGCAAAACATTTCCCACACTCCTGGCATTGGTATGGCTTTTCTCCTGTGTGGACTCTTTTGTGGCTCAACAAGGCGGAACTGTCCGCGAAACATTTCCCACACTCCTGGCATTGGTATGCCTTCTCTCCTGTGTGGACTCTTTTGTGGCTCACCAAGACTGAACTATGAGCAAAACATTTCCCACAGTCCTGGCATTGGTATGGCTTCTCTCCTGTGTGGAGTCTTTTGTGGATCACCAAGGCTGAACTGTGAGCAAAACATTTCCCACAGTCCTGGCATTTGTATGGCTTCTCTCCTGTGTGGATTCTTTTGTGCCTCACCAAGTGTGAATTGTAAGCAAAACATTTCCCACACTCCTGGCATTGGTGTGGCTTCTCTCCTGTGTGGAGTCTTTTATTGCTGACCGAGTGTGAACTCTGGATAACAGGAATCCCACATTCCTGGCTTATGAAATCCTCAGTTCCTTCAAAGATTTCTTCTTGGCTCAGATCTGGCAGTTTGTAATCAGCAAAGCATTTTGCTGATTCTTTCCATTTACAATGGCTTTTCCCAGCACTGAGTGTCTTGTGAAGTATAAGTCCCATATTTTGAGTAAAACACTGCCCATATACATTGCATTTGTAGGGCCTTTCTCTGGCAGTAGCTCCATCTTCTCCATTGAGTCCCAAATGCTCCCTGTGTTTGGTGTTCCAGTTATCTGCTGTGGAGAAGGAGGACAGAAACAGTGTGAGTGATAAGGACTCTAGGGAAATAATATAAATAGGAGATTGAAATGATTCTTAAAACAACATAGATATGGAAGAAAAGAAGATAGCACTGTTGTCCTCTCTCCACCCCTTGTTCAGTAAAGATGGACACTGTTTGACTGCCTGGAGCCTCTTAAGGGAAAGGTGAATAACATATGCTCCAGGGACGACCTGTTCCTCAGCCCAGCTTGGCTTTTTATTTTGTCTCCTTTCTGGAGAAATGGATGCCTTTTCCTTTCACATTCAGATGCATGCCTTTATCTCTAGCTAACATTTTACCTTGCTACCACCCATTTCACAATAGTTCCCTCCTATTTAGATGTCTATACCAAATAGCAAAACTGTTATCAACATCCATGCTGTGTTGTTCTTAACTATGCTTGTCTGTTTAAACTGCAAATAAATCACTAAAGGATAAAACATAAGGTACAAGCCTTAATGATACTTTGTTGCTTCCCTCCGGAGTTTACTCGTAAATTCAGAGTTATAAATTCACGCTTCTGTATAATATAATAAGCGACTGATAGATATACAAATGTATGTATAAACAACGTTTCTGAAACAGACTAAATACTTGAAATGTCCTTTAGATAATAACATACACAAGATATTATTCTTCCTCGTAATGGAGGTTGCTCTTGCAGACAGAGATTGTATCTTCACTCTTCCGTTTAATGTTTCAAATATTGAGAAATATAAGTCTTTCAAGCAATAAATTAAACACTTGAACTGTCCTTGGAAAAGTAAAATAATGTCGACAAGGGTCCCTGGGTTGAAATACCTCGAGAGTGGAATATTCAAAGGTCCAACAAGTCATCACACAGACATCAACCATGAAGGAAGTAAAGCATGAAAGCCACAGTCCCACCTGAGGCCCCGAGAAAGTTCCCAAAGGAGGTTTAGGTCAAGAAGAGAAGCTGTAATAGTTTCTAAAACGTGCCACCTTGAAATAGCAAATCAGCTGAGAGAAAAAGAAGGGAGATTTTTCCCTGTGTCAGAAAGACTAAGGGACTCATATATTACTAATATGTCATATTAATCCTTACAGTCCTTATGGATAACAAGCTAAATATGAGCCAACCATGTGATGCTGCAGTTAAAAAAAGCCAATGGGATTTTGGCCCGGATACATAGGAGTCTAGTGTCTAGATCCATGCTACCCATGCTCTGTTCTGCCTTGGTTAGACCACACCTGGAATCATCCTGTGTCCAATTCTGGGCACCACAATTGAAGGGAGATGTTGACTCTAAGCTGGAATGTGTCCAGAGGAGGGTGACTCAAATGATCAAGGGTCTGGAGAACAAGCCCTATGAGGAGCGGCTTAAAGAACTGGGCAGGTTTAGCCTGCAGAAAAGAAGGTTGAGAGGAGACATGATAGCCATGTATAAATATGTGAGGGGAAGTCAAAGGGAGGAGGGAGCAAGCTTTTTTTTCTGCTGCCCGGGGACTAGGACGCAATGGAGCAATGGCTTCAAACTACAGGAAAGGTGATTCCACCTGAACATGAGGAAAAACTTCCTAACTGGGAGAGCTGTTCAGCAGTGGAACTCTCTGCCCCAAGGTGTGGAGGAAGCTCCTTGTATGGAGGCTTTTAAACAGAGGCTGGATGGCCCATCTGTTGGGGGTACTTTGAATGTGATTGTCCTGCTTCTTGGCAGGAGGTTGAACTGGATGGCCCACAAGGACTCTTCCAACTCTATGATTCCATGATTCTGTATATTTCTAACATAAGCCCTGCCTTGAGGACCTTCAGTGACTACGATGATTTCAAAAATTACTTCCACTAGACAGCGGCTGACTGGAATCCTGCATTTTGAAATAGAAAACCGAATCATTATGAGAGCCTTACCAAGAGAGTCCACCATCCCATGAATCTCCCCCATGACCTGCACGTGCAAGGCTCTCTGACCAGGATTCAGGAGAGGCCACTCCTCCAAAGAGAAATGGACAGCCACGTCCTCAAAGGCAATTGAGCCCTGGTGGAAAAAGGAAAATAAGGGAAATCAAGAAAAATAATTACAAGAACCCTTTGAAATGATTTATATGTGTGTTGGTTCAATCTTTTCTGTTTCAAAGGATGTCTGATGACTGAGCAACCAATGACCCCCAGCATCTCCAGCCCTCCTCTCCCAGGAATCCTTCTGCTTACCTGGTTCAGTTCCACTCCATCACAAAGCGGAAGGTGCGACTGTGGATTCAGCAACAACATCATTCCAGCCCCTGGGAGAGAGGGGGAGAGAGAGAGAGAGAGAGAGAGAGAGAGAGAGAGAGAGCAAGGGGTGGAAAGCTGATCACATAAATATGTCTCAGAGATGACAATTACATCCTGAAAAGAAACTTATGAGGAAATGTCTCTATGAACACTGGAGTATTCTCCAGCCAAGGAATGGCAAAGTTTGGGAGTTTGGGACTTTTTCATCTCATGCGGTTACTGTGAATAGGTTGGATTGAAACTAGTACTGGGCTTAATATGTCAATGGACTATAGTTATTCATTGTTGTCTGTTTGTCTTCCAGCTCAGTTTCAGGGCTCATCTTAGCTTCAGGTTTCACCCTGGAACATACAGTACAGCTGACAATTACATCCTGAAAAGAAACTTATGAGGAAATGACTCTATGAACTCTGGAGCATTCTCCAGCCAAGGAATTGTAAAGTTTTGGAGTTTAGCACTTTTTCTTCTCATGCAGTTGCTGTGAATAGGTTAGATTGAAACTAGTACTGGGCTTGGTAGTTCAATGGACTATAGTTATTCATTGTTGTCTGTTCGTCTTTCAGGGCCCATCTTTGGGTCTCACCCTGGAACATACCGTACGGCTGATATTTCAGTCCCACACAACAGGATGCAAATGTAGAAGTATAACAATAGGGAAAACTCCAAGCAACCAAATGCTTACCTATATACTCATCTCAAAGCCAAATGATCCTGCATGTATGCCTTCTCTAGTTCAAGTGGATTGTGTATTTGTTACCATCCCCTGAAGGGGAATTTACACTGGCATAAAAGAGTAAAACACCCCAAAGAGTTCCTTCTTACCCTCCAAGGCTGCCTCCCCATCTCCTTCCTGGTTGAGCTCCTTCTGCTGGAGGCTCTGGGTGGTGTCTGTTGCAGGTTTCTCCGATTCAGAGACATCAGGGAGGATTTCAACACAGTTGTTTTGGGCCTGAAAGAGCACGGAAAATTCCAGAAGTAGTATGGAGAAAGATCAGGGTCAACATATTTGGGTAGAGCAGCAACCGAGCTCACAGTGAATTTGGAGGTGAGAGCAGGAGGGGCAGAGCAGGTGGGAAAAGAGGCCGAAGGAGCCTTGGAAGAAAGGCAGGAAGTACATGTAATCTATCCCTCAGTCCCAAGGTGAGTGAAGCCAAGAGGAAATGCTCTCACCTGTCCTTCCTGCTTCTCGTCCTCTGCCCGACTCAGGAGGAAGCCTTCTGCCAGGGCCACCGCCTGGGAACAGGTCTCTGCCCCACACTCTCGGACCCAGCTCCCCATCTCTGGGGGCAGGATGCTCAGGAACTGCTCCAGGATCACCAGGTCCAGCATCTCCGCCTTGGTGTGTTGCTCTGGCTTCAGCCACTGGCGGCAGAGATCGTGGAGGTGGTTGCAAACCTCTCTGGGCCCCTCGCCCTTTCGGAAGGACTGCCTGAAGCGCTGGCGCTGTGTGTGCGCATCCAGGAATGCCTGCGTAGTTATTTCCCAGGATTCCCCGCTGCTCCCGGGGGCCATGCCTGCTTCAGGTCCAGGTGAGCTGGATCTCTGCATGTTGGAACCACTCTGATGAAGAACCCTACCATATCCAAGATAATATTAATAATAATAAACAACTTTATTTATACCCCGCCACCATCTCCCCAACGGGGCCTCAGGGTGGCTTTCATGAAGCCAAGCCCAAGAATGCATTACAATAAAAATAAAACGAGAGCACAAAACAAACAGCACAAGACAAATAAAACATAAAATACATTGAACAATATAAAATTGTCATAGTGGGCCACATGTACAAGATAAATCATAGTGACAATGAGTGGGCCACATGTACAAGATAAAATGCTAAAAACTGAGGGTGAGATAGGAGTGGGGCCGATTATTTGTGAGAGAGAAGCTCATAGAAAGTGAGGTCGTGGAGACAGGCCTTCAGACAGGCGGGGGAAGTGTACTATAGGGGCAAGACATTGCGGAAGAGCATGGTTGTATGGTTACTCTCCAAACGCGCAACGGAAAAGCCAGGCTTGAAGATCCTTCTGGAAGGGAGCTGAGGCGGGGGCTTGCCTAATCTCAAGGAGATGCTTTCCCTCCCTCTTCTCTCCAGGGAAAGAAAATCACAAGGGAAAGAAAACCAGCCCAAAATCACATCTCCTCTGTGAAGAAAGAAAGGCAGAATCAGACAATAGGTTTCAGGGGGCTTTTTCTTTGAGAGTTAAAAAAAAAACCCCCAAGACCTTTTATTTATTTATTTATTTCAGAGCCAGGTAATGCTGGGCCTTTCTTCCGTTTGGGCCTCTGCTTCTCCTGCCTCCAGGCCCACCTGGCCTCCCATTGAGCGCCCATTCAGTCCCAACCCACACTGAATCCCCCCTTGATCCCTTCAGTTGATGCCTCCTGATCCACGGCCTTCCTTGTGAAGAAGAACCCAGACACTTTGAAATAAGAGACAAAAATCAATATAACAACTAAAGTAAAATATTTGGAAATCCAGATGACAAACAGAAACTCTGAATTATTAAAAAGAGAGGAGCCAGGCAGGCAGGTGAGTGGGTGGGAGGGCCGGAGAAAGCCATGGGCCCCTCTCTCACACTCCTCCGAAGGATCCCGGTTGCCCTGTAGTGCTGACCCCCAGCCCCCTCTGCCTGAGCCCCCCTTTCCTCCAGGGCGCAGGTGGCTCGAGGCCAGTCTCCATCTCCTTCCAAGGAGGAAGAGAGCTCAGACAGTGGCTGCCTCCCTTGTTCTGGGCCAGGGAGTGTGTCTCTCTGTGTGTGAGGAGGCCCACCTGGGAGGGAAGGAGGCCTGGGCCCACTCCAGGTGTTTAGGGCTTCAGCCCCTCTTTGGCCCTTTGGAGAAGGAATGGGGAGAAGAAGAAGGCTCACCAGGAAGAGAAGGAAGAAGAGGCCAGAGGGCCAAACTCTTCTCTTCTCTCCCAGCCAGGCAAGGAAGGGGAAAGAGGGGGGAGTTTGGTTCCTAGAGGGGCAGGAAAGCAGGTCTGAGGAGGCCCACTCCCTTCCTGCCTCTCTGGGAACCACACTCCCTCCCCTTAACCCTTCCTTGCCCAGCCACACACTGGAAGGAAGGGAAAGGGCATCTCTCTCCAAAGCCCTGGGGCTAAAGGACTGAAGGTGAAAGCAGAGAGAGAGAGAGAGAGAGAGAAGGATTCTGTATTCATAGGAGAGTCAGTCAGATCTCTTCTCTTCCTGCCAACCCTTGCTCCCCAACCCCTCTGAACATTAAGAGGAATCCATCAGTCCAGGGAGCAGAGCAGGGCAGAGCCTCCACCCACAACAGAGGAAGAAGGTCTCAGCCCAGGTCAAGGCCAGGCTCCCTTTGCCCAAGGAGGAGGAGGAGGGACACTGGCTTGGGTGGGAGACACAGCCACAGCACCCACCAACAGCAGGCTCTTCATGCCCGCAGCCTTTGAGAAATCAGAGTTGTGTTGGAAGGGTGTCACAGATTTCCACATTTCAGTCTTACGCATGACTACTACAAAGGAGAGGCCAATATAGCGGAGTAATAAGTAGGTAATCCTGATCAGGGTTGGCTTGACGCGCCTTCCTCTTAGCGCGTGCCTCCCTTTCGCCCTCCACTCGTACCTCTTCGAATTCTGCAGCATTGCTGGTCACAGCTGACCTCCAGTGAAAACCACTCAAGGGAATTACATATATCATGGGGCCACTCGATACCATTGGAGCAATGGTTTAGAAGTTGGAGGGGAAAGAGTGCTAATGGAAATTGCAAAAATGGGAAAAAGTTAAAATAGAGATGGAAAACATTAGGAAGAAAAAAATGAATAGAAATCCGGCGACTTATACAATACAGAGGATTGGAAAGAAGGGAGCCCCTGATGGCACAGTGGGAGAAACCCTTGTGCTGGTAGGACTGATGACCAACAGGTTGGTGGTTCGAATCCGGGAATAGGGGTTGAGCTCCCTCTTTCAGCTCCAGCTCCCAATGAGAGGACATGAGAAAAGCTTCCCACAGGATCGCAAAACATCCAAATGTTTGGGCGTCCCCTGGACTACGTCCTTGCAGACGGCCAATTCTCTCTCACCAGAAGCGACTTGCAGTTTCTCAAATCGCTCCTGGCACACACACAAATGGAAAGAAAACGAAAAGAATTTGATGACAATGTTAACAGCAGCAAGGCTATTAATAGTGAAGTATTGGAAAGGAGGGTAGAAATTAAGATAGAAAAATGTTAAAAGAAAATATGGAAATTTGCAAAAAAAAGGAACAATTAACATGTAATTTAAAGATAAAAGACATGAAACATTGAGAAAAGAAGATGGGAAGCAGAGGCTGGATGGCCATCTGTTGGGAGTGCTTTGAGCAGATTGTCCTGCTCCTTGGCAGGGGGTTGGACTGGATGGCCCACGAGGTCTCTTCCAACTCTATGATCCCATGATTCTAAGCAACCCTCAGCAGAAGACGTGAAGTTCTGGTGGGACCACAAAGAAAAGAAGGACTCCGGATACGGGGAGCACAACGGGGGAAGGGAGAATAAATACATACATGAACTATAGAGATTGTATTTTGTGATGAAATGGAATAGAAATGTATTATTATTATTATTAATTATGGGAGCTGAAGTTCAAAAACACCTGGAGGGCCAAAGTTTGCCCAGGACTGCCTCTATACAGACAAACTTATATAAGATCCAGGGATTTAAATTTTGTAAAATAGATCAAATTATCACAATCTATGGCAAAATCAATGATATATAAATTCGTGAATTCTCAAATAACGACAAGGCTCATGTTTTTCAATTTAATATGAATTAAAACTGTGTGTGCCAGGAGCAGGGAAACAGACAGGAAATGCTAGCCAGAGATACAATTTGTACATCAAGAGAAATAATAGCGCAAACATCTTTTTCTTTGGCTTGGCCTCAACAGAAGCACTGAGTTCAATTCTGGAATCCCGGATGAAACACCGCACTCACAAACTGGAAATTTGCAACCAAGGTGGTAAAGGAGCTGCAAACTAAGCCCAGAGGAACAATGGATGGAATTACATATGTTGGAGCATGCTAGGAATCAGTGAGTGTGTGTCTGTCAACTGTTAAATAAAATGCATGGAACTGATTGGTCAGGCAATTCCTGGGGAGATGGCCAAGCCTGGGACTTTTGGATGCAGTTACATTCTGTTCAGGCTTGAGCCAAGAGCAGGACCCCCTTAGAAATTTAAATGACAAGAAAGGGGTCTCTACCAAATCTTAGGCAGAACTTCTCAAAGGGTTGTGTTTGAAATCAGATGTTTACCCACAAAGGCTGACCAGGGGAAAGACAGTCCAGTCCCACGGTGATACCGGTGTCCAGAGAAGCAAAAGCATTCTCCGAAACAGTCCCAAGACAAACAAAGCCAAACAAGTCAATCCAAATCCTACTTGAAGCCAAGGGAACCACATGTCTTAATTGGGAAATGTTGAATGTATAGTTTACAGCACCAAAATGTCCAGAACCCACCATTTCCCTTTTGCAACACATTTTTTTAGTTTTGTCCCAGCTCTTTGGATGATTTCTCTCCTGTATGTAGTCTCATAAGCTTCAAAAAGTATGAACCCCAACAAAAAAAATTCCCACATGCCAGGTGTAAAGATCCGTTTTACAAACTGTGGAGAGAATGTTCAGGGTAGTTTTCTTATCCTAAACTCCCCCTGACACTACTTGTTAACTTTCGCTGCCACCATTATTATTCTTGGTTACCCACAGGAAAAAGTTGTTTTCAAGGCTTGTGGGAGAAAGAACTTAAAAGTTTGTTGTTGGTACTTTTAACATTTGTCAAAGAATTGTAAAGTTTATTCAAACAGTGGTTTAAGCGTAGAGGTTTCAGAGTTCAAAGCTTAGGTGGTTACAATATCTTCTCAGAGGTACATTTCTTAAGATTACAATACACTAACTATGGAGATACAGCTTGATACTATATCACTGCACTCCTAGAACTAACAACTCAGCAGTTTTTACACTCTGCTAGTCCTTAAAACCAACTGCTCGCCTGGCAGTTCAAACACAGCTTCACTACTGCTCTCAGAGTAGAGTCAGCCTTTACTCCCAGAGTAGAGTCACAGTCCCTTTTAAAACCCGCTGATAGCTGACTAAAACAAACTCCCTAACTCTCCACACATCCTCTCTCCTTGGCTGTCAACAACCAACTATAAAAGTTTGAATTCAAAGATTCTAAAGCCATTTGCAGGTTCCGCCTCCTTGTTTCCACATTAACGGAACTCCTTGGAGGTTCAGCAAGCTAATATCTCTGTTAATCCTTTAGGGTTTGCCAAGTTTTCTCCCTTCAACATACATACATACATACATATAATATCAACCACATTTAAAACCAGTAAAAAAATCTGTCCGCTGTGGCCATTCCCAGTTCCTTCGAGGTCAAGCCAATCACTTCAAGGATAACCTCAATCCGTCTTGACCTTGGTCGGCCCCTCTAAGGGAGAGATGAATAACATATACTCCAGAGGCTACCTGTTCCTCCATACTGTCTTTTTATTCTGTCTCTTTCTCCTGGGGGAATGGATGCTGTAATGGAATAACTAATTATAATGGAGGATTTGTCTATGTTTATTACTGTTGATATTATGACAAAGGCAGGCAAGAGTTGGCTGCATATGATTGGTCGATGCGTTGCCATGGCTGCAAAGCCTCTGCAATGGAAACGTATCCGTTTTAGAGTGGCTAGCAGGCAAAAGGAGCAGAGCTAACTAAGAAAAATACAGGGGACATTTAAAAAATGAGCCAGTCTCCAGTCAGGGGTGCGAGAGTGAAGAGGTTCCTAAGTTAAGTTTGAGTCTTCAGCTATGATATTAAAAGTAATAAAGGGACCATTTTGAATTAATCTCTAGTCTGAGAGCTAGAGGCAAGAAAATCATTGTATAGGATTATGCCTTCAGTTGTGGTACTGAAGTAATAAGTGACTAATTTGTGTCTAAGTCTTCAGTCAGGTGGAACTGAGAGACAGAGAGGTATTTGCGAATAAGCCGCAATCAGAATATTGATGGAAAGAAGTGTCTATAAGATATAAGTTATCCAGTCAGAAGGCTAGAAGGAATTACATGTGTGAGAAAAGGAAGTTACCTAACCAAGTTGACATAAATTAAACTGTTCTGAAAGTTATATAGTGTCACTGCTGTCTAGAGATCAAAACCTATTAATGGTTTCCTCGGTCAAAATTTACCACCTATCCTCTACGAGGCAAAGAGCTTTCTCTATTGTAGCTCCGACACTGTGGAATTAACTGCTGGATAGCACTCGGGCTCTTACAGAAATATCGGTATTTAGAAGAGCCTGTAAAACAACGCTGTTCCGACATGCATTTAACATCAATGGTCCCAACTGACTGTCCTATATATTTAGTGTTCTGGTATTGTGACAAGCTGGCGAAAGGAGGGGGACTAGGTAAGACAAACAACAACAACAACAACAAAACTTTATTACGGTCACCGACCAGCACAAAGCGGGCACAAGCGCCCTAAGAAGAGAAGGACAGCTCCCCAGTAAACAGTTATTTAAAATTAGATTACAAATCAGTATAAAATATATTTCAAAAGACAGGATATTGTTGCCTTACGGTGTCAATCATCATCCGTCTGATATTAAGAGCAGCAGCACTGAACTTAGCAACACTGTAAGTTATTGTAGTGTTAGAGTCAGAAAGCAGCAGGGTGGAATAATGTTTTTCACTGCGCCCCGGGTATTTAAAAAGCCATGGTCCAATGAGATTGGATCTAAGATCTCTGTAGAACATGCATTGAAGAAGCACGTGCTCAGTTGTTTCCACATGACCAGACTCACAGGGGCATAGTCCCTGATTGACATTACTCGTGAGTTGGGTTCATTTACCATACTTACCTGAGCTGACCCGCTTTCTGGGTCTCTCCCATGTTTATGTTTGCGTCTTCATTCATGCTCCATTATCCTTTTGAGTACACAGTATTATACGTGTATTATACAACAACGTGTTGATACTTTATTGAATTCCATCTGGTCTTGTTGTTTGTCTTACCTAGTCCCCCCTCCTTTTGCTGTGTTGCGTCGGCCCTGCCCCCCCTTTTCTTTGTGGCAAGCTCGACAGTTGTGTTCAGTAGTTTTATAGCGTTTTAATGATATAGTGTTAAATTGTTTTATTGAAATGGTTATGGTTTTATCTATGTAAACCACCCTGAGCCTAAGGGAATGGAGCGATATATAAATTTGAATATTAAATAAATAAATGTATTCACAAGAGTAAAAGACAGATGTAACAATATCAAGGTGGAACTGAAGTAAAGTACGATGTAATAAATACGCTTTATGTGCAAAAAAAATCATAAACAAACATTTCTTTGTTTCAACTAATATATTGAAGTCTCGTGTGTAGTTACAAGATGGAAGATACATTCCTGAAAGTCGGCCAGAGATTATTTTGAAGCTACATACTTATTACAGTATTGGGCTATACATTAAAGCGACATATACAGACATCTATATTTGAACACCAAGTTGCTGAGTTTCTGCGAAGTTTAATCTTCTTTCTCCCCTTTATCAGCATCATTGCCTGGTGCCTACGTATACATATAATCTTATTGGTGACAGAACGGTTTATATATATATATATAGACGCCTTCTCCCACACGTATATCCCCAGATGCCTTTTCCCTTCACATTCAAATGCTTGCCTTTTTCTCTAGCTAAAACTTGACCTTGCTGCCACCCATTTCACAATCGCTCCCTCTTTTTACTTCTCTCCCCCAACCTCCAGTTCTCTCTTCCCATGTTCACTAATGGTTGGATTATTCTGCTCCAATGTAGAAGGTGCCAAATCTAATTACCTAGTGCTGCAGAGATTATTACGGTTTTGCCTGACTAAACTGGAAAGATACAAGATAGTGACTGTTAAAAAAGGGGAGAATAATGATGAAGGCAGAGAAGGGAACAAAAAAAAAAGGTCTGCAGGACTCAGCCAGATATGATGACATCCACGTAACACCACACTCAGGCATCAAGTCAATGTTACACTTATGTCATATTTCTAACAAAAGCTGTGTTGAGCAATCTCAGTGATTGAGATGATTTAGGATACTGCTCCCACTAGGGAGCTGTTGGGATCCTGAATTTTGAAATAGAAATCCCCATAAGTGAGTGAGACTTACCAAAAGAGTCCACAATCCCATGAATCTCCTCCGTGATCTGCACATGCAAGGCTTTCTGATCAGGATTAAGAAGAGCCGACTCCTCCAGGGAGAAATTGACTGCCACGTCCTCAAAGGCGACTGGGCCCTGGTGGAAAAAGAACACATTTCCTTCTTACATCAGGGAAATCAAGAAAAATAATTACAAGAATCATTTGGAAATTATTTATATTTTTGTTGGTTCAATCTTGCCTTTTTAAACAGATGTTTGATGATTAAGCCTGGAACCAATGACCCCAGGCAGCTCCAGCCCTCTTCTCCCAGGAATCCTTCTGCTTACCTGATTCATTTCCACTCCATCACAAAGCGGAAGGAACAGCTGAGGATTCTGCACCAATATCATTCCAGTCCCTGGGGGAGAGAGCAAGTAGTGGAAATCTGATCACATACACAGGTCTCAGAGGTTACAACTACAGTCCTAAAAAGAAACCTATGAAGAGATGACCCTATGAAGACGGGAGCATTCTCCAGCCAAGGAATATCTAAGGTTTGGGGGTTTTGGAGTTTGGCTGGCTTTAGCTTTTAAAGCCCTAAACGGTTCTGGTCCAGCTTATCTGTCCGGATGCATCTCTCACTATGAACCATCTAGGTGTTTAAGATCGTCCAGAGAGGCCAAGCTCTCGGTCTTGCCTTCTTAGCTGACCTGATTGGCAGGGACGAGAGACAGGGCCTTCTCAGCTGTGGCCCCTCGGCTTTGGAACATCCTCCCTAGGGATATTAGATCGGCCCCCTCCCTCTTGACATTTCGAAAGAAAGTTAAGACCTGGCTGTTCAAGCAGGCATTTGCAGACGAAATATTGAAGGGGGTTAAAGAGTAAAAAGTACCCCTCCCGAGAGGAGATGCTTCAAGTGCCCGTATGTTAGCAATAATCTGCCCAGAGACAGCAGAACAGAGAAGGAGCCATACTAAGGGAGTCAGACTGGGCCTGTGCAGGAATGCAAGAGATAAGAAACACTGTATCTCCAAGAATGAAGCGTGGACAGTCCGTGTTACATTATGATAGGCTGCAATTTTAGCTGCGACATAACTTTTAACCAATAATAAGATTTTGGGCAACCATAAGTTGAACCCTGATGCTTGTATAAATATGTGCCTCACAAGGAGGAGGGGCCGCCCCCTTGTGCAGGGACGGACTCGCAGCTGTGAAAACAAAGTAAACTGAGCTTTCTGAGAAATCCTGTTGTCTGTCTTCTCCTTCTACTGCGTCTGCACGAGCAGCCTGCCTTGTGGGAGTATGGTAATCTGCTACAATATAATTTGTTTAATTGAGACCTACGAAATGATATGACGATGCGACGGAAAATGATTTTAACGATGAGGCACTGAGAATTGTAATTTATGGTTTTAACTGCTAATTGTATATTGTTTTTAAATATGGTTGCTGTATTAATTGTTTTGATTGTGTTTTATCTTATGGGCATTTTTTTCCATGTTTAAACCGCCTCGAGTCAACTTCGGGCTGAGAGAGGCGGTATAGAAACATAGAAAATAAATAAATAAACTTTTTCATCTCAACCAGTGTTGTGAATGGACTAAAGTTATTCTTTAATGTCTGTTTGCCTTCCACCTCAGTTTCAGGGCTCATCTTAGCTTCGGGTCCCACCTGGGAACATACTGTACGGCCGATATTTCAGTCCCATCCGATGGTATGCAAATGTAGAAGTATAACAATAAAGAAAATTCCAAATCACCCTGAAATTACACCTTTTGCAACCAAATCATACCTACATACTCATTACAAGCCGAAATGATCCTACATGTATGCCTTCTCTAGTTCAAACTGATTGTGGTTGTGCTACGATCCCCAGAAGGGGAATTTGCATTGGCATAAAACACTAAAACTCTCATAGGGGTTCCTTCTTACCCTCCAAGGCTGCCGCCCCATCTTCTTCCTGCTTGAACTCCTTCTGCTGGAGGCTCTGGGTGGTGTCTGATGGAGATTTTTCTGATTCAGGGACATCAGGGTGGACTTCAATGCAGTTATTTTGCACCTGGAAGAGCACAGAGTACTCCAGAAGTAGTATGGAATTTTTTTTTAAAAAAAACAACACAGAACTATGCGCAGAAACTGCATGGACTTTAAAAAAAGAATAACTCTGAGTTTGAAACAAATGCCACGCTCCCCCTTCTATCATTTCCAATGTGATATTCAGGGTCAAGAAATTTGGGTAGAGCAGCAACCAAGCTTACAATGGATATGGAGGTGAGAGCACAAGGGGCAGAGCAGGTGGGAAAAGTGGCCGAGGGAGCAGAGTCCAGCTTCCCCCTCACTTCAGTCTCAAAGAAGGCAGGATGTACGTTCAATGTATCCCTCAGTCCCAAGGTAAGTGAAACCAAGAGGCAATGCTCTCACCTGTCCTTCCTGCTTCTCATCCTCTGCCCGACTCAGGAGGAAGCCTTCTGCCAGAGCCACCGCCTGGGAACAGGTCTCTGCCCCACACTCTTGGACCCAGCTGCCCATCTCTGGGGGTAGGATGCTCAGGAACTGCTCCAGGATCACCAGGTCCAGCATCTCCGCCTTGGTGTGTTGCTCTGGCTTCAGCCACTGGCGGCAGAGATTGTGGAGGCGGCTGCAAACCTCTCTGGGCCCCTCGCCCTCTCGGTAGGAGGACTGCCTGAAGCGCTGGAACTGTATATGCTCATCCAGGAATGCTGTGCCTACTTCAGGTCCAGGGGAGATGGATCTCTCCATGCTGGAACCACTCTGATGAAGAACCAAACCAGATCTAAGATCTTTTTCCTCCCTCTTGTCACAAGGGAAAGAAATCCCTCAAGTGGCTCTACTCCAAACTTATAAAAAACAAAGGGTAAAGAGTTCCTATATCCGTAATCAATATCAATACATTATAACACCTGCATGTGCATTAATGTAAGTATCACCACACCTATGAATGCTCACTTATATAAATATCGTCTACAAGTATGGGTCCTGTAGCTCTCTATAGCGGCTGCGGACCCCTTTCACCAGCACGATACTAGTACAACTTTATCTCCAGTGTGGAATTACTTGATCATATTCATCTGGCGAGGGTGAATGCCAGGGTTTCAGGGACGAACATACATAATTGAACATCTACATACTGGTGATCCGCTACTTTGGGCTCACTGGAGCTCTCTGCAGCGACCACGGACGCAAGCCACAACCAGGTTTCGTATAGGTCACCATAGCAACGGTGGCGTTCAGCACACCGGAGATCGACTGAGTGGGTCTCCCTCTCCTGAGGGACTGCCGCGGATCTACTGTGAGCATTACTCTTACCATCCTGGGATACACGGAGTGCACACTGGACTTTTTATATCATGTGAAGTATCATACTTGTAGACCTTATTTATATAAGTGAGCATTCATAGGTGTGGTGCACACGCAGCTGTTACAATGCACACGCAGCTGTTACAATGTATTGATATTGATTACGGATATAGGAACTCTTTACCCTTTTTGTGTGTGTGTGTGTTTGCTTAGGTAAAGTGTCCCCCCTTTTTTACTCCAAATTTCTCAGCCAAAAATCACATTTCCTCTGTGAAAGAAAGGCAGAATTAGACAACAGGCTTCGGAAGGCTTTTTCTTTGAGAGTCAAAAGAAGAAAACAGAGCCCTTCATTTATTTATTTATTCCAGAGCCATGTAACACTGGGCCATCCTTCCGCTTGGGCCTCTGCTTCTCCAGCCTCCAGACCCACCCAGCCTCCCATTGAGCTCCCATTCAGTCCCAACCCACACTGACTGAACCCCCCCCACCCCCCGGTGATTTCTTCCTTGCAATGAAGAACCAAGAGACTTTGAAAACAAGAGAGAAAAATCAATACAAGGATCCCCTGGTTGAAGAAGTGACAACCCCGCAGTCTATTGTGCTGACCCCCAACCCCCTTGGCACCAAGCCCCCTTTTCTCCCTCTCTGGGCCCCTCGGTAGAACTGCCTGAAGCGCTGGCGCTGTGCGTGCTCATCCAGGAATGCCTGCATAGATCTCTCCCAGGATTCCCCCCTGTTCCCGTGGGCTGTGCCTACTTGAGGTGAGTTGGGTCTCTCCATGTTGGAACCACTCTGATGAAGAACCAAACCGTATCCAAGTTGCTGTTCCTCCCTCTTGTCACAAGGGAAAGAAATCCCTCAACAGGCTCCACTCCAAACTTCTCAGCCAAAAATCACACTTCCTCTGTGAAAGAAAGGCAGGATTAGACAACAGGCTTCGGGAAGCTTTTTCTTTGAGAGTCAAAAGAAGAAAACCAAGCCCTTCATTTATTTACTTATTCCAGAGCCAGGCAATGCTGGGCCCTCCTTCCTTCCACTTGGGCCTCCCCTTGTCCAGGCTCCAGGCCCACCCGGCCTCCCATTGAGCTCCCACTCAGTCCCAACCCACACTGGCTGAATCCCCCCGTGATTCCTTCAGTTGATGCCTCCTGATCCATGGCCTTCCTTGTAAATATTAAAACTAAAGAAAAAATATTTGGAAATCCAGATGACAAACAAAATTATTTAAAAAACGTCAGGGGGGGGGGAGAGGAGCCAGGGAGGCAGGTGAGTGGGAGGGCCGGGGAAAGCCATGCCCCCCCCTCTCTCTGCCTGCCTCCCCCTCCTCCAAAGGATCCCCAGTTGCTCTGTTGTGCTGACCCCCAACCCCCTTTGCCTGAGACCCCCTTTCCTCCACGGCTAAGGTGGCTCAAGGCCAGGCTCCATCTCCTTTCAAGGAGGAAGAGAGCTTAGACCAGGCCTGGGCAAACTTGGGCTTTTCAGGTGTTTTGGACTTCAACTCCCACAATTCCTCACAGCCTCAGGCCCAAAACACCTGAAGGCCTGAGGAATTGTGGGAGTTGAAGTCCAAAACACCTGAAAAAAACCAAGTTTGCCCAGGCCTGGTCTAAGCTCTCTCCCTCCTTTTTTGCCCAGGCCCGGCTTAGACAGTGGTTGTCTTCCTTGTTCTGGGTCAGTGTGTGTGAGGAGGCCAACCTGGGAGGGAAGGAGGCCTGGGCCCACTCCGGCCCTCCCTCCCTCCGGGTGTCTTGGGCTTCGGCCCCTCTTCGGCCCTTTGGAGAAGGAATGGGGAGAAGAAGAAGACTCACTGGAATCAGAGGAAGGAGGAGAAGAGAGAGACAGGCTGCAAAGAGGAGGAGGAGGAGGATGGAGAGGACAAAAGGCCAAACTCTTGTCTTCTCTTCTCTCCCAGCCGGGCAAGGAAGGGTGAAGGGGAGGGAGTTTGCTTCCTAGAGGGACAGGAAAGTCGGGTCTAAGCAGGCCACTTCCTTCCTGCCCCTCTGGGAACTAAACTCCCTCCCCTTAACCCTTCCTGGCCCACGTTGAGAGTGGAATCAATCCAAAGCAGGGCAGAGCGTCCGCGAACAACACCCAGCCTCTGTTTACAAGCCTCCATAGAAGGAGCCTCCGCCACACTCCAGCGCAGAGAGTTCCACTGCTGAACAGCTCTCACATTCAGAAAGTTCTTTCTCATGTTCAGGTGGAATCTCCTTTCTTGTAGTTTGAAGCCATTTCTTCCATTGCGTCCTAGTCTGCAGGGCAGCAGAAAGGAAGCTTGCTCCCTCCTCCCTATGACTTCCCCTCACATACTTATACATGGCTATAATGTCTCCTCTCAACCTTCTCTTCTTCAGGCTAAACATGCCCAGCTCTTTAGACCGCTCCTCATAGGGCTTGTAATCCAGATTCTTGATCATTTTAGTCACCCTTCTCTGGACTCATTCCAGCTTGTCAACATCTCCCTTCAATTGTGGTGCCCAGCATTGGGCACAGCGTGAGCCCAGGTGTGCTTTAACCAAGGCAGAGGGGGAGCATGACTTCCCTGCACCTAGGCACTATTCTCCACTTGATGCAGGCCAAAATCCCATTGGCTTTTTTTTTTTTTGCCGCCACATCACATTGTTGGCTCATGTTTTACTTGTTGTCCACAAGGACAACAGTTTGCCTTGTTTACTCTCGTTTGCTTTCCATGGGACTTAAGCCAGTTCGGCTTGCCGGCTCGTGAACTCTTTGGACTATCTTTGGATTTATTTTGATTGCCAAGATCTTTTGCACACGTCCTGCTCTCGAGCCACGCGTCCTGTCTCTTTGCATTTCATGTTTTCTGCCTAAGTGGAGTATTTTGCATTTGTCCCTGTTGAACTTCATTTTGTTAGTTTTGGCCCATCATCTCTCTAATGATCTGTTAAGATCGTTTTGAATTCAGCCAGGTAACTGGGATCGGATCCTGGGATAGAGGCGTTGCCTGAGATACGTACTAGGCCTGTTAAATCATGCTTCTAAACGTTTCTAAAGTACTTACAAAACTAAAATTCTGGGGGTGAACACTAGGTGGCGCTGTTGCCCTTGCTTCTAAAGTGTTGCTAACGTTCTGGTGGTGAACATTTCACCACCAGAACTTTAGCAACACTATTGAAACAAAGTACCATCGCCACCTAGTGTTCACCCTCAGAACTTTAGTTTTGTAAGTACTTTAGAAAGGGAATCGAAAATAGGTCAGCAAATGTTGTATTACCTCTCTACAAATCTATGGTAAGGCCACATCTGGAGTACTGTGTACAATTCTGGTCTCCGCACCTTAAGAAGGATATAACGGAACTGGAAAAGGTACAGAAAAGGGCAACAAGAATGATCCAAGGGATGGAGCAGCTCCCTTATGAAACCAGGTTGCAACGCCTTGGTCTTTTCAGCCTTGAAAGACGGCGTTTAAGAGGTGACTTGATCGAAGTGTATAAAATCATGCATGGGATAGAAAAGGTGAATAAAGAAAAATTATTTTCTTTGTCACAAAACACTAGGACTAGAGGGCACTCCCTGAAGCTCCAAGGTAGGAAAATTAGGACTAATAAAGGGAATATTTCTTAACCCAGAGGGTCATTGGGTTATGGAACTCACTTCCAGAAGAGGTTGTGACAGCTGTCAGCCTGAACAACTTCAAGGCAGGATTAGACAGATTCATGGATACCAAGTGTATCAGTAGTTACTGAAATGGACATTCAAGTGCCACCTCGGAGTGGGTTGAGGTAGGCAGGATTTCCCTGGGTCCTGGTTGTGGGGGTCGGGAGCAGGTCAGGGTTTTGCCCTCCTTTCTGCTCGAGATCCCCGTGTACAACTGGTGGGCCACTGTGTGACACAGAATGCTGGACTAGATGGGCTGAGGTCCGATTCAGCATGGCTCTTCTTATGTTCTTATGTTCTTATTTAGAAGCATGATTTAACAGGCCTAAGACGTACCTTGAATTATTTGCCCTGGGAAGCCAGAATGGCCCCTCCGTCCCTCCCTCCCTGTTGTCCTTCTGGCAGCAGGCTAAAACATTTTCATTCAGGAAGGCTTTTGAAGATGGAGGTTTTGAAGACCAAGTCTGGGGAGGGGGGGCTTGGTGGTGTTTGAATGCTTTTTATGGATGTTACCTGTAATTTTTTTTTAGTACTGTTTGTGTCTAATTCTATTTTGATGTTTGTATATTTCTATATTTCAAATAGTATACTAGTGTTTTTATGTTAAGCTGCATTGAGTCCCCCTTGGGAAGACATAGCAGGGTAGAATCCTAGACTCCTAGAGTTGGAAGAGACCTCCTGGGCCATCCAGTCCAACCCCATTCTGCCAAGAAGCAGGAAAATTGCATTCAAAGCACCCCCGACAGATGGCCATCTAGCCTCTGTTTAAAACTTCCAAAGAAACTTTTAAACAGAGGCTGGATGGCCATCTTACAGTAGAAATGTAACAACAACAACAAACAGCTCTAAGCAGTTTTAGTACTTGGTCGATGGACTGAGTACACCTTTGCAATTGCAGGCATGATTTGGGCACTTTGTCTGGCTCCAGCTCGAAGGGACCATGTGGTGAAACAAGAAAGCTTGGAAACTCGAGGAAGTGAGGCGCCCCACACATCTTGGAAAGGAAAGGAAAAAGGAAGGAAGAAGAAAAGGCAGTGGAAAGAGAGAAATGAGTCCAAGGAATTTCCCACAAGAAGCCCCTCTTTTCCTTCCTCCCCTAGCTGTTGTTTACAGCAGTGTTTCTCAACCAGTGTGCCGGGGCACACTAGTGTGCCGGTGTGCCGTGGGAAATTGGAACCTCCTTTGGGGGGAAGGGGGGGAGAGTCTAGTGTGTTGAAGTATAAAAACCCTAAGAAACCTACCTCAATAAAGGCACAAAATTAAAAACACCCCCCCCTCCCTCTCCATGCATTGGGAAGACCCGCCTCCCTTTCCCCAAGTAGAGACCTCCTCTTGCCTCCTGGGGGTTCTGTGTGGGAAGTTTGGCCCAGTTCTATCATTGGTGGGGTTCAGAATGCTCTTTGATTGTAGGGGAACTATAAATCCCAGCAACTACAACTCCCAAATCTCAAGGACTATTTCCCCTGAACTCCATCTGCGTTCATATTTGGGCATATTGAGTATGTATGCCAAGTTTGGTCCTGATCCAACATTGTTTGACTCCACAGTGCTCTCTGGATATAGGTGAACTACAACTCCAAAACTCAAGGTCAATGCCCACCAAACTCTTATAGTATTTTCTCTTGGTTATGGGAGTTCAGTGTGGGAAGGTTGTGTCTTTCTGCCATTCCTGCCAGGATATCTATGTTGTGTTCATCGAAACAGGCCCAGGTTTCACACTGAGTGTATAAATACATTTAAAACATATTAACTATATGTATTACTGTGTTAGAGTGTCATTTTGTGTCATTTTGGTTGGTGGTGTGCCCCAGGATTTTGCAAATGTAAAAAGTGTGCCGTGGCTCAAAAAAGGTTGGGGAACACTGGTTTACAGTCTCCCATTGGTGTGGATGCTGGAGGAGTTTGAGCCGGAGAGCACTTTGCAAGCTCAGTCCTGCTCTCCTTTTGCTTTTCCACCTGGCAGCCAAAGAAGGCTTCTCTTTTTTCCCTCCTGGATCTGAAGCGCATGGACGCCGCCTCTCTTCTTGAACCAGTGAGGGCTAGAGGCAACTCAGTGGCCCCCTTTCCTTGAATGTTCACCCTTGGGAAAGAGAGGGCTTTTGGGGCACAACAGGATTGCTTTCTGCTCCAGAAGGAGAAGATGCCCTTGGCAACCCAGCAGCAAGAATTGTCAAAGGGAATCTTCTCTCAATGAGCCCTGTGGCATTTTAAGGCGGACCTTTCTGGCTGAACCCCCCCCCCCCCAAATGGATCTAACTTAGGGGTTGCTTTCATACAGAGTTGCCATTGCCAAAAGTCTTCAGGTGCATGCCAAGTTCCTGCTGAATGCCAGATCTAGAGGCTGAATAATTCAAGCCCAAAATTCACCCTATCCAAACAGATACAATCATTTTCCCAACCTCTCTCAGGCCAACGAGTTAGAAACACAGAGCTCAGCAAATGAATGAACTGACTGTTTCCGTACGGGAACATGCAGACCTGTAGTATCTCCCAATTTGACTTGAGTCCTCTCTTGTTCCAGCTGGACTTCTGCCTGGGGTCCATTCCGTCATGGTTTCCTCTGGATTCCTTCTTCGTGATCCTTGGTTTACCTTCAATTTCTCCTTCCATTTTTTCCTTCTTGTTTGGCTCCCCCTTCTCATACTGCTTTTCCAGTTTCCATTGTCCTTCTTTGGGGGCCACTAGAGATCTCTTCAAGATGGTCTTTATTTGATCCAGCTTGCCGTTGGCACTATGGATTAATCCGATCAGAATTTCCAGTGGTTTCATAACTTCTGTACGTTTAGCCAACGTCGTCTTATGTTGTTTTCCTTTCTCCATTTTAGGAGGTTTCAACTGAACGTTGGATTTGTTATGGTTTTATCCAATCGATGTCATATTTCGGTAAGTTTTCAAATAAATGTCTTTTGCAAACAAGCTCCTATATTTGGCAATGCTTCAGGAAGACGTTTGATAAATCAATGAGCTGTGTTGACTTATTTTCAATTCAAGGCCACACTGAAAAATCTCCCTCCTTTCCTTCCTCTTTTCTCTCTAATCCAGAAAATGACAAATCATGATTGCGCTGAGACTATAATACAGTGCAATGAATATTCCTATGGTCGACACAATAATTAATATAAACAGTAGATGGTGCTATAACCACTATAACGAAAACATCAATGGTAAATACCCAATTACGCACGCTCCCTTATACAATGCATGAGAACCTTATGCTGTTAATGTGGATCGTATGCAGCATTCTACTGTAATCTCTACATAAAATATAACCAAAAAACCATATGACAACCTTATGCTGCGCAGTGTATACATAAGGAGAGCTCCTGTAGTGATATCGCGAGAACGGAACACAGTATGGGACATCCCGCAGTATATTGAACATTATAAACTTACTTCTTATATTTGTGTATACATCCTGCTGGGTTCTCTATATTGTGCTTTTTTGTCATCATATGGTTTTTTGGTGCGCTGAGACTGTGCCTATTTCGTAACAAGAAGAACTGCACTTTTATCTTCTATTTCAAAAACCAAGCTTTCCCATTCATTCTTGTTTCTCCTCTTTCTTCTTTTCTTTCTGTTTTCTGGGTTATCCCTTTGTCTATATCGGTTAGAGATCCCTGCTTGTATGCAATAGGGTAACAGTGTATATTGTTATACTCAAATACTTGTTATACTCAAATACTTGTTGTTTCATCTCCTTTCAATAGTCTTTGATTCCAAAAGGAGATCTTGAGGGAAGGTGATCAGGTTGGGAAAATGAGTCGGTGTTTGGCAGTAGAGATGAAAACAGCTGCAATGATGATATGCGTGCACGTCTCTCCTTCTGGCTTCCCCCTCAATGGTCATCTAGGGAGCTGAAATCCTCCAGGTTGTTGTTGTTCATTCGTTCAGTCACTTCCAACTCTTCGTGACCTCATGGACCAGCCCACACCAGAGCTCTCTGTCAGCCATCACCACCCCCAGGGTCTCCTTCAAGGTCAACCCAGTCACTTCAAGGATACCATCCATCCATCTTGCCCTTGGTCGGCCCCTCTTCCTTTTTCCTTCCATTTTCCGCAGCATCATTGTCTTCTCTAAGCTTTCCCTTCTTCTCATGATGTGGCGAAAGTACTTCATCTTTGCCTCTCATCTCCTTCTCTCCAATGAGCAGTCGGGCTTTATTTCCTGGAGGATGGACTGGTTGGATCTTCTCGCTGTCCAAGGCACTCTCAGAACTTTCCTCCTACACCACAGTTCAAAAGCATCTCTCTTCCTTCACTCAGCCTTCCTTTTGGTCCAGCTCTCATATCCATAGGTTACTAGGGGGAATACCATTGTTTTGACTATGCAGATCTTCGTTGCCAGTGTGATGTCTCTACTCTTCACTATTTGATCGAGATTGGTCATCGCTCTCCTCGCAAGAAGTAAGTGTCTTCTGATTTCCTGGCTGCGTCTGCAGTAATATTTGCACCTAGAAATACAAAGTCTGTCACTGCCTCTACGTTTTCTCCCCTGATTGATAATTGGCAAATACGTTTCTGATTGATAATTGGCAAATACGTTTTCTATTTGCCAATTATCAATCAGTCCGGTTGCCATAATCTTGGTTTTTTAAGAATGTTTAACTGCAATCCAGCCTTTGCACTTTCTTCTTTCACCTTGGTGAGAAGGCTCCTCAGCTTCTCCTCGCTTTCAGCCATCAAAGTGGTATCATCTGCATATCTGAGGTTGTTAATATTTCTTCCAGCAATTTTAACCCCAGCCTTGCATTCGTCAAGCCCCGCACATTGCATGATGTGTTCTGCATACAAGTTGAATAGGTTCGTACGCCTTTCCCAATCTTGAACCAGTCTGTTTTCTTTTCGTGGTCAGCTGTGAATAGCACCTATGGTAATTCCTGCGCCCTGCGCAGACAGTTCGGAATCTTTAAAAGTTAATATCACTTTAAATTGTAGCCCCGCCCACATCTGAGGATCTGAGGTGGCAGCCCCTCCCACTGACTATATATGCTCGAGGGGATGTGGGCGGGGCTACAATTTAAAGTGATATTAACTTTTTAAAGATTCCGAACTGTCTGCGCAGGGCGCATGAATTACCATAGGTGCTATTCACGCTGACCACTCAAGAAACTACGGTTACAGGTAAGCAACCCATATTTTTCCATAGTCATTTCTGACTGTTGCTACTTGGCCATTATACAGATTCTTCAGGAGAGAGACAAGGTGGCTTGGTATGCCCAGAGCACCAAAAACTTGCCACAATTTATTATGATCCACACAGTCAAAGGCTTTAGAATAGTCAATAAAACAGAAATAGATGTTGGCAATTTGGTCTCTTGGGCTTTTCTAAACCCAGCTTGTACATCTGGCAGCTCTCTCTCTTTCTGTATTGCTGGAGTCTTCCTTGCGGGATCTTGAGCATTACTTTACTAGCCTGAGAAATAAGAGCCACTGTATGAAAGTTTGAGCATTCTTTAGCATTTCCCTTTTTTGGTATGGGGATATAAGTTGGTTATTTCCAGTTTTGTGTTTTACATCTTTGCTGGCCTATGGCATGCATCACATTGGCAGGTTCATGTTTCAAGATTTTGAACAGTTCAGCTGGGATCCCGTCGTTTCCTGCTGCCTTGTTGGTAGCAAGGCCCATTCACCTTCACTCCTCAGGATGTCTGATTCTAATTCACCCACCTCCCTGTCAAAACTATATCCTCGATATTATTATCCTTCCTCTACAGATCTTCTGTATAGTTTCACCACCTTCTCTTGATCTCTTCAGCTTCTGTTAGGTCCCTGCCATCTTTGTTTATGACCATGCCCATTTTTGCCTGAAATTTACTTCCAATGTTTTTAATTTTGTGGAAGAGGTCTCTTGTCCTTCCTATTCTGTTGTCTTTGGAGACTCCCAAAATATCACAGTTTCCCCCATCTACACCACTGTTGCGAAGTTTGCAAAGGTCCACACTTCTCCTTGGCTTATTTATGTGTAGCCAAGGGTACTCCTGCCCTCGCTTTGAGCTCATTGGAGGCTCGACTACGGACAGAGATTTTCATAATTTAGTCTGCCGCCATTCCTAAACCAGAAGTCTAAGTTGAGGTTTTTGAATATCAATTGTTTCTAATTAGACATCCATGCATCAATATTGTTTGCCCAATTAGATGCTCTGAGGAAGGACAGCTGACTTGTAGAAATGGTGCTACACGTGGGGTCAAGCAGGGCTGCATACTGGCTAAGTACATTTTTCGTTATGTAATTACGCAAGGGGGAGGAGCTTTCAGGGCTCCTCTTTATTTTATATTATCTAGTGCAGTGTTTTTCAACCTTTTTTGAGCCGCGGCACACTTTTTACATTTGCAAAATCCTGGGGCACACCACCAACCAAAATGACACAAAATGACACTCTAACACATTAATACATATAGTTAATATGTTTTTAAATGTATTTATACACTCAGTGTGGAACCTGGACCTGTTTCGATGAACACAACATAGATATCCTGGCAGGAATGGCAGAAAGACACAACCTTCCCACACAGAACTCCCATAACCAAGAGAAAATGCTATAAGAGTTTGGTGGGCATTGACCTTGGGTTTTGGAGTTGTAGTTCACCTATATCCAGAGAGCACTGTGGACTCAAACAATGTTGGATCAGGGTATAATACAGTCAAACCCTCTATCAATCAGTGTATACAAAAAGGCAAGGAGGCAATGTAATGCAGCAGTTAAAGCATCAAACAAAATGTATTTAAAGCATCAACATTGTAATGCACAAGCATATCAACATAAACATATAGTAAGGTGTAATCCTCTCCCCATATACAGAATCAATAGCCGTTGCGTACTCACAGTCCCCCCGTCTTAAATAGTAACAGTAAATAAAAGTCAGGCAATACTGGGAAATCCCAGCAAGGGTTGTCTCAAAAGCTTCAGGACCCTAAATGGGTCTCCAGTCAGAAAGTAAATAAGCCCCCCGTGTGACTTGTGGCTAAACAGCCATTGAGCCCGGGATTCCAGGCAAGAAAGTAAACAAACAGGAGTGTCGGGCGGGATGTGACTCCGCCCTCCCAAAGGTGGGGGCCGGAGCAGGATGCTCTGCAGACCAGGATGCTTGTGAGCGTAGCAAAACGGCTTGGCGAATGCAGCGAAGGAGAGGTCCCCAAACGAAAAATGATTGCCACACAGGGCAAGATGTGTCGTCTTTCCCGTTTCGGGTGCTTCCTCAGGACGATCCACAATAGGGAAAATACACAACTATGTAAAGATAAACACAATATAAGTCCCCGAAAAGGCATAGATGGGTTGACAGGCAGGGTAGGAAAGAATGCTTACCAAATGTTGTCTTCAAAAGTCCCCCCAGTGGGAGAAGACCGCCAGTGCGGTGAGAAAATAATGAACTGCTAGCAACTGCTGCATTACATTGCCTCCTTGCCTTTTTGTGTACAATATTGGATCAGGACCAAACTTGGCAGGAATACTCAATATGCCCAAATGTGAACACAGATGGAATTTGGGGAAAATAGACATTGACATAATAATAATAATAATTTTATCTTCCTGCCTGGCAGAAAGAAGGGGCTGGACTAGATGACCTTTGGGGTTTCCTTCCAATTGTATGTCTAATAACAATAATCTAATTTTATCTTCATGCCTGGCAGAAAGAAGGGGCCGGACTAGATGACCTTTGGGGTTCCCTTCCAATTGTATGTCTAATAATAATAATAATAATCTAATTTTATCTTCCTGCCTGGCAGAAAGAAGGGGCTGGACTTTGGGGTTCCCTTCCAATTGTATGTCTAATAATAATAATAATAATAATGTAATTCTATCTTCCTGCCTGGCAGAAGGAAGGGGCTGGACTAGATGACCTTTGGGTTCCCAATTGTATGTCTAATAATAATAATAATAAGAAGAAGAATCATTCTATCTTTCTGCCTGGCAGAAAGAAGGGTCTGGACTAGATGACCTTTGGGGTTTCCTTCCAATTGTATGTCTAATAATAATAATAATAAGAAGAAGAATCTAATTCTATCTTCCTGCCTGGCAGAAAGAAGGGGCTGGACTAGATGACCTTTGGGGTTCCCTTCCAATTGTATGTCTAATAATAATAATAAGAAGAAGAAGAATCTAATTCTATCTTCCTGCCTGGCAGAAAGAAGGGGCTGGACTAGATGACCTTTGGGGTTCCCTTCCAATTGTATGTCTAATAATAATAAGAAGAAGAAGAATCTAATTCTATCTTCCTGCCTGGCAGAAAGAAGGGGCTGGACTAGATGACCTTTGGGGTTCCCTTCCAATTGTATGTCTAATAATAATAATAAGAAGAAGAAGAATCTAATTCTATCTTCCCTGCCTGGCAGAAAGAAGGGGCTGGACTAGATGACCTTTGGGGTTTCCTTCCAATTGTATAAATAATAATAATAATAATCTAATTTTATCTTCCTGCCTGGCAGAAAGAAGGGGCTGGACTAGATGACCTTTGGGGTTTCCTTCCAATTATATGTCTAATAATAATAATAATAAGAAGAATTAATTCTATCTTCCTGCCTGGCAGAAAGAAGGGGCTGGACTAGATGACCTTTGGGGTTCCCTTCCAATTGTATGTCTAATAATAATAATAATAATAAGAAGAATCTAATTCTATCTTCCTGCCTGGCAGAAAGAAGGGGCTGGACTAGATGACCTTTGGGGTTTCCTTCCAATTGTATGTATAATAATAATAATAATCTAATTTTATTTTCCTGCCTGGCAGAAAGAAGGGGCTGGACTAGATGACCTTTGGGGTACCCTTCCAATTTTATGTCTAATAATAATAATAATCTAATTTTATCTTCCTGCCTGGCAGAAAGAAGGGGTTGGACTAGATGACCTCTTCCTGGGGTTCCTTGGCCAATTGTATGAGTCTAATAATAATAATAATAATAATAATAATCTAATTCTATCTTCCTGCCTGGCAGAAAGAAGGGGCTGGACTAGATGACCTTTGGGGTTCCCTTCCAATTGTATGTCTAATAATAATAATAATAATAATCTAATTTTATCTTCCTGCCTGGCAGAAAGAAGGGGCTGGACTAGATGACCTTTGGGGTTCCCTTCCAATTGTATGTCTAATAATAATAATAATAAGAAGAAGAATCTAATTCTATCTTCCTGCCTG
This sequence comes from Anolis apletophallus, assembly GCA_030556195.1. Lineage (NCBI taxonomy): Eukaryota > Metazoa > Chordata > Lepidosauria > Squamata > Anolidae > Anolis > Anolis apletophallus. The sequence goes on along the minus strand of JARBWK010000001.1, from coordinate 206,394,641 downwards.
GCAGAAAGAAGGGGCTGGACTAGATGACCTTTGGGGTTTCCTTCCAATTGTATGTATAATAATAATAATAATAATCTAATTTTATTTTCCTGCCTGGCAGAAAGAAGGGGCTGGACTAGATGACCTTTGGGGTACCCTTCCAATTGTATGTCTAATAATAATAATAATAATAATAATAATAATAATAATCTAATTTTATCTTCCTGCCTGGCAGAAAGAAGGGGCTGGACTAGATGACCTTTGGGGTTCCCTTCCAATTGTATGTCTAATAATAATAATAATAATAATAATCTAATTTTATCTTCCTGCCTGGCAGAAAGAAGGGGCTGGACTAGATGACCTTTAATAATTTCCCTTCCAATTGTATGTCTAATAATAAATAATAATAATAATAATAATTCATATCTTCCTGCCTGGCAGAAAGAAGGGGCTAGACTAGATGACCTTTGGGGTTCCCTTCCAATTGTATGTCTAATAATAATAATAATAATAATAATAATATAATTCTATCTTCCTGCCTGGCAGAAAGAAAGGGCTGGTCTAGATGACCTTTGGGGTTTCCTTCCAATTGTATGTATAATAATAATAATAATAATAATGTAATTTTATTTTCCTGCCTGGCAGAAAGAAGGGGCTGGACTAGATGACCTTTGGGGTACCCTTCCAATTTTATGTCTAATAATAATAATAATAATCTAATTTTATCTTCCTGCCTGGCAGAAAGAAGGGGTTGGACTAGATGACCTTTGGGGTTTCCTTCCAATTGTATGTCTAATAATAATAATCATCATCTAATTTTATCTTCCTGCCTGGCAGAAAGAAGGGGCTGGACTAGATGACCTTTGGGGTTCCCTTCCAATTGTACGTCTAATAATAATAATAATAATAATAATAATCTAATTCTATCTTCCTGCCTGGCAGAAAGAAGGGGCTGGACTAGATGACCTTTGGGGTTCCCTTCCAATTGTATGTCTAATAATAATAATAATAATAATCTAATTCTATCTTACTGCCTGGCAGAAAGAAGGGGCTGGACTAGATGACCTTTGGGGTACCCTTCCAATTTTATGTCTAACTAGCTGTACCCGGCACGCGTTGCTGTGCCCTTTTTAGGAGATGCGAGAAAGTCCAATCATCCACGGTGTGCCCTCCTCTAAACTGCAGTTGGATGGAGTGTGGGTCATGGGGGGCATGGTGTGCCAAGTTGGGTCTTTATTGGTCTTAGTTCTGGGCCACAGTGGTCTGTGGGGAATGATGGGTTTTGAAGTACTACAAATCCCATTTTCCATGGTGGTACTTCAAGTCCCATCATGCATGGTCGGGGCTCTGTGTGCCAAGGTAGGTTACTATAAATTCAGGCCATACACAATGTCCCATGAGCTGAGGCCTAGTTAGGAACGGCAAGTTAATGAAGCCTTACTGTCAATTCAGGCCATATACAATGTCCAATGAGCTGAGGCCTAGTCGGGAGAATCAAGTTAATGAAGTCTTACTATCAATTCAGAGTGTAAACAGCTTCCCAGTAAGTGAGAGCTAGTTAGGGAAATCAAGTTAATGAAGTCTTACTGTCAATTTAGAGCGTAAACAGCTTCCCAGTAAGTGAGGGCTAGTTAGGGAAATCAAGGTAATGAAGCCTTACTGTCAATTTGGGGCGTGGTCTGTGATTTTTTGGGGTGTAAATTTTTGGTTGGAAGTGATTTGGGTGTTTGTGTTGGGGATTGGCTCAGGCCTTTTCCTTATTCTGTTTTGGCAGTTTGTTATGGATCGGAATTTTCATGTTGGCTGGCCAGTGCAGCAGTTATGCAAATCCGCCCTTATTGGCAGCCAATCATGTTGTTCAGAATGTAGAGGCTGGGTGAGTCTTTGGCTGCCCCGGAGGATGCTGGTAAATGTAGTTTTATTTTTACTCGTTGTTTTGGGGGCCTTTTAGGTTTTGGGGGGGAAAGTTTCTTTGCTACAAACGTACCTTGCTTGAGGCCTATTTCTGTTGGCAAGTATTGTGTTTCTGCGTTGTAAGGTTTCTTTGTTTGAGGTATACATCACATGACGTGAACCCATTTATATAATAGATAATAATAATAATAATAATAATCAAATTTTATCTTCCTGCATGGCAGAAAGAAGGGGTTGGACTAGATGACCTTTGGGGTTTCCTTCCAATTGTATGTCTAATAATAATAATAATCATCATCATCATCATCTAATTTTATGTTCCTGCCTGGCAGAAAGAAGGGGCTGGACTAGATGACCTTTGGGGTTCCCTTCCAATTGTATGTCTAATAATAATAATAATAATCTAATTTTATCTTCCTGCCTGGCAGAAAGAAGGGGCTGGACTTTGGGGTTCCCTTCCAATTGTATGTCTAATAATAATAATAATAATAATAATAATAATCTAATTTTATCTTCCTGCCTGGCAGAAAGAAGGGGTTGGACTAGATGACCTTTGGGGTTCCCTTCCAATTGTATGTCTAATAATAATAATAATAATCTAATTTTATCTTCCTGCCTGGCAGAAAGAAGGGGCTGGACTAGATGACCTTTGGGGGTTCCTTCCAATTGTATGTCTAATAATAATAATAATAATAATCTAATTTTATCTTCCTGCCTGGCAGAAAGAAGGGGTTGGATTAGATGACCTTTGGGGTTCCCTTCCAATTGTATGTCTAATAATAATAATAATAATAATCTAATTCTATCTTCCTGCCTGGCAGAATGAAGGGGCTGGACTAGATGACCTTTGGGGTTCCCTTCCAATTGTATGTCTAATAATAATAATAATAATAATCTAATTTTATCTTCCTGCCTGGCAGAAAGAAGGGGCTGGTCTAGATGACCTTTGGGGTTTCCTTCCAATTGTATGTCTAATAATAATAATAATAATAATCTAATTTTATCTTCCTGCCTGGCAGAAAGAAGGGGCTGGACTAGATGACCTTTGGGGTACCCTTCCAATTGTATGTCTAATAATAATAATAATAATAATAATCTAATTTTATCTTCCTGCCTGGCAGAAAGAAGGGGTTGGACTAGATGACCTTTGGGGGTCCCTTCCAATTGTATGTCTAATAATAATAATAATAATAATCTAATTTTATCTTCCTGCCTGGCAGAAAGAAGGGGCTGGACTAGATGACCTTTGGGGTTTCCTTCCAATTGTATGTCTAATAATAATAATAATAATAATAATCTAATTCTATCTTCCTGCCTGGCAGAAAGAAGGGGCTGGACTAGATGACCTTTGGGGTTCCCTTCCAATTGTATGTCTAATAATAATAATAATAATAATAATAATCTAATTTTATCTTCCTGCCTGGCAGAAAGAAGGGGCTGGACTAGATGACCTTTGGGGTTTCCTTCCAATTGTATGTCTAATAATAATAATAATAATCTAATTTTATCTTCCTGCCTGGCAGAAAGAAGGGGTTGGACTAGATGACCTTTGGGGTTCCCTTCCAATTGTATGTCTAATAATAATAATAATAATAATAATCTAATTTTATCTTCCTGCCTGGCAGAAAGAAGGGGCTGGACTAGATGACCTTTGGGGTTTCCTTCCAATTGTATGTCTAATAATAATAATAATCTAATTTTATCTTCCTGCCTGGCAGAAAGAAAGGGCTGGTCTAGATGACCTTTGGGATTTCCTTCCAATTGTATGTCTAATAATAATAATAAAATATTATGGTGACACCTGTTCGGCTCTGCAACCTTTGTTTTGTGGAGTCCCTCAGGGTTCAGTTCTGTCCCCGATGTTATTTAACATGTACATGAAACCGCTGGGAGATATCACCTGGAGTTTCGGAGTAAGGTGTTATCTGTACGCAGATGACGTCCAGATCTGTCACTCCTTCCCACCTGTCACCAAGGAGGCTGTCCAGACTTTGAACCGGTGCTTGGCTGCTGTGTCGGACTGGATGAGGGCTAGCAAATTGAAACTTAATCCAGACAAGACAGAGGTTCTCCTGGTCAGTCGAAAGGCCGAACAGGGCATAGGGTTACAGCCTGTGTTGGACGGGGTTACACTCCCCCTGAAGACGCAGGTTCGCAGCTTGGGAGTGATCCTGGATTCATCGCTGAGCCTGGAGCCCCAGGTCTCAGCGGTGGCCGGGAGAGCTTTTGCACAGTTAAGACTCGTGCGCCAGTTGCGCCCGTACCTTGGGAAGTCTGATCTGGCTACGGTCGTCCACGCTCTGGTCACATCCCGAATAGATTACTGCAACGCGCTCTACGTGGGGCTGCCTTTGAAGACAGTTCGGAAATTACAACTAGTCCAACGGGCGGCAGCCAGACTACTAACTGGAGCTACATACAGGGAGCATACCACCCCCCTGTTGTGTCAGCTCCACTGGCTGCCGGTCCAATCCCAGGCTTAATTCAAAGTGCTGGTGTTGACCTTTAAAGCTCTATACGGTTCTGGCCCAGCTTACTTGTCCGAACGCATCTGCCGCTACGTCCCACCTCGTACTTTAAGATCATCCCGCCGGCCGGCTTCCCAGGTGCGGCTGGTGGGGACGAGGGAGAGGGCCTTCTCGGTGGTGGCTCCCCGTCTGTGGAATGCGCTCCCTAGCGACATACGATCAATTCCATCCCTCCTGACATTTAGGAAAAAAAGTGAAAGCCTGGATGTGGGACCAGGCGTTGGCATAGTAGCACAGGACAGCACTTTAGTAGTTTTAATGGAAAGTTGGTGAATAGGGCTCAATGCTTTTATGGATGGAACACTGTTTTTAACATAGGTGAATGCATAGGATGTGTGAATATAATTGTATTTTAATGTATTTTAGTGTCGAATGCTGGAGGGTTTTATATTGTGTTTTATACTGCAATTGTGATGTAGGCATCAAATTATGCCTTTTGGAAGCCGCTCTGAGTCCCCCCTCGGGGGTTGAGAAGAGCGGGGTAAAATGCCATAAATAAAATAAGTAAATAAATAATAATCTAATTTTATCTTCCTGCCTGGCAGAAAGAAGGGGCTGGACTAGATGACCTTTGGGGGTCCCTTCCAAATGTATGTCTAATAATAATAATAATAATCTAATTTTATCTTCCTGCCTGGCAGAAAGAAGGGGCTGGTCTAGATGACCTTTGGGGTTTCCTTCCAATTGTATGTCTAATAATAATAATAATAATAATAACAACAACCTAATTTTATCTTCCTGCCTGGCAGAAAGAAGGGGCTGGACTAGATGACCTTTGGGGTTCCCTTCCAATTGTATGTCTAATGATAATAATAATAATCTAATTTTATCTTCCTGCCTGGCAGAAAGAAGGGGCTGGACTAGATGACCTTTGGGGTTCCCTTCCAATTGTATGTCTAATAATAATAATAATAATAATCTAATTCTATCTTCCTGCCTGGCAGAAAGAAGGGGCTGGACTAGATGACCTTTGGGGTTCCTTTCCAATTGTATGTCTAATAATAATAATCTAATTTTATCTTCCTGCCTGGCAGAAAGAAGGGGCTGGACTAAATGACCTTTGGGGTTCCCTTCCAATTGTATGTATAATAATAATAATAATAATAATAATAATGTATAACAGTAGTTTCCTGGAGTGACTGCAGGTTCAATGAAACCCTTCCGGTATTTTCTGTTGGTCATGGGAGTTCTGTGTGCTAAATGAGGTTCAATTCCATCGTTAGTGGAGTTCAGAATGCTCTTTGATTGTAAGAGAACTATAAATCTCAGCAACTACAACTCCCAAATGTCAAAGTCTATTTTCCCCAAACTCCACCACTGTTCACATTTGGGCATACTGAGTGTTTGTGCCAAGTTTGGTCCAGATCCATAGTGGTTTGGGTTCACAGTGCTCTCCAGATGTACAGTAGGTGAACTACATCTCTCCTCAACCACTGCCGAAACCCTCCAGTATTATTTTTTGTTGGTGATGGGGGTTCTGCGTGCCAAGTTTGGTCCTCCAGGTCTGTCATTCGTGGGGGGTCTCAGTGGTCTGTGGAAGTCAGAGCTGAAACGGTTGAAGCCGGTACTCCAAATCCCATCATCCGTTGTCCATACTCCCCTGCTAAACATCATTTATTTATTTATTTATTTATTTATTTATTTATTTATTTACTATGCTTCTATACCGCCCCTCTCAGCCCGAAGGCGACTCGAGGCGGTAAACGCACGGCAACAAGTGCCCACAGAGAAAACATATAATAAAATATGATAAAACAGCCATATAAAACCAATACAAATTAACAGTTAAAACCATAAAATACAAATCTCAGCATCTCATACTTAAAATCGGTTTCCGTTGCATCGTCATAACATTCCGTTTGTCTAGATTAAATAATTGGCGTTCATCTGCAAATGCCTGCTTGAACAGCCAAGTCTTGACTTTCTTACGAAATGTCAGGAGGGAGGGAGCCGATCTGATGTCACTAGGAAAGGCGTTCCAAAGCCGAGGAGCCACCACTGAGAAGGCCCTGTCTCTCGTCCCCGCCAATCGCGCCTGCAAGGCAGGCGGGACTGAAAGCAGGGCCTCTCCGGATGATCTTAAACATCTCGATGGTTCATAGGGAGCTATGTGTTCGGACAGGTAGGTTGGACCAGAACCGTTTAGGGCTTTAACGGCCAAACTGAGCTATACACCTGAATAACTAAGGTCCTGGCAAATGGAAGGGCTAGGTAAATATACAGTGTCGCCCACTGGATGGAAATAATAACACAAATGAATTACAAAAGTATCAAAATGTATTCAAAGTAGCACAGACAATCAATATAGTCAACATTAGAAATATGGTACATTTGACAACAGATCATTGCAGGGCGTGTCCCCAGATAGCAATGCTGGTGCTAGTAACACTGAGGTCTGCGTCTACTATCTAAGACAAATGTAAGACAAATAGTGAACAATACATAGAATTCAATAGGGCGGTGCAGTCATGTACGTCAATAAGCCCAATGAAAAGAGTCCAGAGTGATTGAACTTCACAACATATAGATATAATCAAAAGAGGAGCCCATGGAGTAATGTAGGCGGGAGGAACTCCGATGACTGGAAGTACACAGTCGAAGGCCATTTCACGTCAATAAGCCCAATGAAAAGAGTCCAGAGTGACACAACATATAGATATAATCAAAAGAGGAGCCCATGGAGTAATGTAGGCGGGAGGAACGCCTACGGCTGGAAGTACACAGGCGCCACACGAAGGCCATTTCACGTTGTTCCAATGCTTCATCAGGGCGCTCTGGATTCAGACCGCTCCTCACTGGTATTGTAGTAACCATAAAATCACTCAATCATGGCAAGAGGGTATTCTAAACACAGGTATAGCAAACTGAGCAAAGGCCTGCCATCTGTACCTGTGTATCTGTCTGTATACCTTTATAAAGCGGAATGTTTGTATGTATGTGTGCGGAGGGCGGAAGGGCGGATATGTGGCAGCCACTTTCACAGGCCACAGCGACCAGCGCGGGTGATGGACCTGCACCAAACTTGGTACACATAACTCCCCTAACCCCCTTTACGTCCTGGTGCGGTTCGGGGGACATGACCCACGGATTATGGGATTTGTAGTACTTTCAAACACTTTGGTTCCCACAGACCACTGAGGCCACCAAAAAGGACCAATACAGACCACACTTAGCACACACAGCCCCCATGACCCACTCTACGTCCTGGTGCAGTTTGGAGGAGGGTGGACCATGGATGATGGGACTTGAAGTACCTCTACTCACTTCCCAAGTCCGCTGCAACCCTCATACAATCACTGATCGAGACCAAACTTGGCATACATAACCCCTATGACTGCCTTCACGTCCTGGTGAGGTTTGGGGGAGGACTGACAATGGATGATGGGATTTGTAGTACTTTCACACCCCTCTGTTCCCACAGACAACTGCGGCCCCCAACAAACACCGAGAAAGACCACACTTGGCACACAGAGCCCCAGTGACCCACTCTACATCTTCCTGAAGTTTGGAGGGGGGCAGAACATGGATGATGGGACTTGCAGTACCTTCCCTCACTTTCCAAGCCTGCTACAAACCTAATCCAATGACTGATCAACACCAAACCTGCCACACAGAGCCCTCATGACCCACTCTACATTCTGGTGCTGTTTTGTGTGAGATGGACCACGGATGATGGGACTTGAAGTACCTTCACTCACTTCCTAAAAACAATGCCACCCTCATCCATTCACCAATACAGACCAAACTTAGCACAGGGAGCCCCCATGACCCAATCTACATCCTACTACACTTTGGGGGAGGGTGGACCAGAGATGATGGGACTTGCAGTACCTTCAGTAATTTCATGATACCACTGCAACTCCCAATAATGATGGATCAAGACCAAACTTGGCACACAGAGCCCCCATGACCCACTCTACATCCTGCTGCACTTCTCAAATGACCCGGGCACCGCCGGGTCCCCAAGCTAGTATAACATAAAAATTAAACATTAATTAACGCAGCTAAGATGTAATTACATACCTTATAGAATTATAACAATCACATCGCAAACCAAAGTCCTCTAGGGCTGGATGCAGCAATGTGCTATGCAGGGCTGTCCAACTGCCGGCCCCTGCAGGTGTTTTGGACTTCAACTCCCAGAAATCCTAGCCAGTTTACCAGCTGTTAGGATTTCTCGGATTTGAAGTCCAAAACACCTGCAGGGCCGGCAGGTGGACAGCCCTGTGCTATTGCATCCAGCCAGCATTTAAAGGGGAAGAAACAGGTGAAGGAGTCACATAATTAAAGATTGGACTGACAGAACTTCATTGAGGCCTGCTGGAAACTCACTTGACATTTCCTTTCAGCCTTCAATAAAACTTTCTGTTGGTCACAATGTGGGGGGAAATTAACTTTCTAAAAATATGGAACGCATCACGAATTTGCGTGTCATCCTTGCGCAGGGGTCCCATGAGCCAACAATGTGATGTGGCGGCAAAAAAAAAAAGCCAATGGGATTTTGGCCTGCATCAAGAGGAGAATAGTGCCTAGGTCCAGGGAAGTCATGCTCCCCCTCTGCCTTGGTTAGAGCACACCTGGAATCACGCTGTGTCCAATGCTGGGCACCACAATTGAAGGGAGATGTTGACTCTAAGCTGGAATGTGTTCAGAGGAGAGCGACTCAAATGATGAAGGGTCTGGAGAACAAGCCCTACGAGGAGCGGCTTAAAGAGCTGGGCATGTCTAGCCTGCAGAAGAGAGGACTGAGGGGAGACGTGATGAGAGTCATGTATACGTATGTGAGGGGAAGTCATAGGGAGGAGGAGGGAGCAAGCTTGTTTTCTGCTGCCCTGGAGACTAGGACGCAATGGAACAATGGCTTCAAACTACAGGAAAGGAGATTCCGCCTGAACATGAGGAAGAACTTTCTGAATGTGAGCTGTTCAGCAGTGGAACTCTCTGCGCCGGAGTGTGGCGGGGGCGCCTTCTCTGGAGGCTTTGAAGCAGAGGCTGGGTGTTGTTCCTGGACGCTCTGCCCTGCTTTTGCTTGAATCCACTGTCAACCTGGGCAAGGAAGGGTTAAGGGGAGGGAGTTTAGTTCCCAGAGAGGCAGGAAGAAAGTGGGCCAGCTTAGACCCAACTTTCCTGCCCCTCTAGGAAGCAAACTCCCTCCCCTTCACCCTTCCTTGCCCGGCTGGGAGAGAAGAGAAGGCAAGAGTTTGGCCTTTTGTCCTCTCCCTCCTCCTCCTCCTCTTTGCAGCCTGTCTCTCCTCCTCCTCCTTCCTCTGCTTCTGGTGAGCCTCCTTCTTCTCCCCATTCCTTCTCCAAAGGGCCGAAGAGGGGCCCAAGCCCAAGACACCCGGAGAGAAGGCCGGAGTGGGCCCAGGCCTCCTTCCCTCCCAGGCTGGCCTCCTCACGCACACATGGAGACACACTCCCTGCCCCAGGACAAGGGAGACAACCACTGCCTGAGCTCTCTTCCTCCTTTGGGTATGGAACCAAGCATTTGGAGAATATGTGCAGTGCAATAAATGAACGTAGAATCTGTGTAATGACAATTGGAATGGCTGTAAGCTCTTTTCCTCCTTGAAGGGAGATGGAGCCTGGCCTTGATGGAGCCTTGAATAGGGGGCCTCAGGCAAAGGGGGTTGGGGCGGGGGATCCTTCCTTCGGAGGAGTGAGAAGAAGGCAGGCAGAGAGAGAGAGAGAGAGAGAGAGGCCCCTGGCTTTCCCCGGCCCTCCCTACCACCCACCCGCCTGCCTGGCTCCTCTTATCCCTCCTGAAGTTTTTTAAAAAAATAATTCAGAGTTTCTGTTTGTCATCTGGATTTCCAAATATTTTTCTTTAGTCTTAATATTTACAAGGAAGGCCATGGATCAGGAGGCATCAGCTGAAGGAATCAAGGGGGGATTGGGTGTGGGTTGGGACTGAGTGGGAGCTCAATGGGAGGCCGGGTGGGCCTGGGGGCTGGAGAAGGGGAGGCCCAAGCGGAAGGAAGGAGGGCCCAGCATTGCCTGGCTCTGGAATAAATAAAGGTGTTTTCTTTTGACTCTCAAAAAGCCTCTCGAAGCCTGTTGTCTAATTCTGCCTTTCTTTCACAGAGGAAATGTGACTGTTGGCCGAGAACTTTGGAGTAAAGCCATTTGAGGGATTTCTCAAGGTTTGGTTCTTCATCAGAGTGGTTCCAACATGGAGAGACCCAACTCCCCTGGACCTCAAGGAGGCACAGCATTCCTGGATGA
>JARBWK010000001.1:206353820-206374044 GCA_030556195.1 Anolis apletophallus | reverse complement strand
AAATATGTCACCTCCTGTCACCAATAAGATTATATGTATACGTAGGCATCAGGCAATGATGCTGATAAAGGGGAGAAAGAAGATTAAACTTTAGAAACACTCAGCAACTTGGGGTTCAATTATAGATATCCATATATGTCTCTTTAATGTATAACCCAATACTGTAGTCAGTATGTAGCTTCAAAATAATCTCTGGCCAACTTTCATGAATGTATACCATTTCCATAGAGTCCTTATCACTCACACTGTTTCTGTCCTCCTTTTTCACAGCAGATAACTGGAACACCAAAGAAAGGAAGCATTTAGATCACAATGGGGGCCTTCCTAAACGTCAGCAAAGCCACAGAGAAGATGGAGGTTCTGCCAGAGAAATGCCTTTCAAATGCAATGAAGGAACTGAGGATTTCATAAGCCAGGAGTGTGAGAAATCTTTTATCCAGAGTTCACACTCGGTGAGCCACAAAAGACTCCACACAGGAGAGAAGCCATACCAATGCCAGGAGTGTAGGAAATGTTTTGCTTACGGTTCAGGGTTGGTGAGGCACAAAAGACTCCACACAGGAGAGAAGCCATACCAATGCCAGGAGTGTGGGAAATGTTTTGCTCAGAGTTCAGCCTTGGTGAGCCACAAAAGACTCCACACAGGAGAGAAGCCATACCAATGCCAGGAGTGTGAGAAATGTTTTGCTGTGAGTTCAAACTTGGTGAGGCACAAAAGACTCCACACAGGAGAGAAGCCATACCAATGCCAAGAGTGTGGGAAATCTTTTGCTGTGAGTTCAGACTTGGTGAGGCACAAAAGACTCCACACAGGAGAGAAGCCATACCAATGCCAGGAGTGTGGGAAATGTTTTGCTTCCAGTTCAGACTTGGTGAGGCACAAAAGACTCCACACAGGAGAGAAGCCATACCAATGCCAGGAGTGTGGGAAATGTTTTGCTTCCAGTACAGACTTGGTGAGCCACAAAAGATTCCACACAGGAGAGAACCCATACCAATGCCAGGTGTGTGGGAAATGTTTTGCTCGCAGTTCAGCCTTGGTGAGCCACGAAATACTCCACATAGGTGAGAATCCATAGCAATGCCAGGAGTGTGGGAAATGTTTTCCTCGCAGTCCAGCCTTGGAGAGCCACAAAAGTTGTCACACTGGAGATAAACCATATCAGTGCCAGGAGTGTGGGATTTTTTTTGCTTACAATGATGAAGCACAAAAGATTCCACACAGGAGTGAATGAATTCTAATGCCAGGAGTGTGGGAAGTGTTTTCCTTGGAAGTCATCACTTCTGAAACACCTGTTGGGCCTTTGGCTTCAGGGATTGTGGGATCTGGAGTGCAAGGGGATGGAAATTTGCAAAGGCAGAGTTTTTGGAAAGTAGCTGAAGTGATAAGACACCTGTGTTTGGAGGCTTCGGATAGAAGGAATGTTAATTGGCAGATTTAAGGCTTTTGCTTCTTGTTGCGGCTTGAGAATGCCAATGGGGAGCGAAAGAAAAATCTAGTTTTGGGTTTATAGCTTTGCTCATGCCTTGGGAAATTTAGATTCACGGCAACTTTGCTAACTGAAGGTCCAGGGATTCATGAGCTCAAGTTGGTGGCCTAGTGGGATCTCAAGAAACCTTGTTCTTGTATTCCTAGTTCTGGAGTTTTATGCTGGACTTAAGACTTTGTTCTGCTTGTGGAAATATTCTGGCTTTTGGTGTTTTGGACATTGCTTGTCTGATTCATCTGGATTACTTTGCAGCCTTTGTTTTGCCTTTGGTTTACGGAACATTTCTCTTATAGAATATTAATTGTTTTTTTTCAATGTTTTACCTTTTACCCTTTATTGCATTTATTGGATTGCTTGCTTCAAAAAGACTGCATATCAAGTACTAGTGTTGTGTTAGTGATTTAGAGGGCCCAGGTCACCTGGGGTGCAACAACACCAGAGTAGCCATACAGGAAAGAAACTGTACAAATGCCAGGATTGTGGACAATGCTTTCTTCAGAATTCATCCCTTGTAAGCCACCAGAGAATTCATCCAGGAGAAAAACCATACAGATGCCCAGATTGTAGGAAATGTTTTGGTTACAGCACAGCCTTTGTGAAGCACAATAGACTTCACACAGGAGAGAAGCCATACCAATGCCAGGAGTGTGGGAAATGTTTTGTTCAAAGTTCAGCCGTTGTGAGCCATGAAAGAGTTCACACAGGTGAAAAGCCACACAGATGTATGGATTGTGGGAAATGTTTTACTCACATTTCATCCCTTGCAAAGCACAATCTAATTAAAAAACACAAATGCCAGGCCTGTGGCATTTGCTGTTTATGCAACCACTATGCGTTTTTCTCCTCCCCACAAGGGGATGTGCTGTTAATAAAGTTTGCACTTTTGCTCTTCTGAGCTCTTGGGGTCTGCAAACCCCAATGTTTACATTTATGGACAAATATCCAATTATTTATTGTTGTTGCTTGTTGCAATAAAATATTTTTTGGTCCTTAAAGTGATGGTCAGTTTGTCTTTACCGCCTCCGGGACCTCAGCTTGCTAAGTCTCCACATGTGTGTATTCACAGACACCACGGAGAAAAATGGTCGGTTACATACCTGTGACCATCTTTCTTCGAGTGGTGCTCTGTGAATTCACAAAAACCCGCCTAACCTTCCCCTCTTACAAACCTCCCCCTTTCTCATTGCTTTGCAATGCAGGAATTGGGGAGATGTGCGCGCGGGGCGCCTTATATGCCCTGCCGGGAGTTGGGCAGAGTTACCGCCAAGACTTGGAAAAATTTAAACTGGGAAGGTTTCCATCGGTGCCTGTGCAGGTGCAGTCACTCCACATGTGTGAATTCACAGAGCAGCACTCGAAGAAAGATGGTCACAGGTATGTAACCTACCATTCTCACTTCCCCCATTGTGCTCCCCATATCCGGAGTCCTTCTTTTCTTTGTGGTCCCACCAGAACTTCACGTCTTCTGCTGAGGGTTGCTTCGAATCATAGAATCATAGAGTTGGAAGAGACCTCGTGGGCCATCCAGTCCAACCCCCTGCCAAGGAGCAGGACAATCCGCTCAAATCACTCCGAACAGATGGCCATCCAGCCTCTGCTTCTCATCTTCTTTTCTCAATGTTTCATCTTTTTTATCTTTAAATTACATGTTAATTGTTCCTTTCTTGAAAACTTCCATATTTCCTTATACCATTATTCTATCTCAATTTCTACCCCTCCTTTCCAATACTTTGCTATTAATGGCCTTGCTGCTGTTAACAACATCGTTATCAAATTCTTTTCATTTTCTTTCCATTTTTGTGTGTGCCAGGAGCGATTTGAGAAACTGTAAGTCGCTTATGGTGAGAGAGAATTGGCCGTCTGCAAGGACGTTGTTCAGGGGATGCCCAAAAGTTTAGATGTTTTGCGATCCTGTGGGAAGCTTTTCTCATGTCCCCGCATGGGGAGTTGGAGTTGACAGAGGGAACTCAACCCTATTCTCGGATTCGAACCGCCGACTTGTTGGTCATCAGTCCTACCAGCACAAGGGTTTCACCCACTGTGCCATCAGGGGCTCCCTTCTTTCCAATCCTCAGTATCGTATAAGTCGCCGGATTTCTATTCATGTTTGTCTTCCTAATGCTTTCCATATTTTAACTTTTCCCCAGAACCTCTGTATATAGTTACATTGCCACCACATGTGAAGACATGTTCCCATTTCTTGGGAACCCCTCCAACATCCTATCAGGGTCAAGTACCATTTCCATATCATTTTGGAGTAATTTTCTTTTATTCTGATGGATAAATTATTGAGACGTCTTGCTCTCAATAACCTTTCCCATTTCCTTTCTCCTGTTTTTCTTCCCATAATCTCCACCCATAGTTCCCTTGTGTCCGTTCCCCTCTCCCAATTTAATCTCTGTTAGGAGATAACATTATTTGATCTCTATTAGGAGCCCCCGGGGGTGCAGTGGGTTAAACCCCTGTGCTGGCAGGACTGAAGACCAAGAGGTCACAGGTTCAAATCTGCGGAGAGCGTGGATGAGCTCCCTCTATCAGCTCCAGCTCCTCATGCAGGAACATGACAGAAGCCTCTCATAAGGATAGTAAAACATCCAAACATCTGGGCGTCCACTAGGCAGCGTCCTTGAAAACGGCCAATTCTTTCAGACCAGAAGCAATTTGCATTTTCTCAAGTCTCTCCTGACACGGCAAAAAAACCCCACAACTCAATATCTCATATTGGCTATCCTTTTCAGATACTCATTTTCTTTCATCTGTTCTTTTGATATTATGTTTTCAATTTTTGTTCGCTCCCTTTCCCCCGAGCTCCTTCCCCTCCAACTTCTAAACTATTGCTCCATTTGTATCCAGTGGTACCATGACATATTTAATTCCCTTGAGCGCTCTTAACTGGAAATCAGCTGTGACCAGCAGTGCTGCAGAGTTCAAAGGGGCACGAGTGGAGGGCGAAAGGGAGAAACGTGCTGAGTGGAAGAAGGCGCATCAAGCCAACCCTGACCAGGTATACCTACTTATTACTCCACTATATTGTCCATTCCTTTGTAGTAGTCATGCGTAAGACTGCAATGTGGAAATCTGTGACACCCTTCCAACACAACCAATTTCTCAAAGGTGATTTCTCAAGGACCGTGGGCATGAAGATCCTGCTTGAGATGGGTGCTTTTGTTGTACTTACTTACTTAGGCGGTTCCTCGTAGCTTGAGGATGATGGTCTCCCAGATGTCATCGGTGGAGCCCTATTCTTGATCCGCATCTTCTCCTGCAGTGAGGACTTTGGTTTCCAGATGGAAGAGGGTCCCGGTCAGGGTTGGCTTGACGCGCCTTCCTCTTGCCACGTTTCTTCCTTTTCGCCCTCCATTCGTGCCTCTTCGAATTCTGCAGCACTGCTGGTCATAGCTGACCTCCAATTAGAGCCCTCAAGGGCCAGGGTTTCCCAGTTCTCGGTGTCTATGCCACAGTTTTTGAGGTTGGCTTTAAGCCTATCTTTAAATTGCCACTGAAAGGGAACCCCTAAAACCTCGGAGGGATTGATTCCCTTTAATGGGAAGCAAGGGTTTGGCAGAGAGAGAGAGAGAATACATCTAACCATCCTATGAATATTGAATTGTTCTTCCATGACACTTCCCCCCCCCCCCCTTCTGGGGAGATGACCTCCAGTTAGAGTCCTCAAGAGCCAGGGTTTCCCAGTTCTCAGTGTCTATGCCACAGTTTTTGAGGTTTGCTTTAAAACTATCTTTAAATCTCTTTTGTTGTATCTCCCACCCAAGCCTGTGTTCCTCCTCCTTGGGAAAAGGGAGCCAGGGTGGCCATAATGCAGCTGAAAGCGCATCCTATAAGTCCGCACTGCCCCTATAAAGGAGTTCTAAAGAGCATACTATGGCCGCATAGATTGTCAGAAATATAAAAGATTAACTAGGTATTTTTGATTACAAAAATGTGACTCAAGCACTGAAAGAGTGAGTAGGCCGAAGCCTGTCAGAGTCAGTGGGCCAGAGCTAGTGTCGTCCTGAGGAATGTGAGGTAACCTCCGTGAGAGAAGCTTCGTGTGTGAAGGCTGCTGTGTAAAGCTATGATATACTTCTTTATTCATATTATTGAGACCTAGTTCTTGTAAACAGTGCAACCATGCTATCTCACTACAAAGAAAAGCCTGTGTCTTTGTTATTTTGCTCACTTAGGGCTCCTGGTGCTGGGTCGCGCTGCTGCTAATAAATGGCTCTGGGGTTAATAAGCCCACTCGCCCAACATAGATCCCATCCTGCAAGGCTTCCAGGAGGAACCCAATGTGGCCCGGCTTCTTCCTGGCTCCTGTGGTCCTGCATATCTGATCATAATAAAGGGGGTCTCGACTAGGTGACCCTTGGGGGCCCCTTACTTCCATCTTTGTGGGAAACACCACTGCACCAGCTGCTCCTTTGGAGGAATAAAGTTATGGATGACATTAGTCTTCAGTGTTTTCTCTTGAATTGATCATCCCTTGCAAAGAGAGCTCAGGTTTCATATCCAATGTAACTTGAGCTCCTCTAGAACCAGTTGTATTTGTGTCTAGTATTTCTGGGCCAATGAATGTAATGAAATGTACCTTACCTCTTCTGCTGCATCAAAAGGAGCATAGTGTCTCAATCAAGGGGCGCCATGGTGGCCTCTCTCCTCTTTACCTGGAATAATAACAACCCTGTGTCCAATTCTAGGCAGAGCAATCATAGACTCCTAGAGTTGGAAGAGACCTGGTGGGCCATCCAGTCCAACCCCATTCTGCCAAGAAGCAGGGAAATTGCATTCAAAGCACCCCCAACAGATGGCCATCCAGCCTCTGCTTAAAAGCCTCCAAAGAAGGGAACCAATGATACTGCTAGACAACAACTTTCTAAGCTCTCCTTGAAAGCAGATGGAGCCTGGCCTTGAGCCACGTGCAGCCAGCCATTTTTCTTCACTGTCCAAAGAGAGAACGAAGGGCAGAATGGCAGTTAGAACTGTTGGCCTCAGCAGCCAGCCAGAGGCAGCGGCCAATCAGAACCCTGACACCTGGCACACTCAGCCAATCAGCTGCTGACACATCTCTCTCCAGCCAGAGGGAGCAGCCAATCAGAACCCTGGCCGCTGGCACACTCAACCAATCGGCTGCTGACACATCTCTCTCCAGTTAGCCCACCATTTCAAATCCTAACACTCTGGATCCAGAAGACTCCTGGGGCAGACCGTTTCAAGAGGTCCTCCTGCACCCCTGTGCAGGTGAGCGGGCCCAGTAAGCCTGAGCCTGACCAGATGAGGGTCGGTCCAGGGCAAGAGGAATCAAGACCGTTCCTCCACACCGCCACCTCCCTCCCTTCCCTGGCAGAAGTCCAAGTCCAGTGGATGTCCTGCCCTGTGGGTTGGGCCAGAAACCACTCCAGAGTTGACGTGGTAGCCATGGAGTCCTGAGTTGCGCCTGACATTTTTAGGATCACCAGAAAAGGGCCATCATTTAAGGCACCACAAAGTGTGATGGCCAGGGTCATATATTAGAGGAGACGGGCTGCTTGCCTTTCCGCAGTTGTACAGATATTGAGAATATATTCCTAGGACTGCTGTTTTCTCTAATGGGGAATAATTTATGGGTGAAGACAAGAGGAGCCACGGTTTGGTTAGGGAGCTGGACTCCTTCTACACTGCCATATAACCCGGATTATCAAATCAGATAATCCACATTATCTGCTTTGAACTGGATTACATGACTCCCAACTGTTGTATAATCCAGTTCAAAGCAGATAATCTGGATTTTATATGGCAGTGTATAAGGGGCCAGAGTTGGTTGGATAAACTAGTATCACAGGGCCCTTCCACACAGGCATATAACCCAGAATAGCAAGGCAGAAACCCCACAATATCAGCTTTGAACTGGGATATATGGGGGCCTTCCACACAGCCACATAACCAAGAATATCAAGACAGATAATCCACAATATCTGCTTTGAAGTGGGTTATCTGAGGGCCCTTCCACACAGCCGTATATCCCAGAATATCAAGGCAGAAAATCCCACAATATCTGCTTTGAAGTGGGTTATCTGAGGGCCCTTCCACACAGCCCTATATCCCAGGATATCAAGGCAGAAAATCCCACAATATCTGCTTTGAAGTGGGTTATCTGAGGGCCCTTCCACACAGCCCTATATCCCAGGATATCAAGGCAGAAAATCCCACAATATCTGCTTTGAAGTGGGTTATCTGAGGGCCCTTCCACACAGCCCTATATCCCAGGATATCAAGGCAGAAAATCCCACAATATCTACTTTCAACTGGATTATCTGAGTCCACACTCGGATAATGTGGGATGTGGAAGGGCCCTGTGATACTAGTTAATCCAACCAACTCCGGCCCCTTATTCAATATTTTCCAGAATCTTGCCTGGTGTCGATGTGAGGCTGACCAGACGGTAATTGTTTGGGTCATCCTTTTTCCCCCTTCTTGAAGATTGGGACCACATTGGCCCTCCTCCACTCTGCTGGGACTTCTCCCGTTCTCCAAGAACTCTCCAAGATGATTGCCAATGGTTCCCAGGTGACTTCCACTCGTTCCTTCAATACTCTTGGGTGTAGTTGATCTGGCCCTGAAAGGGGACTTCAACTCATTTAGAGCGGCCAGGTATTCCTGGACGGCTTGTTTCCCAATTTGGGGTTGGGTGTCCTCTAATCCTTCATCCACTCCATCTTGCTGAGGTTGAAGATGACTTTCCTTTTGTGAGAAGACCGAGGCAAAGAAGGCATTGAGTATTTCTGCCTTTTTCCTATCCTGTCAGCTTTGACTCATCTTCTCCTCGAAGAGGCCCTATCGCCTCCATGTTCCTCCTTTTTCTACTGACATAAGAAGCCCTTTTTATTGTTTTTAATGTGCCTGCAAGACTGAGCTCGTTTAGTGCTTTAGCCTTGTGAACCTTTTCTCTACATGAGTTGGCTATTTGTTTGAATTCTTCTTTGGTGATTTCTCCCTTTTTCCACTTCTTGTGCATGTCTCTTTTGAGTCTTAGCACAGTTAGAAGTTCTTTGAACATCCATTCTTGTTTCTTTGAGCCTGTCCTATTTTTTCACTTTGTTGGCACTGTTTGCAATTGCGCCTTAAGTATTTCACTCTTGGAAAAACTCCCATCCATCAGTAACTCTCTTGTCTTTTAGTGTCTGTGTCCACGGAATGCTGCTCATTATTTCCTACCTTCGCCCATGACTACTATATCTCTTCTTTGTGCCTATTTGGTCAACTGTTGGCAGAAGACTTAATCAAGTTCTTCATCCTGGTTTGGAGGTTTGTAGTATACGCCTACGAGATCTTTTTGAGTCCCAGTTCCCTTGATTCTTATCCAGATGCTTTCAAGCTAGTTTCCCTGTGATAATCCTTGAGAGGGTTAAATGCAATTGTCATGCCACGCACACAACACACACATACATATACACACACACACTTTATATACTTAAGAATAAGCCCTTTTTAGGGTGAAAAAACTCCCTTCAGCTTATACTCTGTTGAGGGTCCTGGCAAGAATGCGTGCGGCTGAAAAAAGCCCGTCTTTAGCCCTCATGCCTTACCGCTAGGACCCTCTTACCACACACCGGGTGCCTTTCCAGATAATTACCAACTCTGCTGCTCCATTGATATATTTCTCATCTCACCCCACGTAGTATAAAAGCCACCTTAGAAAGCGTACCACGCGTTTGGCAAAAGGAGAAATAGAGGCATGCACACGCGAGGCAATAGCAGGGAGGGAAGTGCACATTAGCACGATACAGCACTTTAAATGGGATTGAAATGGCAAACTGGTTTCTGTTATGGACGGAATACTGTTTTAAACCTATGTGAATGTATTTGATATATTTTAATGCTAATTATACTTTAATGTATTTTAATGTTAACTGTATTTAATGTATTTTTAATTTTTGACTGTTGTGGTTTCTATTATATGTTTACTGTGTTTTGGGCATTGAATTGTTGCCATTGTGAGGCCGCTCTGAGTCCCCCCTCGGGGGTTGAGAAGATGCGGGGTAGAAATGGTGGAAATAATAAATAAATAAACAAACAAATGCCTCCCCCTCCTGTTGCCACACATCCGCCCCCCAGCTGGGTTGCTGTGTGGAGAGCAGAGAGGGCACGTGCACAGGCGAGAGGAAGAGAAAGGGAGGCCCATGCACAACCTTTCTGCTCTCTGCACAGGGTTGCTGTGCGAAGAGCAGAAACTGCACATGGATGGCGATAGGAGGGGGGAAGGAGGTGTGCATTTTCTCCCTGATGTTGCTGCATACGTTTGCACCTCTCTTTCTCCTTATGTTGCATGCAGGGTAATTTTCCAAATGGAGGTGCCTTTTATAATATGTGAGGCCGAGATGAATCCCGGATCTCTTTATTCTGATCCAGATTCTTTCAAGCTGGTTTCCTGGATTGCAGTCTAGCATCTCTTCTGCAGCGTAACTGTTTTTGACATATAAAAAGAGAATAGTTATGAAATGTTATGTTTTCAGGAAAATTGAACATGATTTTGAGGGTAATGATGCAATGTTCCTGTTTTATGAATTTTAAACAAAGACTTTTATAGCAGCTGCTGTCTAAACAAGGATACTATTTTGTGAGCAAACTGTGTCAAATTAAATAACTAATGGCACCAGACACAGCTTGAAAACTTCATTGTATTTTAATTTACCATGGAAATAAATAAGGGAGATATTTTTAAAAAGAAGAAACGCTACCAAAGTCAGAAAAAATGGATGGAAGTGCTTGTCCATCAGCTACATTTTTGACGACAATACAACATCAAGCTTTGCTAATAAAGGGTTGAAATCTATCTCCTGGCAATATGTGAAACTACAGTACATAATAGATTGCATTTAAATGAGAAAGGAATGGATGGATGTTTGGACATTATCCCTCTTATGGACAAAAGTGGGCAACTAAAATTTGAAGATTCTTTTTTCTGCAGTCATCTTTGCACCTAGAAATACAAAGTATGTCACAGCCTTTACGTTTACTCCCTCTATTTGCCAGTTATCAATCAGTCCGGTTGCCAGAATCTTGGTTTTGTTGATGTTTAACTACAACCCAGCTTTTGCACTTTCTTCTTTCATCTCAGCTAGAAGGCTCCTCAGCTCCTCGCTTTCAGCCATCAAAGTGGTATCATCTGCATATCTAAGATTGTTAAAATGTATTTTATTCTAGTTACATTTAAAACTCTTGCATAATGTAAAAGAAGCTGTATTTATTTTACATCCTGCAAACCTGAAGTCCCTGACTACCCTGTATGTCGCTCCAGTGAGTAATCTGCCTGCCGCCCGTTGGACTAGTTGGAATTTCAGAACAGTCGTCAAAGGCAACCCCACATAGAGTGCGTTGCAGTAATCTATTCGGGATGTAACAAGAGCATGGACTACCATGGCCCGATCAGACTTCCCAAGGTAAGGGCACAGCTGCCGCACAAGTTTTAACTGTGCAAAAGGTCCCCTGGCCCCCACCGAGACCTGGAGTTTCAGGCTTAGCGATGAGTCCAAGATCACGCCCAAGCTGCGAACCCGAGTCTTCAGGGGGAGTGTAACCCCATCCAACACTGGCTGTAACCCAATGCCTTGTGCGGCTTTGCAACTGACCAAGAATATCTGTCTTGTCTGGATTCAGTTTGAATTTGTTAGCCCTCATCCAGTCCGACACAGCTGCCAAGCACCGGTTCAAGGTCTAAAGAGCCTCCTTTCTTCCCTTTCTCTCTTCTATCCTCTTGTCATCCATCTCTCCCACTTCCTTCTTCTTTCCTATCTTCTTTCCATCCCTACTTCTTTTTTCCATTTCTTTCATCCCTTCTTTCCTTTTCGTCATCCGTTTTTGTTCTTTTCTTCTCTCACCCTCTTTTCCTTCCTCTTCCTTTCTTGTTTTCCTTCTTTCCATATTTCCTTCTTTATTCCATTTAATCTTTCCCTCCCTTCTTTCCTCCTCCTTTGTCTTCGCCTTTCCCTGCTTCCAATTCCCCCCCACCCCCCGGCTTCCTTTCCTTATCTTCCCGTTTGGGGTGAGCAGCTGCCGAACTATTCAAGTGCTTCGGACCTTGAGGTAGAACGACTGAGTCCATATCCACTGCCTATGTGCCAGTCTGTGACTAGGGGCTTCCAGATTTTCTCAGTCCTGCCCCGAATGAATTTTCAGAATGAAGCAGAGAGTATTTGAGGACCAGGACATCCAGAGGGATACCAAGGTGATTGTTTATACAGCTATTGTCCTCCCAAACCTGCTATACACCTGCAAAACGTGGACTGTCTACAGATATCGCACTCAACTCCCGGAACAAATGTCCGCATGCTGGAAGAAGGAAAGACCAACAGTACTGAAGCGATGCTCCTACACAGTCGACTCTGCTGGACTGGCCATGTTGTACAAATGCCCGACCACCGTCTCCCAAAGCAGTTACTTTGAACTCCAGAACAGGAAATGTAATGAAACCATAAAAAATGTTGGAGATCAAAGAGCAGGGAGGAAATACAACGATCAAGTGCTCGGTGTCAGTTCTTCTAATGAGCGTTGCTTCCCATCTTTTTTTCTGAATGTTTCTTCTATAATTTTTTCATATGCTTTCAAGGCCAGGTTGTAGCACAGCTGGTTAATCACTAGCAGCAATAAATCTCTGCCATCCAGAAGCTGGCAAGTTCGAAGCTCGAGTTGAGTTTGAGCTCCCGACATTTAGTCGCCCAGCTTACTGTTCACCTAAGCCATTCAAAAACCGCTAAGCTGTTAGTAGCGAAATTAGGGACTGCTTAAATTGGGGAGGTTAATGGATGACACCATAACGAATGTCAGAGATCAAAGAGCAGGGAGGAAATACAACAAGCAAAGGCTCGGCGTCATAGTGGATGAAGCGACACCCCCCGGACTGGAATCGAGAAACCTCCGGAAGTCAAAGTTGGAAAAATGCTGAATGGCATCTGTCTGTATGCCTTGATGACTAAAAAAACGGCATTGAATGTTTGTCATGTATGTGTGTCTTGGTGTTCACCGTGAGTCCCCTTCGGAGTCCCTGATCACCGTCTCCCAAAGCGGTTACTCCGAACTCCAGAACAGAAACGTAATGTCGACATATAGGAAAAGAGATTTAAAGAGGAGCTTAAAGCCAACCTTAAAAACTGTGGCATAGAAATCAAGAACTGGAAAGCCCTGGCCCTTGAGCGCTCTAACTGGAGGTCAGCTGTGACCATCAGTGCTGTGGAATTCAAAGAGGCATAAATAAAGGGCAAAAGGGAGAACCACGCCAAGAGGAAGGCGCTTCAGGCCAACCCTGACCCGGACCGCCTTCCATCTGGAAACCGATGCCCTCACTAAGTTATAAGATGCGGACCAATAATAGCCACAACCACCTACGGACCATCCGCCAAGACTTGGAGGACCATCATCCTCAAGCTACGAGGGATCGCCTAAGTAAGTACCCATGTAATGGGTTGCCTCAGTATTATTACTACATTTTTATTCCAATTCATTACAAAATGCAATGGGGCTCCAAAGCCACCTAGGGAGCCACCACTGCCAATACCCTGCACTTGGAGGGCCCTCATCCTCAAGCTACGAGGGATCGCCTAAGTAAATACCCATGTAATGGGTTGCCTCGGTATCCACGGACCTTCGTGTGTGTCTTAACCTGTTTATGCATTATTATTATTATTATTATTATTATTATTATTAAAGTCTCTGGATCTTATAAATTAAGGAAATAAGTTTGTCTGTGTAGAGCAGGCCTGGGCAAACCTTGGCCCGCCAGGTGTTTTTGAACTTCAACTCCCACAATCCTTTTTGTTATTATTATTATTATTACTACATTTCTATTCCATTTCATTACAAAATGCAATGGGGCTCCAGAGCCACCTAGGGAGCCACCACTGCCAAGACCCTGCACTTGGAGGGCCCTCATCCTCGAGCTACCTCCCCATCAAGGGCTCCCTGATTCTCTGGTGTTAAGAGAGGAAGGAAGGAAGGGGGGCGCCTCCTCCTCACGTCTTTCCGGCCCCTCTAGGAACCAGATTCCCTTCCCTTCAACCTTCCTTCAGGCTGGGAGAGAAGAGACGAGTAGGCCCCTCTGGCCTCTCCCTCCTCCTCTTTCCTCTTCTCCTTCTGGTGAGTCTTCATCCCAGGCCTTCTTTCTTTCTTTCTTTCTCCAAAGGGAGGGCCAGCCCAGGCCTGGACTCGCAGTGGATTGGGGGCTGTCACGAAACGCCTAGTAGTCATAATGTGTGTGGGTTTGAGGCCTGTGGGTGAATGTCGGGATAGAGACCAGCGTGGCCTGGCTCACTGGTGGGACTAGGCCTGAGGCCCAGGTGTTGCCATAGCGACGCCGCTCTCCAGGGAGCAGCAGGGAAGGGGCGGGGCCAACTGCCACTCTGGAAAGGTTCCCGCCAACGGTCAGTTCAGAGGAGAGGCTCCTCCTGGCAAGTTGGGAGCAGCACTCTGGGGTCTCCCTTGTAATACGCATGTAAGGGGGGGGGCTTCCCTGTCGTGGTCTTCTGTTAATATGTACTGATGTAATCCCTGCGCCTGCCGCCATATTGGCTTCCAACGGAAACTCAACTGTGTTAGACCACTGCTCCAAAAATGAGTAAATCTTATTAATTCTCCTGTTTGAGTCAGTGGCCCAAGGACAAATAGAGGCCACTGAGGCTTTAGATATAAATAGCCACAATTGGGAGAAGCCAAATGCGGCAAGTAATCAATTTTGAATAACAACAATTAAATTAGACTAAATAGGTAAAAATGAATTTAAATTTAATTTAAATCTAAATAAAATGGAATAGCTAGTCAAAATATAAAACAAATAAAATAGATGATTCCTAGCTGTCGCACTTGCGGAGGAAAAAAGGATCTGAGGTGGCAGCCCCTCCCACTGGCTATATATACTCAAGGGGAGTGGGCGGGGCTTCCATTTAAAGTGATATTATCTTTCTAAAAGATTCTGAATTGTCTGCGCAGGCGCAGGGATTACATCAGTACATATTAACAGAAGACACTCAGGGAACTACAGTTACAGGTAAGCAACTAATAATTCTCAGGATGGTCCACAAGAAGGCCTTCCTGGTACTTTATTTAAACTGTTATGTGCATTCATATCATGATCTGATCACCATGCTGAATATATCCCATACTAGCTTGGGGACCCGGCGATGCCCGGGTCATTTGAGAAGTGCAGCAGGATGTAGAGTGGGTCATGGGGGCTCTGTGTGCCAAGTTTGGTCTTGATCCATCATTATTGGGAGTTGCAGTGGTATCATGAAATTACTGAAGGTAGTGCAAGTCCCATCATCTCTGGTCCCCCCCAAAGTGTAGTAGGATGTAGATTGGGTCATGGGGGCTCTGTGTGCTAAGTTTGGTCTGTATTGGTGAATGGATGAGGGTGGCACTGTTTTTAGGAAGTGAGTGGAGGTACTTCAAGTCTCATCATCCGTGGTCTGTCTCACACAAAACCGCACCAGGATGTAGAGTGGGTCATGAGGGCTCTGTGTGCCAGGTTTGGTGTTGATCAGTCATTGGATTAGGTTTGTAGCAGTGTTGGAAAGTGAAGGAAGGTACTGCAAGTCCCATCATCCATGTTCTGGCCCCCTCCAAACTTCAGTAGGATGTAGAGTGGGTAACTGGGGCTCTGTGTGCCAAGTGTGGTCTTTATCGGTGTTTGTTGGGGGCCGCAGTGGTCTGTGGGAACAGAGGGGTGTGAAAATACTCCAGGTGTTTTTGAATTTCAACTCCCACTATTATTATTATTTATTAAATTTCTATTCCATTTCATTACAAAATGCAATGGGGCTCCAGAGCCACCTATGGATCCCACCACCGCCAAGACCCTGCACTTGGGATGGCCATCATCAACCTCGAGCTACGAGGGATGGCCTACCTTCCCATCAAGGCCCCCCTGATTCTCTGGTGTTAATATTGTCCTTGGAAATAAGAGCTGTTGTTGCGGCTACATAAGAACATAAGAACGTAAGAAGAGCCATGCTGAATCGGACCTCAGCCCATCTAGTCCAGCATTCTGTATCACACAGTGGCCCACCAGTTGTACACGGGGATCTCGAGCAGAAGGGAGGGCAAAACCCTCACCTGCTCCCGACCCCCCACAACCAGTACCCAGAGACACTGCACAGGCGCACAAACTCTCTTGGGATACATTTCTATGCTTTTGCTAGTTGCAAGTTATCAGGGGTCACTTGAATCCATGGGATTGTTACACAGACACCTCACCTCCCCCCTCCCTCTCTCCCTCCCCCTCTCTCTCTCTCTCTCCTCTCTTTCTCTCTCCTCTCTCTCTCTCCTCTCTCTCTCTCCTCTCTCTTTCTCTCTCCCCCTCTCCCTCCTCTCTTTCTCTCTCTCTCTCCCTCCTCTCTCTCTCTCTCCTCCTCTCTCTCCTGTCTCTCTCCTGTCTCTCTCTCTCTCTCCTCTCTCTCTCCCCCCTCTCTCTCTCTCTCTCTCCTCTCTCTGTCCTTTGGTTCCAGGGCTTTGGAGAGAGAGAAGCCCTTTCCCCCTCCTTCCAGTGTCAACCTGGGCAAGGAAGGCTTAAGGGGAGGGAGTTGGGTTCCCAGAGAGGCAGGAAGGGAGAGGGCCTCCTCCTCCTCAGACCCGCCTTTCCTGTCCCTCTAGGAACCAGGCTCCCTCCTCTCTTCTCCTTCCGGTGAGTCTCTATCCCAGGCCTTCTTTCTTTCTTTCTTTCTTTCTTTCTTTCTTTCTTTCTTTCTTTCTTTCTTTCTTTCTCCAAAGGGCCGAAGAGGGGCTGCTGAGTCCCATAAGACTTGGAGGGAGAGCCCAGACCTGGACTCGCAGTGGAGTGGGGGCTGTCACGAAACGCCTAGGAGTCACTATGTGGGTTTGAGGCCTGTGGATGAATGGTGGGATAGAGACCAGCGTGGCCTGGCTCCCTGGTGGGACTAGGCCTGAGGCCCAGGCATTGCCATAGCGACGCCGCTCTCCAGGGAGCAGCAGCAGGGAAGGGGCGGGGCCAACTGCCACTCTGGAAAGGTTCCCGCCAAGGGTCAGTTCAGAGGAGAAACTCATCCTGGCGAGGCGGGAGCAGCACTGGGGGTTTCCTGGTCACTCAGGTCACCTTGGGCCTTGCCTTCTTAAGGAATTTAAAAAGTATTATTTACCTCTGAGGAACAATCTAGGGCAGTGTCTCCCACCCTTCCTCCTGCTGTGACCCCTTAATGCCTTTCCTCATGTCGTGGTGACCCCCAACCATCACGTTATTATTTTTCTTGCTACTTCACAACTGCCATTTTGCTCCTGTTCTGGATCGTCATGTCAATCCCTGAGATGCAGGAGGCATTTTCATTCACTGGACTACATTTGGCACAAATACCCAATACGTCCACATTGGAATACTGGTGGGGTTGGGAGGGGATTGATTTCATCATTTGGGAGTTGTAGTTGCTGGGATTTATAGTTCGCCTACAATCCAAGAGCATTCTGAACTCCACCAACGATGGAATTGGACCAAACTTGGCACACAGAACTCCCATGACCAGCATGAAATATTGGAAGAGTTTGGTGGGCATTGACCTTGAGTTTTGGAGTTGTAGTTCACCTACATCCAGTGAGCACAGTGGACCCAAACAATGATGGATCTCAACCAAGCTTGACACCGATGCTCAATATGCCCAAATGTGAATACTGGTGGGGATTAGGCAAAATAGAGCTTGACATTTGGGAATTGTAGTTGCTGGGATGTATAGTTCACCAACAATCAAAGAGCATTCTGAACTCCACCAACAATGGGATTGGACCAAACTTGGCACGCAGAACTCCCATGACCGATAGGAAACACTGGAAGGGTTTGATTAGCGTTATGATTCATAACAGCAGCAAAACTGCAGTGAGGCAGTAGCAACAGATAATGTTATGGTGAAGGGTCACCACAACATGAGAAACTGTATTGGGGGTTGCGGCATTCACTGCTCTATGCCTCAGCTTGCAGCATGCACAGAACAACCAGAACCTGGTGGCAGGACCAACTTAGTACTGGTGGGGTTGATTTTGCCATTTGGGAGTTGTAGTTGCTGGGATTTATAGCTCACCTACAATCAAAGAGCATTCTGAACTCCACCAATGATGGAATTGGACCAAACTTGGCACACAGAACTCCCATGACCAATGGGGAATACTGGAAGAGTTTGGTGGGCATTGACCTTGAGTTTTGGAGTTGTAGTTCACCTACATCCAGAGAGCACAGTGAACTTGATGGATCTGAACCAAGCTTGACACCGATACTCAGTATGCCCAAATGTGAACACTGCTGGAGTTTGGGGGAAAATAGACCTTGACATTTGGGAGTTGTAGTTGCTGGGATTTATAATAATAATAATAATAATAATAATAATAATCTTTATACCCTGCCACCATCTCCCCAATGGGGACTCAGAGCGGCTAACATGAGGCCAATGACCAACAGGAAATACAATACAACACAGTAAAATACAAAACAAAATACATCAAAAATAATAATTTATAAAATACAATTACAGTAACAGATGGAATAATACAGAAAATTCCCACACAAAAACCAAATAGGATGGGCAGGCCAAGTGAACAAGATAAAATATGAAAACCCTGGGTGAGATAGGAGTAAGAGATAGCAAATTAGGGGGCCCAAGAAAATGAGATAATGGGGACAGTCTTTCAGTTTAGGATGGGGGGAAGGTGCATCAAAAGGGAACACTATAGATGAAGCAACACAACTGGGGGGGATGGTCACTTTTCAGAGGCACAACGGAAAAGCCAGGTGTTTAGATTTATAGTTCACCTACAACCAAAGAGCACTTTGAACCCAGCCCACAATAGATCTGCACTAAGTTCGGCACACTACCGACATGGCCAATGTTCAATACTGGTGGGGTTGGGGGAGGAGCTGTTTTTGAATTCTGGGAGTTGTAGGTCACCAACAACAAAAAGGAAGAGAAGGACAGGCAGAGAGATCTTCAGCCTTATCTACCAAAAAGGTTCCTATGTGTTTTCTGATGATCTTTAGCAACCCCTCTGAAATACCCTCGCGACCCCCCCCTCAGGGGTCCCGACCCCCAGGTTGAGAAACACTGATCTAGGACTGTAAGATCTTCTGGGGAGGCTCTGCTCTCGGTCCCGCCTTCTTCAAAGATTCGGTTGGCGGGAGTGAGGATCAGGGCCTTCTCAGCGGTGGCCCCTCGGCTATGGAACGCCCTCCCTAGGGATATCAGATCGGCCCCCACCCTCCTAACATCCCGCAAAAAAAGTTAAAACCTGGCTTTTTTGAGCAAGCTTTCCCAAATGCAGTGTAGTAGACAAACTCTGATCTTTGAAACAACTGGACAGCGCGATTGGGTAACAATTTTAGTAATGAGACGCTGAGGATTTATACTTTTATTGGTTTTATTTTATCTAATGTTATTTATGCTAAATGTTTTTAATTGTGTTTATGTTGTTGCAGGCATCGAATTGTGCCTTTTGTAACCCGCCCTGAGTCGGTATATAAATATGGTTAATAAATCTATATAAATAAAATGTAATGTTCGTTTGTGGGATTAACATAACTCAAAAACCACTGGACAAATTGACACCAAATTTAGATACAATAACCTATCAGGCCCACAAATGACCATCATTCATAAAAACACTGAACAACACAGCAGAAGGGACTTAAAAAGCCCAAAAAACCCCATTACAACGCATGCGCAAAACTACATATATACACAAACACACATATATACACATATACGCATGCGCGCACGCACACACACACACATATATATTTACACACACAACACATATACACAGACTGGGCCACACAACGCGTAGCAGGGGATGCCTAGTAATAAATAAATAAATAAATAAACAGTCTAGCTGAAGAGATGCTAGAAGAGATTCTCAGTCCTTCTGTTTTGACTTCAGTGGCAAGTCTGAAGCAATAGAAGTGAGACTGGGAAAGGAAAATAGATCCTAAAAGAAAGGAAACCCCCAGAAGTTAGGGGTATGGTGTCCAAATTTTCTGACAATTCGCCCATTCGTGTTTGAGTTATGTTAATCCTACAAATGAACATTACATTTTTATTTATATAGATTACCATAGCACAATATTAGTATTATATAGAACTATATTGTACTGTACCATTATACTGTAATATTAGTAATATTACACGTAATATAAAATATGGTATTATTCTTAGTATTATATTGTATCACATTACAATATCAATATTATATGTGTACGCAATATGTTATATTTTTAGCAGAGTGCAGGAGACAAGGTGGAACAGTCTTCTTGGCCCCTCTCTTCACTCTGGTCCCAGAGCAGCAGTTTGCGCTGGGGGGAGGGGCTCCCATCTGAAATGGGACTAAAATGATCAAGGGTCTGGAGAACAAGCCCTATGAGGAGCGGCTGAAAGACCTGGGCATGTTTAGCTTGCAGAAGAGAAGGCTGAGAGGAGACATGATAGCCATGTATAAATATGTGAGGGGAAATCATATGGAGGAGGGACCAAACTTGTTTTCTGCTGCCCTGGAGACTAGGACGCAATGGAGCAATGGCTTCAAACTACAGGAAAGGTGATTCCACCTGAACATGAGGAAATACTTTATGATCATGAGAGCTGTTCAGCAGTGGAACTCTCTGCTCCGGAGAGTAGTGGAGGCTCCTTCTATGGAGGCTTTTAAGCAGACGCTGGATGGCCATCTGTTGGGGGTGCTTTGAACATGATTGTCCTGCTTCTTGGCAGAATGGGGTTGGACTGGATGGCCCC
>JARBWK010000001.1:206179514-206353720 GCA_030556195.1 Anolis apletophallus | reverse complement strand
TGGAGACAAAGCGAAGGGGGAAAGCACCGCGGGCGGGAGTGGGGGCGTTGCTTCCGGTTGGGCCAAGCCGAGCGAGAGGCAGCACCGTTTCCCAGGCGCAGTGGGATCCTCCCGCGTGTGAGTGGAGGGCAGGGGAGTGTGTGTGGGGGGGGGGGGCGGAGTGAGATGAGGCTGAGATGGCGTGGAGATCTCTGTATGCGCAGGGAGTGCCTGCTTGCGCTTCTGCCTTCCGGGCGGCCTGGCCTCCTCCTGGGATTAGGATTACCTCAGGCCCGGCTAAGGGAGGCCCGAGGCCTGTGCTCAGGAATCAGCCCTGGTTTGCCTCCTGACAGATTGATAGGCAGGCAGGCAGGCGTGCGTACGTGTCAAGGAGCATCAAGGCCTGGTCACGCGCTTGGTTTTGACATGTGCTCGTTGCCTTCCAAAGTGTGCTTGAGGGAGGCCAGCTGCCCTGGGAGGGAGGCCTGCGCGGATGGTGTCATTGGTTCCTCCTCTCTCTCCCTCCTTCCTTACTTCCTTTTCTCCCTCCTCTCTTCCTTCATCCCTTCCTTCTGCTCTTCCTTCTTTCCTCCCTTCTCTCCCTCCTTCCTTCCTTCCTTCCACCCTCCCTCCTTTCCTCCCACTCTTCCTTCCTTGCTCCCTTCCCCCTTATTTCCCTCCTCTTTCCCACTCTTCCTTCCCACTCTTCCTTCCTTGCTCCCTTCCTTCATCCCTTCCCCCTTCTTCCCTCCCTCCCTCCCTTTTCTCCCTCCTCTCTTCCTTCATCCCTTCCTTCTGCTCTTCCTTCTTTCCTCCCTTCTCTCCCTCCTTCCTTCCTTCCACCCTCCCTCCCTCCTTTCCTCCCACTCTTCCTTCCTTGCTCCCTTCCCCCTTATTTCCCTCCTCTTTCCCACTCTTCCTTCTTCCCACTCTTCCTTCCTTGCTCCCTTCCTTCATCCCTTCCCCCTTCTTCCCCTCCCTCCCTCCCTTTTCTCCCTCCTCTCTTCCTTCATCCCTTCCTTCTGCTCTTCCTTCTTTCCTCCCTTCTCTCCCTCCTTCCTTCCTTCCACCCTCCCTCCTTTCCTCCCACTCTTCCTTCCTTGCTCCCTTCCCCTTATTTCCCTCCTCTTTCCCACTCTTCCTTCTTCCCACTCTTCCTTCCTTGCTCCCTTCCTTCATCCCTTCCCCCTTCTTCCCTCCCTCCCTCCCTTTTCTCCCTCCTCTCTTCCTTCATCCCTTCCTTCTGCTCTTCCTTCTTTCCTCCCTTCTCTCCCTCCTTCCTTACTTCCACCCTCCCTCCTTTCCTCCCACTCTTCCGTCCTTGCTCCCTTCCTTGCTCCCTTCCCCCTTCTTTCCCTCCTCTTTCCCACTCTCCCTTCCTCCCACTCTTTCTTCCTTGCTCCCTTACTTCATCCTTTCCTCTCTTCTTTCCCTCCCTCCCACTCTTTCTTCCTTGCTCCCTCCTCTCTCCCTTCATCCCTTTCTTCCTCTCTTCCTACTGCTCTTCCTTCTTTCCTCCCTTCTTAGAACATAAGAACATAAGAAGAGCCCTGCTGAATCGGACCTCAGCCCATCTAGTCCAGCATTCTGTATCACACAGTGGCCCACCAGTTGTACACGGGGATCTCGAGCAGAAGGGAGGGCAAAACCTGACCTGCTCCCGACCCCCACAACCAGTACCCAGGGAAATCCTGCCTACCTCAACCAACTCCGAGGTGGCACTTGAATGTCCTTTTCAGTAACTACCGATACACTTGGTATCCATGAATCTGTCTAATCCTGCCTTGAAGCTGTCCAGGCTGACCGCTGTCACAACCTCCTCTGAAGTGAGTTCCATAACCCAATGACCCTCTGGGTGAAGAAATATTTCCCTTTATTAGTCCCTAATTTTCCTACCTTGGAGCTTCAGGGAGTGCCCTCTAGTCCTAGTGTTTTGTGACAAAGAAAATAATTTTTCTTTATTCACCTTTTCTATCCCATGCATGATTTTTTATACACTTCGATCAAGTCACCTCTTAAATCCCGTCTTTCAAGGCTGAAAAGACCAAGGCGTTGCAACCTGGTTTCATAAGGGAGCTGCTCCATCCCTTGGATCATTCTTGTTGCCCTTTTCTGTACCTTTTCCAGTTCCGTTATATCCTTCTTAAGGTGCGGAGACCAGAATTGTACACAGTACTCCAAATGTGGCCTTACCATCGATTTGTAGAGAGGTAATACAACATTTGCTGACCTATTTTCGATTCCCTTTCTGATCATGCCAAGCATAGAATTTGCTTTTTTCACTGCTGCTGCACTGGGTTGACATCTTCATTGAGCTGTCCACCAAAACCCCAAGATCCCTTTCCTGGTTTGTCTCGAAAGCTTTGACCCCATCAATTGGTAGGTGTAGTTGGGGTTCTTTGCCCCGATGTGCATGACTTTACACTTGTTTAGGTTAAAATGCATTTGCCACTTTGTTGCCCATTCACTCAATTTCGAGAGATCTTTCTGGAGCTCTTTACAATCAGTTTCATTTTTAACTACCCTGAACAATTTAGTGTCGTCTGCAAACTTTGCTACCTCAGAATTCACTCCTACATCCAGATCATTAATGAATAAATTAAAAAGTAGCGGACCCAAAACTGAACCTTGGGGTACGCCACTTCTCACCTCTTTCCACCCAGAGAAGTGTCCATTTATTACCACCCTTTGTTTCCTACAGTTTAGCCAGGTTCCAATCCAGGACAAGACCTGTCCCCTGATTCCATGGCTGAAGAGCTTATTTAGGAGCCTTTGGTGAGGGACTTTCTCACCTTCCTTCCTTCCTTCCTCCCACTCTTCCTTCCATGCTCCCTTCCTTCATCCCTTCCTCTTCTTTCCCTCCTCTTTCCCTCTCTCCCTTCCTTTTCTCCCTCCTCTTTCTCTCCCTCCCTTCCTTTTCTCCCTCCTCTCTCCCTTCATCCCTTCCTTCCGCTCTTTCTTCTTTCCTTCCTTCTCTCCCTCCTTCCTCCTTTCCTTCATCCTTGCCCACCTTCCACACTTCTGTGCCTCCCCCCTCTTCCGCTCCTTATTCTACCCTTAATCCCTCCCCCCCTTCCTCTCTTCATACAAACTTATGTATAGATGGCTGTCCAGTCCGTTACAGTCTCCAGGACAGCAGAAAACAA
Source organism: Anolis apletophallus (assembly GCA_030556195.1). Classification (NCBI taxonomy): domain Eukaryota; kingdom Metazoa; phylum Chordata; class Lepidosauria; order Squamata; family Anolidae; genus Anolis; species Anolis apletophallus. Next base: position 206,350,595 of record JARBWK010000001.1, on the reverse strand, counting down.
GCTTGCTCCCTCCTCCCTAGGACTTCCTCGCACGTACTTACATAGGACCCTCATCATGTCTCCTCTCAGCCTTCTCTTCTTCAGGCTAAACATGCCCAGCTCTTTAAGCCGCTCCTCATAGTGCTTGTTCTCCAGACCCTTGATTAATTCAGTCGCCCTCCCGCGTTCTCTCTCTTAAAAGGAGACAGAAACCACTTTCAATTAAAGCAACCCAGGATATCATTGAAAACCGAAAAACACACACGCTAAAATTAAACAGTGGCGCTATTAAAAATAAACAGTTGAAACCAATTAGAAGCCTATTCTGAGCCATCCCAGCAAAAGAAAGCAAGCCCACCCAGTCATCTTGTTGGCAGTTACTGTAGCAATGAAAGTATTTATTTATTTATTTACGATATTTCTATCCTGCCTTTCTCAAACCCAAAGGTGACTCTAGGCAGCTGTTGTTGAAGCACCTGCTTGATGTTTTGAGTTGGGCACAATCTCAGCTCAACTAGCAGGTGATCCTCAAGGAAACTCCCGCAAATGGGCTCCCAGGGCCAAAGAGGGGCCTGTAGTGGATGCAGTGAACTGGATGGCCTCCCTCCTACCTCTAGCCATAGCACAAACATGGATTGATTGATTTGCCACGTTTATATGCCGCCCTTCTCACTCTGGAAGGAGACTCAGGGTAGGTTGTTGGAGGTTTTTCAGGTTGTATGGCCATGTTCTAGAACAGGGGTGCTCATTAGGTAGCTCAGGAGCTACTAGTAGATCTTCGGCCCTCTTCCAGGTGATCTTCGGGCCACACCAGCCATATGGGGCACTCCTGCCATGCGCACGCGCACCCTGCGCACACGCGTGCTCCTGCTGCTGGCTTCTGCTCTTGTGGTGCTTCTTTCGCCTGCGGGGCATTGCAGGAAGAAGGAAGCACAAGGTGAGGCCTCTGGAGAGAGCGCCCTGCCTCTCTGTTGCCCAGAAGCAGCTGTGCAGCCTCCGTTGCCGGCGAGACAGGCAGGGCAGAGTGCTCTCTGGATGCCCCGCCTCGTGCTTTCTCCTTCCTGCAATGCCCTGCAGGCGGAAGAAGCGCTGCGCGGGCGGAAAACAGCAGCAGGAGCACATGCGGTGGCATAAGCGCATGGGAGCACATGGCGGTGGGGGCAGGTAGATCTTTTGGACTTGGTTGCTTTAAGAGTAGCTCGCATGCTGAAAAAGTGTGAGCACCCTTGTTCTAGAAGCATTCTCTCCTGACGTTTCGACTCCATCTGTGGCAGGCATCCTCAGAAGTTGTGAGGCCTGTTGGAAACGAGAAAAATTGGGTTTATATATCTGTGGAATGATGTCCCGGGTGGGAGAAAGAACTCTTGTCTGTTGGAGGTAGGTATGAATGTTTCAATTGGCCACCTTGATTAGCATTTGATGGCCTCCCTGGGGGAAATCTTTGTTGAGAGTTGATTAGGTGTTCCTGATTGTTTCTTGTCTGGAGTTCCCCTGTGTTGCAGTTTTGTTTTTTATTGACTGTTATAATTTTAGAAGGTTTTTTAAATAGTGGTAGTCAGATTCTGTTCATTTTCATGGTTTCCTCCTTTCTGCTGCAATTGTCCACATGCTTCTTGCGGATGCCAGTGGCTTCTCTGTGTAGCCTGACATGGTGGTTGTGAGAGTGGTCCAGCATTTCTGTGTTCTCAAATCATAAGCTGTGTCCAGGCTGGTTCATCAGGTGCTCTGCTATGGATGACTTCTCAGGCTGAATTAGTCTGCAGTGCCTTTCGTGTTCCTTGATTTGTGTTTGGGCAATGCTGCTGCTGTGTGTGGTGGTCCCTATGGAGACTTCTTGTCCACAGCTGCATAGTATCTGGTCGACTCCTGCAGAGGTGGGAGGATCCTTCTTGTCCTTTGCTGAACAGGGCATTTGTTGGATTTTCTTGGTGGATCTGTAGATTATTTGTATGTTGTGTTTCCTCATCAGCTTCCCTCTGCGCCTGCACCTCCCTCCACTTCCGCACCGCCAGAGGAAACCCAGGTGAGCTGCCTTGCACTGGATCATATGGCAGTGTAGGCTCATGTGATCCAGCTCATAGCACACAAGATGGATACTCTGATCTCGAACCATCTGGATTGTATGGCAGTGCAAAAGGGGCCTCCCTCAGCCAGGCACTCATCACTTTTGGAGGACAATTTGGGGACCAAGCCCGAGACCGCCTCTGCCCCAGAGTGTGTCCACAGATATAGGTTCCCCACTCACATTTAGTCTAGTCGTTTCCAACTTTGGGACTCTGATGCTCATCTCCATTTCTAAGCCGAAGAGCCGGTGTTGTCCATAGGCGTCTCCAAGGTCATGTGGCTGGCATGACTGCATGGAGCACCGTTACCTTCCCGCTGTGAAGAGGTACTATTGTTCTACTCACATTTGCATGTTTTCAAAGTGCTAGGTTGGCAGAAGCTGGGGCTGACAGTAGGAACCCACCCTGCTCCCTGGATCTGAACCTGCGACATTTTGGTCAACAAGCTTCGCAGCACAGTGGTTTAACCAACTGCACCACCGGGGCCTCCCCAAGATATAATAGTAGTAGTAATAATAACAACAACAACAACTTTATACCCTGCCACCATCTCCCCAACGGGGACTCGGGGCAGCTAACATGAGGCCAAGCCCAACAATTACAACAAATCAAAATAAAATACATTCAGCAATAATAAACATCAAAAGAAATACATACAAAACATGTTAGTACAAAATCAAATGCAGGAAGTGAGCCAAATAATAAAAATGTACACAATGGGCTGGGCCAAATTACAAGGGGTAGAATTAATATATAAAAATATTTTATGTGCACCTAGAGAGAGAGAGGCCTTTCATGCTCTTCAAGGAAAGCAATGGGAGACATGTTGGCTGAAACCGAGGCTCACAGGACTGGCTTTGCCCAGTTTGGAATTCTGAAGACTCGGCCTGGATCCACACTTCCCTCTCTCCCAGGATCTGACTCTAGATCCTCTGTGTTGAACTGGATTATAAAGTGCTGCACTAGCACATTAATATAGGTCTCTTAGCCCTAGGAGACTGGTGGATCTGGACGGATTCTTGAGGAATCTTAAGGTTCTTGTCATGGAGGCTGGTGATCCTGTCGACGCCCTGATTGATCGCTATAATAGCGAGATGACCAGGGTGATGGACATGATTGCTCCCGAACGTCCCCTCATTGTGCAGTCATGCCATCTCCTTGGTTCTCTGAGGAACTGGCGGAGATGAAGCGGGTGAGAAGGAGACTGGAGTGCATCTGGAGGAAATCTCGGTGTGTCTCCGACCGAGCACAGGCTAGAACCTTAATTAGGGCCTATACTGTGGCTATATGGACAGTTAAGGAGTCCTTCTTGACTACTCGCATAGTGTCCGCATCCAATAGATCACCTGAGCTGTTTCGGGTCCTTGGGGAGCTCCTCCATCTCCCCCGGGGGGTGTCACCCACGACCCGATGGCTCGGTGGTGCGATTTTGCACACCATTTTGCGGATAAAGTCACTCAAATACGCCTTGAGTTAGACACCAGCTTAAATATAGTTCCAGAGGAGGTGACTGAGGCATCTTTCTGTCCGGTTTTGTGGGATTCCTTCCGGCTTGTTCATCCTGAAGATGTGGAGGCGGTCCTTGGGGCTGCGAGGGCGACTATGTCGGCTCTGGACCTTTGCTGGCTAATTAAATCGGCCAGGGGTGGGTTGATTGAGTGGTTTGTATTGATCATCAATGCTTCCTTGGAGCAGGGACATTTCCATCGTGTCTGAAACAGGCGGTGGTTAGGCCAATCCTGAAAAAGGCCTCCCTTGACTCTATGGTTTTGAAGAACTACAGGCCAATCTCCCTTTTATGGACAAGGTGCTGGAGCGGGTGGTCGTCTCCCAGCTCCAGGGTTTCCTAGAGGACATTGATTACCTGGACCAGTCACAGTCTGGCTTCAGGGCCTGGTCACGATACCGAGACGGCTTTGGTCGCCTTGGTGGATGATCTCCACAGAGAGCTGGACAGGGGGAGTGTGACCCTGCTGGTTCTCTTGGATATCTCAGCGGCTTTTGATACCAGTGACCATGGTATCCTTCTGGGACGGCTCTCTGGAATGGGTCTTGGGGGCACAGCTCTGTTCTCGCTCCGGTCCTTCTTGGAGGGTCGTTCCCAGATGGTGAAGCTGGGGGACTCCTGCTCGGACCCCTGGCCTTTGACCTGTGGGGTCCCGCAAGAGGTAGGAGACAAGCCATCAAGTTCACTGCATCCACTACAGTCTCCTCTTTGGCCCTCGGAGCCTATTTGCAGGGGTTTTATTGAGGATCACCTGCCAGTTGAGCTGAGACTGTCATCTGGGTAGTGCCAGGCTTGTTTCCTAAGCAGGACACTGTATACCATGAGCCACCAGGTAAATGGTCCCCCAATTAACCAGAGAGTTTATTGATCACCATCACAAGTACCATGGCTTTTTCCTCACAATAACTGCAGATTGCAGAGCCCACTTTGCCTCCTAGTTTGGGAGAAGGCTCTCCAGTGTACTGGGAGTATAGCCTGCTCTGAGTCCTGCTTATTGCCCTCAAACGTTTTGGCCCAACTGAAAGCGTCCAGCAGGTGCTTCAGCAAGACTTGCATTACTACTTTAATTGCCAACAAGGTGACCGGTTGGTACTGCTTACCTTTCCTGGAATGACTCAGAATAGGCTTCTAATTGGCTTTAACTTTTTATTTTTAATAGTGCCAATGTTTAATTTTAATGTTTGTGTGTTTTGGCTTTAAATTATATCCTGTGTTGCTTTTATTATTAGCAGAAAGCAGGATAGATGATATGATGATGATGAGATAACCGTAAATTGCAAGGCTGGGCCTTTGCCTTCTGACCCCTGGCATTGTCAGATTGGCCACGGAGGGTCCAAGATGCCTGGCCTCGCACAGAAGAGGCACCGGAGCAGGGCAAAGGGACTTGCAGAAGGCACGCAGAGGGAAAAGGAGGAGCAAAAGGGGATTTGAAACCCCTGCAATCTGTAGAGTTGCCTAGAATTTTTTTTAAAACAAGGTTCCCAAATATATTGTTCCTTTACTGGTCAAAAGCGCAATCCATTCTCTAGCTGCTGAATTGGTCCTCCTCAAACATGATATTCATTCATCCAGATCAAACTGGCTTTCCGTCAGGCAGGACTTGGGCAGATTCCATATGGAGAGCATGAAGTATAATCCTTAAGAGTCAGTATTTTGGGTGGAGAAGGGGTCAATTTGAACACTGGTGAAGTTTTGAGAAAATAGCCCTTCTCATTTGGGAGTTGTAGGTACTGGGATTTATAGTTCACCTGCTCCAGCAACAATGGAATTGAGCCAAACTTGGCACACAAACTCCCATGACCAACAGAAAATATTGGAGAAGGTTGAAAGGAATTGACAGTGATTTATGGGAGATGTAGTACACCTACTTCGGGCTGAGAAAGGCAGCATAGAAATAGCGTAAATAACTAACTAATCAATAATACTGGGGGGGGGTCACTTCCTGGCCACCAAGGTTATGCATATGTTTCGAACAAGCTAGACCTGGCATTCTGCTTTTTTGAAATGTGCCCCTAACCCAGGCATGGGCAAACGTGGGCCCTTCCTCCAGGTGTTTTGGACTTCAACTCCCACCATTCCTAACAGCCTTAGGCCCCTTCCTTTTACCCCTATGTGACCCTTTGTGTTTCGACCCTACTCCAGTTATGTCCCCCAAGTTTTTAAACATTTTATATGTTCAAGTGGCCTGCCCTGTCGTTTCTGTTTTAGATTCACCTGTGCTGTTGTGTGTTCACAGATGTATTTTATTGTGTTTATTGTTTTTATTGTGTTTATTGTTTTTTGATATTGATATTTTGTGATGTGTTGTTTGGGCACGGCCCCATGTTAGCCGCTCCGAGTCCCCTCTGGGGAGATGGATGCGGGTTAGAAATAAAATTATTATTACTACTACTAAAGAAACACAAAGGGTACTCTGCTAAACCAAGTACAACAAACAAGGCAAGGGTCTGTGAACCACTGCTAAGGCACAACTATAGTGCAAATGTATAAGGATATACACTATTAAGAAGAATCAATGCTGAGCTGTTTGTATGGGTAATAAACCATTCATAGTGAGGCAGATTCACAATGCATACATGCTGTAATGTTCACAAAGCATCAATAATTCAATCACTCAAAGAGACAACAGGAATTGCAATAATACAAGCAGACATGTATTACAAAAACACGCTATGAAAGCTAGCAAAGAATAACGAGTATGCAAAATTGTGTCTTTCACTTTTTTATATAAAAGTATCAAAGTATACCATTCAGGTATGGTGCAAGGTGTAGGTATATTTCACTATATAAATTCACAGTGTTTACATAATACATTCACATTTGTGACCATATATCAATCATTCATAATATGCATATAACAGTGTCAGTATCTTTAAGGGTCAGGAATTTTCGTCAACCCACAGATACCAATTCTAGTTTACATCATTCCAGCTTCCATGCCCACTCATTTAAACAAAACTTTCCATTCTCATAATTGATTGGACTTAAACGCAATTCATCCAACACAGAAGATTATCAGACAGCATCACAACAGCTGATATCCAACTTATTACAGAGGGGATATCCAAATCATATCTTACAACAAGCTAAACAAAAAGCAGACTCACTCCCTAGATCTCAACTCCTTTCGCCCTCTACAAAATCTCCTAATAAACGTTTGATTTGGCCTTATCTCTTACCCTCACATAGTTATCAAATTCAAAAAATAGTAAAAAAAAATTGGTCTCTCATCTCTGATATTCCGGGCTCACAACATCTCCCAATTGTAGCGAACAAATGCACACGCAACATCAAAGACATCTTGGTGCATTCCACCTATGGCCACAGTTCCCCTCCCAGCATTCTGGTACCAGGCACTGTGGCAGGTGCAGCGTATGTAAATTTGTCTGCACTGATAAAATTATAAATAACCCCTTTAAATCTAAAACATTTTGTGTCAAGAGTTTCATTACTTGCTCCACCACTAATACCTTTTATGCCCTCCGTTGTCCCTGTCAATATGTTTATATAGGCCAATCGATTCGCCCCTTAAAGGTCAGAATAGGGGAGCATATCCGAGACACAGCCACATTTATCCAGAAAATCGAACATACCAAAGTGAGGCCTGGCACCATCTTGGCATCTTGTGACGTTACATCTCTGTACACGAATATTCCATTGGAGGAAGCGAGGTGTGTGTTGTGCAACACATTCGACCTCAGACCCATGGACACTTTGCCCCCCACCCATTTCTTATTAGATCTCACCGATTTAGTTCTTGACTATAATTATTTACATTTCAATGAATTTTTCCTGCAGAAAAAGGGTGTGGCAATGGGGAGTCCATTTGCCCCCTGCGTAGCAAATCTCTTCATGAATGACTTAGAGCAAACCTATCTACATAAGGAACAACCCCTTCTATGACAACATATTGATGTATTGGCGCTACATAGATGATTGCTTTATCCTGTTATCAGAATCTACATCTGAAGAAGAATTTTCAAGATGGCTAAACAGCTGGCACCCATCTATCAAATTTACCACCAACTATAGTACCACAGATATCAATTTCCTACATACTACGGTGTACATCAAAAACAATGAACTACTCATAAAAAATTACAGGAAACCTACTTACTGCAATTCCTTCCTACACCATACGAGCTTCCACTCATATGGATTAAAAGCCAACCTTCCATACAGCCAATATGTAAGGGTGAAAAGAAATTCATCAACAACTGCAGACTATAGGAAGGAAGCGGATCATCTAACCCAACAACTCAGGAGAAGAGGATACCCTATCAATAACTTGGATATAGCCAGAAGAAAAGCGGACCAGGCAGATAGAAATACCCTCTTCATACCTAAACCCAAAGATAAACCCAACAGAGTAGTATGGCCCATGGTTTTTACCCCACACAGCCAACAGATACTTAAGATTGTGAGAAAACACCGGAACATAATCTCACACATTCCTGGACTGGAACATCACCCAATGCCAGCATATAAACGCTCCAATAATATCAAAGAACTATTGGTACATAGTACCTTTGGTAAGAAGACATACCAACCCGCCAGGGAAGGAGGTTGCAAACCATGTGGGAAGTGCCAGATGTGCTGCCAAGTATATAGGGAGACATCCTTCTATAGCCCTTACAAGCAAAGATCCTTCTCAATCCGTATGGGCACAAATTGTGAAAGTTCCAACATAGCATATGGCATCCTATGTTGCTGCCCACAACCACAGGGTCTACATTGGAGTAACAAGTAGAAGTTTGAAAGTGAGAATGACTGAACATAAATCTAAAATCAAGAACAAAGCCAATAATTCTGTACTATACAGACATTTTCTGGAAAAGAAACATCCCCCCACATCATTTAAGTTCTTTGGGATTGAAACAGTTAACATCCCTTCACATTCCGATCCTCAAACGATCCTCATACCTGTTTAAGCAGGCTTTTGGTGAGTAAGTCCTGCCCATGCCCCGCCATCTGTTCGTTCTTCCTAGGACGATGTGTTGTTCATTGTTTTAACTGTTATTAACTGCTGTAGTGCTGTTGTTTTAATTGTTTTTAACTGTTTATTGCCTGTATTTACTGTGCCTTTCGGCTCCTGTAAGCCGCCGCGAGCCTTTGGGAGTCGGCGGCATAGAAGCCCGAATAATAAATAAATAAATAATAAACTCATCTACTACGCAGAGAATCCAAATGGATTACCCTCACTGGGTCAGAGTTCGGCCTTAACGAGCCGCTGGCAATCAGCACCATTCTCATGTAATCACCCCTAATGAAGCTGACCTTTCCCCTATATCTTTGAGTCTCCCTCGCAACTTGCTCACCTTATGGTCAAGCCTGCTCGCCATGGACTGGATGTGAAAATATTCCTCCTGCAGACCGCTGCATAATGGCTCATAAATAGTCTGCTTTCCAAATTCCATAATAGTATTAGAGCTGACACATAGGGATGTAATACATACCGCTGTGTCAGCTCTAATACTATTATGGAATTTGGAAAGCAGACTATTTATGAGCCATTATGCAATTCATCCCCCAGACGCAAGCCTCCTCAGCGGGTACATGCCAATGTGGCAAACGGCGGTGCAGCCTCTGAAGAAGCCGCGGGCTCCATCCACCATCCAGGAGCCCCCCCGAAACGGTTCGAGCTCTGCACAGTAAACCCTCAGGCGAACCGCGTAGGACTCCTCGAACATCTCTGGATCCACAGAACCACAGCCTCCTAGCCCACCCCATTCTGCCACCCCAGCGGAGGACAGACGCCCAGCATTTAGCAGCTATACGGAACTCCAGCTAAGCGGCGTTTGCTTCCCAGGCGGTGAAGCAGTTCATTGTTTACATCCAGGGATCTTCCCAGCCACACTATATGCTAACATTAGGAGTGAACTTACTCTATGGTGGAAATACAGGTTTATACTGTTGGTTATGTTATAGTTACACCAGTACCTTGCTTTAGAATTTATGTGATATTAACACTGTGATATCCACTTTGTGACACTGTTATATGCATATTATGAATGATTGATATATGGTCACAAATGTGAATGTATTATGTGAACACTGTGAATTTATATAGTGAAATATACCTACACCTTGCACCATACCTGAATGGCATACTTTGATACTTTTATATAAAAAAGTGAAAGACACAATTTTGCATACTCTTTATTCTTTGCTAGCTTTCATAGCGTGTTTAAGTGCTGTTAGCATAAGAGCCTTACTCTGTGTATTAGATGTATTACAAAAAGACAGAATATATTCATGCACATTCACAATATCAGCAATTCAATGATTCAAAAAATATATTTATTGAAGTATATCATATAATTCAAGAATATCTTGAATTATATGATATAATTCAATTCTTGTCTCAAGAATATCATGGTTATACAAAACCTTCAAAGGTAACATGTGCCTCCAAAGTTTCAAACATACATAAGACATTCAATCATTCACAAGGCATCAATAGTTAAACCATTCAAAGAGGCAACAATAATTCCTCAGGCATAAAAAATACAAACAAACATGTAATACAATGCTACAGAGCAGGGGTGTTCACACTTTTTCAGCATGTGAGCTACTCTTAAAGCAGCCAAGTCCAAAAGATCTACCTGCCCCCACCACTGTGCGCTCCCGCATGCTCCCGCCGCCATGCGCTCTTGCCACCGCGCATGCTCCTGCTGCTGTTTTCCGCCTGCGCAGTGCTTCTTCCGCCTGCGGGGCATTGCAGGAAGGAGAAAGCACAAGGCGGGGCATCCAGAGGGAGCGCTCCACCCTGCCTGTCTCGCCAGCAACGGAGGCTGCACAGCTGCTTCTGAATGAGAGAGAGGCAGGGCGCTCCCTCCAGAGGCCCCGCCTCATGCTTCCTTCTTCCTGCAATGCCCCGCAGGCGAAAGAAGCACCACAAGAGCGAAAGCCAGCAGCAGGAGCGCGCATGCGCGCAGGGTGTCTTGTAGCGCATGGCAGGAGCACCCCATCTGGCTGGTGAGGCCCGAAGATCACCTGGAAGAGGGCCAAAGATCTACTAGTAGCTCCCGAGCTACCTAATGAGCACCCCTGCTACAGAGTATACTCCTGAATATCCACAGTATCAGCAATTTATCTTATACCAAAATCTCAGGGTAAGGCATCAATAGTTAAACCATTCAAAGAGGCAACAATAATTCCCCAGGCATAAAAAATACAGACATGTAATTCAACACTGCGGAGTATACTCCTAAATATTCACAGTATCGGCAATTTATCTCCTATCAAAATATCAGGGTACCATATATTTTTAAATATCACAGGAACATCAAACTCTGTGCCTCTAGAGTGTCAAGGCTCTATAACAGGGCTGCTCATTAGGTCGATCGCGATCGACCAGTAGATCGCGGTGGCAGAGCTGGTCAATCGCGGCGCGCATCTTCCTCCGGGCTGCCCGGCTCAAAAGTGCATTCCGCGCGCCGCATGTGTGGTGGCGGCGGCAGCGCCCATCTTCTTACTTTTTCCTTTCCTCGCTGCTGCTGGCCGGCGCCTCCATCCTCGGTGCCGAGCAGTGCAGTCTGAGGAGGAAGGAGGGAGGGAGAAGGAGGAGGGAGGACGAGCGAGTTCACGCCACTTCTTGGAGCTCCGCCCTCAAGCCTTGCCAGGCCTGTTGCCTAGAGGCGGAGCAGCCATGGGAGCAGGGGCGGCTGGGCGGAGCTAGCTCTTCCGCCACTCAGGCGCAGTTGGAGGGAGACGAAGCCACAAGTCAGCTTGCAGCACCACGAGGCTGGAGGACGGGGAGGCTTTGGCAGCCATTTTCTGGCAAAGTCTCTGCGAGGAGTTTATCGGCACAGGCACTGCAACCATAGAAGTTATTTTTACAGGTATGCTTGGCTATTTGAATGTCCTTGCAGCTTCAAGTAATGCCCAGGGTGGGAGAAGAAAATCTTGTCTATTTATGCATGTTTGAATGTTCCATGTTGTCCACCTTGATTAGCATTGAATGTCCTTGCAGCCTCAAAGCCTGGCTGCTCACTGTACTACTGCATATGTATATTTCTCTGGATTAACGCCCAGGGTGGGAGAAGAAAATCTTGTCTATTTATGCATGTTTGAGTGTTCCATGTTGTCCACCTTGATTAGCATTGAATGTCCTTACAGCTTCAAAGTCTGGCTTCTTACTGTACTGCGTGTTAATATATCTGTGGAGTAATGTCCAGGGTGGGAGAAGGAACTATTGTATGTTGGGTGCAGGATTGAATGCTCCATTGGCCACCTTGATTAGCATTGAATGGCCTTGCAGCTTTATATGTTTTACATTTCTGGGTAGGTCATTTAGTTTGTGTTTGACAGCAATTGATAGCAGACTGCCGCATGATTTTAGGAGAAAATGGAAAAAAGTGAATTTCGTGTGCTTATTAAGCATTTTTTTTGCAGCGAAAAAACCATCACTCAAACCAAGGCTAAGCTTGATAAATACTATGAGGACTCTGCACCATCAATTTAAATGGTTAAAAAGTGGTTTACTGAATTTCGTTGTGGCTGTACAAGCACAGAAGATGCCTAACGTTCTGGATGCCCAGTTGAGATCTCTACACCCGAAACAATTGGGAAAAAAAACAACGATATGGTATTGGCCGATCGGAGATTGAAAGTGCGAGAGATTGTGGAAGCCATAGGCATCTCACATGGCTCAGTGGTTTCAATTTTAAATGATCACTTGGGTATGAGAAAGCTTTCCGCAAGATGGGTGCCGCGTTTGGTCACAATCGACCACAAGCGCAATCGTGTGACAATTTCGCAGGAGTGTTTGGCGTTGTTAAACCACAATATGGACGGGTTTTTGCACCATTTCATAACCGTGGACGAAACGTGGATCGACCACAACACACCAGAGACAAAACAGCAGTCAAAACAGTGGGTTTCTCGGGGTGAATCGATGCCAAAGAAGGCCAAGGTGGGTTTGTCAGCCAATAAAGTCATGGCGACCGTTTTTTGGGATGCACGTGGTATAATCCACATTGACTACCTTCAAAAGGATAAAACAATTAATGGTGAATATTATGCCAACTTATTGGGTCGATTTAATGAGGATTTGGAAAAAACGATCGCATTTGGCCAAGAAAATGCAGTTGCCATGGCAACAATCCATGAACTGGGATACGAATTGCTCCCTCATCCACCCTATTCTCCCGATTTAGCCCCGAGTGACTATTTCTTGTTTCCAAACCTGAAGACATGGTTCCGCGGAAAGAGATTTGACTCCAACAATGAAATCATCTCACAAACAAATACCTATTTTGATGACCTCAACAAATTTTATTTTTTGGAAGGGATAAAAAAATTGGAGAAACGTTGGACAAAGTATATAGAGCTCAAAGGAGACTACGTTGGAAAATAAAATGATTTTTTATCCAAAAACCTGTGTTTCATTCAAAAAGTCACTGATTTATTGACCCACCCTCGTATATTATATTTACTTTAAACTGTGTTACAAACAGTCTATCATATATATATGATTTGGCAACACACCCTGGTGTAGGGAAGCCAGTATATATATATGAGAAGCCCCACATTCAAAAGCAGTCTCAACTTTAATGACGTCTATATCGGATTATATGAAAATTAAATCCGTGTTAGCTTCCATATTTTACCACATCAAAATAAACAACTAAGAACTGTACTGTTATGTAGAGAAGATTCCTTATGGAAAATGTCCATGGAAATCTTGATCGGGACCATTATTGCTATGTGCTGGCTGTGTTGGTACCGATATCGGGTGGATGCCGAAAAGGAAAGCTGACGCTGCAAAAGGACAAAAAATAGGCATAACCCCCCGCGTCGTATATCCAGTCAAAGAAAGGGACTACAGTGGATTAGGGGCATTCTGAGGACACCAGAAGGTATGATGTCCATGGAAATTAACTCCATAGTATTAAAGAAAGGTTGGCTTGGTGTTTCCTTGGTGAAGATGCAATGTTAATAATATGCTAAGGATCAAAGTGTAGCTGGGGGGTGCTGCTCACGCGCACCCTTGGAGTTTCCAAAAGGAGGAGGGCGTGTATATGTCGAGCCCCAGGCAATGTAGACTATGCCTCTCAGTCCACATCCAATGCAAATTATAGCTGTGGCGCCATACAAAATAATATGAGGAAAATTCCAGGTGCTGGGGAAAATCAAGTAGAACAGACGCGTTCGAGAAACCCCCCGAGGGGGGAGGGCGTACGCCCAACTGGCTGATGGGAAGAAGTTAGTGGGCCAACCCGTTTTGCTAACTAGGCTTTATCAAGGCCAAGGATTGATCAGACGTCCATCAATATCATGGTATCTAATATAAAAGAGAGCGAGAAAAACCCTCAAAGTAAAGCAGAATGAGAATCAGGACAAAAGCGAGCATTTTACAGATCTAAGGTACATACCCCAGTTAGTATGTTGTCAGGAACATGGCTAGAATCACAAATGGAACGCAGGTAAGTGGGAGATGAAAGGATGGTGTTTTAAAAGGAAGATGATTAGTGTTAACAGCTGTTTTGCGTCAAGAGTTCATTGATGGCGAACTGTTCATTTAATCCACAAGGAAATTCCGTGGATAACATTGATATCCACCAGGTTTCACTCCTGAGTAATGCTTGTTGAATGTTTCCATGAGGAGGAAAGTTAACCCTGTGTAGGCCCATAAATTGTATGGAGTCAGGATGGTGTCCTTACAATGGGAATATAGAATTGAGTTGTCACAACCAGTTCTTATTCTTTACCTATGCTCCCCTATTCTGACCTTTAAGGGGCGAATCGATTGGCCTATATAAACATATCGACAGGGACAACGGAGGGCATAAAAGGTATTAGTGGTGGAGCAAGTAATGAAACTCTTGACACTAAATGTTTTAGATTTAAAGGGGTTATTTATAATTTTATCAGTGCAGACAAATTTACATACGCTGCACCTGCCACAGTGCCTGGTACCAGAATGCTGGGAGGGGAACTGTGGCCATAGGTGGAATGCACCAAGATGTCTTTGATGTTGCGTGTGCATTTGTTCGCTACAATTGGGAGATGTTGTGAGCCCGGAATATCAGAGATGAGAGACCAATATTTTTTTTACTATTTTTTGAATTTGAAAACTATGTGAGGGTAAGAGATAAGACCAAATCAAACGTTTATTAGGAGATTTTGTAGAGGGCGAAAGGAGTTGAGATCTAGGGAGTGAGCCTGCTTTTTGTTTAGCTTGTTGTAAGACATGATTTGGATATCCCCTCTGTAATAAGTTGGATATCAGCTGTTGTGATGCTGTCTAATAATCTTCTGTGTTGGATTAATTGTGTTTAAGTCCAATCAATTGTGAGAATGGAAAGTTTTGTTTTAATGAGTGGGGATGGGAGCTGGAATGATGTAAAATAGAATTGGTATCTGTGGGTTGATGAAAATTCCTGACCCTTAAAGATAAGTCTTGAACATAGACTGTTACGTCTAGAAAGTTAATTTTAGATCTACTGGATGAAATTGAAAATTTTATCGAGTCGTGCCAGGAATTGAGCCAAGCAGAAAAAAGGTCTAAATTCGTATCCGCCTTTAATACTAGAAATACATCATCTATGTATCTCCAAAAGATCTTGACATAGGGGTACATAGGATCAGAAGGATGCAAAAACTTTGTCTCAAGATTAGACATAAACAAGTTGGTGATGGTTGGTGCCACTGGGGAACCCATCGCCACCCCTCCTGTTTGTAAATAATAAGAATTGTTAAATGCAAAATAATTAAGTTCAAATACACAATCCAAGAGAT
This sequence comes from Anolis apletophallus, assembly GCA_030556195.1. Classification (NCBI taxonomy): domain Eukaryota; kingdom Metazoa; phylum Chordata; class Lepidosauria; order Squamata; family Anolidae; genus Anolis; species Anolis apletophallus. The sequence goes on along the minus strand of JARBWK010000001.1, from coordinate 206,335,301 downwards.
CGAGTAAAAAGTGGGTAGGAGGTGAATGAGGTTGAGGATGACAAACCAGAATAACTCTTGCACTTCAGACAGAAGTATCCTCCTAACACCTTGTTAGCTGGGCGAAGTAGAGACTGATGAAACACAGGGTGAATCCGCATTCCCTTCGGGAGCTGTAATTTGAATGTCACTGGGTTGATCCGGGCCACTACTCGATACGGACCCACAAAGCGAGCGTCTAGCTTTCGGCATGGTCTTTGTAGTGGGAGATGCTTAGTAAACAACCACACTCAGTCGCCCACTCGAATCTCTGGACCCTCCTGTCGATGCCAGTCAGCCACCCGTATGTAATCCAGTTTGGCTTGTTCTAATTGAGCTTTTAGTACTTCTTGAACTGCAGCCAGTTCTTGCATCCAATCCTCTGCTGCGGGAACATTCCCGGGGTCTACCACAGCTGGGTAGAAACGCGGGTGGTATCCATAGTTGGCGAAAAATGGGGCTTCTTTAGTGGACCCCTGTGTAAAGTTGTTGTAGGCAAATTCAGCCAACGAAAGTAAGGACGACCAATTGTCCTGTTGGTAATTAATATAATAATGTAGGTATTGTTCTAAGGTGGCATTGGTTTTATTTGTTTACCCATCTGTTTGAGGATGATGAGCAGAAGACATCCGGGACTCAATTCCCAATAGCCGTTGAACCGCTCTCCATAACTGAGAGGTGAATTGACTTCCCCGATCTGTCACAAGACTCTTTGGGAATCCATGTAGGCGGAAGACATGATGCAAGAACAAGTCCGCCATTTCCTTCGCCGTTGGCAGACCCTCACAAGGAACAAAGTGGGCCATTTTGGTGAATAGGTCTACAACCACCAGCACAGTAGTAAAACAATTGGACACTGGAAGATCTGTGATGAAATCGGACGAGATAATTTCCCATGGCCGGTTGGGCGTTGGTAAGGGTTGTAACAAGCCTGCTGGCTTGCCCACTTGGTGCTTGGCCCTCTGGCATACTGGACAAGTGTTCACATATTTTTCTATCTCTCGACGAATCTTTGGCCACCAAAAATCTCACAACACCAATTGCATGATTTTGAATAAACCAAAGTGTCCTGCAGGCCGACTATCATGGCATAACTTGAGAATTTCTTCTCTCTCCAGTCCCAGAGAGACATAGACTTGGGTGCGTCAGCACAACAAATTTTCTTTCACATGAAAAGGGAAACGCACCCCCCGGACAAGTTGTTCCTGAACCCATAAATCTGTTTCTTGCCTGGCTCGGATACGTTCTGTTAGGGAGGCCTCACTAGGGAATTTCATAGTTTGACTCACATCTTTCCCAGCTGCCTCAGGAACTTCCGCCAGTTCTTCAGTAGCCACAAAGTTCTCGCCACGCAACAAGTGTGATTCTGAAGATTCCTCCTGACCTCTCGTATATTTGGGTTTTCTTGACAGAGCATCGGCTTGTTTGGTCTGAGCTGGGGTTACATAGTGAATCCGGAAATTGAAAGACTCCAAGAATAAAGCCCATCGCTTTTGTCTTTGGTTTAACTTGCGCGCCGTCTTCAGATGCTCTAAATTCCGATGGTCGGTGTGTACCTCGACGGGATGATGGGCTTCTTCCAGCCAGTGCCGCCAAACTTCAAATGCCATTTTGATGGCCAATAACCTTCTCCCAAATGGTATAGTTCTTTTCTGGTGCCATCAACTGCCTGGGGTAGTGTGCACAAGGCAACAAGTCTTCTCGCTGAGGCTACAACAATACCGCCCCGATCGCCACGTCTGATGTGTCCATCTGCACCATGAACGAGGTCCGTGGATCAGGGTGCTGTAAGATTGGCTGGGACGTGAGCAATTGCTTGAGTCTTTGAAACCCCATTTCTGCATCTTCAGTCCACCGGAACAGTGCCTTTCCCCTCAAACACTGGGTAATGGGGTTTGCCCACTTGACAAAGTTGGGGATGAATTTCCGATAGTAATTGGCAAACCCCATGAATCTTTGAATGTCTTTTTTGCTGGTGGGGGCCTTCCATTGCACCACTGCCTCCACTTTAGTTGTATCCATGGCAATGCCTTGAGGCAAGATTCAGTAGCCCAAAAAGTCCATTTCGGGCAAATCGAAGGCACATTTTTTCAGTTTGGCATATAGTCCATGATCTCGCAACCGTTGCAATATCGCCCGCACATGCCGATTGTGCGTTTGTTGATCAGGCGAAAAGATCAACAGATCATCCAGGTAAATCAATTTAAAAAACAGTCCAAAAAGTCATGAAAGATATCATTCATGCAGTGTTGAAACGTGGCGGGGGCGTTACAGAGTCCGAACGACATCACCAGGTACTAGAACGATCCGTACTTGGTCTGGAATGTGTTTTTCCACTCATCTCCTTCTCAGACCTGGACCAAATTGTAGGCTCCCCGCAGATCCAACTTGGTGTAGACCTGCGCTCCTCGCACTCGGTCCAGCAGTTCGGAGATGAGCGGGAGGGGGTAATGGTTCCGAATAGTGATGTTTAACGCCTGGTAATCATTGCATAATCTTAGTTCTCCTGACTTTTTCTTTACAAAAAGCACTGTAGTGCCCATCGGCGACTGTGAGGGCTGGATGAATCCCTTGCGCAGGTTTGTATCCAAAAACTCTCGGAGAGCGGCTTGCTCTGGTTCCGAGAGTGAGTATAGACGGTCACGTGGGATGGGTGCAACTGGCACCAAGTCAATAGCATAGCCGTAGGGCTGATGAGGCGGGAGCTTTTTTGCTTTTCTTTAGCTGAAGACATCCCAGAAATCTGAGTATTTCTTGGGTAGCGTAACAAGTGACTCCACTTCCTGGGCTTTACAGACTTGAGCCACCAAACAGTTCTTGTGGCAATACTCTGAGATGAACTGTAGTTCCCGTCGACCCCATGAAATCTGGGGGTCGTGCAGCGTCAGCCACGACACACCTAACACAATAGGAAAATGTGGTACCTTAGTCACCATAAAGGAGATGTCTTCTAAGTCTTCTCGGACCCACATCCTCGTGGGAACCGTCCACTGACTCAATGGCCCCGACTTCAAGAGCCAGCCATCAATGGTTTGTACCACCCTAGGGTCTTTTAAGTCTTGGTATTGTAATCCAAGGGAATTGGCATATTCCCGGTCAATGAAGTTGTTGGTCGCGCCAGAATCCATCCACGTCATCCCCGTGGTCCATTGGTGGCGAAGGCCACCAAAAAGCTCTGTCCCGCGTTCCTGGCGTTTCCTTCTTGGTTAGCAGGGCGTTCTGCGGCCCCACGGCTCCATTGACGCCGAGCATGGAGGTTGGCATCCAGCCATAGACTCAAGGTGATCAATCCTTCTAGCGTGGTCAGGGGGTCAGCCGACCGAAGGACCTCCCCTTGTAACTGAGTATAGTCCTTTCAGGAATTGTCCACGCAGCGCAGCATCATTCCATTCCACTTGGGAGACCAACACCCGAAAAGCAGAAATATATTGAGCCAAAGAAGTGTCCTTTTGTATCAGCCGACGCAGTTTTCTGTCGGCCAATTCCTGATTGACAGGCGGCCCCCAAGTGGTCTTTATGTAATTCAAAAATGCCTGAGCTGAGTTCACCTCGGCCGCTGCAGAGATGATCAACGTGGTGGCCCAAGATGCTACTGGACCTTCCAAGAGGCTATAAATGAAAGCAACTTTAGCCTTCTCCATTGGAAGCTCAGAGTCCCTTATTTCCAAATACGAGGTACATTGTCCTTGAAAAGTGTGCACTGCCAGTGGTTCTCTACCAAACTTGGCTGGCAATGCCAGCGATGGATTTCTCCCGGCTCTGGTTCGTAAATCCACTGGTTCCTGCTGCTGGGCAACGAAAGAGGCTTGGAGCTCCTGGTAATCTGCCATCGTGGGAGTAGACATGCTGGCAGTCCAACAATAAGTCTAGCCTGATGGTGATGACTAGGGGGTTATGGAGTTTCAAGGCTTGCTGTTGCACTTCAGACAGAAGTATCCCCCTAGTTCAGACACACACCAGACAGTCTTTGAAGAATAGTCTTTTATTGAAACAAAGTATAGTGTCCACAAAAGGTAAAAGAAGATAAAATATAAGATAATCCAAGGTAAGCACACAGTTCAAATTCCAAGATCCAAAAGGTAACGGTTAAAAGCTTGATACTAGATTCTAGAACAGTTCAATGCAGCAGTATTACAATCCATGAAAAACAAGGCCATGAGCTAGAGACAAGGAAATCAGACATGATGCCTTTTCTAAACTAAGCCTGGAAACAGAGGCCTGAATCATTCTTGCAAACTTAAGTAAGGGAAAATCACTTTCACTTTGTATCTCGTTGCTGAAACCTGCAGCTGCGCCTAATCCTGAGAAGCTTGTCTTCGCTCCCTAATGTTGGCCGTGCGATCAAACAGCATTTCAGCTTCCCTTTGGTCATTAAAATCTTCAGCTGCAGTGTTATCTCTGTCAATGCCTTCTGAATCCTTAACGAAGGAATGTTTATCTAACAGTGCCCTGGGAACTAAACTGTTCTCAGGAGCAGAAGCCTCATCTGAAACTTCCCTTTGCACATCAGAATGTTCACTGTCAATCTCAGCATCCCCATCATGCACATGAACACCAATCCCATCATTCCCATCATGCATATGAACACCATGCTGGAACACCACACCATCCCCCCCCCCTCTGGGTCCCCCTCGAGGATGAGGTTTAGATGGGTAAGCTCGATGAAAGTGAGCTACCAAGTCAGGAGCATGTTAGTCCCATGCATCTACCCATAATGTTCTTCAGGGCCAAAACCAGTCCAATCTAGTAGGTATTGCAGTTTACAGCGACGGATGCGGGAATCTAAAATGTCCTCAACTTCGAACTCCTCTTCGCCATCCCGCAACACTGGAGGTGGTGGGGCACTCTTACCTTAACTGTTGGATCCGGAGATGATGGGACGACCAGGGGGAGGAAGAATATTTTTATGTATCTTGGGCAAGATATAAAACAGGAATGCGAGAATATTTGTTTAGAAGAAATTCCGCTAGTTTATGATCAATATAATTTAAGGAAACTGCATCAAAAATGGTTGTGGAAATAATGTTGAAGAAGTGTTTGGTGGGGTCCCCAGGCAATTTTTGATAAAATCTCGTGTCCTTGAGTTGATTGTGTACCTCCAGTTCATAGTCCTTTTTGTTTAAACAGACTATAGCATTTGCTTTGTCAGCGGGTTTAAATATGATTGAGGGGTGATTTCCCAATAGTTGGAGACTGTGGATGTCATTTGAGGACATGTTAGCATGATGTAAGTCTGATCTATGATTGTTTTTTTGAGTTTCTTTTGAGACCATTTCTTTCTATTCTCCACTTCTGATGAGATTTTCCTCTCATTATTCCGGCAGGTATCCTATGAATGAACCTGGTGAAGAACACTTTGCCCTTTCCCTTCGGTCTTCAATCAAAGTACACAGCACTGACAAGAACAAGAAATAAATTGGAGAAATTATATTCCCAGCTACAAACCTGTGTATTCAAGTAGGAAAGGTGGGATTGTGCTGTAAAAAGAGGGGCTTGGTAAAGAGGATATAAGACTACAGGAATACGGAGACTGAGAAGAGGAAATCTTGTCCTGTTCAGGAGAACATATCTCTGAAATTCTGGCATAATAATTGAATCATACATGTGAAAGAATGGAAAATCTCAATTCCATGTCAAAATCACACAAAGGGGAGAAGCGACATTGTATGGACTGTGGAAAGAGCTTCAGTCAGAATGGCGATCTGCGTATCCATCAAAGGATCCATACAGGGGAGAAGCCACATAAATGCGTGGAATGTGGAAAGAGCTTCAGTCTGAGTGGACATCTGCGTATCCATCAAAGGATCCATACAGGGGAGAAGCCACATAAATGCATGGAATGTGGAAAGAGCTTCAGTCAGAGTGGACATTTGCGTATCCATCAAAGGATCCATACAGGGGAGAAGCCACATACATGCATGGAATGTGGAAAGAGCTTCAGTCGGATTGGAAGTCTGCATTCCCATCAAAGGACCCATACAGGGGAGAAGCCACATACATGCATGGAATGTGGAAAGAGCTTCAGTCGGATTGGAAGTCTGCATTCCCATCAAAGGACCCATACAGGGGAGAAGCCACATACATGCATGGAATGTGGAAAGGACTTCAGCCGGATTGACAGTCTGCGTTCCCATCAAAGGATCCATACAGGGGAGAAGCCACATACATGCATGGAATGTGGAAAGGACTTCAGCCGGATTGACAATCTGCGTTCCCATCAAAGGATCCATACTGGAGAGAAGCCACATAAATGTGTGAAATGTGGAAAGAGCTTCCGTCATAGTGGGAATCTCCTTTCCCATCAAAGAACCCACACAGGGAGAAGCCACATAAATGCGTGGAATGTGGAAAAAGCTTCAGTCAGAGTTCAGATCTGCGTATCCATCAAAGGATCCACACAGGAGAGAAGCCACATAAATGCATTGAATGTGGAAAGAACTTCAGCCGGATTGACAGTCTGCATTCCCATCAAAGGATCCATAGAGGGGAGAAGCCACATAAATGCATTGAATGTGGAAAGAACTTCAGCCGGATTAACAGTCTGCGTTCCCATCAAAGGATCCATACTGGAGAGAAGCCACATAAATGTGTGGAATGTGGAAAGAGCTTCCGTCATAGTGGGAATCTCCTTTCCCATCAAAGAACCCACACAGGGGAGAAGCCACATAAATGCGTGGAATGTGGAAAAAGCTTCAGTCAGAGTTCAGATCTGCGTATCCATCAAAGGATCCACACAGGAGAGAAGCCACATAAATGCATTGAATGTGGAAAGAACTTCAGCCGGATTGACAGTCTGCATTCCCATCAAAGGATCCATAGAGGGGAGAAGCCACATAAATGCATTGAATGTGGAAAGAACTTCAGCCGGATTAACAGTCTGCATTCCCATCAAAGGATCCATACAGGGGAGAAACCACATACATGCATGGAATGTGGAAAGAGCTTCAGTCAGAGTGGACATCTGCGTATCCATCAAAGGACCCATACAGGGGAGAAACCACATAAATGCATGGAATGTGGAAAGAGCTTCAGTCAGAGTGGACATCTGCGTATCCATCAAAGATCCCACACAGGGGAGAAACCACATAAATGCATGGAATGTGGAAAGAGCTTCAGTCAGATTGGACATCTGCATTCCCATGAAAGGACCCACACAGGGGAGAAGCCACATAAATGCATAGAATGTGGAAAGACCTTCAGTGAAAGTGGGAATCTCCGTATCCATCAAAAGACCCATACAGGGGGAAAGCCATATAAATGCATAGAATGCGGAAAGAGCTTCAGTCAAAGTTCCAGTCTGCGTACCCATCAAAGGACCCACACAGGAGAGAGGCCACATAAATGCATAGAATGTGGAAAGAGCTTCAGTCAGAGTGGGAATCTCCGTTCCTATCAAAGGACCCACACAGGGGAGAAAGCACATATCATATATATGAGTATAAGCCGACCAAATATAAGAGGCACCTAATTTTACCACAAAAATTGGGAAAACTTACTGACTTGAGTAAGGTGGGATATGAAGCAGCTATTGGCAAATTTCAAGAATAAAAATAAAAATAGATACCAATAAAATTACTTTAATTGAGGCATCTATAGGTTAAATGTTTCTGAATAATTGCATAAAGCTATAATTTAAGATAAGACTGTCCAACGCTGATTAAATCATTATTCTAATAATAACAATGGAGTAAAATATTAAATGTATTAATAAATAGGGTAAAACAATAAATGTAATCATAATGTAAGATAATAAGTGTAATAATAACAATAGAGTAAAATAATAAATGTATTAATAATAAATAGGGAAAAATAATCAATAATAATATTTTAAAGACATAATAAATGTAGTAATAACAATAGAGTAAAATAATAAATGTAATAATAACACAGTAAAAGAAATGTAATAACAATAATAGAGTACAGTAATTAATGTAATAATAAACTAAAATTATAAATGTAACCACAACAACAAATAGAACAATATAAATCAAATTATCGCCATAGTTTATTTTAACTACAGTATACATTTTGGGGGAAATGCTGTGTGTATATGAATAATAAAAAATGGGGGGGACTGACTTGGGAAAGGGGTGGGAAAGAAGGGCTGGAAATGGGAAAAAGTTGGAATGGGAAGGAGTGTTTGTAAAAGTGGGAAAATGAGGTGGAAAGTAGGTCTCTGGAAAAGTAAGACAGATTGGGGTGGGAAGGGGGCAACTGGGGAGGGGAGAAAGATTGAGGTGGGAAAGGGGGGCTGGAAAATGGGTAACTGCCTTGGGGAAAGAGGCAAGACAAATGGGAAAGAGAGGCTGGAACCTCGTAAAGGCTGGGATGGAGAGTGGAGAGAGAGGGGCAGGGGAATGGGGGTAGTAAAGACTGGGGTAGGAAGGGGGCAACTAGAAAAACAGACGGCGGCGGTGGGAAAGGGGTTTGGAGAAAGTGGGGGAAAGCCTGTGGTGGGAAGGGAGGGAGGCATCATCTGTCCCATCCAAGGAGGGACCAAGCCCTGGGTCGCCTCCTCTACCTGAACACTTGAGTACTGGCCATGGATATAAAAATAAGACATCCCCTGAAAATAAGCCATAGTGTGTCTTCTTGAAAAAGAAATAGTTTTCTTTTTCAAAAGAAATTACTTTTGGAGAAACTCGGAGGGAGCAACTTTGTGTTCTGCTGTCTAGGAGACGAGGACGCAATGGAGCCATGGCTTCAAACTACAAGAAAGGAGATTTTACCTGAACATGAGGAAGAACTTCCTGACTGTGAGAGCCGTTCAACAGTGGAACTCTCTGCCCTGAGTGTGGTGGAGACTCCTTCTTTGGAGGCTTTTAAACAGAGGCTGGATGGTCATCTGCCGGGGGTGCTTTGAATGCTATTTCCCTGCTTCTTGGCAGAAAGGGGTTGGACTGGATGATGGCCCACAAGGTCTCTCCCAATTCTAGGATTCCATGAAATTGGGACCCACTACTAATTCACTAGTTATAGCAATGAGGGGACATTTGTTTATTGTGGGTTTTAGGAATGAGTTTACTCTATTAAGAAATAGAAGAGTGAATATAGAACAGCATTTAAAGTGAGTAAATACAGATAAAAACCAGCGTGAGGCAAGAGTTTTGTTGATCCGTTGTTCTCTTCGTTTTGCTCTTATTATGTAGGTGTGTTTTTTTCAGTCTTTCATGTTTGTTAAGGGTTCCTTTTTAAGAATCCCAAAATTGAAGTTTGTATAAAAATGCTTTTCTTTCTTCTCTTTGAATAAAAAATATTTTGAAAAAGCAGAGTGTGATGTGGCAGCTACAAATGCCAATGTGATTTGAGACCCAGCTCAAGATGGATATGGCCAAGCTAGAATATCTCGAGACGGGCTGTAGGGAATGGCTGAGAGAGCTGCGTCTCCCAGAAATCCTACAACTCCCAGAAATCCTGGCCAATTGACCAGTTGTGAGGATTTCTGGGAGGTGAAGGCCAAAACGCTTGGGGAGAGACCCACAGGTTGAGCACCACTGGCTTAGAGAAAAGAAGGAAGGGCTTCTCCCTCCGCAGGGAGGGAGGGGTCGGCCACAGAATGGTTTTTTGGGTTGTGTAGAAAAAGATTGATAGGAATGCATGACACTCACCTTCGGTGTGTAGCAATACCATTCTTAATAGACACGTGTTAGCAGCACACTATAAAGGGTTAAGGAAACAGAGAAGGTGACGTGACAGGGACAGAATCTGGAGAGAAGAGTGGGAGTGACCTGTATGCGCACGTCCTTCTCTGCTATGCAACTTGCCTTTGGTTAGAGGCCTTGCCATTATTGCCTGCAGATGTAATCCATTGTTATCCTTGTGTGACGTTCTTATGTTTGTGAGTATCTTTGTCTATGAAGAGAAGACCTGTAAATAGTCATAAGTAGCAAATAAATCAGGAGTGAAACCTCCAAGGACTTTGGATGAAAGTCGGAGCTCAAGTGTTGATTCCAAGAGATGAGCTCCTTTACAAAGTGTTGGTTTCTGATATTTAACCGCTTTGAGTCCCCTCAGGAGTGAGAAAAGCAGCCTAGAAGTACAACACATAAATAAATGCTGGTGGGGGACGGGGGGACGGGACTCAGCCTAGCTGAGGATCATGAAATCTGAGCTGGTGTTGCTCTGGTTTCCTGACCTGCCTGCATTTGTTCTGGTCTCTTGACTCTGCTTACGAGATATCTCCAGGTGTTGGCCTTGGGAGGCTTGGGCCACACCACACCAACATGAGAAGCACTGACATGAACATTGCTGACTCAGGAAGGATATGATGAAATATCCACTGGACATGGGGACTGCTGGGTCAGAGGGGATATGATGCAACCTCTGCTGGACATTGCATGTCAGGGGGGTTGGGCCTTTGGGATGATGGACAGGTGATGGGGTGTGTTTTGTATATAAGCTGTGTTTGTTCCTTGTGATGCCAGTTCTGGCATCAAAAGTATTATACCTACAATAAATCTCGTTGGATCAAGTTGCCGTGTGCGTGTGCTTGCCGTGTGCCTAAGGTCCCCACAGACGAATTGTGGCGTTTCTTACACTAGGGTTATCTAGTTGCTCCTCACTGAGGACTGCAGGCTTGAGCAGTGAGGATGAATTCCAACAAAAGCCATGCCAGGGAATCACTACCAACACTATCCTTTATTCCCAGTGGAAGAAAGCCTTTGCTTCCAGGCCCTGAGAAGAGACTCCTTCCTCTGGGACTCCAACTCCCAGGAGCCCCGGCCCTCCTGCCAGGGCCTTCTGCAAGGAGGATGGGAGTGGCAGTCCACGGGAGGCCTTCCCTCCGCGCTCCTGCAGCACGGATTCCCAGACAGGGATTCCCAGCCCTCCCTCCCTTCCTTTTGGCCTTGGACTCCCAGAAGCCTCAGCTGCTTCCACCCAAGGAGCAGGGATTCTGGGTGATGGAGTCCAAAGGAACTGGGAGGACAGGGCTGGGGAAGGAAGGGGGGAAGGCAGGAAGAAAAAAGGGAAAGGAAGGGAGTAAGGAAAGTAAAAGGAAGGGAAGGAGGGAAAGAAAGGGAAAAGGAAAGGAAGGAGGGAAGAAGGAATGAGGAAAGGGAGTAAGGAAAGAAGGAAGCAGGGAAGGAAAGAGTAAGAGGAAAGGAAGGAGGGAAAGCAAGTGGAAAGGAAGGAAAAAAGAGAGCACACTGGAGGGAGGGAGGGCCCCACACAGGACGCGCCTGGAGCTCATTTGCCCTACTATGTTGAGGGCTTTTCAGGGCGTTAATCTGGCACGATGGGAGTTGTAGTCCGCCCACAACCTGAAAAGGGAAAAGAGGGCTCCTGCCACTAACCAGGGTGATGGGAGGGATGATGGTGGGCCCCTCCCTCCCCAGGCAGGGTGGGCGTGGAGAAGGCCGAAGCCAGGGCCAGAGTGGAGGGGGCGGGGCTATGAGGCAGCAGTCTCGAGGGCTAGAGGCCCGTCCTGATTGGCCCTCGGAATGGGAGGGAAACGGCTGAGGGAAGGACGGTGGGCGGGGCTGAGGGGAGAAGAAGCCCGGCACCGTTTTGTGTCAGTCGGCGAGGGAGAGCGTCCCGCTGGCTGGAAGAGCTTCCTCTCTTTGGAGGAAGGAAGGAGAGTTCGAAGACAGACTGAGAAGCCTCGAGTGGTGGTGGTGGTGGGGGGGACACTTCTGTGTGAGGGAGGGTGGCTCTGGGGGAGGGACTGGAAGTGTTCCCGGGCTATGAGGCCTCTGTCTAGAGCAGTGTTTCCCAACCTTTTTTGAGCCGCGGCACACTTTTTACATTTACAAAATCCTGGGGCACACCACCAACCAAAATGACACAAAATGATACTCTAACAGAGTAATACATATAGTTAATATGTTTTTAAATGTATTTATACACTCAGTGTGAAACCTGGGCCTGTTTCGATGAACTCAACATAGATATCCTGGCAGGAATGGCAGAAAGACACAAACTTCCCACACAGAACTCCCATAACCAAGAGAAAATGCTATGAGAGTTTGGTGGGCATTGACCTTGAGTTTTGGAGTTGTAGTTCACCTATATCCAGAGAGCACTGTGGACTCAAACAATGTTGGATCAGCATTCTGAACCCCACCAATGATAGAACTGGGCCAAACTTCCCACACAGAACCCCCAGGTGGCTCCCTTCCTGAATGGCTCTCTCCCTCTTCCACACCAGAAGGGAAGGCACTCACTCGGTCCGCGGTTGCCTGCCTGCCTGCCTCCTTTTCTGCGGATCGAAAGAAGAAGCCAGTGGGCCTGGCTTGGACTGCGCTCCTCACTTCCGCTTCCGTTCCCCGCCCTCCCTCGATTGGAGGCTGGCTGGCTGGGAAAATGCTGCGTAACGCTTTTCCCTCGCAGCAGGGGGCATCTGCAGACAGAGCCTAATACCAACGTGGTAAGGGAAGATTTTTTCTCCCATGGAGGAGGACAAAATAATAGTGGCGGCAAAGAGAGGGGGGAAGGAAGGGGGGCAAAAAGCTTTTCTGGAGGCACAGCTGGAGCTCTGCGAAGGCACAGGAGTGTGCCTAGGCACATTGGTTGAAAAAGACTGGTCTAGAGAGAACCTGCTGCGGAAGCACGGCCCGTCCCCTTCCCCGTCCCCAAGAGCGAAGAAGCAGGTCCCTTCTTGAGCTGGCGGTGTCTGTTTGTGGAAGTCAGTGAGTTAGCCGGCCTCTCTGCCTGGTTGAACCCACGCCAGGCCTCAGTGGGCCTCTCCTCCTCCAGGCAGCCTTGCCCACACCACACGCCCAGGAGGTGAGCCTCAGGAGGGGGCCAGGGCATCTTGCTCAAGGGGGGCAGTGGGGTGTCCCCCTTTGTGAAGGGGGGGGACTCCAAGTAGGATCACTGAGGGGGAGGGGGAGGCGTTGGGTCTCCCTCCCCCCGTGGCCCCGCCCCTCGTGGCCCCTCGGAGCCCACCCGGCCTTACCTGTCTCCCGGTTCAAAGCAGACCAGGTGGGGGTTACCTTCGTCTGTGAGGGAGGGTCGCGCCTTCAAACCTTCTCCCCCGGGGAGTATTGGGGGTGGGTCTCGCCCCCTCCCCCTCCCTACCCTTGTTGGATGCCATTGCTTACACATTGCTTTCAACCTGGGGCTTCTCTTTTGAGAGCTTGATTTACGTTTTTGTAATTTAAATATTGTACTTTTATTGTAATTTATTTGTTATTAAATATTATATTTTGTTTTTTGTATTATCTTATGGTTTTATGTTGTATTCTTTGGCGTTATTGTAACTGTTGGGCTTGTCTCATATTAGCCGCCCTGAGTCCCCTTGAGGAGATGGAGGCAAGTATAAGTAACGTCTTTTTATTATTATTATTATTATTATTATTATTATTATGAAATTAAATATACCTAGTTATTTTTAAATATTTCAGAGAGAGAGAGAGAGAGAGAGAGAGAGAGAGAGAGAGAGAGAGACTGAAGGGGGGCAGAACATAAAGCAAACCCAACAGGCAGGGAGAGAGGACCAGGCTTGTGGATTGCATTTAGTAGGCAATGGATGAGACTGTGGTCAATAGCCGAGGCTGGTTTGTGGCCATAGGATGCTCTTAGTGACAGAGGTGGGAGGGCTGTGTCAGTTCAGTTTGAGCTATCTCATGCGGGAGGTGCCTTCAAGCCTTCTCCCCTGGGGAGTATTGGGGGAGGTCCCTGCCCCCTCCCCTCCCAAGGGACTTCCTCTTGTGCTGCTTCTGAGGGAGGAGGGCCTTCTTCCCACAGCTTCCCTTTCTTCCTTCCTTTCTTCCCACTCAGGCCTTCCCCTCCCTCCCTTCTGATTGGGTCTCTTGTGACATCAGACAGGAAGGCGAGGAGGCACCAGAAGGGTAGGGCAGAAGGAACCATCCCCCCTCGCTGGGGAAGGAGGAGGAAGTAAGGAATGGCGGGCTTCGGGCCCGGCATCATTGTTTTCTCCACCTCTCACACACCTGCAGATATCAAATAAGCGAAATACGATCAACCTCATCCCTCCTAGCCTTCAGGAAGAAAGTAAAATCGTGGTTGTGGGACCAGGCCTTTGCACAGTAACTGCAGCACTTTATCTGGAACTATCATTATAGATGTATAGATATTATTGACATACAGACTCCCTCTGTCAGCTCCAGCTCCCCATGCAAAGGGGACACGAGAGAAGCCTCCCACAAGGATGGGAAAACAGCAAAACATCCAGGCAACGTCCCCTGGGCAACGCCTTTGCAGACGGCCAATTCTCTCACACCAGAAGTGACTTGCAGTTTCTCAAGTCACTCCTGACACGAGAAAAAAATTACAGAGGTATAGATGTTTTTATTAGTATTGACATAGATATTTTATAGGCTTATATATTATTATTATAGATATGATACTGCTATTATTTATTTATTGTTCAGACTTATATACCGCCACTCCCCGAAGGCTATTACAGAGGTATAGATATTTTATTATTATAGACGTAGATATTATTATAGGCATATAGGTATTATTATTATAGATATATAGATATTATTGACAGACAGATATTATTAGAGACCTATTGATATTATTATAGGCATCTAGACATTATTATTGCAGACATGCAGATATTATTGTAGACATGTTTATATTATTGGTATAAACACACAATTGGTAGTGACAGAGTCTAAGCCAAATATACACTGCAAGACTGTAAATCATGCAAGTATATTTGGTTTATATTATTGGTATAGACATGTAGACATTATTATTAGAGACCTACAGATATTATTATAGGCATCTAGACATTTTTTAAAAAAATTATTCATTTGACTTGTACACTGCCACTCTCGGAGGCTCGGGGCGGTTTACAAAACTCAGTAAAACAGTAAAAACACAATAAAACAATACCTGTTAAAATAACATCACATTACGACTCGAAGGCTTGTTTGAACAAGAAGGTTTTGCAAGCTTTGCGAAAGGTTACCAGATTATTACATACATGCAGATATTATTATAGGCATGTAGATATTATTGTTATATTTATTTATTTATTATTTCAGCTTGTATACCACCTTTCCCAATAGGCTCAGGGTGGTTCACAACACAAGCAAAAACATAATTCCAACAGCAATTTAAAACGTAATAAAAACCATTTGTACTAAGACAGGAACATGCAGACCTGTAGTATCTCCCAACTTGACTTGAGTCCTCTCTTGTTCCAGCTGGACTTCTGCCTGGGGTCCATTCCGTCATGGTTTCCTCTGGATTCCTTCTTCGTGATCCTTGGTTTACCTTCAATTTATCCTTCCATTTTTTCCTTCTTGTTTGGCTCCCCCTTCTCATACTGCTTTTCCAGTTTCCATTGTCCTTCTTTGGGGGCCACTAGAAATCTCTCCCAAGATGGTATTTAGTTGATCCAGCTTGTCTTTGGCACTATGGATTAATCCGATCAGAATTTCCAGTGGTTTCATAACTTCTGTACATTTAGCCAATGTCGTCTTATGTTGTTTTCCTTTCTCCATTTTAGGAGGTTTCAACTGAACGTTGGATTTCTTCTTTAAGCACTTTTATCCAATCAATGTCATATTTTGGTAAGTTTTCAAATTAATGCCTTTTGCAAACAAGCTTCTATATTTGGCAATGCTTCAGGAAGACGTTTGATAAATCAATGAGCTACGTTGACTTCTTTTCGATTCAAGGCCACACTGAAAAATCTCCCTCCTTTCCTTCCTCTTTTTTCTCTAATCCAGAAAATGACAAATCATGATTGCGCTGAGACTGTGCCTATTTCGTAACAAGAAGAACTGCACTTTTATCTTCTATTTCAAAAATCAAGCTTTCCCATTCATTCTTGTTTCTCCTCCTCTTTCTTCCTTCATTTCTGTTTTCTGGGTTATCACTTTTGAAGACAGAGGTTTTGAAGATCAAGTTGGGGGCCGGGGGATGATCTCTAACATCGGCTAGAGATCCCTGCTTGTATGCAATAGGGTAACAGTGTATATTGTTATAATCAAATACTTGCAGGTATAGAATCATTATTTTGTTGTTTCATATCCTCCTACTACTTTAAATAGTCTTTGATTCCAAAAGGAGATCTTGAGGGAAGGTGATCAGGTTGGGAAAGTTGGTTGGTGGTGGGCAGTATAGCTGTTGTTGTTCATTCGTTCAATCGCTTCCGACTCTTCGTGACCTCATGGATCAGCATATTATGATGTGTTTTGTATGTGGGCACTTGCTGCCGCTTGTTCACCACCTCGAGTCGCCTTTGGGCTGAGAGGCGGTATAGAAGCATAGTAAATAAATAAATAATAAATAAATGATAAATCAGCCCACGGCAGAGATCCCTGTCGGCCGTCACCTCCCCCATGGTCTCCTTCAGGGTCAAGCCAGTCACTTTAAGGATACCATCCATCCATCCTGCCCTTGGTCGGCCCCTCTTCCTTTTTCCTTCCATTTTTCACAGCATCGTTGTCTTCTCTAAGCTTTCCCTTCTTCTCATGATGTGGTGAAAGTATTTCATCTTTGCCTCTCATCTCCTTCTCTCCAATGAGCAGTCGGGCTTTATTTCCTGAAGTATGGACTGGTTGGATCTTCTCGCGGTCCAAGGCACTCTCAGAACGTTTATTATGATCCACACAGTCAAAGGCTTTAGAATAGTCAATAAAGCAGAAATAGATGTTTTTCTGAAACTTTCTCCATTATCCAGCATCCGGATATTGGCCACTTGGTCTCTCGTTCCTCTGCCTTTACTAAATCCAGCTTGTACATCTGGCAGCTCACTCTCTCCCGATGTGTTGCTGGAGTCTTCCTTGCAGGATCTTGAGCATGACCTTCCTGGCATGAGAATTAAGAGCCACTGTACAAAAGTTTGAGCATTCTTTAGCATTTCCCTTTTTTGGTATGGGGCTATACAGTAAGTTGATTTTTTTCCCAGTCTTGTGTTTTCCATATTTGCTTTCATATGGCATGCATCACCTTGACAACATCATCTTTCAAGATCCCGGGATCCCGTTGTGTCCTGCTGCCTTGTTGTTAGCAATGCTTCTTAAGGCCCACTCAACCTCCCTCCTCGGGATGTCTGGTTCTAATTCACCGACCACACTTTGTATCACCACACCCACCACACCCTGTTGTGGGAATCTCCTGGAAATTCCCACAACATCACGGCTTCCCCATCTACATCACTGTTGCGAAGTCTGCAAAGGCAGCCAATGTCCTACCTGACAGAAATCTAGTTTGACGTGGATGAATTAATATTATTTTTGAGGAGGTCCAATTCAGCAGCTAGAGAATGCATTGCACTTTTGACCACAAAAGGAACAATATATTTGGGAGCCTTGTTTTTGTCTTCTGCAAGTCCCTCTTCTGTGCGAGGCCAGGCATCTTGGACCTTCAGTGTCCAATCTGACCATGCCAGAGGTCAAAGGGGATGGTCGCAAGGGTCGGTGAAGGCCAAAGGGTTTCAGAAGGCAAAGGCTCAGCCTTGCAATTTACAGAATTATATCATCATCATATCGTCTATCCTACTTTCTGCTAACAATAAAAAGCAACACAGGATATAATTTAAAGGTGAAAAACACACCCATTAAAATTAAACATTGGCACTATTAAAAATAAACACTTAAAGCCAATTAGAAGCCTGTACTGAGCCATCCCAGGAAAGGTAAGCAGTCCCAACCCGTCACCTTGTTGGCAATTAAAGTAGTAATGCAAGTCTTGCTGAAGCACCTGCTGGACGCTTTCAGTTGGGCCAATACGTTTGAGGGCAATAAGCAGGACTCGGAGCAGGCTGTACTCCCAGTAGACTGGAGAGCCTTCTCCCAAACTAGGGCTCCGTAATCTTCAGTTTTGTAGGGAGAAAGCCATGGTACTTGTGAATGTGATCAATAAACTCTCTGGTTAATTGGGGGACCATTTACCTGGTGGCACATGGTATACAATATCCTGCTTAGGAAACAAGCCTGGCACTACCCAGATGACAGTCTAAGCTCACCTGGCAGGTGATCCTCAGTAAAAAAAAAAAAAAAACCACCCCCCTGCAAATGTGGTCTGAAGGCCAGAGAGAGGCCCGTAGTGGATGCAGTGAACTTGTTGGCTTGCCTCCTACCCCTTTAACCATAGCACAAACATCATCTTTAGCACTGGAGGTCCATCCTTCCATCTCCTCTACAGCCACTCTCGTGTACTGCTGCTAGGCTGAGTGCCTTCCCCCCTTCCATCCCTATCTCCAGTGTAGAAGTTTGCATTTTCCTTTGTTTTTCTCTTTGCATTTGTTCTGCCTGATGTTCCATACCTTTGTAGTATAGGTTTTGTAAGAATGCCATATGTCCAGAGCTTTGCAGCCAAATGTGTTCTCAATGTCTCCAGGTTCCTTGCTTTAGAGCAGGGATCACGCTGCCGGGAAAAAGAGGATCAGGGGAAAAAATTGCTTGAGTTGGAAGAAATGAAGTATTTTTCTCACAAGACAGGTCACTTGGGATGGTCTGCCCATAGAGGTGGTCACTCAAGTTCTGAATTGGGATTTGAGGAAGCTGGATCTAGACAGGAAACTTTACAACTTTAGACCTTTCTGTGCTGACCATATTGTTAGAAGTGCAAACAATCTCATACAGAGAATCTTGGGCCACTCTCCCCTTTGCAGGGCTTGCTCTTTGTTGGGCAAGTGTTGAAGTACTTCTCAGCAGGCAAAGGCTCCTCTCAATAGGGCCACTCTTTCTCCCTTCTTCCCCTGCCTTCGCTACAGCACTAAGCTATTGTTCAATGAGAGATTTCTGTTCTCTGTTCCTGATAAGATTTTCCTCTCATTTATCTGGCAGGTAACCTCTGAATGAACCTTGTGAAGAACACTTCCCTTTGTTTTATGTCAGAAGTGAAATTGCACAGCACTCACAAGAACAAGACATACATTGGAGAAATTATATTTCAAGCTACATAGCTGGGTATTCAAAGAGAAAAGGGAGGATGGTGGTGTGAAAAGTAGGGCTTGGTAATTTATTTATTCAAATGCACTAGAGCAATACAAAGACTAAACATATCTGTGACCTGGCATAATATTTGAATAATAAATGTAAAAGAATGGAAAATTCCTCCTCAAAATCACACACACGGGAGAAGCGACATAATTGTATGGAATGTGGGAAATGTTTCACTGGGAGAAGTTCTCTTACAAGGCATCAACGAACTCACACTGGAGAGAAGCCGTATAAATGCGTGGAATGTGGAAAGACCTTCAGTCAGAGTGGGGGTCTGCGTTCCCATCAAAGGACCCATACAGGCGAGAAGCCACATAAATGCATAGAATGTGGAAAGTGCTTCAGTGAGAGTGGACATCTGCGTTCCCATCAAAGGACCCACACAGGAGAGAAGCCGCATAACTGCACGGAATGTGGAAAGAGCTTCAGTGAAAGTTGGACTCTGCGTACCCATCTGCGTACCCATCTGCGTACCCATGCAAAAGAGAAGCCGCATAACTGCATGGAATGTGGAAAGAGCTTCAGTCGTAGTGGACATCTGCGTACCCATCAAAGGATCCACACAGGGGAGAAGCCACATAACTGCATGGAATGTGGAAAGAGCTTCAGTGAGAGTAGACATCTGCGTACCCATCTGCGTACCCATACAGGAGAGAAGCCGCATAACTGCATGGAATGTGGAAAGAGCTTCAGTCGGAGTGACTGTCTGCGTACCCATCAAAAGACCCACACAGGGGAGAAATCACATAAATGCATGCAATGTGGAAAGAGCTTCACTCAGCGTATACATCTGCATAACCATGAAAGGATCCACACGGGAGAGAGGCCACATAAATGCGTGGAATGTGGAAAGAGCTTCATTAAGAGTGCAGATCTGCGTATCCATCAAAGGACCCATACAGGGGAGAAGCCACATAAATGCTTTGAATGTGGGAAGAGCTTCAGTCGGAGTACACATCTGCATTCCCATCAAAGGATCCACACAGGGGAGAAGCCACATAAATGCATGGAATGTGGAGACAGCTTCAGTCACAGTGCGAGTCTGCGTATTCATCAAAGGACCCATACAAGTGAAAATGCATTAGACATCAAAGACATCTAGCTGTGTGAGAAGACCTGCCTTTATGTTTCCAAGGGTCCCAGATAGACAAAAAATTGGGATGATTGACAGAAAAAAGAAGGCTGCCAACTTGTTCTCTTTCTCATGTGCAGTAGTTTGTGTGGTCTGGCTTGACTGATTTTGTGTTCAGGACTCCCAGAGAGCAGGATTTTTCTCTGTGTTGCAGGGGTTAACCTGACCTTTTCTTCCTCAAGGAAAGCATTGCAGGCTTCTGGGATTCTCTGTGAAGGCTTTCTGAAATGAGCAACAGCTGAGATCTCATGACAAAAGGGTTCTGGAAAGGAACAGTTCTTTTTTAGCAGATAACATCGTACATCTTGCCCTGGACCTTGGCTCTGCTGCCCCTCGGATCGAACTCTGGACTCTGGTCTTGTTCCTATCATCCTGTTCTGGACTCTATTGTACCCTGAGTCATCGATGACTTGAAATTCTGGACTAAGTACTTGGCTTGATTTATGGACTTGGACTTCAGTTTGCATCCCTGCCTATCTGTCTTGAATTTGGAATTCTGACTTTGGTTTGTACTCTTGCATTCTTGGTTGTTATTTTATGAGCTGTGGTGAATGCATTCGTGGCATCTGACTGCTAGACCGTGACCCTGGCAAATATTTTTATATTTATAATGTAAATCATGTGCTCATACTTTTAATTGTAAACTGCTTTGGGTCTCCTTCAGGAGTGATACAGCGGGGTGTAAATAAACATAATCATAATAATAATAATGCCCACTTAGAGCAGTGATTTTCAACATTTTTTGAGCTGCGGCACATTTTTTACATTTACAAAATCCTGGGACACACCACCAACCAAAATGACACAAAATGACACTCTAACACAGTAATACATATAGTCAAAATAGGGCCTAGAATCCTGGTCTGTGTAGTTTGATGAAGCAGAGGCCACTCTGGCAGATGAGGCTTGTTAAACTACACCTCCCAGGATCCCTTAACATTGAGCCAAGCTGCAATAAGGTTGCCCGACCCAAAGGGAGACCCACGCAAGGGACTCACGGAGCAGCGAGGCCCAAGGGCTGTTCAAAGCGTGCCACTTCCCCGCCATTTTTGAAGCACCGGGTGCTAGGACCCAGGATGGGGGAAGGCGGGCTTGGCTCCACCCGCTCCAGCTCCTCTTGCCAATAGGACTCTCTCCTGGCCGCCGTCACAAGCCCCACCCCATTACGGCGGGGCTGCTCTATATGGTTTATATATGAAGTTCGAAAATAATTTTCCACGGCACACCTGATGATCTCTCACAGCACACAAGTGTTCCGCGGCACACTGGTTGAAAATCACTGACTTAGAGTAAATCTCCTGTAATCATCATAATCATTTCTTCATTTTTATCTCACCCTATCTCTCTGAGAGGACTCAAAGGTGGTTTACAACAATAAGATTGGCAAGCATCCAATGCCAGCAAGATATAACAAAACCAATCAAATTATAAACAGTAAATGAGTAAAATCAAAATATAAGCATAAAATAACACAAACTTACAAGATTCAAACTTATGCAACATAACATTTAAGCCACTTTTAAATAATAAATCAAATAATATCAAGGAATTGAATATAAAAGGTGTAAACTGATTTGCGGCAAGTCAACAGGGATGAGGTAGAATTCCACTATCTGAGTCAGAATAGATTTAATAAAGTGCTCATCCTCCCCCCCCCCCATAAACTGCAGCTCATAAACAAGTTTTGAAAAGATTATTGAAGGAGTGGAGGGAAGGGGCCATGTTTAATTATTTCATGAGGGAGTTCCAGAGATGGGGAGCGGCCACGGAAAAGACCCCCTCTGTCATCCCCACCAGCCATGCTTGAGACGAGGGTGGGACTGAGAGAAGGGCTTCTGTGAACCACCGCGCCCATGGCGGTTTGTATTTGGAGATGCAGCTTTTGTTAATGTATAATGTATAATGAATGTGATGAAATGTAAATTGTATGATGCAATGTATGCATGATGCAATGTATACATGGGTTGCTTACCTGTAACCATAGTTCCTTAAGTGGTCACCTGTGAATACATACATTTGATATTTGCGCTTGCGCAGACAAACGTCGGAACCCTCTAGAAGAAAACTTAATAGCCCCACTGAAGCCCCGCCCATCACTCCCCCACCGCCTATATAGCCAGTGGGAGGGGCTTCAGCCCTCACTTCTCTCTAAAGACGCGAGAAACAACAAAGAAAATGTGAGGGGAGGACGGGTGGGCTGTATGTATTCACAGGTGACCACTCAAGGAACTATGGTTACTGGTAAGCAACCCATGTTTACCTTTTCGTGGTCAACTGTGAATACATACAATTGATAGAATAGCGAGCTACTGACCTTGGTTGGTGGGAGTCATGCCACCGCAGAGAAGAGGACTGCTCGTCCAAATCCCGACTGTCTCCTGGAAACCACATCAAGTTTGTAGTGAGAGACGAAGGTGTGATGGGATGACCACGTGGCCGCCCGGCACACAGCAGCAAGCGAAACGCCCCTCAGGAAAGCGGCCAACGTGGAGACATGCGAGAAGCCTGGCGAATCGTCAGTACAATCCAGGACGATAGTCTCTGGGAAGACACAGGAAGGCCACTGGCATCCTTCCTATACTTCATGAAGAGTCTAGGGGACTTTCTGATTGAAGCAGTTCTGTCAATGTAATAGGCCAAGGCCCTTCTAACATCAAGGAGGTGTAGGCTTGTTTCCCCAGGTGTAGTGGGGTTCTGAAATAAGAAGGGTAGTACCAACTCCTCCGACATATGGAACCTAGACACAACTTTAGGAAGGAAGGAGATATCCGTCCTTAAAACCACCTTGTCCTTGTGGAACCTGGTATAAGGGGAGTCAGCCCGCAGCGCGCATAACTCACTCGCGCGTCTGGCTGATGTGACTGCGACGAGAAACGCAGTCTTCCAGGACAAAAAGGAAAAATCAGCTGACACCAATGGTTCAAAAGGCGGTTTGGTCAATGCTGACAAAACTAACTCAAGGCTCCATGGAGGAGTAACAGGAGCAACTGGCGGGTTAACATTTTGAAAACCTTTAAGGAAAAGTTTAACTACCGGGTCCTCAAAACAGGGAGGCCCGACCGCCTGCGGTACCAAGAGATGGCTGCTAGGTAGCACTTCAAAGAGGAGTGCGATAACCCCTTCTCAGAAAGAGCAAACAAAAAGTCTAAGACCACAGAGATAGGAACTTTCAAAGGGTCCAGGCCCTTAGGGGAAAGAAATTGTGTGAAACGAGTCCATTTGTACTTATAGGCCTTCTTAGTGGAAGTTTTGTGGGCAGCTTCCACAATCGCCAAGACTGGCGCTGACAAGTGTAACAGTGCCATTACTCAGGGGGCAGGGCCCTCCAAGCTGTCAATCGTAGCTTCTCGACTTCTGGATATAGTACCCGGTCTTCTTGTGCCAGTAGAAGGTCGACTGCGGGGCAGAGGGACAAACGTTCCCTTGGACATTTCTAACAGCAGGGAGAACCACTGTTGCCGGGACCACCATGGTGCGATGAGTTTGCACCGTGCCCTCTCCCTGTGGAGCTTGGCCACCACCCTGAGAAGGAGGGGAAAGGGTGGAAAGGCATACATCAGGTCTGTGTCCCACGGGATCAGGAACGCGTCGCCCAAGCAACCCTGGGCAGGATTCACGTGTGTACTGGAGCAGAAGGTTATGCATTTTCTGTTCTGCCACGTGGCGAAGAGATTGATTCGTGGGGTGCCCCATGCTTGAAAGAGCCGATCCACCTCCTCCTGATGCAGAGACCACTTGTGGTGGGCCAGAGGGGCCCGGCTCAGCGCATCTGCCAGGACGTTCTGTTCGCCCGGAAGGTGCAGTGCCAACAGGTAAATGTTCCTTGCGATACACCACTCCCAAATGTCGAGGGTTAGGTTCAACATGGTGGTCGTATTGTCTGTGACAATTTGGACCTCCTTCCCGTTGACCACCCTCTCGAACGACAGAAGAGCTTTGTGGACCGCCAGAAGTTCCAACACATTGATGTGCAACGAACATACCTGCTGGTCCCACATCCCCTGGGCCACCAAGTTGCTGGAATGTGCCCCCCATCCCGTCAATGACGAATTCGTGGTGATGGTCACCGATGTCGTAGGGGGGTCGAATGGGGTCCCTGCACACACGTTGGTCAGATCTAACCACCACTGAAGGGAGTACTTGACTGGTTGTGGTAGGGACAAAAGCAGAGAAGGGCTGTCCGTTTTGGGGCGGAAGACATCCAGGAACCATGACTGCAGGGACCGAATGCGTAGCCTGGCATTTGGTGTTCCAGCAGTCGTGGAAGCCATGTGTCCTAGCAGGACCTGGACCTGCCTGGCCTGCAGTGTTGTGCCGTGGATGGCTTGCAGCAGCAGGGCATGGAAAGCCGAGAACCTGTCGTGGGGTAGGTAAGCTTTGCCCTCCATCGAGTCCAGCACCGCCCCTATAAACTGGATCCGTCGTGTGGGGGTTAAATGTGACTTGCCTGTGTTCACCACCAGACCTAGGGACTGGAGGAGAGACAGTGTGGTATGTTATTTTACACACGGACATAGGAACTTCCTATAATGAGCCAATCGTCTATATAGGGATAGACCATGACCCCCATGGGTGCGAAGGAACGCGGCCACCACCGCCATGCACTTAGTGAACACGCGAGGGGCTGTGGCTAAGCCGAATGAGAGGACATTAAAATGGAATGCTCTGTCACCCACTATAAACGCCAGGAACCTGCGGTGGTAAGGGGCAATGGCGACATGGAAATAGGCATCTTTAAGGTCCACTGTGGCGAACCACATGCCCTTGTTCAGAAGGGGAGGGATAGAGGATAGGGTGACCATCCTAAACTTTCTGGGAACAATAAATTCAATAACATCCTAAACTTTCTGGGAACAATAAGATCCAGGATAGGCCTGAACCCGCCATCTCGCTTAGATACAACAAAATATCTAGAAAAGAAACAGGTCTAATATGAATAAGGTGAAACAGGGGATATGGCTCCCTTCTTTAATAAACTTTCAACTTCCTCCAGCAAAATAGGAGAGAGAACTGTCGCCTTTAGCTGGCCCACAGGGGGAAGGCATACAAACTCAATGAAGTAGCTTCCTCGAATGATACTCAGGACCCATGAGTCTTGAGTAATGGAGGCCCAAACAGCACAAAAACAGCTCAGCCTATCTCCAAATAAAGGGGTATCCAAATGGAGACACATGTAAGAGTTCAAACAGGGAAGAACAGGGTCCCCAGCTCCAACAGGGAATGGGGTTTCATCATAAGACTCCTCGGCGCTTGATGCGTCAAAAACGCCGCTTGGAGGCAGGTTAGGGCTTGGAGCCTCCTTGGTAAGGCTGTTGACGGGGCTTGTTGTTATAGGGCTGTCTGCGGCCCCCCTGGTAACGGTTATTAAACCAGGGCTGGTTTCTACTGCCGCCACGGGACTAGCTCCCAAAACCCCTACGAAAGGAGTTACCAGTAGGTTGCCACCGTTGCTTTGGTTGTTGTGAAGATTGAGGAGGGAAGCTGAAACGGTGAGCTGCCTGTCGGGTCTGATGCTGAACTGATCTTCGGCCAATGACTTCCCTTCGTCGGAAAGCGTTGAGGAACGCAGCCAAGCGTAACGGCGCATCGCGGTTGCGTTGGCAAACAACCTGCCTGCAGAATCAGCCATATACTTGGCTAAGTCCTTCTGGAATTTAGCCTACTGCGCCGCCTCCATTGAAAAGGCTCGTGAGAACCTTTGCTCGCCTGGCGGTAACAGGTCCAAGAAGGGAACAACCTTGTCCCAGAGGTAAATTTGGTATCTTGCCATATACAACGCATAGTGCGCTATACGCGCGAAAATACTGGCTGACAAATTGGCCTTTTTCCCCATTGTGTCGATCCGCCTCCCCTCTTTATCAATAGGGGCGAGGGCGGAGCCTTTCGACCGCTTGGTCTTTGCAACATCTACCACTACCGTGTTGGGTTTTTGTGGCCGCAGCACCCAATCAGCAGTGGAGAGGTCAACCCTGTATAGGGCTTCAGCCTTTCTGGAAATAGCCTGTACAGAGTATGGAGGCACCCCCGGGACATCCATGAGTTTGATGAGAAATGGTGAAAGGGGGATGGATGCTCCCTGTTCCTCAGGGGTCCAGCTTGGGTCCTGGACAGAGTCTACAGCCGTAGACGCAGGGAGTTCCAATGATTTCATCATGCGTCCCATGGTAGCCATAAACTTCGCAAAGTCAGAGGGAACATGGGGCTCCTGATCACCATCTCTGAGTCCCTGATCCCCTTCTCCATCAGTATCAGATTAGACCAGTTCAGCATCAGGTCCCTGTATAACTGGAACATAGGCGGGGGGGGGGGGTGGTAGGATCAGCAGCTCTATTAGCCATCACAGGTGTGGATGGAACACCAGGGGGTGCAGTTGAGACAGGCAGAGGTGCTGAAGGACCAGGAAGTGCTCTCGGTACTACAGATGTCAATTGAGGAGCATAGCAACCTTCAGCTGAAGCCCATTGTGCCCCAGGAGGGGGGGCTGAAGGGGCAAAATAAACAAGCTGCCCAAGTGTGTTTAGCTGCCAGAACCCCTGATCGGCACCTGGCCTGAGAAGGGCAGGGCTAGCAGGCAAGGGAGGAGCCAAGACAGGCATCAAGGGAGCCGTTGGGGCTGCCTGTAGCAGCGCTGACGTGGGGATCGCCTGCAGAAGCGCCGAGGATCCCGTCGACACAGGGGCTGGTGCAGTGATCCGCGGAGGGCTCGCACTACGAGGCGCGGGGGATCGGCGGGAGCGCTTCCTTCTAGCCTTTCGCGGCTCCAGAGAGGAGGAGAACGAGCTGGACCGCTCAGAGTCTGAGCGGTAGTGCCGGTAACGGCGCGATCCCCGGCTGCCATGTCGGGAGGGGGCTCTCGGGCGACGCTCCCTGGCTCCGCCCTGAGGGGAGGAAGGGGGCGGAGCCAGCATTACAGACTGTCCCTGCAGGGGCGGAGCCATCTCGAGGCCGGGAGCAGCGATGTCGGCTGGAGGTGCCTCTTGTTCCACCTGCACCAGCGGGGAGAGCTGAGGCATAGCAGGGGACGGCCTCTGATCTTCCAGAGGCGTCCCTGCTCAAGTTGCTCGTTCCTGCGTGGACACCATATTTAGAGGCTGCGCCATCAGCGGAGCCAGAGGAGAGACGGGTAAGGCATCCGTTCCCGCCAAAATGGTGCTTCCATCAGTTGGCAAAAAAAGGCTGGAGAGAGAGAGAGAGAGAGAGAGAGAGAGAGAGAGAGAGAGAGAGAGAGAGATGATGCAACTCTAAGCCAGATTCTTCCTTCCCATGTGGCTGATGTTTGAGTGTTGGATGTCTGTGCAATTTGTTTCTGCCAGTAAAGCTGTTTGTACTCATTCTGGGTCTGCAGAAGTATTTCTTCGACACAGCTAAGGAGTTCAATATTCTGACATTTGGTTATGGGCCCTAGCTAATAGCCCTGCCATAACTTTCTGAGTTGCGCTGGAGCTTGCTGGTGGTGTATTTCGGATCAGAGACTGGAGCGAAGCGGAGCTGAGTGTTGGATTTCTGGAGCTTCTGTGGTGTGACGCTGTGTCTTCGGAGGAAGGCCTGTGTTCGGAGAAGCAGAGATCTGCACAACAGGCCGTGCTGGACCTGATTGATGACCAGACGCATGAAGTGAAGCCATAAAGCTTGTGAGATGGAGTTCAAGGGGAGACTGCCAGATGCCATCTGTGACTACACTGACGGTGTGGAAATAAACCAGTGGCTGGGCTTGGATCCGAGTGCGGAGGTCTCCTGTGGAGGTGAGACTGGCTTTTACAAAACCACTCACTGTGATTGAGAAGCTGGATGACCATAACTGTAAAGAATGGTCTGAGTGCATGGAGAGTCTGCAAGCCAGAGGGAAGCTGCAAATTGCTAACTTTGTCCAGTATATGAAGCATCTGCTGGCAAAGCAGCTCTTCGGCTGACCACCTGCTCTCTCGACCCATGCCCCTCCACGCTGATTCAAGCTTGCGTGGAGGGGTTATGAGGCCCTCTGTTGAATATAGTCAACTGCTCCCTTGAGCAAGGAGCTTTTCCAGAGGAGTTAAAAGAGGTGGTGGTCAGTCCATTGCTGAAGAAGCCCGGGCTAGACCCCGCGGCTCCCTCCAATGACCGCCCAGTGTCTAATTTACCGTACCTGGGCAAGGTAATTGAGAGGGCAGCAATGGACCAGCTG
Source organism: Anolis apletophallus (assembly GCA_030556195.1). NCBI lineage: Eukaryota > Metazoa > Chordata > Lepidosauria > Squamata > Anolidae > Anolis > Anolis apletophallus. Next base: position 206,307,118 of record JARBWK010000001.1, on the reverse strand, counting down.
CAGACATTCTTGGATAATGCAACCTGGCTAGACCCCTTCCAGTCCGGCTTCCGTTCGGGCCATGGGACAGAGACCGTCCTGGTCTCCATCACAGACCTACTCCGTTGCCACTTGGACCGAGGTGGATCGGCGCTGCTCGTGTTATTGGACCTCACGGCAACATTTGATACTGTCGATTACCAATTTTTGACACACCGCCTGGCAGTGGCGGGGGTGAGGGGGACAGCCCTAAACTGGCTGTCCTCCTTCCTCCAAAACCGCCTGCAGCGAGTGAAGTGGGGAGGGGTGGCCTCCGAGGGCGCCCCCTTACACTGTGGAGTTCCTCAGGGGGCCATTCTCTCCCGCTGTTATTTAACATCTACATGCGACCACTCGCCCAATTGGTACGGCGTTTTGGGCTGGAGTGCCATCAATACGCTGATGACACCCAGCTCATTCTGAGGATGGACCCCGGGGTGGAATCTGTACCCGATAATTTCCATCTTTGCCTAGAAGCCGTAACTGGATGGCTGCGAACCAGTAAGTTGAAGGTGAGCCCGGCAAAGATGGAGATCTTGTGGCTGGGCCGCCCGGGGGGAGGGGGGTAGAGACCCAGTTGCCGACGTTTGATGGCGTGGCACTTTGCCCGCAGCCTCTGGTTAAGAGCTTAGGGGTCAGGCTGGACTCCCAGCTGTCTATGGAGGCGCAGATTGCCTGCGCCTGCAAGACAGCGTTTTACCACCTGCGATGGGCAAAATGTCTGGCTCCTTACCTCTCCTGCTGCGACCTGGCCACGGTGATCCAAGCCACGGTCATCTCGAGGCTCGATTACTGTAATGCGCTGTACATTGGCCTACCCCTGTCGGCGATCCGGAAACTCAAGCTGGTGCAGAACGCAGCAGCGCGCCTGCTCTCAGGAGCCCCAAGATCTGCGCATGTGACTCCACTCCTGCGCGAACTGCACTGGCTTCCTATTGAATTCCGGATCTCCTTCAAGGTGCTAGTCTTAACTTTTAAGGCCTTGTATGGTTTGGGGCCAGTGTACCTGAAGGAGCGGCTTACCCCATACGTGCCCAGAAGATCACTGTGTTCAGAGGGGCTCAACCTACTAGTGGTGCCTGGTATCAAGACCTACAGGCTATCGAGCACGCGGCAGAGGGCGTTCACGGTGGCCGCGCCGAGCCTCTGGAACTTGCTGCCGGAGGAGACGAGAGCCCTACGGGGCTTGATGGCATTTCGCAAGTCCGTAAAAACTTGGTTGTTTAGGCAGGCATTCGGCTCCGACTAATGCCTGCTATAACCTGCCATCCTGCCGCCTGCACTACCGCCGTCCTACTGGGATTTTATTGTTTGGGAGCGGGGTTAACTGGATTTTATAATGCAATTTATGTGTTTTTATGTGTTTTATCTGGTCTCTTAATGCTATTTTATGTGTTTTTATTGTTGTAAACCGCTCTGGGCTCCGGAGAGAGCGGTCTACAAAATCGAATAAATAAATAAATAAATAAAATAAAGGAGGAACTGCACAAAGCCATTGCAATATGCAGGAGGATTTTGGATGTAATGGAGAGTGTGTTTGTGCAGAAAGAATTGGACAATGGTTGCCAGCCTGAGGAGCATGCAGAAAGTTGCCAGAATGGCCAGGCTGAGGGGGAGCCATTGAAGGAGCAGCAAGCAGGCTGCAAGATTGAGGGGGAGTCATCCTTCAAGCCACTGCTGGAAGGAGCAGAAACTGTCCTTGGGAGTGTGCATGGAGTTACAGCAAAAAGGTGCTACAGCAAAAAGGTGTTACAGTTGTAACACAATTGGCTACCTGTTCTGAGATTGCAGAGCCAGGAGAGAAGGGCCTGGAAGAGGAGCAAGGAGAGGCAGAGGTCGTGGTGATGGAGCCAGGGTGATGATGGCAGCAGCAGGAGATGCGACCATCAGCAGCAGTGACAAATGGATTTTGGATTCAGGAGCCACTCATCATATCACCAACAACCTGTCCAACCCGAGAAATGTGGAATCCATGGAGGGATCATCTGTCTCGCTGGCAGATGGATCGTTGCAGCTGTTTAGTAAATATGGAACATGTTATATTTCTTGTTTGAGGCTGTATTGGCAAAAGGTTTTGTTTGTTCCGCAGATGAAGTCTAATTTGTTAAGCGTAGCTGTTTTGACTGATCAACAGGATAAGATAAAACACACTTGGGTCAAGGATACACCAATAGTTAAATATACCAGATACTGTAGCAATATACCAAACAGCAGATGGCAGCAAAGCGCCAAAAAATATAGGACACTGAGGTCAATAATACGTAGATATTAGGCATGGTTTTGAACCCAAAAATAGGGAATCGAAAATCTAATTGGGGGATTTTTTTGATTAGTAAAGAAAGACTTACAAAAAAATTCCAAAATTTCTCAAATGTAACTTAATTACTAACGAAATTCGTTAGTAGTTCTAAAGTAGGCAAAGCAGGGAAACAGGACTGATACTGTTTTAAGCACAGGCAAATCAAGGGCAACATTTCCCTTGGTTTCCTTGCAGGGAGATATAATGCATTAATATATTATTATTAATATTATTAAATACCTCTGGTGCAGGCCTTGCTAGAGTTCTCTTCACTCAGCTTTTTCCCATTCAGTTTTACCATAGCAGTCTAGGACCTCCGTTCGAACTCTATGGCTTTTCTTGATTCTGAACTCTTCCTTCTCCTCTCCGTGCTCTTTTCACTCCTGCTGCCCTTCTCTCAGCAGTTCTTATGTCCTTCTACTCTGTCCTTCTATCTAAACCCCCTTCCTGGGTGTTTAAATCGCTTTTTCCCTTTTTTTCTTTTTTTAAACAAATTTTTTATTTTATTTTATTTTAACACACACAAAAAAACATACCAAACACTCACAGAACATTTACAATTCCCACCACCAACATGAGGATTATTCCTTTTACATATTCATTTCTTATGGAGACATTTTTATATATATCTTTATCTTTATACCTTTCCATTCTATATACTATATAACATTTGTATCCTATTTCTTATGGCTTGATCTCCAGAATGATTCATAATATGATTCTTTACCCTTGTCCATCTTTCTTCCATTTTTCTCATTCTATTTTCATTAATTTTTGAAGCATTTAATTTCCCATTCATAATTTCAAATTCCATTTGTTCCACCATATAATGATACCATTTGTTTACTGTCCATTTTGATTTATCTTTCCATCCTAATACTATTACTGCTTGTGCACATTCTATTATTGCTTCTTTTATTTCCCTATCATTTTCCGTTTTCACCATTTTTCCTATTACCGCAATTTCCTTTGTTATGATCCACTCATTTCCTAGAATTTGTTTTGCCTGATTTTGTATAGTCTGCCAAAAATGTTGTATATATTCACATTCCCACATCATGTGCATAAATCGCCCTTTCTGTTGGCATCCGTGCCAGCACTGACTACTCCCCTTTTATAGTAGTATGCTAATTGACAGGGTGTACGATACCATTTATGCAGTATTTTCCTCCTCATTTCTCGTACTTTGGTATTCCTTTTCATCCCTATAATCTCTACCACATTTCTCATCTCTTGTTCCGTAATTTGTAGCTCCATTTCCCACATACTTTTCAAATCCCGTATTGTACCTCCATCTGCCTCTAATAGCATTGTATATATATTGCTGGCCTGTGCCTTCATTCCTTCCCATTTGTCTCTTATTATCTTTTCAAAGGCGGTATCTTCACTCTTAACCATATTAATATTATCTTTTATTCTACAGTATGCACAAATTGCTCTTATCTGTAACCAATTTTCTTGTCCAAGCCATTGTTTAATTCTATTCTCCCTTACCATTCCCTCTTTGTTATATAATTGTTCTACCCTCTCTATTCCCTTTTCCTTCAATATCTGGATATTTCTATTCATATTTGATTCCTTATCCTTGTTAATTATCCATACTGTTGACATTTTGGATTTTAAGCTACTTATTTTCCCTTGCCATTTCTTCCACACTTGCATAGTTCCTTTCATTGGTCCTATTAATCTATCTATATTTCTTTTATCCCATTTTCTAAAAATTATTTCTTCACAACTTACTCCATTCATTTCCTTTTCAAATCTCACCCATTTTTTATTAGTCACTTGTAGTTCTATTACTCTTTCAATTTGGAAGGCATCACTATATAGTTCTAGACATGGACATCCCCAACCTCCTTTCATTTCTTTGCAATTATCAATTTTTTCCTTACTCTTGGTCTTTTCCCCCCTTCAACCCAATTATTTAATTTCCTATCCCATTCCTTTAATTTTGTCATCGGAGGAATTCCTGGGAGAGCCTGAAATAGGTACATCATTTTTGGAATTATCAATATTTTCAATGCCCTTATCCTAGACATCTGTCTCAAATTCTTATTCTTCCACCCACTCATTTGTTTTACCATTCTCTTCCATACCATTTTGTAATTTCCATCTATTATTTTATCAAATGTTTTATATATCCAAATTCCCAGGTACTTCATCTTTTTTATTCCCAATTTTAATCCTGATTCCTTCCTTATCTCTAATTGTTCCCTTGGGGGTGTATTGATAAATAATATCTCTGATTTTTCCATATTAACTGATAGCCCTGAATCTTCTTTAAACTCCCTCAAGATTATTTGAATTGATTTAATCATTTCCCTTGGCCTCTGTGTTAAAATTATTGCGTCATCCGCATACAAGTTCAATTTCAACTCCTCCTTCCTCCCAATCTTATACCCTTCCCATGTTTCATCCATCTTTATTTTATATGCTAGGGGTTCTATTGCCAGAGCAAATAACATTGGAGATAACGGACACCCTTGTTTGGTTCCATTTTCGATTTGAATGTTTTCCGTTCTTTGTCCATTCACTCTAATACAAGCCTTATTCTCCCTATATACATTTTTGATCATTTCACAGAAGTTATTCCCCAAATTTAGTTCTTTACATAATCTATGCAAATATTCATGATTTACTTTGTCAAAAGCTTTATATACATCTAACTTTAAAATTGACAATTTTCTTTTTGTTTTTGTCGCATGGCAAATCGCATTAACAACATTTCTTATTGGTTCACTAATTCTACGTCCTTTGACAAACCCATATTGGTCTTCTCCTATAATCTTTGGTAAAATAACTTCCAATCTATTTGCTATAATTTTCATGAATATCTTATAATCTTGGTTTACTAAACTAATCGGACGATATGATTCTGGGAGCTCTGGTTGTCTATCTGGCTTCAGAACTGGAATAATTTCTGAAAGTTTCCATGTTTCCGGACAATCCCTCTCATATATCCCTCATTATATATTGCTGCCATATATGGTGCCAACTCATACATAAATGTCTTATAAAATTCGGCTGTATATCCATCTATACCAGGTGCCTTATATTGTTTCAGCCCTTTAATTACCTGAATTATTTCTTCCTGTGTTATTTCTTCGTTTAGCATGTTTTTATCCTCCTCATTTATTTTATTCCCAATTTTTATTTCTTTCTTATTCACCTGTTCTTTTGATACAGCTCCTGTAAAATTCTCTCATTATATCTTCTAATTCTTTTCTCCCTTCTTTCACCAATCCATTTTTATCTTTAAGTTTTGTTATACATGCCTTTTCCTTTCTCCTCTTCAAATATCTCACCATTTGTTTCATTGATTTTGTACCCCATCCATTAATTCGTTGTCTCACACACTGTCTCATTTTGTTCCATTGCACCTCGTCCATTAATTCCAATTCTTTCTTTTTCTGCCTTAAAATACTATTTATATTTTTTCTCCTCGTTATTCTCAATTGTTCCTGTAGTAATTCAATTTCCTTTGTACATTTTTCTTTTCTCTCGCCAACTTTTTCTTATATGGGACTCAGTGCTTATGCAATGACCTCGAAATACACTTTTAAATGCATCCCACACCACAGTTTTAGATAACTCTCCATTATCATTTATTCTATAATATTCTTTTATCTCCTCCTGAAGCTTCAATTTATCTTCCTCTTTTCCTGTTACCACCGTTATTATATCTCCATATTCTTTGACTAATCTCATTACTCAGTCCCAAGGTTGCAATCAGGGGACTGTGATCTGACAAAAATATTGGTTTCCTTTCTACCTTCTTTATTTGGGCTTTGCTTGCTTTATTTATTAAGATATAATCTATACAGCTAAATTTATTATGTCTTGCTGAGTAATACGTATCCCTAATACTTTGATTTGCATGTGCATCCACCATATTGAGCTTATTTACATTTATTGTTTTTATTTTTAGTGGTTAAATCCAAATTGAAATCTCCTGCCCAAATCAATGTCCCTTCAGCAAAATTATCCAGCTTCTTTTTTGTATTCAATATATACTGTTTTGTATTTTTATTAGGTGCATACATCACAGCCAATGTTATTTTAACCTGATTTATCTTCCTTTTCACGAAAACTGTTCTGCCTTCCTTATCTTTTTGAACATCCAGCACCTCAAAAGGAACATTTTCGTTGATTAAAATTGCTACCCCTCGTGAATTCCCAGTCCCCCGAGATTCAAAAATTCTATTCCATGTTTTATCCTTAATCAATTTATCCCTCCCATTCTTTTTATGAGTTTCTGATAACATTATCACATTTATTTTACAGTCCCTTGCCAATTTTAACAACCTGTAAATCTTGAGATCAGCCATACCATTTATATTCAATGCCAATAAAGATAAGTCACCCATTTGTTTTGATTAATTCCATTTTTGTATCTCCCTCTTATCTCTTCAACTTCCTTTCTTCTCCTCTCACCCTTATTGCCCCCCTCCCTGAATCCCCGTTGTGCCCCCTTCCCCTCAGAGTCCAGTCCTCTCCCTTCTCTCATTAGAGAAGGACTCGAAAGAGTTCTATTCTCTTTCCTTCCCAGACTCCTCTTGGTGGCTGCGTTGCCCTTTTCCAGTACTCCCTCCTGCAAATATTTTTCCCCTTTAACCCAGTTTATCAATGTTGATTTTTTTTTGCTTACATCTTGGATCTTGTTTCCATTCTCTTTGACTCCTCTTTCAGTTTTTGCTTTTTCATTTCTCTCAACTGTTTTTCTAAAGATCGTATTTGATCTAAGTCCATTTGCTTCAAATTTCTTAAGTCTGTAACCTCTTGTAGATCTTGTCCCTGTTCTCCTTCCCTGTTCATTGAGTCTCCAAAAATAGATATATTTTGAGTTGAGCATGATTCTATTTGCCCAGCTCTTTCTGAAGTTTCAGGCTCTACTGGTATTATCTGTCCAGCTGCCTGAGAAGTGTCCTTGGCCTTTTTACTCCTCTTCTTTTTTTTATGACTTGTATGGGCCTCTTCCTTGTCTGATTCCTCCGTCTCCTCCGACACACCCTCTTCTGCAGAGAATCCCAAAAGTCTAAGCATGGTCTTTCCACTAGCCAAATCAGCAGCTTTAAATACTCTCCCATCTTTATAGACGATCAGGATAGCTGGAAACTTTTTTCTCATGCCTAGTAGATATACTAGCTGATGCAATTATATAACTGAACAGCATATGGCCGCAGAGTGCCAAAAAGTAAAACAGACCATTATAAATATAAACTCTGTAATGCTATATATCAAAGTCAAGAGTACAAAATATATCATATAACAACATCAAATATACATACATTTAGGCAGAGGCAATCCCAATATATGTAGAAGGCAGACTTGGGTGTGTGCAGCCACATTCCTACATATAGTATCATAGCGAGCATGTCAATACACCGGGTTAACTGGCCATAAAATGCGGGATAGGGGTAATGTTTTTTTAGTGTAACTAATGGTAAAAGTCTATAGTACTTACAAGTCCAGTAGGAATGTTCATATACAATGGGGTGATACAGTTCGAAGGCACTCAAAATAACTTTGTGATGATCTCAAGCTGCCAAAATAAAGGGATGCCAAAAGTGAAAGTAGCCTCCGAAAGGGTCCAAATGGGTGTGCTTTTCGCGCAAAAGCCCCTGGCGTAAAAAGGCTGGAAGTCCACGGTAGCGGCACTGAATTGAGTAGCACTTTCGATGTTGGAGGAGCCAAATCTGGAAATACAATGTTCTACGTATAAACAATACTTAGGGTTCCAGGGTCAGCGATGTCTCCAGGGTCACCCCCAGACTGCAAAATGTGTCTTCAGGGGAGTGTGACTCCATCCAACACAAGCTGTAATCCCACACCCTGATCCGCCTCCCAACTGACTAGGAGTACCTCTGTTTTGTCTGGATTTACTCTCAACTTGTTAGCTCTCATTCAGTCTGTCCCTGATGACAGGCACTGGTTTAGGAGCAGGGTGACATCCTTGGCTTTGGGTGGAAAAGTGTAATAGAGTTGAGTGTTGTGATGAAGCGTTAATATGGTAATGTATTCTACAGGTAAATATGTAAGTATTTGAATTTTTATGTATATAGTATGGTGATATGAACTGGCTTTGTAACTGTTCATTTAAAGATGGGCGCACTTAATGAAATGCCCAGGTAAAATGTATAAGATTGAAATAGGATATTACTGTTAGTTGGAAGTGGGACAGAGGCCCCAAGCGTTGCCATGGCAACCTAGCTCCAAGCTGAGGAAAAGGGGCGGGGCCAACTCACTGGAAAGAAAAGGAACGTTGGGTTTTTAAAAAGTCAGTCAGTTGGAGTTTGGAGCTTGATGTTAGCAGAGCACAGATGTTATCTGATGGTCCGACCACAAAATTAACTGTGAGGATCATAACCAAAATAACCAAACAAGAGGAAAAACACGTCTATATGGGCCAGAATAGGACAATGCATGAAGTGTTGTGGTCACAAAGTCATATGAGGAAAACACGTAAACCAGATATGAGAAGTAGAAGCTTCGATTTAGTTGCCCGTAGTCAGTTATATACACAGATAGCTGCAATGTCATGGAAACAGAGCAGTTGTGTACAATTTTATGTAACAGCATTACCTGAACGAGACTGAGATGTCAAGGGCAAATCAGCAGCATGGGAAGAATGTCACGTGACATCACAGAAGGGTATTGTTAATAGCATTAAGCAGAATATACTCGGCAACAATAGCATAACATGGAGATAACATGCCTCTGAAGAATAGGCAGAACGAGAGAAAAGATACATAGTCAAACGTTCGAAAGCGGCCCCACCCTCCTAAACTTAGGACTGGAGAAGGGTGGTCATGCCTAAAGGACCGTACTCTCTGCAAGCCTTCTCTAAGTAGAAGGGGGAAAACAAACAAACAAACAAACAAAAAACATTGGGCTAAGTTCAGGTGCTACCCTTGGCTAGAGGGAGCCCATTATATCAATGGAGGCCTGATACAGTGTGCATTAGCACAATAACGATAATAACTTTATCTGTAACCCTTCACCATCTCCTTTAAGGGGCTCAGGGAGGCTAACATAAACCACTAAATTTTCAGTTGGATATCCATGTGTATGGCTCTAAATCCATGCAGAGTGGGCCCTCCACATCTATGAGCCCTGCCAACATCCACACCTGAAGATATGTACTGTTGCTCACCACTGGCCCTGAATCCCTATTGGATTCGTGAACCAGTGGGAAAGATGGGCTGGAGCAATACCTGAACTCTGAGTGGGTGGCTTAGGGGTAGGAAGGTCTAACACCCTAATCACCCTAGACATCAACAACACACATTTATTGAAATCCTCTGCAGAAGGAAAGTCATCCTTAGCACCCTGAAGGATTCCAGTCATGTCCTCAGAGGAATCAGTCATCTCACTCAATAGCCTTTTCACCAGAAGGGCCGCAAAGCTGGCTGCAGACCCAAACAGAGCTGCGAACCCTGAACAGGCACCGGTGCCAACACAGGCTGGTGATAATTCATTGGTACAGCAGGGGGCGCTGCCGGTACCGAGCTCGGTATCGAGCTCTGAACTGCAGGCTGGCTATAATTTGTAAGTACAGCAGGGGGCGCTGGCGGTACCAAGTACAGCAGGGAGCCATGTGCAGCAGAAAGAAACTCCCGATGGCAGCAGCACAGCCTGGGATGAAGGTATTGACGACACCAGGGGCCCAAAATACAGACCTTGAGGGGTCATATGTCAGAGGGGAGAGTTAAGTGGCATGTAACCTCTCCAGCGAGAGGCTGAAGAGCCAGAGGATGAGGAAGAGCTAAAGCCCGGAACAGATGGGCCTTGGAGACAAAGAGCCGGCATTGTCCATAGGCGCCTCCAGGGTCATGTGGTAAGCAGACCACCAGAGTGGTATCTATTGATCTACTTACATTTGCATGGTTTCAAACTGCTAAGTTGGCATAAACTGGGGCAAACAGCAGGGGCTCACAGCCCCCTGCCAGGCCAAATAAGAGGCTATCATGCACCTCCATTAAAGCTAGAACAGGGACCTGTGTCTAGACGAACGGCTTGGTGCCACAAGGGAGGCCTTGAGTAAGCCGAAGTCCTCCGCTTCCCAAGAACTACAGAGCAAGGCCCTGAGGGAGGGGGTGGCCCTGAGGGGAAAGCCTCCAGCGTGGGAGCAACCTCTCTGCTCTTCACACAGCAACCCAGCAGAGAGGGTGCATGCATAGCAAGGTAAGGGGAGGCGTGGGCCACAAAAAAAGAGTTTGCGCACGTGTCTCCCTTTCTCCTTTTGCCGCAGGCATAGTAACTTTTCCAAGGCGGCTTTTATACTACATGGGGGTGAGATGGGAAATACATACCAAAGGAGCAGCAGAGTTGGTAATTGCCTGGAAAGGCACCTGGCGTGCGGCAAGAAGTGAGGGTCCTGGGGGAAAGGCATGGGGATTAAAGGAGGGCTTTTTTCAGCCCCATGCCTTCCTGCCAGGACCCTCACCTGATCATAAGCCGAGGGGAGCTTTTTCACCCTAAAAAAGGGCTGAAACACTCAGCTTATACTCGAGTATATGTGGTATGTTTTTTTTAAAATAAGTGGCATAAGAATTGTATTTAACCCTCTGAAGGATTGTCACAAAGAGCTGGCTTTCTGCTGCTCCAAGAACGGGGCCCCACCTTATGGATTTAAATGACAAGAAAGGGGACTCTACCAAATCTTAGGCAGAACTTCTCAAAGGTTCTTTTAAAATCAGATATTTACGGCAATGGGCCACCCTAAGAGCTGTTAGGAATATCCCATTTTGTGTCCCTCAACTGTAGAGGATTCGGTGCCCTTTTTCTTCTTCTAAAAATTTAACACACGCTGCCACCAAATATAAAACTCTTCCACAAGCTCTACCGCCTTAGATGTGTAGTTTGTATGCGAGACATTCAGAGACCTTTGTTTGGTATGAACAAAGAAATATATTTGTTTATTTATTCTGAACAGGCACAAAAGCTTAATGGTTTCGGCAATACTCGTACAAAGCGATCTGGTTTCAGAAGTAGTTCAGTGCTTGAATTACAGGTTCCAGTCAAAACCTTCAAAACCTGAGGAACTTTTAGTATTCCACTAAACAGTTCCTTCAATACAAACAGCCCAAACTCCAGGGTCTGTTCAAACCAATAGTTCCTCCTTGAAGTAACTATTCAATAACACAAGCTAAACTTCCTTCTTCCTCCCTTTTCAAATCCCAAACTCCTAACTGCCGATTCCAAACTCCTGACATTAAAATGGATCTTTTTCCCCCTTGCCTCATCTTAGCTCCACCCACTTTCTTCCTCCAGGGCTATTAACCAATCAGGTGGCTACACATACCCTCAAGGCTGCCTATTGGCTCAGCCCCCTCTTGGCTGTGTTAACAAAATGGATGCCTGCTGGCTCCGCCCCCTCTTGGCTCTGAGCTAAGGAAATGGCTGTTTGGCTTTTGGCCTTTAAGACACCAAACACCAGCCCTGCACAGTAGGCCAGTACGTTACAATTACCCACAAAGGCTAACCAGGGGAATGCCAGTCCACGCCCATAGTAAACTGGTGTCCAGAGAAGCAAAACAATTATCCAAAACCGTCCCAAGTCAAACAAGAACAAGAAAACACCAAAAACAAGCGTTCAAAACCAGGAAGAAAGTTGTCTAAGAGATCAGTCCAAAGTCAAGTTAAACCCTACGTAAAGCCAAGGGAACCACACGTGTTCTTAGGGAAATGTTGAAAGTTTAGTCTACTGCACCTGAATGTTCAGAACCTGCCATTTCCCTGTTGCTACACATTTTATTAGTTTTCTCCCAGCTCTTTGGATGATTTCTCTCCTGTACGTTCCCTCTGATGGTTCAAAAAGTATGAACCTCGATAAAAATATTTCCCACATGCCTGCCATTTGTTTCTTTTTTAACCTATGTGAATTCTGAGCTGCTTCCTAAGGGATGAAGTGTGAGTAAAACATTTTCCACATTCCTGGGATTGCTATGTCTTCTCTTCTGTGTGGACTCTTTTGTGGCTCACCAAGGCTGAACTGCGGGAAAAACATTTCCCACACTCCTGGCATTGGTATGGCTTTTCACCTGTGTGGAGTCTATTGTGCCTCACCAAGGTGGAACTGTGAGCAAAACATTTCCCACACTCCTGGCATTGGTATGGCTTCTCTCCTGTGTGGAGTCTATTGTGCCTCACCAAGGTGGAACTGTCAGCAAAACATTTCCCACACTCCTGGCATGGGTATGGCTTCTCTCCTGTGTGGAGTCTTTTGTGCCTCACCAAATGTGAACTGCGAGCAAAACATTTCCCACACTCCTGGCATTGGTATGGCTTCTCTCCTGTGTGAAGTCTTTTGTGGTTCACCAAGTCTGAACTGCGTGCAAAACATTTCCCACACTCCTGACATTGACATGGCTTCTCTCCTGTATGGAGTCTTTTGTGGCGCGACAAGTTTGAACTGTGAGTAAAACATTTCCCACACTCCTGGCATTGGTGTGGCTTCTTTCCTGTGTGGAGTCTTTTGTGGCTCACCAAGTCTGAACTGCGTGCAAAACATTTTCCACACTCCTGGCATTGGTATGGCTTCTCTCCTGTGTGGAGTCGTTTGTGCCTCACCAAGGTGGAATGATCAGTAAAACATTTCTCACACTCCTGGCATTGGTATGGCTTCTCTCCTGTGTAAAGTCTTTTGTGGCTCACCAAGTGTGAACTGTTAGCAAAACATTTCCCACACTCCTTGCATTTGTATGGCTTCTCTCCTGTGTGGAGTCTTTTGTGCCTCACCAAATGTGAACTGCGAGCAAAACATTTCCCACATTCCTGGCATTGGTATGGCTTCTCTCCTGTGTGGAGTCTTTTGTGGCTCACCAAGTCTGAACTGCGTAGCAAAACATTTCCCACATTCCTGGCATTGGTGTGGCTTCTCTCCTGTGTGGAGTCTTTTGTGGCTCACCGAGTGTGAACTCTGGATAACAGATTTCCCACACTCCTGGCTTATGAAATCCTCAGTTCCTTCAAAGATTTCTTCTTGTCTTAGATCTGGCAGTTTGTAATCCGCAATAAATTTTGCTGACACTTTCCATTTACAATGACTTTTCCCAACACTGAGTGTCTTGTGAAGAATAAGTCCCATATTTTGGGTAAAACACTGCCCACATACATTGCATTTGTAGGGCCTTTCTCTGCCAGAACCTCCATCTTCTCTGTGGCTTTGCTGGCGTCTAGGGAGGCCCCCATTGTGTCCCAAATGCTTCCTGTGTTTGGTGTTCCAGGTATCTGCTGTGAAGAAGGAGGACAGAAACAGTGTGAGTGATAAGGACTCTAGGGAACTGGTGTAAGAAGGAGATTGAAATGATCGTTAAAACAACATAGAAATGGAAGAAAATAAGATATAAATGTTGTCCTCTCCCCACCCCTTGTTGAGTAAAGATGGGCACTGTTTGACTGCCAGGGGCCTCTAAGTTGTTGTTGTCTATTTGTGCACTCGCTTCCAACACTTCATGACCTCATGGACCAGCTCATGCCAGAGCTCCGTCGGCTGCAGCCACCCCCAGTTCCTTCGAAGTCAAGCCAGTCACTTAAACAATAATCTCCATACATCTTGACCTTGGTTGGCCCCTCTAAAGGAGAAGTGAGTAACATATGCTCCAGAGCAGACCTGGGCATCCTACGGCCCGCGGGCCGGATGTGGCATGGCGGCCAATTCTGCCCGGCCTGCGTAAGGGCCCCGGCAGGCAGGCAGAGAGGCCAACGGAGGGGGGAGAAGAGGAGGAGGGGCCAGGAGCAAGCGCTGCTGCAGAGCAAGCATGAGAAAGCCCCTCCTCCTCCCTAACCTTCAGGCTTTGCACGCCTCCCCCCCCCCCTTGCCTCGTGCTCTTTCTCTTCTCTTCTTCTGTTTCCTGTCTTCCCTCCGTGTTTCCTTCCTTCTTTCATTTTTCTTTCTTTTTCTCCTTCCTTCCTTCCTTCTTCCCTCCCTCCCTCTCTTTCATTCCTTCCCCCTTCCACCACATCTCCCTCTCTTGCGAAAGGGAAAGAAGGAATGAACACAAGAGGAAAGGAGGAGTGCTCTGAGGGAGAGGGGGCCGGGGCAGAGCGGGAAAGGAGCAGGGAAGAGGGAGTGGGGCCGGAGCGTTCGCGCGTAGGGGGGGCGCTTCCATTCTCTCCCCGGCTTCCTCAATTTACTTTGCCCTCCTAGTCTTCCTCCTTTTTTGCTTTCAAGCCTCGCTCTCTCTCCCCCTCCATTCTCTTCTGCCTCTGGGCATATTGAGGATTCATGCCAAGTTTGGTCCAGATCCAAACGTGCCAAGTTTGCGTCCACAGTACTGGATGTGGCCCATCCTGCCCTAAACCACACCAGGTTGTGAAGTGGACCATTGGGCCCCTGTGTGCCAAGTTTGTTCCTGATCCGTTATTGCTGTGAGCCGCTAGAATGTTGGAATGACTGCCTGCCTGAGGCCTTTAGTTTTTCAGAGTCCCTTTGTGTCACCTCCTAGAATGTTGGAATGTAAATGGCCATCCAAGTGAGTCTGTGTTATGCAAATCCCCGGGTACTCCCTCAGTGACAACCTCCCTTCCCGCTGTCTAGTGCCTTAGAATGTTGGAGTTCTGAGGCTGGCCAATCAGAGTTCTTTATGCAAATAATTCCACAGTGGCAACCAATCGAAATGCTGGCAAATATTCCTCCTTCCGCACCACCTCAAACATTGACTTTAATTATATACATAGATAGATGAAAAACTATGCAAATAAAAATCATTCAAAAAACAAAATTCCTGACCAACAAGGTTATATTGTTTTCCATTTTCACTCTCTAAAGTGTATTTAATAAAGACCAACCAGTATGCCTCAAAATCTGATCTATTAGTTTCCCCCCTGAATACCCTCATTTCCATTGTTAGTTTATCATTTAAGGCTGTGTTCCATACCTCCCTATACCATGCTTCCAGTGTAAGATTAGTCATTATTTTCCAATTCCTTGCTATTATAATTCTTGCCACTGTGAGTAAAATAATCACCAATTCTTTATTTTCCATTTCTAAATTCAACATTGTGGTGTCCATTAGTAATGCTAACCTAGCATCCAGAATAATATTTAGCCCAATAATATTGCTTATTTTGATAAATATATCATTCCAAAATCTCTTCACTTGGGGGCATTCCCACCATAAATGAAAATATGTCCCTTTGTGCATGCCACATCTCCAGCAGAGGTTGCTTTGCTTGCTATCCATCTGATGTTGTCTGACTGATGTGGTATACATCCCCATATAATTTTAAATACATTTTCTTTTAATCTTGTTGATAGATTCTTAACCACTCCTCACTTCAGCACCCCTTTCCAATCAAAATCTGTCAGAGGCCCTAGGTCTCCTTCCCATACATTTTCTAACAGCTTCAGCCCTATTTCTTCGCCAATTAATCCTTTCCCCATTATTTCTTGACGCATAGATCATGATTACTGGTATATGCCTCTCCCAGCACACAAAAAATCCCGAGCCCCAATTATTCACAAGCACAGAACATATAACGCATTATATTGCAGGTCACCATCTTGCAAATGACTCAGGCTAGGGGCTGTTTGTGTGCTGGGAGGGGCAGCATAGAAAGAGGGCTTAGTGTTCAGACATGCAGGTGTTGCCTGAGTGGTTGGGAGGACAAACAAGGTTGAATACCACACCAATAAAAAGATGTATAGCCGCGCCTGCACATCTGAATCCAGGGGAAGTTTGTTCTTTTTCATGATCCATTCTCCGGCCACTTTCTCCAGCCAATCTGCTTCCTCCCTCTCATTGCCTCTCTCTCTCACACACACACACGCGGGGGGAGTGGGGGAGAGACAGAGAGAGAATGATCTGGGGTGATCACTCTGGATAGATTTCCCAGGGAGACCAGTTGCGATGATTGCGTGTGGTATGCTTGGACTTGACACCCGTTATGGAAGTCTTCCCACTTGAGTCAGAATTGGTGCTACAATACATTATTCTTCGTGAAGGTTATAAAACACGACAGAAAGTTCAAAAAGGAGGTTTAGGACAAGAGGAGACACCGTAATCGTTTCTACAACATGCCACCTTGAAATAGCAAATCAGCTGAGAGAAGAAGGAGGGAGATTTTTCCCTGTATCAGAAAGACTAAGGGACTCATATTTTACTAATATGTCATATTAGTCCTTGGAGTTCTTGTGGACAACAAGAAAAACACGAGCCAACCATGTGATGCTGCAGCTAAAAAAGCCAATGGGATTTTGGCCTGCATACATAGGAGTCTAGTGTCTAGATCCAGGGAAGTCATGCTACCCATGCTCTGTTCTGCCTTGGTCAGACCACTTCACCTGGAATCATCCTGCATCCAGTTCTGGGCACCACAATTGAAGAGAGATATTGACTCTAAGCTGGAATGTGTCCAGAGGAGGGCGACTCAAATGATCAAGGGTCTGGAGAACAAGCCCTATGAGGAGCGGCTTAAAGAGCTGGGCATGCTTAGTCTGCAGAAGAGAAGACTGAGAGGAGACATGATAGCCATGTATAATATATGAGTGGAAGTCATAGGGAGGAGGGAGCAAGTTTGTTTTCTGCTGCTCTGGAGACTAGGACGCAATGGAGCAATGGCTTCAAATTACAGGAAAGGAGATTCCGCCTGAACATTAGGAAGAACTTCCTAACTGAGAGAGCTGTTCAGCAGTGGAACTCTCTACCCCGAAGTGTGGTGGAAGCTCCTTTTATGGAGGCCTTTAAACAGAGGCTGGATCGCCATCTGTTGGGGGTGTTTTGAATTCGATTGTCCTGCTGCTTTGCACAGGAGGTTGGACTGGATGGCCCACAAGGTCTCTTCCAACTCTCTATGATTCTATATATTTCTAACATAAGCCCTGACTTGAGGACATTCAGTGACTGGGATGTTTTCAGAAATTATTGAAATAGAAATCCCCATCAGTGAGGGAGCCTTACCAAGAGAGTCCACCATCCCATGAATCTCCTCCATGACCTGCACGTGCAAGGCTTTCTGACCCGGATTCAGGAGAGCCCACTCCTCCAAAGAGAAATAGACAGCCACGTCCTCAAAGGCCATTGGGCCCTGGTGGAAAAAGGAAAATAAGGGAAATCAAGAAAAATAATTACAAGAATCTTTTGAAATGATTTACATTTATGTTGGTTCAATCTTTTCTGTTTCAAAGGATGTTTGATGACTGAGCTTGCAACCAATGACCCCCAGGCAGCTCCAGCCCTCCTCTCCCAGGAATCCTTCTGCTTACCTGGTTCAGTTCCACTCCATCACAAAGCGGAAGAAGTGACTGTGGATTCGGCAACAACATCGTTCCAGCCCCTGAGAGAGAGAGAGAGAGAGAGAGAGAGAGAGAGAGAGAGAGAGAGAGAGAGAGAGAGAGCAAGGGGTGGAGAGCTGATCACATAGACATGTCTCAGGGGTGACAATTACAGTCCTGAAAAGAAACCTATGAGGATATGACTCTATGAAGACAGGGGCATTCTCCAGCCCAGGAATATGTAAAGGTTTGGAGTTTAGGACCTTTTCTTCTCATGCAGTGCTGTGAATAGGTTGGCTTGGTAGTTCAATGGACTAAAGTTATTCTTGGTTGTCTGTTTGTCTTCCAGCTCAGTTTCAGGGCTCATCTTAGCTTTGGGTTTCACCTGGGAACATACCGTACGGCTGATATTTCAGTCCCACCCAACAGTATGCAAACGTAGAAATTGAACAATAAAGAAAACTCAAATCACACTGAAAAATGATTCTGCAACCAAATCATACCTACCTATAGCTCATTACAAGCTCTCCTAACAATAATTTGCATTGGCATAAAACACTAAAACACCTCAGAGGGTTCCTTCTTACCCTCCTCCAAGGCTGCAGCCCCATCTCCTTCCTGCTTGAGCTCCTTCTGCTGGGGGCTCTGGCTGGTGTCTAAGTGAGATTTCTCTGATTCAGGACATCAGGGTGGACTTCAATGCAGTTATTTTGCACCTGGAAGAGCACAGAAAATTCCAGAAGTAGTATGGAGAAAGATCAGGGTCATCAAATTTGAGCAGAGTAGCAACTGAGCTTACAGTGGATATGGAGGGGAGAGCAGGAGGGGCAGAGCAGGTGGGAAAAGAGGCCGAGGGAGCAGAGTCCGGCTTCTCCCTCACATGGGTCCCATTTTGGAAAGAAGGCAGGATGTATGTTTAAGCTCTCCATCAGTCCCATGGTGAGTGAAACCAAGAGGAAATGCTCTCACCTGTTCTTCCTGCTTTTTGTCCTCTGCCCGACTCAGGAGGAAGCCTTCCGCCAGGGCCACCGCCTGGGAACAGGTCTCTGCCCCACACTCTCGGACCCAGCTCCCCATCTCTGGGGGCAGGATGCTCAGGAACTGCTCCAGGATCACCAGGTCCAGCATCTCCGCCTTGGTGTGTTGCTCTGGCTTCAGCCACTGGCGGCAGAGAGAGTGGAGGCGGCTGCAAACCTCTCTGGGCCCCTCGCCCTCTCGGTAGGAGGACTGCCTGAAGCGCTGGCGCTGTGTGTCTGAGCTATAAAGGTCCACACTCAGGAACGTATTTGCTGTTTTTACCCAGGATGCTCCACTGCTCCCAAGTCCTGCTTCAGGTCCAGGTGAGTTGGGTCCCTCCATGTTGGAACCACTGTTTTCTGAAGAAGCAAACTGGATCCAAGATGCTCTTCCTGGCTCGTCTTTCTACGGAAAGAATTCCCTCAACGGGCTCTGCTCCAAAAAGCTGGGCCAACAATCACATTTTCTCTGTGAAAGAAAGGCAGGATTAGACTACAAGATTCGAGAGGCTTTTTTAGTGGAGAGTAAAAACCAAGCCCCTTATTTATTTATTTATTCCAGAGCCAGGCAATGCTGGGCCCTCCTTCCTTCCACTGGGGCCTCCCCTTCTCCAGCCTCCAGGCCCACCCGGCCTCCCATTGAGCTCCCATTCAGTCCCAACCCACACCGAATCCCCCCTTGATTCCTTCAGCTGATGCCTCCTGATCCATGGCCTTCCTTGTAAATATTAAAACTAAAGCAAAATATTTGGAAATCCAGATGACAAACAGAAACTTGAATTATTTTTTAAAAAACTTCCTTCAGGGGAAGTGGAGCCAGGCAGGCAGGTGAGTGTGGAGGGGTGGCCGGGGAAAGCCATGGGCTCTCTCTCTCTCTCTCTGCCTGCCTCTCCCCCTCTGAAGGATCCCCAGTTGCTCTGTTGTGCTGACCCCCAACCCCCTTTGCCTGAGGACCCCCTATTTAAGGCTCCATCAAGGCCAGGCTCCATCTCCCTTCAAGGAGAGCTTAGACAGTGGTTGTTTTCCTTGTTCTGGGCCATCTCCTTCAAGGTGGAAGAGTCTCCAGTGTGTGTGTCTGTGAGGAGGCCAGCCTGGGAGGGAAGGAGGCCTGGGCCCACTCCGGCCTTCTCTCCGGGTGTCTTGGGCTTGGGCCCCTCTTTGGCCCTTTGGAGAAGGAATGGGGAGAAGAAGAAGGCTCACCAGAAGAAGAGAGAGAAGGAGGAGGAAAGAGACAGGCTAAGAGGAGGAGGAGGATGGAGAGGCCAAAAGGCCAAACTCTTGTCTTCTCTTCTCTCCCAGCCGGGCAAGGAAGGGTGAAGGGGAGGGAGTTTGCTTCCTAGAGGGACAGGAAAGTCGCGTCTAAGCTGGCCCACTTCCTTCCTGCCTCTCTGGGAACCACACTCCCTCCCCTTAACCCTTCCTTGCCCAGGTTGACAGTGGAATCAATCCGAAGCAGGGCAGAGCGTCCGCGAGCAACACCCAGCCTCTGCTTCAAAGCCTCCAGAGAAGGAGCCTCCACCACACTCCGGCGCAGAGAGTTCCACTGCTGAACAGCTCTCACATTCAGGAAGTTCTTCCTCATGTTCAGGCGGAATCTCCTTTCTTGTAGTCTGAAGCCATTCTTCCATTGCGCCCTAGTCTCCAGGGCAGCGGAAAACAAGCTTCCTCCCTCCTCCTCTCTCTGACTTCCCCTCACATACTTATACATGACTCATCACGTCTCCTCTCAGCCTTCTCTTCTGCAGGCTAGACATGCCCAGCTCTTTAAGCCACTCCTCGTAGGGCTTGTTCTCCGGACCCTTCATCATTTGAGTCGCCCTCCTCTGGACACATTCCAGCTTAGAGTCAACATCTCTCTTCAATTGTGGTGCCCAGCATTGATGGGGTTGGTTGTATTTCGCTTGGAAGTGCATACCACAGACGGGGAGCCACCACCGAGAAGGCCCTCTCCCTCGTCCCCACCAACCACATTTGAGAATTGGCGGGAGCGATAGCAGGTCCTCCCCGGCTGATCTTAAATTACGAGGTGGGACGTAGCGGCAGATGCGTTTGGACAAGTAAATTTGGGCTGCGCCAGAACCAAATAGAGCTTTACAGATTAAAACCAGCACTTTGAATTGAGCTCGGAATTGGGCAGGCAGCCAGTGGAGCCGACACAACAGGGGGTGGTGGTGGGGGTGGTATGCTCCCTGTATGTAGCTCCAGTTAGTAGTCTGGCTGCCGCCCGTTGGACTAGTTGTAACTTCCGAACTGTCTTCAAAGGCAGCCCCACGTAGAGTGCGTTGCAGTAATCTATTTGGGATGTGACCAGAGCGTGGATGACCATAGCCACATCAGACTTCCCAAGGTACGGGAGCAGCTGGCGCACGAGTCGTAACTGTGCAAAAGCTCCCCTGGCCACTGCTGAGACCTGGGGCTCCAGGCTCAGCTATGAATCCAGGATCACTCCCAAGCTGCGAACCTGCGTCTTCAGGGGGAGTGTAACCTCAGCCAACACAGGCTGTAACCCTATGCCCTGTTCGGCCTTTCGACTGACCAGGAGGACCTCTGTCTTGTCTGGATTAAGTTTCAATTTGCTAGCCCTCATCCAGTCCAACACAGCGGCCAAGCACCGGTTCAAAGTCTGGACAGCCTCCTTAGTAACAGGTGGAAAGGAGTGACAGATCTGGACGTCATCTGCGTACAGATAACACCTTACTCCGAATCTCCAGATGATATCTCCCAGCGGTTTCATGTAGATGTTAATAACATCGGGGACAGTACATGGCTCTCACGTCTCCTCTCAGCCTTCTCTTCTTCAGGCTAGACATGCCCAACTCTTTAAACCGATCCTCATAGGGCTTGTTCTCCAAATCCATGATCATTTGAGTCGCCCTCCTCTGGACACATTCCAGCTTTTCGATATCTCTCTTCAATTGTGGTGGCCAGAATTGGACACAGTGGGATTCCACGTGTGCTCTAACCAAGGCAGAATAGAGGGGTAGCAAGACTTCCCTGGACCTAGACACTATTCACTATTCTCCTATTGATGCAGGCCAAAATTCCATTGGCTTTTTTTTTTTGCCGCCGCATCACATTGTTGGCTCATGTTTAATTGTCTTGTGGGGTCCCGTAGGGATCAGTACTGTCTCTCATGTTGTTTAACATCTAAATAAAGACGTTCATACCTTCTCCCAGTCAGGGACACCAGGTTTACTGGAGATACAGATATAGCTTTCTTTTTTTACACAAGGACCCCAAGATCTTTTGCACACGTCCTGCTCTCGAGCCACGCGTCCCCCATTCTGTATCCTTGCATTTCATGTTTTCTGCCTAAGTGGAGTATTTTGCATTTGTCGCTGTTGAAATTCATTTTGTTAGTTTTGGCCCATCATCTCTCTAATCTGTCAAGATCGTTTCGAATTCTTCTCCTGTCTACTGGAGTATTGGCTATCCCTCCTAGTTTGGTGTTGTCTGCAAACTTGATGGTCCTGCCTTCTCACCCTTCGTCTAAGTCATTAATAAAGATCCCGAAGAGGACCGGGCCCAGGAGGGAACCCTGCGAATGGCACTCCACTCGTCACTTCTTTCCAGGATGAAGAGGAAGCATTGGGGAGAATCACCCTCTGGGTCTGTCCACCTAACCAGTTACAGATCCACGTAACCGTAGTTTTGCCTAGATCACATTGGACTTGTCGAAGGCCTTACTGAAATCCAGGCACGGTACATCCATGGCATTCCCCGCATCTACCCAGCCTGTAACTCTATCGAAAAAAGAGATCAGATTAGTCTTGGCATGACTTGTTTTTGATAAATCCGTGTTGACTATTAGCAATGACCACATTTGTTTCTAAGTGTTTGCAGACCCCTTCCTTAACCATATTTTCCAGAATCTTGCCTGGTATCAATGTGAGGCTGACCGGATGGTAATTGTTTGGGTCATCCCTTTTTCCCTTCTTGAAGATTGGGACCACATTGGCCCTTCTCCAATCTGCTGGGACTTCTCCTGTATCTCCAAGAACTCTCCAAGACGATTGCCAATGGTTCCCAGATGACTTCCACTCGTTCCTTCAATACTCTTGGGTGTAGTTGATCTGGCCCTGAAAGGGGACTTCAACTTGTTTAGAGCGGCCTGGTATTCCTGGATGACTTGTTTCCCAATTTGGGGTTGGGTGTCCTCTAATCCCTCATCCACTCCAAAGAAAGATGACTTTCTTTCTGTGAGAAGACCGAGACAAATAATTGACCCAGACTGGTTTTTGGATTTTGATTATAATGGATGTGTCTTAATTAACTGTTTCAATTTTCTTAAATATTCTTAATATTTTGATTGTACTGAGGTTGTTTTATAATGTTAGCATCATATGATGCTTTTATTAGGCCACCCTGAGTCTCCCTTCAGGGGGAGAAGGGTGGGGTATATATATAGGAAATAAATAAATAAAAATGAGCAACTCTCAAAAGTCCTGGAACCAAAGAATTTAAGGTGATGGTATAAGATATAGCCATGGAAGAAAATTTCCATGTTCATAGGATGTTGTTTGTTGTTTATTTGTTCAGTCGCTTCCAACTCTTTGTGACCTCGTGGACCAAGCCACGCCAGCACTCCCTGTTGGCCGTCACCACCCCCAGCTCCTTCGGAGTCATGGATAGCTAGATAGATAGATGTATTGTCTCCCTGCCAAACCCTTGCTTCCCAACCAGAGCAGAGCATTCACCTTCAACAGAGAAAGAAGGTCTCAGCCCAGGGTCAAGTCCCACTTCTCCCTTTTCCCAAGGAGGAGGAACACAGACTTGGGTGGGAGATACAACCAAAGCACCCACCACAAGCAGGCTCTTCCTTGCCCACGACGTTTGAGACATCACCTGCCGCAATGGCTGCTCTCCAAAGCAACACTCGGCCAAGGCCGGGGAATCTTCCTTCAGAGTTCGGTTAGAAGGGTGTCTCTGATGTCCACATTTCAGTCTCCGCAGCTTATAGGGCTGAGAAACTTCAATGTCCATGCAGAGGCCACCCTGTCAGGTGCAGCTCAAGACTCCATGGCTACCACATCAACTCTGGAGTGGTTTCTGGCCCAACATAAGACATCCACTGGACTTGGATTTCTGCCAGGGAAGGGAGGAAGCTGGCGGTGTGGAGGAACGGTCTTTATTCCTCGTGCCCTGGACCGACCCTCATCTGGTCAGGCTCAGGCTTATTGGGCCCGCTCACCTGCACACGGGTGCAGGAGGACCTTTTGACATGGTCTGCCCCAGGAGGCTTCTGGATCCAGAGTGTTCGGATTTGAAATGGTGGGCTAACTGGAGAGAGATGTGTCAGCAGCCGATTGGTTGAGTGTGCCAGCGGCCAGGGTTCTGATTGGCTGCTGTCTCTGGCTGGCTGATGAGGCCAACAGTTCTAACTGCCATTCTGCCCCTTGTGAAGGAAAATGGCTGGATGCCAACTCTCTTGAAGCTTGGTCCTTTTGAGGCTGATTCAAAAGGGCTATTTCATTCCTCTGTTCCCTGCCTGGATTCAAAGAGACCGATGCATACATAGTTACCTTGTATTCATCGGTCTCTTTACTGTTATTTGTTTCCCAAGCCTGAGTGACATTTTATTATACAGAATGATACAGATTGGTTTAAATACTGAGGTAAAGCTTCTACTTACTCTGCTTATACACATTTACCATCCCTCGCACAGAGGGCTTCCTGACGGCTCTTGGGGAATTTCCCGCCACCCTGGTCGGTGCTCCTGTTGATGCTCTGCTCTCTCACTGGAATGGGGAGACGGACAGGGCATAGACACGATTGCTCCGGGACGTCCTGTCTCTCATCTCAGAACTAACCCAGCTCTTTGGTTCACTGAGGAGCTGACAGCGGTGAAGCATGAGAAGAGGGGACTAGAGATGTGGTGCACATCTCACAAGGAATCAGACTGAACATGGATATGTGCGTATTTAAAGTCGTATTCTGTGGCAGTGGAGGCCTCAAAAATCTTCCATTGTGACTGACATTGCGTCCATGAGGAACCGTCCAGCTGAGCTATTTTGCAGGTTGTTAAATCCTGTTTCACAAGACCATTCGGCAACTTGCCGTGAAGCATTTGCTCGGTTCCTTGCGGATAAAAT
The DNA here is from genome assembly GCA_030556195.1 of Anolis apletophallus. Lineage (NCBI taxonomy): Eukaryota > Metazoa > Chordata > Lepidosauria > Squamata > Anolidae > Anolis > Anolis apletophallus. The sequence goes on along the minus strand of JARBWK010000001.1, from coordinate 206,282,476 downwards.
GGCTCTGATCCGTTCCGACTTGCACAGCACGATTACTGCAGTCTCTAAAGATGTAGCCAGAGGATCTGCTTGTCTGGTTTTAATGGATTCATTTCAATTCATGCAACCCGAGGACGTGGACAGGACCCTTGGAGAGGCGAGGGCAACCACATGCCTCCTGGATCCCTGCCCATCCAGTCCAACCCCATTCTCCTTTCTTGTAGTTTGGCCAGTTTCCAATTTCCCCTTTTTAGGCAAAGTCTTGGAAGGTGTGGTCGCCTCACAACTCCAGGTGTTCTTGGATGACGCTGATTATCTGGATCCGTCACAGTCTGGCTTCAAACTGGGTCATGGAACTGAGGCAGCCTTGGTCTCCTTAGTGGATGATCTATGCAGAAAGCTTGACAGGGAAAGTGCGCCCCCCGCCCGGGTTGGTTCTCCTGGACCTTTCAGGAGCCTTTTTTAAAAATTGATTTTTATTTAGAATAAAGTTGCAGAAAAGGTAGGTAGAGAAGTTTGGAGAGGTAGCGGAATTAAAAGTTAATAAACAGAAAACACAGATATTGACTTAAAATATATGTAAAAGGATAAAAGAAGAACTACAGGAAGGCGCAGGCATCTAAAGCAGAATTGGTGCTTTTAGCAGAAGTACGGTCAGGAGAGAGTGATGCACAAGCACAGGCCTTAGTATAGCGAGATAGCTTGCCAGAAATCATGCTAAAAGCCTTCCCGAGAATAATGCACTCTGATTGGTAGGTTAGGCACAAGCTGTGATTTGTTAGAGTACATCATGTGCCTTTCCTGATAACACTGGCCGTGATTGGCCTAGCTAGCACCCAGCGTGTATCTGTTTACATTGTTACTGATTGGTAGAAACCGCGCATGGGCAAATGAAACCGTTCTTCCCTGCTGACATAGAGGGACGGCTTAGAAATGTTGCAAATTCAGTACATGATGCCCATATGGCAAGATAACATACTGTGGGAATGAAGAATTAATACTGCGTAGTGCTGTTTAGCAAATGAGAATGCGAATAGAATGTGATGCCAAATAATGTGATGTTTAATTGGATAATAGAAATGTGTTGATGCTGTGAACCAATGATAATGATGAAGAAAGGAGGGACACGGGACCTGCCGCCATAGAGTGTATATAAGGGATAGTTGAAGATTGTACGGGGTTCTTGCCCCGAAGCAGCGAGTTCTGTGGGCAGGTCCCGTCAGCTGACTTTGTGCAAAAATAAACTTTGGCTTCATTGCACCTGCAGTACGGTTGTTGTGTTTTCTCGTTCCTGTGCTCGCACGGTTGCGCCGCCTGTAAGTAAAAGGTACCACCTGGGAGTTTTGGGACTCCAGATTTGCCGCTACACATCAAAATCGCAACAAAAGTAAAATACCTAGGGGTGATATTTACAACTAGCAATGCACAATTATGAAAAAAAACCCAACTGTGACAAGAAATGGTTAGAATTCAAGAAAGAATTAATGCATATGTAGTGGAAGTGTAACATGGTCAAAAAATACTAGTACCAAATATATTTTTAAAAATAGAGAAAATTATCCACCTCAAATTTGAGTTTAGACCTGAGTATTTTTATTGGAAATGACAGACTTTGAAATGGATAAAAACACAAAGAAGATCTTTATTTATATGGTAACAGCAGCTAGGATTAAGTTAGCCCAATTATGGAAGACACAAGAAATGTCAACCATGGAACAATGGATCTTAAAAGTAATAGATATCATGAACATGGACTTACTGACACAAAAAACAGACCAGAAAAAATTCTAAACACACAAAACAGATTGAGGGAAATTTAGGAATTTTTTAAAAAAAATGAAAATATAAAAATATATGTTAAAATGACATAAAAGAAAGGCAGAAACCGGAACCGAAGAGAAACCGATGCTACGAGAACAAAATATAAAGTCAATAAGTAAGAAGATACACCAGACAGAAGAGACCTGGAAGTACAGCCTTAATTTTTTGTGTGTGTCCTGTTTTTATTGCTGTGCCCTTTTTTCCTTCTCTGGTTTTTTGCCTTTTTCTCTTCTATTTTTCATATTTTTCTTAACCACATTGTTCACCCACTTTCTATGTAAAAACAAAAAACAAACAAAAAAAGCCTTAAACATTGTAGACCATTATATCCTTTTGGGACGCCTCGCAGGAATGGGTCCTGCAGTGGCTCTGCTCCTTAGAGGATCGATCTCAGAAGGTGTTGTTGTTGGACACTTGCTTGGCCTCGCAGCCATTGTCCTGTGGGGTCCCGCAGGGATCAGTACTGTCTCTCATGTTGTTTAACATCTACATAAAGCCATTCATGCCTTCTCCCAGTCAGGGACACCAGGTTTACTGGAGATAAAATAGATATAGCTTTCTTTTTTTTCTTTTCTTTTTACAAAAAAGAGCTGTATCTGTGTGGAGAGTAGTGAGGGTGCATGCATGGCAAGAGAAAGGGGGAAGCATGCGCCGCCCACAGAGGAAGTGCACGGGCCTCCCTTTCTCTTCCTTGTGCCATGCAGGCACCCTCTCTGTTCTCCACACAGCAACCCTGCTGGAGGGCGCATGCACGGCGATAGTAGGGGGAAGGAGGTGTGCATGCACACCTCCCTTTCTTCTTCTTTTGCCACATGCACGGTAACTTTCCCAAGGCGGCTTTTATAGTAAGTGGGGGTGAAATGGGAATACATATTAAAGGAGCAGCAGAGTTTGTAAGTGTCTGTAAAGACACCCAGTGTGCGGAAAGAGGTGAAGATCCTGGCGTAAAGACTGGGAATTAAAGAAGGGCTTTTTTTAGCCCCACGCCTTCCCGCAAGGACCCTCACCTGAGTATAAGCCGAGGGGAGCATTTTCACCCTTAAAAAAACAGTTGGCTTAGACTTGAGTATATACAATATGATTTTTTAAAAAGTGGTATGACAATCGTATTTAACCCTCTGAAGGATTGTCACAAAGAGCTGGCTTTCTTCTGCTCCAAGAACAGGACCCCACCGTAGGGATTTAAATGACAAGAAAGGGGATTCTACCAAATCTTAGGCAGAACTTCTCAAAGGATTGTGTTTGAAATCGGTTTACTCACAAAGGTTGACCAGGGGAAAGACACTCCAGTCCCACAGTAATACCAGTGTCCAGAGAAGCAAAAGCATTCTCCGAAACAGACCCAAGACAAACAAAGCCAAACAAGTCAAGCCAAACCCTTCTTGAAGCCAAGGGAACTACATGTCTTAATTGGAAAATGTTGAATGTATAGCTAACAGCACCAGAATGTCTGGAACCACCATTTCCCTTTTGCTAAACATTTTATTATTTTTGTCCCAGCTCTTTGATTTCTCTCCTGTATGTAGTCTTATGGTTCAAAAAGTATGAACCCAGACAAAAAAAATTCCCACTTGCCTGGCATTTGTGTTTTTTTAACTTGTGTGAATTTGCAAGGGATGAAATGTGAGCAAAACATTACCCACAATCCATGCATCTGTGTAGCTTTTCTCTTGTTTGAACTCTCTTGAAGCTCACAAGGGCTGAACTTCAAAAACAAAACCACAAAAATTCCGACAGTCCTGGCATCTTTTGTGCCTCACCAAGGCTGCACTCACAGCAAGACATTTCCCACACTCCTGCATTGGCATGGTTACTCTCCTCTGTGGAGTCTATTGTGCCTCACCAAGCTGGAACTTTGCGCAAAACATTTCCCACACTCCTGGCACTGGTATGGCTTCTCTCCTGTATGGAGTCTTTTGTGACTCACCAAGTGTGAACTGTGCGCAAAACATTTCCCACACTCCTGGCACTGGTGTGGCTTCTCTCCTGTATGGAGTCTTTTGTGCCTCACCAAGTTGGAACTTTGCGCAAAACATTTCCCACACTCCTGGCATTGGTGTGGCTTCTCTCCTGTGTGGAGTCTTTTATGCCTCACCAAATGAGAACTGTGCGCAAAACATTTCCCACACTCCTGGCATTGGTATGGCTTCTCTCCTGTATGGAGTCTTTTGTGACTCCCCAAGTGTGAACTTTGCGCAAAACATTTCCCACACTCCTGGCATTGGTGTGGCTTCTCTCCTGTGTGGAGTCTTTTGTGGTTCACCAAATGTGAACTGTATGCAAAACATTTCGAACACCCATGGCATTTGAATGGCTTCTCTCCAGTGTGGAGTCTTTTGTGGCTCACCAAGGCTGAACTCTGGATAAGAGATTTCCTACACTCCTGGCTTATAAAATCCTCAGTTCCTTCAAATATTTCTTCTTGTCTTAGATCTGGCAGTTTGTGATCAGCAATACATTTTGCTGATATTTTCCATTTACAATGGCTTTTCCCAGCATTGAGTGTCTTGTGAAGTATAAGCCCCATATTTTGGGTAAAACACTGCCCACATACATTGCATTTGTAAGGCCTTTCTCTGCCAGAACCTCCATCTTCTCTGTGGCTTTGCTGGCATCTAGGGAGGCCCCCATTGCGTCCCAAATGCTTCCTGTGTTTGGTGTTCCAGGTATCTGCTGTGAAGAAGGAAGACAGAAACAATAATTCTTCAGTGTGAGTGATAAGGACTCTAGGGAATTGGTATAAGGAGATTGAAATGATCCTTAAAACAACATAGTAATGGAAGAAAAGAAGGTATGACTGCTGCCCTCTCCCCACCCCTTGTTCACTAAAGATGGACACTGTTTGACTGCCAGGAGCCTCTAAGTTGTTGTTGTCCATTCGTGCATTCGCTTCGTGACCTCACAGACCGGCCCATGCCAAAGCTCCCTGTCGGCTGTGGCCATCCCCAGTTCCTTCGAAGTCAAGCCAGTCACTTCAAAGATAACCTCCATTCATCTTGACCTTGGTCGGCCCCTTTAAGGGAGAGATGAATAACATTTGCTCCAGAGGCTATCTGTTCCTTAGCCCAGCCTGGCTTTTTATTCTGTCTCCTTCTTTCTGGGGGAATGGATGACTTTTCCCTTCACATTCAAAGGCTTGCTTCTTTCTCTAGCTAAAACTTTACCTTGCTACCACCCATTTCACAATTGTTCTCTTCTTTTTCTCTCCCCAACCTCCAGTTCTCTCTTCCCATGCTCAGTTAAGGTTGGATGTTTCTGCTCCAACATACAACGTCCTATAACTAATTTCTGAGTGCTAAAGAGATTGTTACGGTTTTCCATGACAAGGCTGGAAAGATACAAGATAGTGACTAAAGAAAAAGGGGAGAACAATAATGAAGACAGAAAAGACTAGGAGTCTAGTATCTTGATCCAGGGAAGTCATGCTCCCCATGTTCTATTCCGCCTTGCTTAGACCACACCTGGTATCATCCTGTGTCCAATTTTGGGCACCACAATTGAAGAGAGATATTGACAATCTGGAATGTGTCCAGAGGAGGGCGACTAAAACAATCAAGGGTCTGGAGGACAAGCCCTATGAGGAGCGGCTTAAAGAGCTGGGCATGCTTAGTCTGCACAAGAGAGGACTGAGAGGAGACATGATAGCCATGTATAAATATATGAGAGAAAGTAATCAGGAGGAGGGAGCAAGCTTCCTTTCTGCTGCCCTGGAGACTAGGATGCAATGGAGCAATGGCTTCAAACTACAGGAAAGGAGATTCCGCCTGATTATTAGGAAGAACTTCCTAACTGGGAGAGCTGTTCAGCAGTGGAACTCTCTGCCCCGAAGTACAGTGGAAGCTCCTTTTATGGAGGCTTTTAAACAGAGGCTGGATGGCTATCTGTTGGGGAAGCTTTGAGTCCGATTGTCCTGCTTCTTGGCAGGAGGTTGGACTGGATGGCCCACGAGGTCTCTTCCAACTCTATGATTCTATATATTTCTAACATAAGCCCTGACTTGAGGACATTCTGTGACTGGGATGTTCTCAGAAAGTATTGAAACAGAAATCCCCATCAGTGAGGGAGGCTTACCAAGAGAGTCCACCATCCCATGAATCTCCTCCACGATCTGCATGTGCAAGGCTTTCTGACCCGGATTCAGGAGAGCCCACTCCTCCAGGGACTCCTCTCCCAGGAATCCTTCTGCTTACCTGGTTCACTTCCACTCCATCACAAAGCAGAAGGTGCGACTGAGGTTTCGGCAACAACATCATTCCAGCACCTGGGGGGGGCAGAGAGAAGTGCTGTGAATAGGTTGGATTGAAACTAGTACTGGGCTTGGTAGTTCAATTGACTAAAGTTATTCTTGGTTGTCTGTTTGTCTTCCAGCTCAGTTTCAGGGCTCATCTTAGCTTCGGGTTTCACCCTGGAACGTACCATACGGCTGATATTTCATGTCCCACCCAACAGTATGAAAATGTGGAAGTACAATAATAAAGAAAACTCCGAATCATACTGAAATTACATCTTTTTCAACCAAATCATACCTATATATTCATTACAAGCTGAAATGATCCTACATGTATGCCTTCCCTAGCTCAAACAGGTTGTGGGTGTGCTACAATCCCCTGACGGGGAATTTGCATTGACGTAAAACACCAAAACTCCCAGAAGGGTTCCTCCTTACCCTCTAAGGCTGCAGCCCCAACTCCTTTCTGCTTGAGTTCCTTCTGCTGGAGGCTCTGAGTGGTGCCTGAGTGAGATTTTGCTGATTCAGGGACATCAGGGTGGACTTCAATGCAGTTATTTTGCGTCTGGAAGAGCACAGAAAATTCCAGAAATACTATGGAGAAAGATCAGGGGCAACATACTTAAGTAGAGTAGCAACTGTGCTTACTGTGGATATGGAGGGGAGAGCAGGAGGGGCAGAGCAGGTGGGAAAAGAGGCAAAGGGAGCAGAGTCTGGCTTCTCCCTCACATGGGTCCCATCTTGGAAGAAAGGCAGGATGTACGTTTAATCTCTCCATCAGTCCCAAGGTGAGTGAACCCAAGAGGAAATGCCTCACCTGTCCTTCCTGGTTCTCGTCCTCTGCCCGACTCAGGAGGAAGCCTTCCGCCAGGGCCACCGCCTGGGAAGAGGTCTCTGCCCCCACTCTCGGACCCAGCTCCCCACCTCTGGGGGCAGGATGCTCAGGAACTGCTCCAGGATCACCAGGTCCAGCATCTCCGCCTTGGTGTGTTGCTCTGGCTTCAGCCACTGGCGGCAGAGATTGTGGAGGTGGCTGCAAACCTCTCTGGGCCCCTCGCCTTCTCGGTAGGAGCACTGCCTGAAGTGCTGGCGCTGTGTGTGCGCACCCAGGAATGCCTGCACAGATCTCTTCCAGGATTCCCCACTGCTCCCAGGAGCCGTGCCTGCTTCAGGTCCATGGGAGTTGTGTCTCTCCATGTTGGAAGCACTCTGATGAAGAACCAAACCTTATGTAAGATGCTTTTCCTCCCTCTTGTCGCAAGGGAAGAAATCCCTCAACAGGCTCTACTCCAAACTTCTCAGCCAAAAATCACATTTCCTCTGTGAAAGAAAGGCAGGATTAGACAACAGGCTTCGAGAGGCTTTTTAGTGGAGAGTCAAAAGAAGAAAATCAAGCCCTTCATTTATTTATTTATTCCAGAGCTAGGCAATGCTGGGCCCTCCTTCCTTCCACTGGGGCCTCTGCCTCTCTGGCCTCCAGGCCCACCCGCCTCCCATTGAGCTCCCATTCAGTCCCAACCCACACCGAATCCCCCCGTGATTCCTTCAGCTGATGCCTCCTGATCCATGGCCTTCCTTGTAAATATTTAAACTAAAGCAAAATATTTGGAAATCCAGATGACAAAGAGAAACTCTGAATTATTTTTTTTTAACTTCAGGGGGGAAAAGAGGAGCCAGGTAGGCAGGTGAGTGGGTGGGCCGGGGAAAGCCATGCCCCCCCTCTCTCTGCCTGCCTCCCCCTCCCCCGAAGGTTCCCCGGTTGCTCTGTTGTGCTGACCCCCAGCCCCCTTGACCTGAGGACCCCTATGCAAGGCTCCACCAAGGCCAGGCTCCATCTCCTTCCAAGGAGGAAGAGAGCTGAGACAGTGGCTGCCTCCCTTGTCCTGGGCCAGGGCGTGTGTCTCCATGTGTGTGTGTGTGAGGAGGCCCACCTGGGAGGGAAGGAGGCCTGGGCCCACTCCAGCCCTCCCTCCCTCCAAGTGTCTTGGGCTTGGGCCCCTCTTCGGCCCTTTGGAGAAGGAATGGGGAGAAGAAGAAGGCTCACTAGAAGCAGAGGAAGGAGGAGGAGAGAGAGACAGGCTGCAAAGAGGAGGAGGAGGATGGAGAGGCCAAAAGGCCAAACTCTTGTCTTCTCTTCTCTCCCAGCCAGGCAAGGAAGGGTGAAGGGGAGGGAGTTTGCTTCCTAGAGGGGCAGGAAAATCGAGTCTAAGCAGGCCCACTTCCTTCCTGCCTCTCTGGGAACTAAACTTCCTCCCCTTAACCCTTCCTGGCCCAGATTTACAGTGGAATTAATCAAAAGCAGGGCAGAACGTCCAGGAACAACACCCAGCCTCTGCTTCAAAGCCTCCAGAGAAGGAGCCTCCACCACACCCTGGGGCAGAGAGTTCCACTGCTGAACAGCTCTCACAGTCAGGAAGTTCTTCCTCCTGTTCAGGGGGAATCTCCTTTCTTGTAGTTTGAAGCCATTCTTCCATTGCGCCCTAGTCTCCAGGGCAGCAGAAAGGAAGCTTGCTCCCTCCTCCCTATGACTCCCCCTCACATACTTATACTGTACATGGCTATCATGTCTCCTCTCAGCCTTATTTATTTATTTATTTATTTATTTCGGAGGGGGACTCAGAGCGGCTTCCAAAAGGCACAATTCGATGCCCTCATAACAACACAGTATCAAAACCCTCAAACATTGACACTAAAATACCTTAAAATACAATTACATTCACACAACCTACGTATTCACCTATGTTAAAACAGTGTTCTGTCCATAAAAGCATTGAGCCCTATTCACCAGCTTTCCATTAAAAACTAGTCTGAAGTGCTGTCCTGTGCTACTATGCGAACGCCTGGTCCCACATCCAAGCCTTCACTTTTTTCCTAAATGTCAGGAGGGATGGAATTGATCGTATTTCGCTTGGAAGTGCATACCACAGACGGGGAGCCACTACCAAGAAGGCCCTCTCCCTTGTCCCCACCAGCCGCACCTGAGAAGCTGACGGGAGCGAGAGCAGGGCCTCCCCGGATGATCTTAAAGTACGAGGTGGGACGTAGCGGCAGATGCGTTCGGACAAGTAAGCTGGGCCAGAACCGTATAGAGCTTTAAAGGTCAAAACCAGCACTTTGAATTGAGCCCGGAAGTGGACCGGCAGCCAGTGAAGCCGACACAACAGGGGGGTGGCATGCTCCCTGTATGTGGCTCCAGTTAGTAGTCTGGCTGCCACCCGTTGGACTTCCGAACTGTCTTCAAAGGCAGCCCCACGTAGAGTGTGTTGCAGTAATCTATTCAGGATGTGACCAGAGCGTGGACCACCGTAGCCAGATCAGACTTCCCAAGGTACGGGCGCAGCTGGCGCCTGAGTCTTAACTGTGCAAAAGCTCCCCCGGCCACTGCTGAGACCTGGGGCTCCAGGCTCAGCGATGAGTCCAGGATCACTCCCAAGCTGCGAACCTGCGTCTTCAGGGGGAGTGTAACCCCATCCAACACAGGCTGTAACCCTATGCCCTGTTCGGCCTTTCGACTGACCAGGAGGACCTCTGTCTTGTCTGGATTAAGTTTCAATTTGCTAGCCCTCATCCAGTCCGACACAGCGGCCAAGCACCGGTTCAAAGTCTGGACAGCCTCCTTGGTGACAGGTGGGAAGGAGTGACAGATCTGGACGTCATCTGCGTACAGATAACACCTTACTCCGAAACTCCGAATGATCTCTCCCAGCGGTTCCATGTAGATGTTAAATAACATCGGGGACAGAACTGAACCCTGAGGGACTCCACAAGACAACGGTTGCGGAGCCGAACAGGTGTCACCCAATAACACCTTCTGGGTGCGACCTTCCAGAAAGGATTGGAGCCACTGCAATGCAGTACCCCCAAGCCCCATATCTGCAAGGCGACCCAGAAGGATACCGTGGTCTACGGTATCGAAAGCCGCTGAGAGGTCCAGCAGAACCAACAGGGACACACTCCCCTGTCGAGTTCCCGGCGTAGATCATCTACCAAGGCGACCAAGGCTGTTTCAGTACCATGTCCCGGCCTAAAGCCAGACTGTGCCGGATCAAGATAATCAGTGTCTACCAAGAATCCCTGGAGTTACGAAGCCACCACACCTTCCATGACTTTGCCCAAATAGGGGAGATTGGAAACTGGCCGATAGTTCACTAATTGAGTGAGGTCCAGTGATGGTTTTTTCAACAGCGGTTTTATCACAGCTTGCTTTAAGCTGGCTGGAATTTTGCCCTCCTGTAAGGAGGCATTAACCACCACCTTCACCCACTCTGCCAAACCCCCTCTGGCTTCCTTGATCAGCCAGGATGGGCAGGGGTCTAGGATGCATGTGGTAGGCCTCGCTTCCCCAAGGATCGTGTCCACATCCTCGAGCTGAACCAATTGAAACGAATCCATTAAAACCGGACAAGCAGATGCTCGTGTCACATCCCCAGAGACCGCTGTTAAAGTGGTATCGAAATCGGAACGGATCAGCGCCACTTTGTCTGCGAGGCCCGAGCAAACTCTTAGCAGCGTGCCGCCCGAGCCGTCAGGGATCTCGCACTGTGGCGGATTTAATAGTCCTCTGACAACTTGGAACAGTTCTGCTGGACGGTTTTTAGCAGCGGCCACCTTGGCCGCGATGGATGTTTTTTGTGCAGCCTTCGTTGCTGCGTCATAGGTCCTCAAATAAGAGACCAGACGCGCATGGGCTGATCTGCTCCGCTTCCGACGCAACACGCACTCTAGCCTCCTCTTTTTTCGCTTCATCGCTGCCTAGGGTTGCCATTTTTTTAATATAAGAAACTAGCTTGGGGACCCGGCCCTGCCCGGGTCATTTGAGAAGTGCAGCAGGATGTAGAGTGGGTCATGGGGCTCTGTGTGCCAAGTTTAGTCTTGATCCATCATTATTGGGAGTTGCAGTGGTATCATGAAATTACTGAAGGTAGTGCAAGTCCCATCATCTCTGTGTGTCCCCCCCCCCAAGTGTAGTAGGATGTAGATTGGGTCATGGGGGCTCTGTGTGCTAAGTTTTGTCTGTATTGGTGAATGGATGAGGGATGCATTGTTTTTCGGGAGTGAAGGTACTTCAAGTCCCATCATCCGTGGTCCGTCTCACAGTAAACTGCACCAGGCTGTAGAGTGGGTCATGAGGGCTCTGTGTGCCAGATTTAGTGTTGATCAGTCATTGGATTAGGTTTGTAGCAGGATTGGGAAGTGAGGGAAGGTACTGCAAGTCCCATCATCCATGTTCTGTCCCCCTCCAAACTTCAGTAGGATGTAGAGTGGGTCACTGGGGCTCTGTGTGCCAAGTGTGGACTTTCTCGGTGTTTGTTGGGGGCCACAGTGGTCTGTGGGAACAGAGGGGTGTAAAAGTATTACAAATCCCATCATTCATTGTCAGTCCTCCCCCAAACCTCACCAGGACGTGAAGGCAGTCATGGGGGTTATGTATGGCAAGTTTGGTCTCGATCAGTGATTGGATGAGGGTTGCAGCGGACTTGGGAAGTGAGTAGAGGCACTTCAAGTCCCATCATCCATGGTCCACCCTCCTCCGAACTGCACCAGAACGTAGAGTGGGTCATGGGGGCTGTGTGTGCTGAGTGTGGTCTGTGGGAACCAAAGTCTTGGAAAGTACTACAAATCCCATAATACGTGGGTCATGTCAAAGGGGGGTTATGTGTACCAAGTTTGGTGCAGGTCCATCACCCGCGCTGGTCACTGTGGCCTGTGAAAGTGGTTGCCACATATCCGCCCTGGCCTGTGAAAGTGGTTGCCACATATCCGCCCTGGCCTGTGAAAGTATACCGGTGTAAAACAGAAAGGAGTAAAAAAAAAAATGGAAAAGGCCTGCATGGAATTAGCAGTAAGGTCCAATGAGGCTGGGTGAGGGGGCTTTGGGCCAGAATTATTTATATAAGCATTAAAAGGCATTAGAGAAAGGTATTTATTGTTTTCTCTTGTGTCTTTTGAGTGAAGTAGGGCCTTACCTTGTAGAGTGACAGTGCCTGTTCTAAAGATCCTGTCAGAAGCTGCCTTTCTCGGACACTGTGTTGAAGAGGGAAGATGGATGCCTCTTTTGGGCCTATCTGGGAGAAGGGGATTTGTAGGGGCTACAATGTTTTCTGGGAAGTGAATTGGGATGCAATTCCCATCATTCGTCGGCCATCCTGCCCTAAACTCTATTTTGGGGCCTGTAATGTTATGGCCTGCTATTGGTAACTTTAAAAGGCCGAATGGCAGGCAGTCGTTTTCTAAAAAGCTGAGGGGAGGAGAATACAGGAATCCATTTTGTTTTCACAGAGCCAAGTGGGGAGGAATGTTGATGGTGCATTTTCCCCTCAGTGGGAAGAAATCCTGTTGTTTGAATGTAGAGGCCTGGATTCTGGGATGCTGGCTTTTTCCCTCAGTGGGAAGAAATCCTGTTGTTTGAATGTAGAGGCCTGATTCTGGGATGCTGGCTTTTTTCCCCTCAGTGGGAAGAAATCCTGTTGTTTGAATGTAGAGGCCTGGATTCTGGGATGCTGGCTTTTTCCCTCAGTGGGAAAAATCCTGTTGTTTGAATGTAGAGGCCTGATTCTGGGATGCTGGCTTTTTCCCCTCAGTGGGAAGAAATCCTGTTGTTTGAATGTAGAGGCCTGATTCTGGGATGCTGGCTTTTTTCCCTCAGTGGGAAGAAATCCTGTTGTTTGAATGTAGAGGCCTGATTCTGGGATGCTGGCTTTTTCCCCCTCAGTGGGAAGAAATCCTGTTGTTTGAATGTAGAGGCCTGGATTCTGGGATGCTGGCTTTTTTCCCCTCAGTGGGAAGAAATCCTGTTGTTTGAATGTAGAGGCCTGGATTCTGGGATGCTGGCTTTTTTCCCCTCAGTGGGAAGAAATCCTGTTGTTTGAATGTAGAGGCCTGGATTCTGGGATGCTGGCTTTTTCCCCTCAGTGGGAAGAAATCCTGTTGTTTGAATGTAGAGGCCTGGATTCTGGGATGCTGGCTAATCAGTGGCTATCAATGCCCTCTGTCTGGTGCCTTAGAATTTTGGAGTGGCGAGGCTGTCCAATCAAAGGACTTTATGCAAATAGCTGCCACATATCCGCCCTTCCGCCCTCCGCATACACACACACACATACACACATACAAACATTCCGTTTTATAAAGGTATACAGATAAGGGACATTTACAGAATTTTTCACAAAAATAAGGGACACTTCATTAAAAACTTGAAACTCAAACATTAGGTAGAAATAGTTTTATTAACAGAATAAGATAATGATTGAAACTCACAAAAGAAACTGACTTATACCCTCTTAACAGTACATGGTATGTTTCTGCATGCTTTGTCATGCAGGAAAAAACATTATTAGAACTTCCTTATTTTTTCCATCTGTATTTAGTACTTGACTTTGCTGACTTTAAAAGTGCACTGTCTAAACATTAAAATACATTTTATAAGACAGTACATCTTCATGATTATGTCAATAGTTAATGGTATAGTATAGTATGGGATGCACAGCATTGTATAGTATTGGGATACACAGCTAGGCCTATTTTAAGAGTAACTCTCAAGCAACCAGAAACTATCTTTATCCAACATGATCCAACATTCCCTTGGGTAACGGTTAATTAGTCTACTGTACTTTGAAAAAGTCCTGTATCGCTCTTCCGTCCAACGGGGACGCAGGCTGCCCTGCGAGTTGGAATCCCCGGGCAGGCATTGCCGCGGACACCACAGCACGCACCTTCCTCTGGTCAACCCCGCCCAGTCCTGTCCTGCTAGTCAAAAATAAGAGACAGGGCCTGAAAATAAGGGACACAAATTTTAGGGCCAAAATAAGGGATGTCTCTTAGAATAAGGGACATATGGGAACCCTATCGCTACCAGCTCCTCAGTAAACCAAGGAGCTGGTTTAGCTCGGTTACTCAAGAGGGGGCGTTCTGGAGCGATCGTGTCAATAGCCCTCGTCATCTCCCTATCCCAGAGAGAAACGAGAGCCTCAACAGGATCACTAACCGAGGAGGTGGGGAAATCCCCAAGAGGCGTCAGGAATCCATTCGGGTCCATAAGTCTCCTGGGGCGGACCGTTCTAATGGGTCCACCACCTCTGCAGAGGTGGAAAGGCACAGTGAGTCTAAACCTGACCAGGTGGTGGTCAGTCCATGGCAAAGGAATGGTGGTCAATTCCTCCACTCCGCCACCTTCCCATCCCTGACAGAAAACCAGATCTAACGTGTGTCCTGCACTATGGGTGGGACCTGATATTAGTTGAGACAGGCCCATGGTTGCCATGGCGGCCATGAAGTCCTGAGCTGCACCTGATAGAGTGGTCTCGGCATGGACGTTGAAGTCCTCCAGCACAATGAGCCGTTGGGACTCCACCGCCAGGCCTGAGACCACTCCGGCTAGCTCAGGTAGGGAGACTGTAGTGCAGCGGGGTGGTCGGTACACTAGCAGAATCCCTATCCTGTCCCGGTCACCAACCCTTAGGCCGACACATTCGAACGTGGTTGACTGCGGGATGGGGCACCTGGTCAAGGGGATGGAATCCTTATAGACCACTGCGACTCCCCCTCCCCGCCCTCCCGGTCTCGATTGGTGCTGTACGGAGTAACCCGGTGGGCAGAGCTGGGAGAGATTAACCCTCCCAGCCTCGTCCAACCAGGTCTCCGTTATACAAGCCAGGTCAGCTTGTTCTTCAAAAATTAGATCTTCTATTATTATTGTTTTGCCATTAACTGACCTGGCATTAAACAGCACCACTTTCAACCGGGAGGGGCCGCCTTCCTGGGTACTCAGCTTAACTCTGTCAGGAGCCCGATTTAAATTTATTAAAGTTCTCGCACCAATTTTTGGCCAAATTGGAAATTTAGAGCGCTCGCTTTTGAGTCGAATTGACAATTTAGATCCATCATGAATTCTAGGCCGAATTGACGATCTGGGTCTCCCTTTCCCGCATCTTCCCCTACCTGTCACCATCCCAATGGGAGCTCCCCGCCCGGGATCCATCCCTCCTGCCTGTTCCCTCCACATATGATTTGATTGAGCATCTGATAACAGATCTTGGTGTAGTGCATCCATGTACAATATCGATCTCTCTCTCGCAACTCCCTCCGCCCTGCAACTTTCGCTTCCCTCCAAGTTGCTCTGAATTATAAGCAGTGCACAAAGTGCAATTGCAGATCTAAAGTGCAGCACGTTTAGTCGCCACATAAGTCAAGTGGGAGACAATAATTACAATAAAGTGCAAGTGGTTTCTAGTGTGCAAAGTGCGAGAAGATAAAGTGCAGGAACACGGGGGAACTCAAATTAGGGATCAGGTCTAGCACAAGTTTGGTTAACACAGCAGAACAGTAGCAGCAGCTAAATGACAGTTTGTACAAAAGATGTGTCCGTAGGAAGCATAGCCACTATCTTGGGATTTGGGCGACTGCCCCCCAAGCCTTCTCTTATTCAGGCTAGACATGCCCAGCTCTTTAAACCGCTCCTCATAGGGCTTGTTCTCCAGATCCATGATCATTTGAGTCTCCCTTCTCTGGACACATTCCAGCTTGTCGATCTCTCTCTTCAATTGTGGTGCCCAGAATTGGACAGTGTGATTCCAGGTGTGCTTTAACCAAGGCAGAGGGGGAGCATGACTTCCCTGGACCTAGACACTATTCTCCTAATGTTGCAGGCCAAAATCCCATTTATTTATTTTTTTGCTGACGCATCACATTGTTGGCTCATGTTTAATTGTCCTGGGGGGTCCCGCAGGGATCAGTACTGTCTCTCATGTTGTTTAATATCTAAATAAAGACCGATTCAAAAGGGCTCTTTCATTCCTCTGTTCCCTGCCTGGATTCAAGGAGACCGATGCATACCGATGTTTGCCCTGTATACTTCGGTCTCTTTACTGCTATTTGTTTCACAAGCCTGAGTGACATTTTATTATACAGCAGGATACAGATTGGTTTAAATACTGAGGTAAAGCTTCTACTTACTCTGCTTATACACATTTACCAACCTTCACACAGAGGGCTTCCTGACGGCTCTTGGGGAATTTCCCGCCACCCTGGTCGGTGCTCCTGTCGATGCTCCGCTCTCTCACTGGAATGGGGAGACTGACAGGGCAATGGACACGATCGCTCCGGGACTTCCCGTCTCTCATCTCAGAGCTAGCCCAGCTCTTTGGTTCTCTGAAGAGCTGGCAGCGGTGAAGCATGAGAAGAGGAGACTAGAGGGTGCATGGCGCACATCTCAAAAGGAATCAGACCGAACATGGATATGTGCATATTTGTTGTTGGACACTTGCTTGGCCTCGCAGCCGTTGTCCTGTGGGGTCCCGCAGGGATCAGTACTGTCTCCCATGTTGTTTAACATCTACATGAAGCCGTTCACACTTTCTCCCAGTCAGGGACACCAGGTTTACAGGAGATAAAATAGATGCACCTTTTTAACATTATGCAAAAGTTTTAAATATAAATAAAATAAAATAAAACGTAGACCATTGGAAAGAAGAACAGCAAATATAGAAAACGCAGAACATGGAAGGTCTTTTTCCTGTGCAAGGCCCCAGTAAACAAAAGGATTTTCACTTGTCTACAAAAAGATAGCAAATTGTAGTTGCCTACTTTTTGGCAATAAGAGGGATATTGTCTGTCCGTCCATCCATTCCTTTCTCATTTAAATTCAATTATATACTGTAGTTTCACATATTGACAGGAGATTCCCACCTTTTATGAGCAAAGCTTGATGTTGAATTGTCTAAGTCAAAAATGTAGCTGATGAACAAACACTTAGGGACAAGGGCAAAACTTAGGGACATGGAATAAACAAATATTTTCCCCTTCTTTTGAAATGCGTAATGGGAAAATAATTTGGAAGAATCAGAGAGGAGGAGTGGGTCTGCTTATTTAGGTGGTTGCAATGTGGGTGTAAATTGCATTGCTGATTTGAAAATGTTTACACCTATACACTCATAATGTAGCCTGAAAAAAATCTGGGGAAGAAGGAAGAGCAGAGCTGTGAAGCACTCTCTTTCCTTATTCAAACTGAGGAAAGAAAGGCAGCCGTCCCTCCTCTCTCATCTGCCTCCTCCTCTTGCCGCACGTTGGGTGCCTTTCCAAGAAATTACCAACTCTGCTGTTCCTTTGATATATACAGTATTTCTCATCTCATCCCTACAGGCGGGCTTGTAAAACCTATTGAAGCAGCAAATTGGGAGTTATGGAACTCCGAGTGGCAAGTTTACCTCTCACCTAAAACGGCGCATGGACGTGCGGGCGCAAGGATGAGGAATCACGCAACAACTTCACTGCTCAACGTGAAATCAAAGGGTTTATTGAGTTAACACCAGCTGGTGGGGTTGCCAGCAGAACACGCTGCTAAAAAGGCAAGGGCCTCGGGCACCCTTAGCACAAAGTTCTTATACCATTCATGGCGGCATCTCACAAAAGCCCGCCCTCCTTCATGATCATTTCACAAACATCATTGGCTGGTGTTACAGAACATTTCATTAATCCAATAAAACATAGCATTTTCATTAGCATCACATCTTAAACCCCTCCTATGTGTTAGAACGATGAACATTTCTATGGTAGTCTTTCCCACAGTACAACTATCAGTGACTGGGACTCTCATGTTCCCAAATAGCAACATTTCGCTTCTGCCTCTCCTTGCCAGCAACGGAGGGGGCAGAATCCCTCTGCTCATGCGCAGTTCTTATCCATTTGGCACTGATGTCAACAAGCCTCACGCCTTGCACTGTCAGACCAATCTGAGCCTACGTTATCTCACGCTAGGCACGGGGTGTACTTTAGCAAATCACAGCATTGATTTGAAACACCAATCACAGTGTTACATTCACGGAGCAAGTGCCTGCTTGATTCTTGGCACAGAAACCCACTTTTCTAAGCTCTACACGTGTGCAGCATCACTCTTTGACTGTACTTCTGTTGGAAAGGTACCAAAACCGCTTTACTATTTGTTTAGGCAGGCCTTTGATGGGTAGGCCCGTGCGTCTTGGTTGTGCCACTACCTCAACTGTGTTTGTTGTTTTACTGTGTTGCTTGTTTTTAATTGTTCTTAACTTTCTGTATTTTATTGTGCCTTCGGCTCTTGTAAGCCGCCGCGAGCCTTCGGGAGTCGGCGGCATAGAAACCCGAATAAATAAATAAATAAATACATAGTATAAAAGCTGCCTCCATTTGGAAAAGTTACCACGTGCTCGGTGAAAGGAGAAAGGGAGGTGCGCACACGCATGGCAAGAGCAGTGATGGAGGCGCACGTCTCCCTCCCCACTGCTATCTCCCTTTCTCTTCCACTCGCGGTGCACAGGCCCCCTCTGCTCTCCGCACAGCCACCCAGCTGGGTAGCTGTGTGGAGAGCAGAGAGGGTGCATACATGGCAAGATAAGCCAAAGAGGGGCCAAAGATAAGCCAAAGTGGCGTACACATCTCCCTTTCTCTTTTTTTTATATATGGTTTTTTATTGATAAAAACACAAATACAACACAAAATGGAAACACAAGGGGCAACCAACATAAGGGTTGGTGGGACCGGGAAAGGGGAAGGGGAGGGGGAGGGAAGAGAAAGGGTGTGGAGGGGTTGGGAAGTGGTTACATTACACATACACAAAGAAAACAAAATTTGGACTTCACATCTCCATGCTTTTCTATCTGTGTTAATGTTACATATATCTTTGTTCGGAGGGGGTTACCTCCTTTAAAAATTAAAACCTTTTAGATCTCACATCTCCCTTTCTCTTCCTCTCGCTGTGCATGTGAATCTCTCTGCTTTCCGCATAGCAACCCAGCTGGGTTGCTGTGTGGAGAGAAGATGGAGCGCATGCATGGCAAGAGAAGGGGGAAGCGTGCGCCACTTCCTCTCACCATGCACGCACCCTCTCTGGTCTCATCACAGCAACCCTGCTGGAGGGTGCATGCATGCCGATAGGAGAGAGAAGTTGTGCTCCTCCTTCTCTGTTATTGCCGCGTGCGTGCACACCTCCCTTTCTCCTTCTTTTGCCGCAAGACGGCTTTTATACTAAGTGGGGGTGAGATGGGAAATACACATCAAAGGAGCAGCAGAGTTGGTAATTGCCTGGAAAGGCACCCGATGTGCGGCAACAGGTGAGGGTCCTGGCAGAAAGACTGGGAAATGAAGAAGGGCTTTTTTTCAGCCCAACGCCTTCCCGCCAGGGCCCTCACCTGAGTATAAGCCAAAGGGAGCTTTTTCACCCTAAAAAGGAGCTGAAAACTGTAGCTTATACTCGAGTATATACAGTATTTTTTTAAAAATAAGTGGCATGACAATCATATTTAACCCTCTGAAGGATTGTCGCAAGGAGCTTGCTTTCTGCTTCTCCAAAAACAGGACCTCAACTTAGGGATTTAAATGACAAGAAATAGTTCTCTACCAAATCTTAGGCAGAACTTCTCAAAGGGTTGTGTTTGATATCAGGTGTTTACCCACAAAGCCTGACCAGGGGAAAGTCAGCCCAGTCCCATGGTAATACCGGTGTCCAGAGAAGCAAAATAATTCAACCAAACAGTCCCAAGTGAAAGAAAGCCAAACAAAAACAAAAACAAAAAAGACTGAACAAGGGTTCAGAACCATGAAGAAAGTGGTCTAAGAGTTCAGTCCAAAGCCAAGCCAAACCCAACTGAAAATCAAGGGAATCACACTCTCGGGGAATGTTCAATGATAGCTTACAGCACCAGAATGTCCAGAACCTGCCATTTTCCTGTTGCAACACATTTTATTAGTTTCCCCCCCAGCTCTTTGGATGATTTCTCTCCTGTATGTAGTCCCCGTAGTGCGAGTCCCTTCCTGACTCCACACAGATGACTATACCCATGGCTTGGGACATTTATGTGTTGGTGCACGGTTCCTGTCGCAAGCCTGTGTGATACAATGCGATGGTGGATCTTTAACTGTTTGAAATAAAATATGGGTTGCTTACCTGTAACCATAGTTCCTTGAGTGGTCACCTGTGTATTCGTACATTTGCGCAATAACTTCGGAACCTTCTAGAGATTAATTTCAACTGAAGCCCCGCCCATCCCACTCCACCTCATATATAGCCAGTGGGAGGGGCTTCAGCCTTCAGTTCTCTCTCAATCGCGCAAAATGCGACCAGAGAAAACTAAAGGCATGATGAAGAGGGGAGGATGGGCGGGCATGTACGAATTCACAGATGACCACTCAAGGAACTATGGTTACAGGTAAGCAACCCATATTTGCCTTTTCGTGGTCAACTGTGAATACGTACATTTGATAGACTAGCGAGCTGTACTGACCTTGGTCAATGGGAGTCATGCCACCATAGAAGAAAGAACCGCTCTGCCAAAATCAGAGTTTCTGCGAGACGTCACGTCTAGCTTGTAGTGCATGATGAAGGTCGAGGGTGAAGACCACGCAGCCCCACGGCAGACTGCTTCAAGGGAAACGCCCCTCAGGAAGGCCACCGATGTCGACATGGATCTTGTCGAGTGGCACTTCACTTGTTGTGGAGGTGTCTTGCCAGCCATCTGGTAAGCCAGTCGAATAGTTGTGACAATCCAAGCTGAGAGTTGCTGGGATGAAACAGGAAGGCCACTGGCTTCCTTCCTGTACTTCACAAAAAGTCTTGGAGACTTTCACAAGGAAGTAGTTCTGTCAACAAAAGGCAAGGGCTCTGCGGACATCCAGAAGGTGTAGAGCCCTCTCTGTTGTTGTGGTAGGGTTCTGGAAGAACACTGGGAATACCAGCTCTTGAGATGTGTGGAAGCGGGACACGACCTTCGGAAGGAAGGAGACATCCGTGCGCAGAACCACTTTGTCTTTATGGAACCTCATGGAAGGAGAATCCACTCTCAAGGCGCAGAGCTCACTTGCTCTTTTTCCTGAGGTTATCGCTACGAGGAAAGCCGTTTTCCAAGAAAGGTAGGGTAAAGCCACCGTAGCAAGAGGTTCAAACGGTGGCTTTGAAAGTGTGGATAGGACAAGGTCGAGACTCCAGGCTGGAACGACCGGAGCAACAGGAGGCTTGATGTTGTGCATCCCTCTAAGGTAGAGCTTAACAACAGGGTCAACAAAACATAAAGAAAGGCCCTTCTTCCTCCTGAACCAGGATAACGCAGACAAGTAACACTTGAGGGAGGACTGGGAGAGACCTGCCTCGGAGAGGGAAACAAGGAAGTCCAAAATGGAAGATGTAGGCGCCCTTAAAGGGTCCACGCCTTTAGACGAGGCAAATTTAGAGAAACGGACCCATTTGTAAATGTAGAATCTTTTTGTAGAAGATTTATGTGCAGCCTCGATGATGGCCACTACTGGGGCGGAGAGGTCAGCCAGAGGGGTTAATCTGGGGGCAGGATCCGCCAGGCTGTGAGCTTGAGATTGTGAACCTCCGGGTCTTGCTGTGAGGATAGGAGGTCCACTCTGTTGGGGAGTCGAATGAACGTCCCCCCGAACATTTGCAGTAGTAGGGAGAACCACTGCTACCTCGGCCACCAAGGGGCGATAAGGATGCACCTGGCCCTCTGTATGTTGAGTCTGGATATCACCCTCAGTAGAAATGGGAAGGGAGGGAACGTGCATAGGAGATGTGTGTTCCACTGCAGGAGGAACGCATCCCCCAGGCACCCCTGAGAGAGGTTCCTGCATTTCCGGACACAAAATAGGGGGCACTTCGTGTTCCCCTGAGTGGCGAAGAGGTCTATCTGTGGCTCTCCCCAGACCTGAAACAGTTTGTTGGCCTCCTCGCAGTTCAGGGACCACTCGTGATGGGTTAATGGTGCCCTGCTGAGAGAGTCTGCAAGCACATTCTCCTCGCCGGGAAGGTGCAGGGCTACCAGATGTGTACCCCTGGCTACGCACCACTCCCAGATCTCGATGAACAGGTTCAAGAGTGTGCTGGAGTGAGTGCCCCCATTTGTTTATATAATACATTGTCGTGGTGTTGTCCGTCACCAGCTGGACAACTCTCCCCACGACTACCCTCTCGAAGGAGAGCAGAGCCTTTTTTACAGCCAGGAGCTCCAAGGCGTTTATGTGAAGAGCTCGTTGGCAATCATGTCGTCCGAGTGAGCCCCCCACCCCGTCAGGGACGAGTCCGTGGTGATTATCAGAGACGGGGATGGGGGATGGAAGGGGAGCCCAGCGCACACATTTTTCTCCCCCAGCCACCAATGGAGGCAATGTTTTACTTGGGTAGGAATAGACAGGCGGAGGTGCGGGTTGTCCAACAAGGGTCGGAAGACTGACAGAAACCAAGCCTGCAGCAGGCGGATGTGGAGCCTGGCATAAGGGGTTACTGAAGTAGTAGCCGCCATATGCCCCAGTATAACCTGTACTTGTCTAGCCTGGATAGAAGAGCTGAGGATGGCATCTTCGATCAGGGACCACAGAAGGGCAGAAAGGCCCTTTCCTGTAGGGAATCCAGCACTGCCCCTATGAACTGGATCCGACCAGCCGGGGTGAGCTGCAACTTCTCCAGCCCTAAAGACTGGAGAAGGGACAATGTGGTGAGCACACTATCTTGCAAATTATCCCGGGACTGCCCAACGATTAACCAGTCGTCTAAATACGGATAAACGGTAATCCGTCTAGTACGGAGGTAGGCCACGACTACTGCCATACACTTCGTAAACACCCGGGGGGCAGTGGAAAGTCTGAAAGGCAAAACATTGTACCAGTAGGCCCTACCGCCTACTAGAAAGGTTAGAAACCTGCGGTGACTAGGCACTATTGACAGGTGGAAGTACGCGTCCTTCAAATCAACCGTGGCTAACCTTTGTTGAGTAAAGGAAGGATAGACGACAGTGTCACCATACGAAACTTCTTTGAAAGCACAGATTTATTTACTTCTCTCAAATCTAAAATAGGGCGGAAACCGCCACCCTTTTTAGAGACCACAAAATAACGAGAAAACAGACAGGACCCATAAAGGTCTGGTGAAACAAACGAAATGGCTCCCTTCTGTAAGAGGGCAGTGATGTCTTCAGACAGAAAAGGGGAACTTGGAGTGGGTTGAACATGGCCCACTGGAGGCATAGAAACAAACTCAATACTGTAACCCTCCTGGACCATCCTGAGAACCCAGGAGTCAGAAGTGATTTCTGTCCAACTGTCAAAAAATAGCTGTAACCTGTCCCCAAACATGAGGAATATAACAGGGGTCTGAGAAGGGCCGACTAGGGCTTCAGGCGTCCTCAAGCCTGCAGGTGCAGGAGGAACTATTGTCGAGTCCTTGGCATCCGTGGCATCAAAGCTGCCGCTTGGAGGCGCCCCCCTGAGGCTTGTTATCCTGGTAGGACTGCTGCTTAGTCTTAGCTGAATAGTTCTGCCTATGGTAAGGCTGGTACCTCCCCGATGACCACGGGCGGTATCTAGACCCACCCCCAAAATTGTTTCCAAAAGTCTTATGGAGAAGGTTCTGCTGTGCTTGGGTACGTGGCCTTGGTTGGTAAGGCTGATACAAGAAGCCAAAGTTGTGTGCAGCCCGTCTGACCTCTTGTTTGTCCTTCAGATGAGTATCGGTGGAAGGATTGAAAACACCATCAGGTGCATTGGCAGGTCTTCGGCTAGATTCTTTCCCTCCTCCGATAGGGTGGATGCACGGAGCCACGCGTAATGCCTGATGGAGGTGGCAGTTGCAAAAATCTTGCCTGCCAACTCTGCCACGTGCTTGGCAACCTCCTTCTGTAGCTTGGCGCACAGCAGGGCTTCCGCGTGAAAGGCCTTGGCGAAGCGTTGATCCTCGGCCGGGAGCAGCTTCAGGAATGGGAGAATTTCCCCCCACAAATACTTCTGGTACCCGCTAAGGTATGTCTCATAGTGTGCAATGCGGGTGAAGAGGCCGCCGGCCTGATAGGCCTTCTTGCCCATAGCGTCCACGCGTTTTCTATCCCTATCGACGGGGGCGAGGGCAGCGCCCTTCGGTCACTTAGTCTTGGCCACTTCTATGACCAATGTGTTGGGCTTTTGTGGTCTGGCGACCCAGTCAGCCACGGAGAGGTCCACTTTGTATAGAGTGTCCAGTCGCCATGGGACCGCTGGGGCCGCATAAGGAGGGACGTCGGGCACATCAGTCAGCTTAAGCAGATACGGAAGAGCCGGTACTGCAGTTGATGAGGAGAGGGCCTGATCCTCCAAAGTAAACATGTGGTCTTGGACCACATCAGGAGCTTTAGTAGCTGGGAGTTCCAGGGCCTTAGAAAGTCGCCCCACCAAAGCAATGAATTTTGCGAAATCAGAGGGCATGGGTTGCTCCTGCTCCATGTCCCTGGCCCTCTGATCGGCTTCATGTTCATAGTCTAAGGGGCAGGCAGTATCAGCCTCAAATTCCTCAGGCAGGTCAAGGGATACAAGCTGAGAAGGCTGCATAGAGGGTGTGAGAGGTGCAGCCACCTGTAGCAATGGAGCTATGGGAGCAGGTGGGGTGCCAGCTGATACAGTTGAGTGGTAATGCAAGGGCTGACCCATAGGGGGAGCCCAAGACATCTGCACCTGAGGAGGAGGCATAGAGGAGGACACAAAAGGGAGGGGTAGGCTAACAAGCAGCAAAAACACAAAGGTGGAACCACAAGGGGATGACGCAATGCAAGCTCACAGGTGGTCACAATGAATCAAAATAGGATTTATCAATTCAATATATGAACAACAGTATCCAGCCCTTTGGATTTCAAGGGCTGATGTACCTAGTAGTGCTCGCCTTGATTTAATTAATTCAGCGACGCGCCCCGAAGAAGTGCCCGTTCAGGCACGAAAACGGCGAATAATTGCTGGCACCTCCAAGGATTTTCAAGCCGTTCGGCAAGGTCCCGGCTCTCCTTCAACCATTGAATTCGTTTCCTGCTTATTTTCCCTGCGGACCCAGTCGCTGGCTGGTTACATCTACCTTAAGTTTTACGACAATTTATTATTTGCTTTGGGCTTGTTTACGTATCTTGATGACGCCTCTCACCGCGCCGCCAGTCGCACTCCAGTGACGTGGCTAGTGCGCCACGGAGCCGGCACCTCCAGTCGCGCCCTTGTGACGTGTCTCCAGCGTTCCGGCCCGGATTTGTCTTTTGTTAACCTTGACCACGCTCAGCCTACCTTTCATCCCTGGACTTCCCATTCCTGTCGTGAGTAACACAGAACTGCACATTATCCTGGACTTCTGCCCTTGTTGCCCGTTTCTATGGACTTGATGTCATTTGATTATTGTGTACTCGCGTAACCAGGCTGTGATATCCTATATACTGGCTACTATTGCATGCGTTCTTTATTCTATACTACTGTCGATATACTGTTGTTCATATATTGAATTGATAAATCCTATTTTGATTCATTGTGACCACCTGTGAGCGTGCATTGCGTCATCCCCTTGTGGTTCCACCTTTGTGTTTTTGCGGCATAGAGGAGGAGCCAGGGGAGCAGTGGGCAGAGGAAAATAGAGGTACTGCGGGGTCAGTTGCCAGTAGCCAGCTGGAGGTGGAGGAGGAGCAGCTGACGTTGACGGGATGGCAACCACCTCTCTGGAGCATCGGTGCTTGCGGCCTCTATCCCTCCTGGGAGAGGCCAGTGGAGGCGCTCGAGCTAGGCGATAACGAGTGATCTCGGTGGTGTCTGTGTGTCCCGCGGCTCGCGCACCAGGATGGAGGACATGCTCGAGCCTGGGACGGAGCTGTTTCCCGCGATGGGGAAGGCATGGGCATCGGTCCCAGAGACAGGCTGGCTGACTGGGAGGGCCCCGATGCCGGGGGCTCAGGAAGCTCCACCTCAGGCAGGTCTGCCTCCACGGAGACTGAAGCCATTAAGGTAGACATTGCCGGGGAAAAGGCCTCATCTTCGAGATGGGTGCCGAGGAGGACAGTCCTGCGCATGCCCCAATTGCGCGTCATCAGCCGCCGCCATTTCCAAAGCCCCTGCCTGCACCACTGGTGGAGGACCTTGGGCTAGAAGAGAGGGAGTTTTTCCCGCCACAGAAGCTGCGTTTTCAGCAGCACCAGAAGGACGGCGCCATCTTTGTCAGCATTCTTTGCCTTTTTTGTCTTCTTCTTGCCCACGGCCGCCATTTTGGCGGTTCCTGAGGGGCGAGTCACCATTTTTTAAAAAGAGGTACCCCCTGTTCCCTGGGGGGCAGCCAGGACTGGGGGGGCAACCGGGGCCTCTTGCAGAGCTGTTAACTCCGGAAATTGGAGGGGTGGCGGGGAGGGCATAAGGGCCCTCTCATACATAGCCGCCTTCATGTGCAGGGCCCGGTTCTTGCGGGTTTGGGGAGTGAACGCCATACAAATGCACCCCTGGGCCAGATGCCCCTCGCCCAGATAGGCCAGGCACAAAGCGTGGCCATCATTGTTGAGAAAAAGATTGGGGCAAGAGGCACAGGAATCAGTTCAAGAGTTAGGATCAAAGAGTAGAGGATAGTCAAAAGTCCAATCCAAAAATCGAATAGGGATAGCTAGTCTAAGAGCAAAGGTTCCTCCGTACTGCTTTTCAGCACGGAGAGAAATAACTGAAGGCTGAAGCTGCTCCCGCTGGCTACATATGAGGTGGAGTGGGATGGGCGGGGCTTCAGTTGAAATTAATCCCTAGAAGGTTCCGAAGTTATTGCGCAAGCGCACGAGATATTAAATGTACGTATTCACAGTTGACCACGAAAAGGCAACTGATGTTACATTGTTTGAACCTGTTTGTCTGCGTGAGCTACCCTACATAGTGGATTACTGGATTACATCATCCCTCGCAGCCCCTCCGCATGGTGCTTTTGTACCTTTTAGTACCTACCAGCTTACAGCAACGGGACTCTAAATCGCGATTGCGATCTTCGCACAGCACACGAACTAGGTATCAATTTATCCCCCCCCCCCCAAGGACTCGGTAGGCTGCTTTTCGGCGTCAAACATATGCTCCGTCCATCGCCGTGGACAGCTTCCGACGGATCCTATTATCGGCAATTGATTGCTTAGGCCTGGAGATCGCCTGTTACTTCCGTAGCCATACGATCCCATTGAGGGACATCCCCCACGGATCCATCTCTTGACCTTCGATCAGTACAGCCTGAAGACTCCAGCCATGACGCCGCAAGGTTCCCTTCCGTAGCATAGCCGCACGCCCATAGGGACGCTCTACTTTCTCGCCTTTGGATTTCTACCAAGGCAATTTTGAACATTTCCACACAGATTGTGGAATCCCTATCATTTGGATTTTACAGCTCCGTTCGGCTCCTATCCATGAACTGTGTATTATCCACTCCACATGAGTCATACACTTACTTACATTCATACCTAGGGGACGGATCAGATAGAGACCGGTTCTCTATCTAGAGTATATTGCATTGCCTGCCAATATTTATGACATTTGGATTATTATGTGGTGTCTGCACCTAAATGATACCTTAGTATGATATTTCTGTGCCTGCATATTCGATTGCTTTCATTTGAGTGGTACTTTAATAATTGTATATATAGGGGTCTGTTCCTGTTTAGCATATACCCTAGCTTTCTTAGGGATATTGCCCATCCACAGACTAGGTTCAATTAATGATGTATGATTAAGAATGTACTGACAGTTGTTATGATCCATATTATTAGCATTTAGCTATTGGCAATTTGCACTGTGGAACATTTATTGGATTATTGCGGTTACCTTTTACTGTCCAAGGGTGCAGCCTACAGTGTTTTTGTGTTTCTTTGATAAGGCATCCCAATTGTGTTTAGTATGGAGAGAGGCCACCATTACCGCCATGCACTTTGTAAACACACGGGGCGCTGTGGCTAGACCAAAGGGCAAAACGTTAAACCATTATGCTCTGTCCCCAATCATAAACTAGAGAAATCTCTGGTGGTGTGGAGAAATCAAAATGTGAAAGTAGGCAAGTCAATCATGGCAAACCAAACACCTTTATTCAACAAGGGGAGGATGGAAGACAGGGTAACCATTCAAAACTTCTTTGGTAACACAAACTCATTAACTCCCCTCAAATCCAAGATGGGTCGGAAGCCACCATCCCGTTTGGACACTACAAAATACCTGGAGAAAAACACGAGTGATACAAACTGGAAACTGGGGAGATAGCCCCTTTTGCAACAAGGCCTTAACCTTGTCAATCAATACTGGAGAGCTCGGGGTTGATTTGAGTTGGCCCACGGGGGGCAGACAGATAAATTCAATAGAGTAGCCCTCTGAACAATACTAAGAACCCACGAGTCGTTGGTGATCTTAGCCCACTCGGAATAGAACTGCCCCAATCTATCCCCAAATAAGAGATAATCTAAACAAACTTTGGGGAAAACGTTCAAAACTGGTTGGCAGAACAGGCCCTGATCTCCTGTGGTGTGGGGAGTTTTATCCAGGGTGACAGGAGAGTTTATGTCATCAAAGACACTGCTTGGAGGCGGTCTGAAATTCGGGGCTGGCCTGGAAGGGCTGTTGACATGGCTTGGTGGCATATGGCTTCCTGCGGGCTCCTTGGTAACAATTGGTAGACCAGGATTGGCCCCTAAATCCCCCTTGAAAGGAATTCCCAAAATTCTTACGGTAAGAATTGGAGGGAGGCTGCCAACTCGGTCTTGGTTGATAATAAGGCTGCGTAGGTGTCGCCCTCTAGGCCCTTGGAAACCTCCCTTGATAAACCACAGAGTCCAGCTGAGGTACAACAGGTTTATTTAGAATAAATGGATAAAGAAAAGAGGCTAGGAGTCTCTCTAAGTTGCCAATAAAAGGGCAACGGTAAAATAGCAGCAATTGGTTATAGTCCCGTGGCAAACAGGATTCAAGCAGGATACAAAAGGCAAAGTCTTTCTGTAGCAATCAGGAACAAAGCAGGCAAGGCAAACGAAGGCCCAAGTGGGCTAGATCCAAACAGCCAGCGTGCTGGACAGGCAAAGTCTTAGCAGGAAGGCCGCAAGGCCTGTTCAAGAATCCATGATCTCTGGGATGCAAAAGTTGGTTCGAGATGGGAAGCCCATTCAGGACCAAACGGTTATAGTGTCTTAACCCTTTGAACTGTGCGACGTAGTTGCGTCGAACATCACAGTTCCCATGATGGGCTACAGCTGTTGTTTGGCTGATCTCAGCAGCAAAGTTATGTGAGCCAATTAGTGCCCACATCTGTGAAAAGGAGTTTACCCAACTTCTGGTCTCCACCGTCTCTGCTTATCGCGGGGAGTAGCTGCCGCGTCCTTGACTGTTTGAACCAGCCTGTTTGGTATTAAGTTCACTTGGGAAAGGCAGACAGGCTTGGAGGATTTTTGGATCCCAACATGGCTGCAGTGTAGTTCTGGGGAAACTAGGGAAACTGAGGCCTGGGGCCTGACACCCCCTCCCCTCTTATGACTGCCCTCCTGGCCTGCAAGTGGCCCGGGCTTAGAAGGGTAGGCCCTATGGAACTGTTCTAGTAGCTCATCTGCATGAATGTCTTTAGCTGGAATCCAGCATCTTTCTTCTGGGCCGTAACCGACCCAGTCAATCAGATATTGTAGCTGGCAGCGAAACAGGCGAGAATCTAAAATTTCCGCCACCTTGTATTCTTCCTGTCCATCAATCAGGAGAGGATGTGGAGCCAACTTACCCTCTTCCGGGCGGACCTCATTCGCCAGCTGCAATAGTGAGCGATGAAACCCCAGGTGAATCCGCATTCCCCTGGGAAGCTGGAGCTTGAAGGCGACTGGGGAAATCTTGGCCACTATTTTATAAGGTCCCAAAAACTTGGCCCCCAGATTGCGACAAGGCCTTTGTAGAGCCAAGTGGCGGGTTGACAACAACACGCGATCCCCCACTTGAAGTGTAGGCCCCTCCTGACGATGGCGGTCAGCCATTCTCTTGTAGTCTTCCTTGGCTTGTTCTAACTGAGTTTTCAGCACATCTTGTACTGCAGTTAGTTCTTGTAGCCAATCTTCGGCGGCAGGAACGTTTCCGGGTTCTACTATAGCTGGGTAGAACCGAGGATGGTATCCCAGGTTGGCAAAGAAGGGCGTCTCCTTGGTGCTGTCATGAACAGAGTTATTGTAAGCAAATTCGGCCAAGGACAACAAAGCGGCCCAGTCGTCTTGTTGATAGTTTACATAGCACCTCAGATATTGTTCCAAAGTCGCATTGGTGCGTTCGGTTTGGCCGTCCGTCTCGGGGTGATGAGAGGACTACGTCCAGGCCTCAATTCCCAATAAGCGTTGAGTGGCCTTCCAAAATTGGGAGGTAAATTGACTACCTCGGTCTGTAATTACACTCTTGGGCAGACCATGGAGCTTGAACACATGATGGAGGAATAAGTCCGCCGTCTCCTTGGCGGTGGGCAGGCCAGGACAAGCAATGAAAGGAGCCATCTTGGTAAAACAGTCTACAACCACCAGAATGGTGGCATTTCCTTGAGAGGTTGGCAGGTCGGTGATAAAATCAGCAGACAACATCTCCCAGGGCCGGCTTTGGGTGGGCAAGGGTTGTAACAGTCCCTGGGGCTTGCCCACCATTGCCTTGGACCTTTGGCACACTGAGCAAGTGGTCACATATTTCTCCACCTCCCTCTGAATCTTGGGCCACCAAAAATCCCTGGAAACTAGCTGAATAGTTTTAACCAGTCCGAAATGCCCTGCAGGCTTGCTATCATGACACAGCTTGAGGATTTCTAGCCTCTCGGGCCCCGGAGGCACGTAAACTTGATTACGGTGGCATAAAAGTTCATTTTGGACACTGAACGCATACTGCACCTCCTTACCCAGTTGCTCTTTCACCCACGTGGGTCTTCTTCCTGCCTCAAACGAATCCGAGCATCCAGGGGAAGTACATCTGGGGGCCGGGAAGAGTCACTGCGCACCACCTGAGGCGGGGCGCCCGAAGGCGCTACCTCTGACACCGCGGCAAAATTCTCAGGTTGCAGAAGCTGGGAATCAGGGCTGTCGTTTTGGGCGCGAGTATATTCCGGCTTCCTGGAAAGCACATCGGCCTGCTTAGTTTGAGCGGGCGTAACATAGTGGATCTTAAAGCGAAAGCGCTCAAAAAACAGGACCCAACATTGCTGTCTTTGATTGAGTTTTTGAGCCGCTTTTAAATGTTCAAGATTCCGGTGGTCAGTGTGCACTTGCACCTCATGTTGCGACCATTCAAGCCAGTGTCACTAAAACTGAAAGGCCGATTTGATAGCCAACAGCTCCTTCTCCCAAATCGTGTAGTTCCTTTCAGGGGCTGTAAGCTGCCTGGAAAAATAGGCAGAGGGTAGCCAATCTTCTCCCTGTGGTTGAAACAAAACCGCTCAGATGGCTACATTGGAAGCATCCGATTGCACCCAGAAAGGCTTCTTTGCGTCCGGGTGCTGCAGCACAGGCTGGGAAACAAACCGTTCTTTTAACTGCTGGAAGCCGTCCTCCGCCGCCTCAGTCCAGCAGAAAGGGGCCTTTCCTCTCAAACACTGTGTAATGGGCTCAGAGCACTTGGCAAAGGAGGGAATGAACTTGCGATAATAGTTAGCAAATCCCATGAAGTGCTGAATGTCTTTTTTACTGCTTGGAGATTCCCACTGTACCACGGCCTCCACCTTGACAGGGTCCACAGCTATTCCCTGGGCCGAGATACAGTGTCCCAAAAAGTCTACTTGGTCCACATCAAAGACACGTTTCTCTAATTTAGCATAGAGTCCATGATCTCGGAGTCTCTGCAGCACACCTCTCACGTTTTGATCATGAGATTTTTGATCTGGGCTGTAGATCAACAAGTCATCAAGATAACAAAGCAGGAAACGGTTTAGATAGTCTCTAAAGATGTCATTCATGAAATGCTGGAAGGTGGAGGGAAGGAGGAGGGAGCATTACACAATCCGAAACTCATTACCAGGTATTACGGCTCTCTTCAGGCTTAGAAGGATGGGCGCCATATTGACGGCCCGTTGCCCTAGTCTTTTAAGACTTGTTCTTTGGGAGAGATGCCATCTTGGGAGTCGTTATAGGCACCACTGGGGTCTCCTGAACAGCGGTCACCTCAGAGAACTGATGAGGGGGAACCGATGGCATGAGGGCTTTTTCGTAAAGCGCTGCGTTCAGATGCAGGGCTTGATTCTTCCTAGTTTGGGAAGTGAAGCCCTTACAAATGGGGCATCCTTGGGCAAGATGTCCCTTTCCCAAGCACGCGAGGCACAAATCGTGACCATCGTTGTCAGTGAAGAGCTTGGGGCAACCAGCACACCTCTTAAACGCGGTCATGACAGACATATTGAAATTGCTAGGCCAAAGGGAGAAGTCGTAAATCAGTCCAAATCAGGATAGGAGAAGACTCACAGTCGATAGAACGGTCCAGGTCAGAAATGGAGCTAGTGGGAATTATTAAAGACAGTCCGGTCAGTATAGAAATTAGTCCAATAGCAAAAAAGAGCACAAAGGTTCTCTGCTGCTGCTTTTTGAGCGCGGAAAGAGAGAACTGGAGGCTGAAGCCCCCCCACTGGCTATACATGCTGTCGGGACAAAAGGGCGGGGCTTCAACTGAGCTCCTTAGGTTCCGAAGGCTGTTGCGCAAGCGCAAACATATCACATGTACATATTCATAGTGATGACGACAGGGTAAAAACATTTCCCACATTTATTTCTTTTTTAACCTGTGTGAATTCTGTGGGGCTTCCTAAGGGATGAAGTGTGAGTAAAACATTTCCCACAATCCATGCATTTGTGTGGCTTTTCTCCTGTGTGGAGTTTTTTATGCTTCATCAAGTCTGAACTGCAAGCAAAATATTTCCCACATTCCTGGCACTGATATGAATTCT
Source organism: Anolis apletophallus (assembly GCA_030556195.1). Lineage (NCBI taxonomy): Eukaryota > Metazoa > Chordata > Lepidosauria > Squamata > Anolidae > Anolis > Anolis apletophallus. The sequence goes on along the minus strand of JARBWK010000001.1, from coordinate 206,249,789 downwards.
CTTCAGTGCGATGACTTTTGTGCCTCACAAAAGCTGAACAATCAGCAAAACATTTCCCACACACTTGGCATTGCTATGGCTTCTCTCCTGTGTGGAGTCTTTTGTGGCTCACCAAGTCTGAACTGCGAGCAAAACATTTCCCACATTCCTTGCATTGGTATGACTTCTCTCCTGTGTGGAGTTTTTTATGCCTCACCAAGTCTGAACTGTAAGCAAAACATTTCCCACACTCCTGGCATTGGTATGGCTTCTCTCCTGTGTGGAGTCTTTTGTGGCTCACCAAGGCTGAACTGTAAGCAAAACATTTCCCACACTCCTGGCATTGGTATGGCTTCTCTCCTGTGTGGAGTCTTTTGTGGTTCAACAAGTCTGAACTGTAAGCAAAACATTTCCCACACTCCTGGCATTGGTATGGCTTTTCTCCTGTGTGGAGTCTTTTGTGGCTCACCAAGTTTGAACTGTCAGTGAAGCATTTCCCACACTCCTGGCATTGGTGTGGCTTCTCTCCTGTGTGGAGTCTTTTGTGGCTCACCAAATGTGAACTGCGAGCAAAACATTTCCCACACTCCTGGCATTGGTATGGCTTCTCTCCTGTGTGGAGTCTTTTGTGGCTCACCAAGGCTGAACTCTGAGCAAAACATTTCCCACACTCCTGGCATTGGTATGGCTTCTCTCCTGTGTGGAGTCTTATTTTGTGGCTCACCAAATGTGAACTGAACGAGCACTAACATTTCCCACACTCCTGGCATTGGTATGGCTTCTCTCTTGTGTGGAGTCTTTTGTGGCTCACCAAGGCTGAACTCTGAGCAAAACATTTCTCACACTCCTGGCATTGGTATGGCTTCTCTCCTGTGTGGAGTCTTTTGTGCCTCACCAAATGTGAACTGCGAGCAAAACATTTCCCACACTCCTGGCATTGGTGTGGCTTCTCTCCTGTGTGGAGTCTTTTGTGCCTCACCAATTGTGAATTGTAACCAAAACATTTCCCACACTCCTGGCATTGGTGTGGCTCCTCTCCTGTGTGGAGTCTTTTGTGACTCACCGAGTGTGAACTCTGGATAACACATTTCCCACATTCCTGGCTTATGAAATCCTCAGTTCTTTCAAAGATTTCTTCTTGTCTTAGATCTGGCAGTTTGTAATCAGCAATACATTTTGCTGACACTTTCCATTTACAATGGCTTTTTCCAGCACTGAGTGTCTTGTGAAGTACAAGTCCCATATTTTGCGTAAAACACTGTCCACATACATTGCATTTGTAGGGCCTTTCTCTGGCAGAAGCTCCATCTTCTCTGTGGGTTTGCTGGCATCTAGGGAGGCTGCCATCATGTCCCAAATGCTTCCTGTGTTTGGTGTTCCAGTTATCTGCTGTGAAGAAGGACAGAAACAATCATTCCTCAAGGTGAGTGATAAGAATTCTAGAAATGGTATAAGAAAGAGATTGAAATCATATTTTATACCACATAGATATGGAGGAAATATGGGTTGCTTACCTGTAACCATAGTTCCTTGAGCGGTCACCTGTGAATTCGTACATGTGATATCATTTGCCCTTGCGCAAACAGCCTACGGAACCTTCTGGAAGGAATTCTAAAGAGCTCAGCTGAAGCCCCACCCATCCATCCCCATAGCATATATAGCCAGAGGGAGGGGCCTCAGTTCTCTCTCCAGTCGCAAAACACAACAAAGAAAACGGAAGGCATGACGAGAGGGGAGGATGGGTGGGCTGTACGAATTCACAGGTGACCACTCAAGGAACTATGGTTACAGGTAAGCAACCCATATTTACCTTTTCGTGGTCAACTGTGAATACGTAGATACGATAGATTAGCGATATACTGACCTTGGTTGTTGGGAGTCATGCCACCGCAGAGAAGAGGACTGCCCTTCCAAAATTTGTCTGTTTCCTGGATGCCACATCCAGTTTGTAAGACGAACGTGTGATGAGAAGACCACGTGGCCGCATGGCACACTGCATCAAGCGGAACGCCCCTCATGAAAGTCACCGATGTAGAGACCGCTCTCGTAGAGTGGCCCTTCAACTTTTGTGGAGGCTCTTTCCCCGCCATACGATATGCCAGGCGAATTGCCAGGACAATCCAGGACGAAAGGCGCTGGGAGGATACAGGAAGGCCACCGGCATCCTTCCTATACTTCACGAAAAGTCTCGGGGACTTTCTAATGGAAGCAGTTCTGTCAATATAGAAAGCCAGAGCCCATTGGACATCGAGAAGACGCAAGCCCCTCTCCCCAGGCGTAGTGGGGTTCTGAAACAGGGAAGGTAATACTAGTTCCTCAGACATGTGGAACCTCGAAACCACTTTGGGGAGAAAGGAGATGTCTGTTCTCAACACCACTTTATCCTTGTGGAATTTAGTATAAGGGGAGTCAGTTCACTCACACACCTAGCCGATGTAAGGCAACTAGAAACGCTGTCTTCCAAGATAAGTAAGGTAACTCAACTGAAGCCAAAGGCTCAAAAGGCGGTCTGGAAAGTGCTGACAAGACCAGCTCAAGGCTCCAAGGAGGAGTAACAGGAGCAACCAGTGGATTGATGTTCTGAAAAGCCTTAAGGAAAAGTTTAACTATCGGGTCTGCAAAGCAAGAAGAGAGGTCTGCTCGTCTTCGATACCATGAAATGGCCACCAGATAACATTTTAAGGAAGACTGTGATAAACCTTTCTCAGATAAGGAAACAAGAAAATCTAGTTTCAATAACGTTTCAACCCCTGCAAGCAAAACTGGGGAGGCAGGCGTAGACCTGAGTTGGCCCACAGGGGGCAGGCAAATAAATTCAATGAAATAGCCACCCCGGATGATACTAAGAACCCACGAATCGTGGGTGATGTCGGCCCACTCCGAATAGAAGTGTCCCAGCCTATCCCCAAACAACGGAGAGTCCAAACAATGAACAGGGGAAACATCCAAACATGGGTATTGAAAAACGTCTTGAACCCCTGCAGAATGGGGGGATTCCATCAGGACAGCAAGGGGGTCTGTGTCATCAAAGGCGCCGCTTGGAGGAGGTCTGAGACTTGGAGTTTCTCTGGTACTCTTGCTGACGTGGCCTGGCTGTATACGGCTGTCTACGGCCCCCCTGATAATGGTTGTTGGGCCAGGACTGGCTCCTAAAGCCCCCTCGGGAAGAGTTTCCAAAATTCTTATGGGAAGAACTGCCGGAAAGTTGCCATCTCTGCCTCGGCTGATAGTAGGGCTGTGTAGGGTATCTGAAGCGGTGCGCTGCTTGGCGGGCCTGTTGTTTGTCCTTGAGATCGGCATCTGTGCCTGGGTTAAAGACCCCATCGTGATGCATGGGAAGGTCCTCTGCTAGGGCCTTCCCTTCCTCCAATAGTGTGGAGGATCTAAGCCAGGGCTGTCCAACTTCTAATTGGCCAAGGGCCGGAATTCAGGTCACTGATGACCTGGGGGCCGTCCCCGGCCACGCTCCCGGCCACGCCCCCAGCCACGTGGCTCCCCGCGGCATCTCCCTCTCTCTCAAAGTGTCAGAACAACTGTTCTGACGCTTTGGGAGAGAGGGAGGCACCGCGGGGGACCCCCCTCCCTTCCAAGGCATCACGGCAGCCTGGATGGCTCGCGGGGGACGTAAGAACCGGCGCTCGCTTCCCCTGCGAGCCATCCAGGCCCGGGGCTTTCACCCGGCTCTCGCGCACCTCTGGTCAGAGGGGCCGAGAGAGCCGGGCGAAAGCTCTCCTGCAGGCCTGGATGGCATGGGGGAAGCAAGAACCGGGCGCTCACTTCCCTGCGAGCCATCCAGGCTTGCGGGAGGCTTTTCGCCCGGCTCTCACGTCCCTCTAGTCAGAGGGGCGAGAGCCTGGCGAAAGCTCTCCCGCAGGCCGGGGGAAGCAAGAACCGGCGCTCTCCCTGCAAGCCATCCAGGCTTGGCTTCGCTCGGCTCTCACGTCCCTCTGACCAGAGGGACGCGAGAGCTGGGCAAAGCTCTCCCGCAGGCCTGGATGGCTCGTGGGGGAAGCAAGAACCGGGCGCTCGCTTCCCCTGCGAGCCATCCAGGCTTGCGGAAGGCTTTTCGCCCGGCTCTCACGTCCCTCTGGTCAGAGGGACGTGAGAGCCGGGCGAAAGCTCTCCGCAGGCCTGGATGGCTCGTGGGGAAGCAAGAACCGGGCGTTTGCTTCCCCTGCAAGCCATCCAGGCTTGCGGGAGGCTTGTTGCCTGGCTCTCATGTCCCTCTAGTCAGAGGGACGGGAGAGCCGGGCGAAAGCTCTCCCGCAGGCCTGGATAGCTCGTGGAGGAAGCAAGAAACGGGCGCTCGCTTCCTCCGCGAGCCATCCTCCTCCTCCTTCCCCGGCGCCGCGGCGATCGGGACACCAGCAGCGCCGTGAAGGAGGAGGAGGAGGAAGGATTCCTCCTCCTCCCCTCCCTCCCCCCCCAGCGCTGCGAACCGGATCGTAGTGGCGGGCGCGGAGAGCGGGACGGAGGGGGCGGTGCAGGGAGGAGCTGGCTCCCTTCCTTCTCCCTGCCCCGCCTCCTCCCCCTGGCCGCCTCTTTTTAAAAAAATTGTTTAAATTTTTTTTAAAAAAAATAAACAATTTCAGGAGGGTAGCGGAGTTAGCGGGGGCCGTGTCCAACAGGCTGGGGGGCCGTATACGGGCCACGGACCGCCTGTTGGACAGCCTTGATCTAAGCCAAGCATAGCGGCGCATGGATGTTGCATTGGTGAACAGCCTGCCCGCAGACTCTGCCATATGCTTGGCAAGGTCTTTTTGGAATTTCGCCAGGAGCACAGCCTCTGCGTGAAAGGCCTTGGAAAACCTTTGATCACCAGCCGGGAGTAGATCAAGGAAGCGGAGAACTTTGTTCCACAGATAAGTCTGGTAGCTGCTCATGTATGACGCGTAGTGCGCCATACGAGCAAATATGCTGGCAGACAAATGAGCCTTCTTGCCCATTGTATCAATTCTCCTCCCCTTGTCAACTGGGGCCAGTACAGCACCCTTGGCCCACTTTGCTTTCGCCACATCAACTACAACAGTGTTCGGCTTCTGTGGCTGTAGGACCCAGTCAGCCAACGACAAATCCACTCTATACAGGGTTTCCACTCTTTTTGGGATTACCTGCACAGAGTAGGGAGGCACCTCTGGAATATCTGCTAATTTAAGCAAGAATGGAGAGGGCGGAACAGCCGTGGACATGGATGGAGCCTGTTCTTCAGTAGTCCAATTAGGGTCCTGAACAGAGTCCACAGTCTTAGGAGCAGGGAGCTCCAGGGCTTTCATCATGCGCCCCATAGCTGAGATGAATTTAGTAAAATCAGAGGGGGCAGGGAGCTCTTGATCAATGTCCTTAAACTCCTGCTCCCCCTCATGGTCGGTATCCAATGATACCATGTCTACAGTGGCTCCTTGGTCAGTAACAGGAGCATAGATGGACACATTGCCCAGTTCAGGAGCCCTAGACCCAACACAGGGGTGGAAGGGACACAGGGAGGAACAGCTGGGGCCGGTATGGTGGCTGGGAACACAGGAAGTGCTGTCGGTATTGAAGTGGATGAATGGGCCCGACTAGCCCATTGCGGGAGCCCACTGAGGAACAGCTGGAGGACCCAATGGGGCAAAATAGACATAGTGCGCCTGTTGATTTACTTGCCAGAATCCTTGATCAGCAGCTGGCAGGGGAGCTGGTGGGGCAGCCGCTGGGTCAGCCTGTAAGGAAGCTGCTGGGGCCGCCAATAAGGGAGCTGCTGGGGCCCCCCTCCTGGCAGGGGAAGGGGATTGACGAGGTTGCTTCCTCCCTCTTGCCCTCCTAGGTTCAGGGGAGGAGGAGGAGCTTGATTGGCCCGAAGAACGACATCGGCGGTACCGATCGGAGCCTCGGCTGCCATGCCGAGAGGGAGCCCTTGCACGGCGCTCCTTGGCTCCACCCCTAGGAGAAGGGGCTGGGGCTGGCAACAGGAACTGCCCCTGCACAGGCGGGGAAACCTCGGGCTCGAGATCTTCGGCTTCAGCAGCTGGTGTCTCAGCATCCACCGGCACCGAGGGAGAGAGCAAAGGCATTGCTGGGGACGGCCTCTCATCTTCCAGAGGCGTCCCTGCCCGAGCTGAGCGCTCCTGTGCTTGCGCAGGGGGCGTGCTCACAGGCGTCATGATCTGCGTAGGCTGCGCACTCACTGCAGGAGACTCCCGAACGGGTAAGGAAGAGCCAGTTCCCGCCAAAACGGTGCTGTTGTCACCAGGCTTAGAAGGCTGGGCGCCATTTTGACGACCCGTCGCCTTAGCCTTTTTTGCCTTTTTCTTCTGGAGAGACGCCACCTTGGGAGCCGTTACAGGCACCACAGGGGTCTCCTGAAGAGCCGTCACCTCTGAGAATTGGGGGGGGGGGGCTGCAGGCATTAGGGCCTTCTCGTAGAGGGCGGCTTTGAGGCGGAGGGCTTGATTTTTCCTCGTCTGGGAGGTGAAGCCCTTGCAAACAGAACACTCCTGGATCAAGTGCCCTTCTCCTAAACAGGCCAGACAGAGATCGTGGCCATCGTTATCAGGAAAAAGGTTAGGGCACCCAGTGCACCTCTTAAAACCTGTAGTGGCAGACATATTGGAATCTCTAGGCCAGAAGAGTAGTCGTGAAACAGTCCAAATTCAGGGTCAGAGAGAAACTCACAATTGAAAGACAGTCCGGTTTATCAGGATGGATCAGGCAGTCCAATGGTCAGTTTAGAACAAAGATCAGTCCAGTATTCAAACGCTAAAAGAGTACGAAGGTTCTCTGCTGTCTGCTTTCGAGCGCGGAAAGAGAGAACTGAGGGCTGAAGCCCCTCCCACTGGCTATATATGCTGTGGGGATGGATGGGCGGGGGTTCCGCTGAGCTCTTTAGAATTCTTTCCAGAAGGTTCCGAAGGCTGTTTGCACAAGCGCAAATGGTATCATACGTACGTATTCACAATTGACCACGAAAAGGTAAAAGACGATATAAATGCTGTCCTCTCCCCACCACATGTTCAGTAAAGATGGACACTCTTTGCCTGCCTGGAGCCTCTAAGGGAAAGGTGAATAACATAAGCTCCAGAGGCTACGTTTTCTTCAGCCCAACCTGTTTTTTAATTGTTATTATTATCATGTCTCCTTCTCTCCTTTTTTTTCTAGCTAAAACTTCACCCATTTCACAATGCACCCAGCTCCCCATCTCTGGGGGCAGGAAGCTCAGGAACTGCTCCAGGATCACCAGGTCCAGCATCTCCGCCTTGGTGTGTTGCTCTGGCTTCAGCCACTGGCGGCAGAGGTCATGGAGGCGGCTGCAAACCTCTCTGGGCCCCTCGCCCTCTCGGTAGGAGCACTGCCTGAAGCGCAGGCATTGCATGTCTGAATTATAAAGGTCCACACTCAGGAACTTATGTGTAGTTTTTACCCAGGATGCCCCACTGCTCCCAAGTTCTGCTTCAGGTCCAGGTGAGTTGGGTCTCTCCATGTTGGAACCCCTGTTTGTAGAAGAAGCAAATAGGATCCAATATTCCTGGCTCGTCTTTCTACAGAAAGAATTCCCTCAACAGGCTCTGCTCCAAAAAGCTGGGCCAACAATCACATTTTCTCTGTGAAAGAAAGGCAGAATCACACTACAATATTCGAGAGGCTTTTTAGTGGAGAGCAAAAAACCAAGGCCCTTATTTACTCCAGAGCCAGGTATTGCTGGGCCCTCCTTCCACTGGGGCCTCTGCTTCTCCAGCCTCCAGGCCCACTTGGCCTCCCATTGAGCTCCCACTCAGTCCCAGCCCACACTGAATCCCCCCACCCGTGATGTCTTCTGCTGACGCCTCGTGACCCATACTCTTCCTTATAAAGAACTAGGGACTTTGAAACAAGAGACAAAAATCAACATAAGAAGTGAAATATTTGGAAGGCCAGAGGGGCCAACTCTTCTCTCTTCTCTCCTCTCCCAGCAGGGTAAGGAAGGGTGAAGGGGAGCGAGTTTGGTTCCTAGAGGGACAGGAAAGTAAGTTCTGAGGAGGAGGCCCACTCTCCCCTTTCCTGCCTCTCTGGGAACCACACTCCCTCCCCTTAACCCTTCCTTGCCCAGTGTTACACTGGAAGGAGGAGGAAAGGGCTTCTCTCTCTCTCCAAAGCCCTGGATCCAAAGGACTGAAGGTGAAGGCAGAGAGGCAGCCATGGAAGGAGCTTTCTGTCTCCAGAGGAGGGTCAGCCAGATCTCTTCTCTCCCGGCCAAACCCTGGCTCCCCAACCCCACTGGACATGAAGGGGGACCGGCCTGCTGCCCAGGGAGCAGAGCAGAGCCTCCACCTCCACCAGGAAAGGAAGGCCTCAGCCCCCAGGGGTCAAGTCCCAGCAGCAAGGGTCCCTGGTTTCCCCAAAGAGGAGGAGGAGGAGGGACACACACTTATTTATTTATTCCAGAGCCAGGCAATGCTGGGGCCTCCTTCCACTTGAGTTTTCCTTCTCCAGCCTCCAGGCCCACTTGGCCTCCCATTGAGCTCCCACTCAGTCCCAGCCCACACTGAATCCCCCCACCCGTGATGTCTTCTGCTGACGCCTCGTGACCCATACTCTTCCTTATAAAGAACTAGGGACTTTGAAACAAGAGACAAAAATCAACATAAGAAGTGAAATATTTGGAAAACCAGAGGACAAAGAGAAACTCTGGATTATTTTAGAAACTCCAGGGAGGTCAAAGAGGAGCCAGGCAGGCAGGTGAGTGGGAGGGAGGGCCGGGGAAAGCCAAGGGCCTCTCTCTGCCTGCCTCTCCCTCCTCCAAAGGAAGGACCCCCTGTTGCTCTCTTGTGCTGACCCCCAATCCCACTGGCACCAGGCCCTCCTCTGTCCAGGAGTCTTGGGCTTCTTCTGGGAAGAAGCCTCACCGGAAGGAGAGGAAGGAGGAGGTTGAGGCCAGAGGGGCCAACTCTTCTCTCCTCTCCTCTCCTCTCCCAGCAGGGTAAGGAAGGGTGAAGGGGAGCGAGTTTAGTTCCTAGAGGGACAGGAAAGTAAGTTCTGAGGAGGAGGCCCACTCTCCCCTTTCCTGCCTCTCTGGGAACCACACTCCCTCCTCTTAACCCTTCCTTGCCCAGTGTTACACTGGAAGGAGGGGGAAAGGGCTCTCTCTCTCTCTCCAAAGCCCTGGATCCAAAGGAGTGAAGGTGAAGGCAGAGAGGCAGCCATGGAAGGAGCCTTGTGTCTCCAGAGGAGGGTCAGCCAGATCTCTTCTCTCCCGGCCAAACCCTGGCTCCCCAACCCCACTGGACATGAAGGGGGACCAGCCTGCTGCCCAGGGAGCAGAGCAGAGCCTCCACCTCCACCAGGAAAGGAAGGCCTCAGCCCCCAGGGGTCAAGTCCCTGGTTTCCCCAAAGAGGAGGAGGAGGAGGGACACACACTTGAGGGGGGAGAGACAAGAGGCAGCTGTTCTCCAGGCAGAAGGCGGTCCCAGTCAGGGTCGGTTGGACGCGCCTTCTTCCTCTCGGGACGTTTCTCCCTTTCGCCCTCCTCCACTCGTGCCTCTTTGAACTCTGCTGCAGCACTGCTGGTCACAGCTGACCTCCAGTCAGAGCGCTCAAGGGAATTACATATTTCATGGTACCACTGGGTACAATTGGAGCAATGGTTTAGAAGTTGGAATGGAAGGAGATTGGGGGAAAGAGCGAACGAAATTTGAAAACGTAATAATAATAACAACTTTATTTTTTATACCCCGCCAACCATGTCCCCAAGGGGACTCAGGGCAGCTCACAAGGGACAAGCCCAAAAATTACAAATAGAGCACAACCAATTAAAAACATCAGATAAAATATAAACACCATCACAAGTGTAAGCAATACCAAAATAATATGGCTGAAAAAGAACCTAGCTGAGGTTCAGGCTCCATGGGTGAAGGGAGCGCAAGGAAAGGGCAACCATCAGGTAGACAGGGCTGGGAAGAGTATCCTCCAAAGTGTGGAGATGGACAATAAGAGGGCCGAACGTCAAGTGCTGAACTTCAGGTAGGGACAGGGAATATTACGGGTGGATTGCTTGATCCAAAGCACACCCGAACATCCAGGTTTTTAGTTGTCTCTGGAAAGAGGACAAGATAGGAGCCTAGTATTAAAAGAGCAGAAAATGAGTCTCAGAAAGGGATAACCAGTACGATATAGAAAATATTAATAGCGATTAAATGGGGGAAATGGACAGTATAACAATAACAACAATAATAATCTTTATTTATATCCCGCCACCATCTCCCCGAAGGGACTCGAGGCATCTTACTCACAAGGCACTCCAGGTTGCAGCATATGACATGAAATGGTGCATAAGTATAAAACAATAACACAAAACTTTGCAACAACAACCGCTACCAACACATACAACATAAAATAGAATAGCTCAAGTTTAAAAATGCAGAACACAAGCAAGGGAACGATGGGAGGAGGAATTGGGAACAAAGATAGGAGAAAGGAATTGGGAAAGGTTATGGAGAGCAAGGCGCCTCAAGAATTTATCCATCAGAATAAAAGAAAATTACTACAAAATGATATGGAAATGGTACTTGACCTCGATAGAGATAAATAATATGCATAAGAACTGTTGGGGGGGGAATTGGAGGGGTTGCCACGAAATGGGAATGTATAGCCACATGTGGTGGCAATGTAAACATGTACAGAAGTTCTGGAGAAAAGTTAAAATGCAGCTAGAAAGCATTATGAAATTTTTAAAAAATAGACTTCCGAGGATTATATTGTTATCTTTATACCATACAGATGAAAACACAAAAGAATTTGATAACAATGTTGTTGACAAGACTATTAATAGCAAAATATTGGAAAGGAGGGGTAGAAATTAAGATAGAAGAATGATACAAGGAAACATGGAAATTGCCAATAAAGGATAAATTAACTTGTAATTTAAAGGGGAAAAAGGCATATGGCTTGGCCTCAACAGAAGCACTGTCTTCAATTCTGGAATCCCAGCTGAAAAACAGCATTTGCAAACTGGACACTTGCAACCAAGGTGGTAAAGGAGCTGGAAACTAAGCCCAGAGGAACAATGGATGGAATTACATAGGTTGGAGCATGCAAGGAATCAGCGAGTGTGTATCTGTCAACTGTAAAATAAGAGGCATGAAACGAAGTGGTCAGGGAATGCCCGAGGAGATGGCTGAGCCTGGGACTTTTGGGTACTGTTACATTTTGTTCAGGCTTGAGCTAGGCAGATGCAGAGAGAGAGCTAATGAATAAGTTTATCCACATGGACAAAGAAAGACCATTTTGAATCTCTCATAAAAGGACATTATGTGAGTTGATGTAAGTGACCACATTGTACATATGTTGTTCTGAACTATGGAAAGTAATCGACTTGTTCTTTGCTGTTCACCTGTGTTGCCTATTTTCTTTCTCTGGCAAGGCAGTGTGTAGGCTGATCAAATGTGAACTACGCATGGTTTATTTTACATTTCGCCACAACATACTGTATATACTCTGTTGTCCTTTAGGAGGCTGAAGACCTGGATATGGAACCAAGCCTTCCCAGAATAGGCTGAGATTGGCTATTGTCTGAATGTATGACCACGTTTACAGATTGAGTGGAATTGTTTTAATGGCGATGTGGTTTTATGCTGGGTTTTTATGTATTTTAATATCTTGTTGTAGTTGTTTTTAAATTGTATAGCATTGCATTTTTGCAGTTATGCCGGGCTGAGTCCCTCGGTGAGAAAGTCGGGATACAAAAGTTTTTTAAAAATAAATAAATAAATAAACTCGAGCATAAGCCGACCCAAATGTAAGCCGAGGCACCTAAATTTACCACCAAATGACCGGAAAAACTTATTGACTCGGGTATAAACCGAGGGTGGGAAATGCAGAAGGTACCGGTCAATTTCAAAAATAAATATAGAACTCCTCCACAAGCTCTACCTCCTTATATGTGTAGTTTGTATGAGAGGCATTCAGAGTCTTTTGTTTGGTAAAGAAAGAGGTTTATTGATTTATTCTGAACAGGCACAAAAGCTTCTACTAAACAGTTCCTTCAATATAAACAGTGTCCAGAGAAGCAAAAGAAGTAACCAAAACCGTCCCAAAGTCAAACAAGAACAACCCCCCCCCCCCAAAACTGAACAAGAGTTCAAAACGAGGAAAGTTCTCCAAGACAGTGTTTCCCAACCGCTGTTCCGCGGCACACTAGTGTGCCATGAGCGATCACCTGGTGTGCCGCGGGAAACCACCTCTTCCCCCCTTTCTTCCCCTTCCTGCCGAACTCCTGCTGCTGCTTGGAGGTGGAGGAGGAGGAAGGGCAAGGCGGCGAAAAAGAACGGGCCAGGGCGCCGCCTCCTTCCGGCCGTTTTCCCAGACAGCCAGCCTCCAATCGAGGGAAACCCCATGCCTGGCTTTCGCCGCTTGCCAGTCCCGGAAGGCAGTGCAAGCCAGGCGAGGGGCTTCCTGCAAGATGCCCCTTCCCTGGCTTGCGCCATCTGTTGTTTCTGGCAAGCAGCATAAGCCAGGGGCGAGGGAGGCTGCACTGCAACAGCCTGGCCTCATAGGAAGCGCCTCACCTGGCTTTTGTCCCTTGCCAGTCCTGGCAGGCAGCGCAAGCCAGGTGAGGGGCTTGCCCTGAGGCCAAGCCACGCGGTTGTGCCTCCCTCACCTGGCTTTGCTGCTTGGAAGAACCAACGGATGGCATGAGCCAGGCGAGGGGCTTCCCGCGAGGCAAGGTCACGCAGTGGTGCCTCCCTTCCGTGGCTTGCGCTGCTCGCCAGGTCTGGCAATCAGCAAAAGTCAGGAGCGAGGGAGGGTGTCCCTCATGGCTTTCACTGCTTGCCAGACACGGCCAATGGCGCAAGAAGGGCGAGGGGCTTCCTGCAAGGCCGTGCGGAGGTGCCTTTTTCGCCTGGCCTTCCCCATTTGCGGGCGCCGCAAGCCAGACGAAGGGATTCCCGTGAGGTGAGGCCATGCGGTGTGGTCTCCCTCGCCTAGTGCACACCTCCCAACCAGATCCAGGCCTGGAATGCTCAGGTAAAGTATACATCCCAGCAACTCCCAAATGGAAATGCATTTTTCCCCATACCCCTCTGGTATTATCTGTTAGTCACAAGAGTTTTGTATGCGAAGTTTGGTTCAATACCATTGCTGTTGGGAGTTCTGAGTGTTCTTTGATGGCAGGGAAAACATATTAACTATATGTATTACTGTATTAGAGTGTCACTTTGTGTCATTTTGGTTGGTGGTGTGCCCCAGAATTTTGTAAATGTAAAAAATTTGCCGCAGCTCAAAAAAGGTTGAAACACAGGTCTAAGAGATCAGCCAAAAGTCAAGCCAAACCCTCCTTTAAGCCAAGGGAATCACACGTGTTCATCAGGAAACGTTGAATGTTTAGTCTACTGCACTGCACCAGAATGCTCAGAACCTGCTATTTTCCTCTTGCAACACATTTTATTAGTTTTGCGCCAGTTCTTTGGATGATTTATTTCCTGTACGTTCCCTCTAACGGTTGAAAAAGTATGAACCCTGATAAAAAACATTTCCCATATGCCTGGCATTTGTTTCTGTGCTGCTTCCTAAAGGATGAAGTGTGAGTAAAACATTTCCCACAATCCATGCATTTGTGTGGCTTCTCTCCTGTCTGGAGTCAATTATGCCTCACCAAGGCTGAACTGCGAGAAAAACATTTCCCACACTCCTGGCATTGGTATGGCTTTTCTCCTGTGTGGAGAGCCTGAACTCACAGCAAAACAATTCCCACACTCCTGGCATTGGTATGGCTTCTCTCCTGTGTGGAGACCCTGAACTCAAAGCAAAACAATTCCCACACTCCTGGCATTGGTATGGCTTTTCTCCTGTGTGGAGAGCCTGAACTCACAGCAAAACAATTCCCACACTCCTGGCATTGGTATGGCTTCTCTCCTGTGTGGAGAGCCTGAACTCACAGCAAAACAATTCCCACACTCTTGGCATTGCTATGGTTACTCTCCTGTGTGGAGTCTTTTGTGCTTCACCAAGTTTGAACTGCAAGCAAAACATTTCCCACACTCCTGGCATTTGTATGGCTTTTCTCCTGTGTGGACTCTTTTGTGGCCTACCAAGGCTGAATTCTGAGCAAAACATTTCCCACACTCCTCGCATTTGTATGGCTTCTCTCCTGTGTGGAGTCTTTTGTGGCTTACCAAGGCTGAACCGTGACCAAAACTTTTCCCACACTCATGGCATTGGTATGGCTTCTCTCCTGTATGGAGTCTTTTGTGGCTTACCAAGGCTGAACTGTCAACAAAACATTTCCCACACTCCTGGCATTGGAATGGCTTCTCTCCTGTGTGGAGTCTATTGTGCCTCACCAAATGTGAACGGTCAGCAAAACATTTTCCACACTCCTGGCATTGGTATGGCTTTTCTCCTGTATGGAGTCTTTTATGGTTCACCAAGTCTGAACTGTGAGCATAACATTTCCCACACTCCTGGCATTGGTATGGCTTCTCTCCTGTGTGGAATCTTTTGTGGGTCACCAAGGCTGAACGGTCAGCAAAACATTTCCCACACTCCTGGCATTGGTATGGCTTCTCTCCTGTGTGGAGTCTATTGTGTCTTGCCAAATTTGAACTGTGAGAAAAACATTTCCCACAATCCTGGCATTGATTTGTCTTCTCTCCTGTGTGGAGTCTTTTGTGGTTCACCAAGTCTGAACTGCGAGGAAAACAGTTCCCACACTGCTGGCATTGATATGGCTTCTCTCCTGTGTGGAGTCTATTGTGTCTTGCCAAATTTGAACTGTGAGAAAAACATTTCCCACACTCCTGGCATTGATATGTCTTCTCTCCTGTGTGGAGTCTTTTGTGGTTCACCAAGTCTGAACTGCGAGGAAAACAGTTCCCACACTCCTGGCATTGGTATGGCTTCTCTCCTGTGTGGAGTCTATTGTGGCTCACGGAGTGTGAACTCTGGATAAAAGATTTCTCACATTCCTGGCTTATGAGATCCTCAGTTCCTTCAAAGATTTCTTGTTGGCTTAGATCTGGCAATTTTGCTGACACTTTCCATTTACAATGGCTTTTCCCAGCACTGAGTGTCCTGTGAAGTTTGAGTCCCATATTTTGGGTAAAACACTGACCACATACATTGCATTTGTAGGGCCTTTCTCTGGCAGAAGCTCCATCTTCTCTGTGGGTTTGCTGGTGTCTAGGGAGGCCCCCATCGTGTCCCAAATGCTTCCTGTGGTTGGTGTTCCACTTATCTGCTGTGAAGGAAAGGAACAGTGTGAGTGATAAGGACTCTAGGGAAATGGTATAAGAAAGAGATTGAAATCATCTTTATACAACATAGATATGGAGGAAAAGGAGATATAACTGCTGTCCTCTCCCCACCACATGTTCAGTAAAGATGGACACTCTTTGCCTGCCTGGAGCCTCTAAGGGAGAGGTGAAAAACATATGCTCCGGAGGCTACATTCTCCTCATCCCAACCTGTTTTTTCATTGTAATTATTATTATGTTTCCTTCTCTTCTTTTTTTCTAGCTAAAACTTCAACCATTTCACAATTGTTCTCTCCTTCCAATTCTCTCTTCCCATGTTCACTTAATGTTGGATATTTCCGCTCTAACGTAGAAGGTCCCAAATCTAATTTCAGAGTGCTGGAGAGATTGTTACAGTTTTGCCTGACAAAACTGGAAAGATAGAAGAAAGTGACTGTAAAGAAAAAGGGGACAGCAATAATGAAGGCAGAGAATGGAACAAAAAAAAAGAAGGTCTGCAGGACTCATCCAGATATAGTGACATCTATGTAACACCACACTTGACATTGTTTTTGTGATTATTGAGTGGTTATTGCCTCCAAACCATCCCAGTCTGTGAGGAATGACAAGACTGTGCACCAGAGGTAAGAGCTGCTTATGTAGAGCAGAACAAAGGACTCTATGTAACATTTGCCGACCTCACCAAAGTCTTTGACACTGCGAGCAGAAAAGGTCTGTGGCAGATCCTGGAACGACTAGGATGTCCCCCCAAATTCCTCAAAATGATTATCCTGCTACATGAGGGCCAGCACGGTCAAGTCAGATACGGCGATGCTCTCTCAGAGCCCTTTCTAATAACTGAGTGAAACAAGGTTGTGTTCTTGCACCAACCCTATTTACAATCTTCTTCAGCATGATGCTCCAAAGGGCTACAGCAGATCTCGAAGAAGAAGACGGCATATATATATATGCTATCGTACTGATGGCAGCTTGTTCAACTTAAGCTGCCTGAGGACTCGCACTAAGACTCTAAACCAGGGGTGGGCAACCTACGGCCCGCGGGCCGGATCCGGCCTGGCAGTCGATGCTGTCCGGCCCTTGGCTCCCTCAAGGCTTCGTCCTGAAGAGAGGGAGGCGAACTCCCACTGGGGCGGCTACATGTTGAAGAAGCAAACGTGAAGAAGCAGGCAGGCAGGCAAGCAGCGCGGAGGGGAAGGGAAGGGGGAAGAAGAGGAGCGGCCAGGAGCAAGAGTATACCTTCGCCCTCCTCCTCCCTTCACTTCCTCCTTGCGCGCTGCCCCCTCCCTCTTGCCTCGGTGCTCTTTCCCTTCTTGAGTTTCCTGTCTTCCTGTTTCCTTCCTTCCCTCCCTCTCTCTTTCTTTCCCCTTTCATTCCTTCCCCCTTCCACCACCTGAACGGAAGAGGGAAGGAGCGGGAGTGCAGCGATGGAGAGGGGGCGGGGCCAGAGCGGGAAAGGGGCAGGGACGAGGCCTGAGCATGGGGGGGGGGGGCTCTTCCATTCCATCCTTGTCTTCCTCCTCTTCGCTTCTCCTCTTCTGCCTCTTTGGGCAAATTGAGGATTCATGCCAAGTTTGGTCCTGATCCATCATTATTTGAGTCCACAGTGCTCTTTGGATGTAGGAGAACTACAATTCCCAAACTCAAGGTAAATGCCCAGCAAACCCTTTCAGTACTTTCTGTTGGTCTCATGAGAGTTCAGTGTGCCAAGTTTGGTTCAAGATGGCTGAATGGCCATCTGTGAGGAATGTGTTTTTACCTTTTGGCAGAAGGAGGTTGGACTGGATGGCCCTTGGAGGTCTCCTCCTACTCTAAGAGCCTGTTGTTGTTATTAGTAGTAGTAGAGGCTGAATGAATATTATCATCATCATTATTATAATGCTCTCACTGAAATAAATTTCCAAATATTTTGCTTTTATGGCTCTCTGAGTCAAAAAGGTTCCTGACCTGATATAATGAATCACAAATGATACAAATGTTCACATTTTGTTAACCATTGTTTTGTAAAATTTTAGTGAATAAATGTCATTTTCCTATGACAACCTCTCTTGTTCATTGCTCATAACATATACTCTTATCAGTCTTATTAATATATCAATAATGCAATGTAGTGCCTTATTATTATTGTTATTATTAAAGAAATTCAATTGATATAATGTAGAATGTAGTTCAGCCTTTAGGTGCAGCCCTCCGTAATATTTTTTGGCTCTCGTGTGGCCCCTTGGAAAAAATAATTGTCCACCCCTGGTCTAGATCCAGGGAAGTCCTGCTACCCCTGCTCTATTCTGCCTTGGTCAGACAACACCTGGAATCATCCTGTCTCCAATTCTGGGCAGCAAAATTGAAGAGAGATATTGACTCCAAGCTGGAATGTGTCCAGAGGAGGGCAACTCAAATGATCAAGGGTCTGGAGAACAAACCGTATGAGGAGCGGCTTAAAGAGCTGGGCATGTTTAGCCTGCAGAAGAGCAGACTGAGAGGTGACATGATAGCCATATATAAATATGTGAGGCGAAGTCACAGGGAAGAGGGAGCAAGCTTGTTTTCTGCTGCTTTGGGGACTAGGACGCGGAGCAATGGCTTCAAACTACTGGAAAGGTGATTCAGCCTGAATATTAAAAAGAACTTCCTAACTGGGAGAGCTGTTCAGCAGTGGAACTCTCTGCCCCAAAGTGTGGTGGAGGCTCATTCTTTGGAGACTTATAAACAGGCTGGATGGCTATCGGTTGGGGGTGCTTTGAAGGCGATTGTCCTGTTTCTTGGCAGGAGGTTGGACTGGGTGGCCCACGAGGTCTCTTCCAACTCTTTGAGTCTATATATTTCTAACATAAGCCTGACTTGAGGACCTTAAGTGACTGGGATGTTTTCAGAAATTATTGAAATAGAAATCTCCATCAGTGAGGGAGCCTTACCAAGAGAGTCCACCATCCCATGAATCTCCTCCATGACCTGCACGTGCAAGGCTTTCTGACCAGGATTCAGGAGAGCCCACTCCTCCAAAGAGAAACGGACATCCACATCCTCAAATGCGATTGGGCCCTGGTGGAAAAAGGAAAATAAGGGAAATCAAGAAAAATAATTACAAGAATCTTTTGAAATGATTTACATGTATGTTGGTTCAATCTTTTCTGTTTCAAACAATGTTGAACTTGCAGCCAATGACCCCCAGGCATCTCCAGCCCTCCTCTCCCAGGAATTCTTCTGCTTACCTGAGTCAGTTCCACACCATCACAAAGCGGAAGGAACGGCTGAGGATTCGGCAACAACATCGTTCCAGCCCCTGAGAGAGAGACAGACAGACAGAGAGAGAGAGAGAGAGAGAGAGAGAGAGAGAGAGAGAGAGAGAGCGCAAGGGGTGGAAAGCTGATCACATACACAGGTCTCAGGGGTGACAATTACAGTCCTGACAAGAAACCTATGAAGAAACAACTCTATGAACTCTGGAGCATTCTCCAGCCCAGGAATTGTAAAGTTTTGGAGTTTAGCACTTTTTCATCTCATGCAGTGCTGTGAATAGTTTGGACCGAAACTAGTACTGGGCTTGGTAGTTCAGTGGACTAAAGTTATTCTTTGTTGGGTGTTGGTCTTCCAGCTCAGTTTCAGGGTTCATCTTAGCTTTGGATTTCACCTGGGAACATACCGTATGGCTGATATTTCAGTCCCACCCAACAGTATGCAAATGTGGAAGTACAACAATACAGAAAACTCCAAATCACACTGAAATTACCCCTTTGTAACCAAATGCTTACCTATATACTCTTCCCAAGGCCAAATGATCCTACATGTATGCCTTACCTAGCTCAAACTGAATTCATTACAATCTCCTGAAGGGGAACTTACACTGGCGTAAAACAGCAAAACACCCCAAAGAGTTCTCTCTTACCCTCCAAGGTTGCTGCCCCATCTCCTTCCTGCTTGAGCTCCTTCTGCTGGAGGTTCTGGTTGGTGTCTGGTGGAGGTTTCTCCAATTCAGAGACATCAGGAATGACTTCAACGCAGTTATTTTGGGCCTAGAAGAGCACAGGACATTCCAAAAATAGTATGGAAAAATATCAGAGTCAACATATTTAAGTAGAGTAGCAACTGATGGGGAAAGAGTCGAGCAGGTGGGAAAAGAGGCAGAAGGAGCAGGGTCCGGCTTCTACCTGACATCGGTCCCATCTTGGAAAGAAGGCAGGATGTACATTTAATGTATCTATCAGTCCCAAGGTGAGTGAAGCCAAGAGGAAATGCTCTCACCTGTTCTTCCTGCTTCTCGTCCTCTGCCCGACTCAGGAGGAAGCCTTCCGCCAGGGCCACCGCCTGGGAACAGGTCTCTGCCCCACACTCTCGGACCCAGCTCCCCATCTCTGGGGGCAGGATGCTCAGGAACTGCTCCAGGATCACCAGGTCCAGCATCTCCGCCTTGGTGTGTTGCTCTGGCTTCAGCCACTGGCGGCAGAGAGAATGGAGGCGGCTGCAAACCTCTCTGGGCCCCTCGCCCTCACGGTAAGAGCACTGCATGAAGCGCTGGTGCTGTGTGTCTGAGCTAGAAAGGTCCGCACTCAGGAACTCATGTGTTGTTTTTCCCCAGAATGCTTCAGGTCCAGATGAGTTGGGTCTCTCCATGCTGGAACTGCTCTTTGATGAAGGAGCAAAGTGGGTCAGGGATGCTCTCCCTGGCTCTTCTCTCAAGGGAAAGAAATCCATGAACAAGCTCCACTCCAGAATTGCCAGCCAACATTCGCACTTCTTCTGTGAAAGAAAGGCAGAATTAGATAACAGGCTTCTGGATGCTTTTTCTTGGAGAGTAAAATTAAGTCCTTTATTAATTTCAGAGCCAGGTGATGCTGGGCCTCCTTTCACTTGGGCCTCTGCTTCTTCAACCTCCAGGCCCACCTGGCGCCACCTGGCCTCCCATTCAGTCCCAACCCATGCTGGCTCCCCCCCCCCCCCCGGGTGATTACTTCAGCTGATGACTCATGACACACAGCCTTTCTTGTGAGGAAGAACCAAGAGACTTCGAAACGAGACAAAAACTGCTGCTCTGGGACCAGAGTGAAGAGAGGGGCCAGGAAGACAGCTCTACCTTGTCTCCTGTGTCTTCATAGAATCATAGAGTTGGAAGAGACCTCGTGAGCCATCCAGTCCAACCCCATTCTGCCAAGAAGCAGGACAATCGCATTCAAAGCATCCCCAACAGATGGCCATCCAGCATCTGTTTAAAAGCTTCCATAGAAGGAGTCTCCACTACACTCCGGGGCAGAGAGTTCCACTGCTGAACAGCTCTCATGGTCAGAAAGTCTTTCCTCATGGTCAGGTGGAATCACCTTTTCTGTAGTTTGAAGCCACTGCTCCATTGCGTCCTAGTCTCCAGGGTGAGCAAAAAACAAGCTTGCTCCCCCTCCCTATGACTTCCCCTCACATATACATGGCTATTATGTCTCCTCTCAGTCCTCTTCTGAAGCTAAACATGCCCAGCTCTTTAAACTGCTCCTCATTGGGCTTGTTCTCCAGACCCTTGATCATTTTAGTCCCATTTCAGATGGGAACCCCTCCCCCCAGCAACAACTGCTGCTCTGGGACCAGAGTGAAGAGAGGGGCCAAGAAGACTGTTCCACCTTGTCTCCGGCACTCTGCTAAAAATATAGTATAATATATTGTGTACACATATAATGATAATATTATAATGCGATACAATACTAATAATAATACCATATTTTAATTGTAGGAGTTAAAAACCCAAACAAGCTAAACGATGAAAAGCTACATGACGATAAAGAAAAAAGAGAAGGAAGGGGAGGGAAGGAAGAAATAAAGAAGGAAAGAGAGACGGAAACATTATTATTATTATCATTATTATTATTATTTCCCACATTTCTAACCCACCCTTCTCAACCCCCGAGGGCAGGCTCAGGGCGGCTTGCACCAGCAACAATTCAATGCCAAGATAATACAAATATAAACAAATATAACAGTTTAAAACAGTAAATAGAACATTAAGTTAAAAACGCATTAAAGACATTGTCACCCATCCATATAGCCAATGCCAGTCCCATTCAACATCTAAAGTGCTGTCGTGCTTGCTGTCCAAAGGCCTGGTCCCAGACCACGATTTAACCTTCTTTCTGAAAGAAAGGAGGGAAGACGCCGACCTGATCTCTATGGGGAGTGAGTTCCACAGGCGTGGGGCCACTGCCGAGAAGGCCCTGTCCCTTGTCCCCGTCAAGCGCACCGGCGAGGCTAGCAGGATCGAGAGGTGGGCCTCCCCAGACAATCTTAAACTGCGAGGCGGGGCGTAGAGGGAGGTACGTTTGGACAGGTAAGCTGGGAAGCATGGAAGCAAAGAGCGAAGGAAAGAAGGAGTTAGAGAAGGAAGGAAGGAGAGAAGGAAAGAAAATTAGGGAAGGAAGCAAAGAGGGAGTGAAAGGAGAGAAGGGAGGGAAGGTAGGCCGCGTGGCAGGTACAGCTAGTCTGAACGTATCTCCTTCTACGAACCACCTCGGAGTTTAAGATCTTCTGGGGAGGCACTGCTCTCGGCCCCACCTCTGACACAAACACGCTTGGGGGGCACGAGGGACAGGGCCTTCTCAGTAGTGGTCTCCTGCCTGTGGAACTCGCTCCCCAGGGAAATTAGGTTATCGTCTTCTTTCCACTCCTTCAGAAAAAAGTTAAAAACATGGATGGGGGACCAGGCCTTTGGGTAATTATGATGAGAATGATAATCACAATGATGACATGTGTACATGGAGGCATCGAATTGTTGCCGGCTGGAAGCCTCCCTGTGTCCCACCCCCGGGGGGTTGAGAAGGGCGGGGTACAAATATCTGAAATAAATAAATAAAACAAATAAGCCACTCTGAGTTCCCTTCGGGATGAGAAGGGTGGCATATACTGTAAATGTCGTACAGAAATAAACAAATAGATATCAATATAACAACTGAAGTAAAATACTTTGAAATCCAGATGACAAATAGAAACTCTGAATTATTAAAAACTTCTGGGGGAGGAGCCAGAGAGGCAAGTGAGTGGGTTGAGAAGGGAAAGCCATGGGCCTCTGCCGGCCTCTCCCTCCTCCTAAGGATCCCCTGGTTGGAGAATCTGGAGACCCCCTGTAAAGGGAAACATAGAGCAACCCCTTCGTCAGGGGAGACCTTTATTTTACTATCCTACCGCTGCCACCATTTGCAACAAAAATTGGGGTGGGGGGTGCCAAGATATCTCTTCAATTCCAGGCGGAATAGATTTTACTTTTCTATTCCTTCTGCTGTTACCAACTGTCAACCTGGCTAGGGATTTGACTGTTTCTAGTGAACTTTCAATATCAGGTTATCTCCTTTCACTTTAGTATCAACGGTTTCCTTTCTTTTAGGACCTATTTTCCTTTCCCAGTCTCACTTCTATTGCTTCAGACCTGCCACTGAAGTCAAAACAGAACAACTAAGAATCTTTTTCTTCTAGCACCTCAGCTAGACTATTTATTATTTATTTATTACTAGCTGCCCCCTGCCACGTGTTGCTGTGGCCCAGTCTGTGTATATGTGTTGTGTGTGTGTGTAAATATATATATGTGTGTGTGCATATATGTGTGTTTGTGTATATATGTGGTTTAGTGCATGCATTGCAATGTATTATTTTTGTTTTTTGGGCTTTTTAAGTCCCTTCTGCTGTGTTGTTCAGTGTTTTTATGAGTGATGGTCACTTGTGGGCCTGATAGGTGTATTGTGTCCAAATTTGGTTGTCAATTCGTCCAGTGGTTTTTTGAGTTATGTTAATCCCACAAACGAACATTACACTTTTATTTATATAGATTTATTAACCATATTTATATACCGCCTTTCTCAGCCCAAAGGCGACTCAGGGCGGTTTAGAAAAGGCACAATTTGATGCCTGCAACAACATAAACACAACTAAAAACACTTAGCATAAATAACATTAGATAAAATAAAATAAAACTGATAAAAGTATAAATCCTCAGCATCTGATTACTAAAATCGCTACCCAATTCCAGTCATCCCGAAGGTCAGTTTGTCTGCTACACTGCATTTGGGAAAGCTTGCTCAAAAAGCCAGATTTTAACTTTTTTGTGGGATGTTAGGAGGGTGGGGGCTGATCTGATATCCCTAGGGAGGGCCTTCCATAGCCGAGGGGCCACTGCTGAGAAGGCCCTGTCCCTCGCTCTTGCCAACTGAATGTGTGAAAAAGGAGGGACCGAGAGCAGGGCCTCCCCAAAAGATCTTAAGTTCCTAAATCAGTGTTTCTCAACCTGGGGGTCGGGACCCCTGGGGAGGTCGCTAGGGGATTTCAGAGGGGTCGCCAAAGATCATCAGAAAAAACATAGGAACCCTTTTGGTAGATAAGGCTGAAGATCTCTCTGCGTGTCCTTCTCTTCCTTTTTGGTGTTGGTGAACTACAATTCCTGGAATTCAAAAACAGCTGCTCCCCCAACCCCACCAGTATTCAACATTGGCCATGTCAGTAGTGTGCCGAGGTTAGTGCAGATCCATTGTGGGCTGGGTTCAAAGTGCTCTTGGGTTGTAGGTGAACTATAAATCCCAGCAACTACAACTCTCAAATGTCAAGATGTATTTTCCCCAAACTCCACCAGTCTTTACATTTGGGCATATTGAGTATCGGTGCCAAGCTTGGTTCAGATCCATCATTGTTTGAGTCCACTGTGCTCTCTGGATGTAGGTGAACTACAACTCCAAAACTCAAGGTCAATGCCCACCAAACTCTTCCAGTATTTCCTGTTGGTCATGGGAGTTCTGCGTGCCAAGTTTGGTTCAATTCCATCATTGGTGGAGTTCAGAATGCTCTTTGATTGTAGGTGAGCTATAAATCCCAGCAACTACAACTCCCAAATGACAAAATCAACCCCACCAGTACTAGGTTGGTCCCGCTACCAGGTCCTGGTTGTTCTGTGTATGCTGCAAGCTGAGGCATAGAGCAGTGAATGCCGCAACCCCCAATACAGTTTCTCATGTTGTGGTGACCCTTCACTATAACATTATCTCTGTTGCTACTGCCTCACTGCAGTTTTGTTGCTGTTATGAATCGTAATGCTAATCAAACCCTTCCAGCATTTCCTGTTGGTCATGGGAGTTCTGTTGGTCCAATTCCATTGTTGGTGGAGTTCAGAATGCTCTTCGGTTGTAGGTGAACTATAAATCCCAGCAACTACAACTCCCAAATGATGAAATCAATCCCCCCCCCAACCCCACCAGTATTCCAATGTGGACGTATTGGGTATTTGTGCCAAATGTGGTCCAGTGAATGAAAATGCCTCCTGCGTATCAGGGATTGACATGACGATTCAGAACAGGAGCAAAATGACAGTTGTGAAGTAGCAACAGAAATAATAATGTGATGGTTGAGGGTCACCACGACATGAGGAAAGTTATTAAGGGGTCACGGCAGGAGGAAGGGTGGGAGACACGCTCCTAGATTGTTCCTCAGAGATAAATACTTTTTTAATTCCTTAAAAACACAAGGCCCAAGATGACCTGAGTGACAAGGCAGGGCCGTAGCCAGGATTTTGATTTGGGGGGCTGAGTGTGTGTGGGGGGGCTGAGTCTGAGGGGAGAGGGTCTACCTTAGCAAACCTTTTGTATCATTATCCCAATACCCACACACATATGGGATATATTGAGCATGGTGATCAGATTTTATTTTATTTTATTCTTCAAACTTCCTATACCGCCACTCCCCGAAGGCTCGGAGCGGTTTACAATTTGACATAAAATACATAGTAGTACAGCTTGGGACAGGCATGTAGCCAGGGGGCTAAGGGGCTTCAGCCCCCGAAAACAACATTATTTAAACTGTTATGTTTATTCAACACAAAATGGGGTTAGGTACTACAGCTTGGGGTGATCCTGGATTCATCAGCCCCCGCTGAGCCTGGAACCCCAGGTCCCAGGGCGGTGGCCAGGGAGCTTTTGCACAGTTAAGACTCGTGCGCCAGCTGCGCCCGTACCTTGGGAAGTCTGATCTGGATACGGTCGCCCACGCTCTGGTCACATCCCGAATATATTACTGCAACACACTCTACGTGGGGCTGCCTTTTAAGACAGTTCAAAAACTACAACTAGTCCAACGGGCGGCAGCCAGATTACTAACTGGAGCTACATACAGGGAGCATACCACCCCCCTGTTGTGTCAGCTCCACTGGCTGCCTATCCACTTCCGAGCTCAATTCAAAGTGCTGGTCTTGACCTTTAAAGCTCTATATGGTTCTGGCCCATCTTACTTGTCCGAACGCATCTGCCGCTACATCCCACCTCGTAATTTAAAATCATCCGGGAGGCCCTGCTCTCGCTCCCGCCGACTTCTCAAATGCGGCTGGTGGGGACGAGGGTGACGGCCTTCTCGGTGGTGGCTCCCCATCTGTGGAATGCGCTTCCTAGTGACATACGATCAATTCCATCCCCCCTGACATTCAGGAAAAAAGTAAAAGCCTGGCTATGGGACCAGGCGTTTGCACACTAGCACAAGACAGCACCTTTTTTTTCTTTTTTTTTTAACTTAAATGAATGTGTATGATATGTTGATGTAATTGTATTTCAATGTATAATGTTTTGAGGGGTTTTATACTGTGTTTTACTGTGTTGGCATCGAATTGTGCCTTTTTGGAAGCCGCTCTGAGTCCCCCCTCGGGGGTTGAGAAGAGCGGGGTAAAATGCCGGAAATAAATAAATAAAAAATAAATAAATACATCTAAGGCAGGGGAGGGGAGACCAGGGCTCGTGACCACATGGGTCATGATATGAGTAGAAGTAACAGTTTAAATAAAGTACCAGTGCAGTGGTTCTCAGCCTGCGGGTCCCCAGGTGTTTTGGCCTACAACTCCCAGTTTACCAGCTGTTAGGATTTCTGGGAGTTGAAGGCCAAAACATCTGGAGACCCACAGGTTGAGAACCACTGCAGTAAGGCCTTCTCATAATAGACCACCCAGAGAAGCCCCCTCTCCCCCTACACGCGTGTTAGAAGGGAAACCCCGGAGTGCTGCTCCCGCCTGGCCAGGAGGAGCCTCTCCTCTGAACTGAGCCTTGGCGGGAACCTTCCCAGAGTGGCAGTTGGCCCCGCCCCTTCCCTGCGGCTGCGGCTGCCAGGAGAGCGGCGTCGCTATGGCAACGCCTGGGCCTCAGGCCTAGTCCCACCAGCAAGCCAGGCCACGCTGGTCTCTCTCCCGACATTCACCCACAGGCCTCAAACCCACATCGCCCCCCCAATCCACTGCGAGTCCAGGCCTGGGCCCTCCCTCCAAGTGTTATGGGCCTCAGCAGCCCCCCTTCGGCCCTTTGGAGAAAGAAAGAGAAGGCCTGGGATGAAGACTCACCGAAAGGAGAAGAGGAAAGAGGAGGAGGGAGAGGCCAGAGGGGCCAACTCTTCTCTTCTCTCCCAGCCGGACAAGGAACGGGAAGAGGAGGAAGCCTGGTTCCTAGGGTGGCCGGAAAAGCGGGTCTGAGGAGGAGGAGGCCCACTCCTGCCTCTCTGGGAACCGCACTCCCTCCCCTTAACCCTTCCTTGCCCAGGTTGACACTGGAAGGAGGGGGGCATCTCTCAAAAGATCCAAAGGGCTAAAGGTGATGGCAGAGATATAGCCATGGAAGAACAATTCCGTATTCATAGGGGACAGGTCTTGTCCTGGATTGGAACCTGGCTAAACTGTCGGAAACAAAGGGTGGTAATAAATGGACACTTCTCTGGGTGGAAAGAGGTGAGAAGTGGCGTACCCCAAGGTTCAGTTTTAGGACCGTTACTTTTTAATTTATTCATAAATGATCTGGATGTGAAGTAAATTGTGAGGTAGCAAAGTTTGCAGATGACACTAAACTGTTCAGGGTAGTTAAAAATGAAACTGACTGTAAAGAGCTCCAGAAAGATCTCTCGAAATTGAGTGAATGGGCAACAAAGTGGCAAATGCATTTTAACCTAAACAAGTGTAAAGTCATGCACATCGGGGCAAAGAACCCCAACTACACCTACCAATTGATGGGGTCAAAGCTTTCCGAGACAAACCAGGAAAGGGATCTTGGGGTTTTGGTGGACAGCTCAATGAAGATGTCAACCCAGTGCGCTGCAGCAGTGAAAAAGCAAATTCTATGCTAGGCATGATCAGAAAGGGAATCGAAAATAGGTCAGCAAATGTTGTATTACCTCTCTACAAATCGATGGTAAGGCCACATTTGGAGTACTGTGTACAATTCTGGTCACCGCACCTTAAGAAGGACATAACGGAACTGGAAAAGGTACAGAAAAGGGCAACAAGAATGATCCAAGGGATGGAGCAGCTCCCTTATGAAACCAGGTTGCAACGCCTTGGTCTTTTCAGCCTTGAAATACGGCGTTTAAGAGGTGACTTGATCGAAGTGTATAAAATCATGCATGGGATAGAAAAGGTGAATAAAGAAAAAATATTTTCTTTGTCACAAAACACTAGGACTAGAGGGCACTCCCTGAAGCTCCAAGGTAGGAAAATTAGGACTAATAAAGGGAAATATTTCTTCACCCAGAGGGTCATTGGGTTATGGAACTCACTTCCAGAGGAGGTTGTGACAGCTGTCAGCCTGAACAACTTCAAGGCAGGATTAGACAGATTCATGGATACCAAGTGTATCGGTAGTTACTGAAAAGGACATTCAAGTGCCACCTCGGAGTTGGTTGAGGTAGGCAGGATTTCCCTGGGTACTGGTTGTGGGGGGTCGGGAGCAGGTCAGGGTTTTGCCCTCCCTTCTGCTCCAGATCCCCGTGTACAACTGGGGGCCACTGTGTGATACAGAATGCTGGACTAGATGGGCTGAGGTCCGATTCAGCATGGCTCTTCTTATGTTCTTATTCTCTCCTTGCAAAATCCTTGCTCCCCAACCTGGGGCCACTGCCGAGAAGGCCCTGTCCCTCGTCCTTGCCAAGCGCACTGGCGAGGCTGGCAGGACCGAGAGGTGGGCCTCCCCAGATGATCTTAAACTACGAGGCGGGAGGTAGATACGTTTCGACAGTAAGCTGAGAAGCATGGAAGCAATGAGCGAAGGAAGGAAAGAGGGAGTGAAAGGAGAGAAGGGAGGGAAGGTAGGCCGCGTGGCAGGTACAGCTAGTTCGAACGTATGTCCTTCTACGTCCCACCTCAGAGTTTAAGATCTTCTGGGGAAGCCCTGCTCTCAGCCCCGCCTCTGACACAAACACGCTTGGTGGGCATGAGGGACAGGGCCTTCTCGGTAGTGGCCTCCTGCCTGTGGAACTCACTCCCCAGGGAAATTAGGTTATCGTCTTCCCTCCTCTCCTTCAGAAAGAAGTTGAAAACATGGATGGGGGACCAGGTAATTATGAGAATGACAATGACGACAATTGCTATGGTAATAGACTATGGACAAGCCTGATGGAGGGACAGGAAAGGCGGGTCTGAGGAGGAGGAGGTCCACTTCCTTCCCTCCTTCCTGCCTGCCTGCCTCTCTGAGAACCACACTCCCTCCCCTTAGTCCTTCCTTCCCCAGCGTTACACTGGAAGGAGGGGGGAAAAGCATCTCTCAAAAGATCCAAAGGGCTAAAGATGAAGGCAGAGATATAGCCATGGAAGAACAATTCCGTATTCATAGGATAGTTAGAGGTATTCTCTCCTTGCCAAACCCTTGCTCCCCAACCCCACTGAACATTAAAGGTCATCCATCAGTCCAGAGCATTCACCTACAACAGAAAAAGAAGGTCTCGTCCCAGGGTCAATTCTCACGGCTCCCTTTTCCCAAGGAGGAGGAACACAGGCTTGCGTGGGAGATACAACCAAAGCACCCACAACAAGCAGGCTCTTCCTTGCCCACGGCCTTTGAGACATCACCTGCCGCAATGGCTGCTCTCCAGAGCCGGGGAAGCTTCCTTCAGAGTTCGGTTAGAAGGGTGTCTCCGACTTCCACATTTCAGTCTCAGCGGCTTATAGTGCTGAGGCCACCCTGTCGGGTGCAGCTCAGGACTCCATGGCTACCACGTCAACTCTAGAGTGGTTTCTGGCCCTACCCACAGGGCAGGACATCCACTGGACTTGGATTTCTGCCAGGGAAGGGAGGGAGGTGGCGGTGTGGAGGAACGGTCTTGATTCCTCATGCCCTGGACCAACCCTCATCTGGTCAGGCTCAGGCTTACTGGGCCCGTTCACCTCCACAGGGTACAGGAGGACCACTTGAAACGGTCTGCCCCAGGAGGCTTCTGGATCCAGAGTGTTAGGATTTGAAATGGTGGGATAACTGGAGAGAGATGTGTCGGCAGCCGATTGGCTGAGTGTGTCAGGGGCCTGGGTTCCGATTGGCTGCTGCCTCTGGTGGGCTGCTGAGGCCAACAGTTCTAACTGCCATTCTGCCCTTTGTGAAGAAAATGGCCGGCTGCCAACTGCCTTTAAGCCTGGTCCTTTTGAGGCTGATTTCAAAGGGCTATTTCATTCCTCTGTTCCCTGCCCGGATTCAAGGAGACCGATGCATACTGATGTATACCCTGTATGCTTCGGTCTCTTTACTGTTATTTGTTTCACAAGCCTGAATGACATTTTATTATACAGCAGGATATAGATTGGTTTAAATACTGAGGTAAAGCTTCTACTTACTCTGCTTATACACATTTACCAACCCTCACACAGAGGGCTTCCTGACGGCTCTTGGGGAATTTCCCGCCACCCTGGTCGGTGCTCCTGTCGATGCTCTGGTCACTCACTGGAATGGGGAGACGGACAGGGCAATAGACACGATCGCTCCGGGGCATCCCGTCTCTCATCTCCAATACAATAGGGGAAAAAAGTTGTATCTATGTGGAGAGTAGAGAGGGTGCGTGCATGGCAAGAGAAAGGGGGAGGTCTGTGCCGCCCAAAGAGGCTGCGCAGGCACCTTCCTTTCTCTTCCTCTCACTGTTCAAGCTAACCTGGGTTGCTGTGTGCAGAGCAGAGAGAGCGCATGCATGGCAAGAGAAAGGGGGAGGCATGCGCCGCCCAAAGAGGCACTGCACACGCCTCCCTTTCTCTTCCTTGCACCATGCACGCCCCCTCTCTGTTCTCCACACAGCAACCCTGCTGAAGGGCGCATGCATGGCGATAGTAGGGGGAAGGAGGTGTGCTCCTCCCTCCCTGTTATTGCCGTGTGCATGCACACTCTTTCTCCTTCTTTTGCCACACGCACGGTAACTTTTCCAAGGCGGCTTTTATACCACGTGGAGGTGACATGAGAAATATTAAAGGAGCAGCAGAGTTAGTAAATGTCTGGAAAGGCACCCAGCGTGCGGCAAGAGGTGAAGATCCTGGCGTAAAGACTGGGAATTAAGGAAGGGCTTTTTTTAGCCCCACGCCTTCCCGCAAGGACCCTCACCTGAGTATAAGCCGAGGGGAGCATT
Source organism: Anolis apletophallus (assembly GCA_030556195.1). Classification (NCBI taxonomy): domain Eukaryota; kingdom Metazoa; phylum Chordata; class Lepidosauria; order Squamata; family Anolidae; genus Anolis; species Anolis apletophallus. The sequence continues at coordinate 206,219,268 of JARBWK010000001.1, read as the reverse complement.
TTCACCCTCAAAAAAGGGCTGAAACAGTTGGCTTATACTTGAGTATATACAATGTATTTGTTTAAAGGTAGCATGTCAACCATATTTAGCCCTCTGAAGGATTGTCACAAAAAGCTGGCTTTCTGCTGCTCCAAGAACAGGACCCCACCTTAGGGATTTAAATGACAAAAAGGGGACTCTTAGGCAGAACTTCTCAAAGGGTTGTGTTTGAAATCACATGTTTACCCACAAAGGCTGACCAGGGGAAAGACAGTCCAGTCCCATGGTGATACCAGTGTCCAGAGAAGCAAAAGCATTCTCCGAAACAGTCCCAAGACAAACAAAGCCAAACCCTACTTGAAGCCAAGGGAACCATACGTCTTAATTGGGAAATGTTGAATGTATAGCTTCCAGCATCAGAATGTCCACAACCCACCATTTCCCTTTTGCAACACATGTTATTAGTTTTGTCCCAGCTCTTTGAATGATTTCTCTCCTGGCATTTGTTTGTTTTAACTTGTGTGAATTAGGTGGTGCTTTGCAAGGGATGAAATGTGAGTAAAACATTTCCCACAATCCATGCATCTGTGTGGCTTTTCTCCTCTGTGAACTCTTCCGTGGCTCACAAGGGCTGAACTTCGAACAAAACATTTCCCACACTCCTGGCATTGGTATGGCTTCTCTCCTGTGTGAAGTCTTTTGTGCTTCACAAAGGCTGAGCTGTAACCAAAACATTTCCCACAATCTGGGCATCTGTATGGTTTTTCTTCTGTATGAGTTCTCCGGTGGCTTACAAGGGATGAATACTGAGTTAAACATTGTCCACAATCCTGGCATTTGTTTAGTTTCTTTCCTGTATGGATGCTCTAGTGTTTCAGAAGTGATGACTTCCAAGGAATACACTTCCCACACTCCTGCATGATTCTCTCCTGTGTGAAATCTTTTGTGCTTCATCAAAAATGGACTGCAAGCAAAACATTTCGCAGACTACTGGCACTGGTATGGTTTCTCTCCAGTGTGACGACTTTTGTGTCTCACAAAATTTGAAAGATAAGAAAAACATTTCCCACACACCTGCCATTTGTATGGCTTCTCTCCAGTGTGGACTCTTTTGTGCTTCATCAAGTCCGAACTGCATGCAAAATATTTCCCACACTCCTGGCACTGACATGGTTTCTCTTCAGTGTGACGACTTTTGTGCCTCACAAAAGCTGAACAATCAGCAAAACATTTCCCACACTCCTGGCATTGCTATGGCTTCTCTCCTGTGTGGAGTCTTTTGTGTTTCACCAAATCTGAACTGGAAGCAAAACATTTCCCACACTCCTGGCATTGGTATGGGTTCTCTCCTGTGTGGAGTCTTTTGTGTCTTACCAAGGATGAACTGCAAGCAAAGCATTTACCACATTCCCTGCATTGGTATGGCTTCTCTCCTGTGTGGAGTCTTTTGTGTCTTACCAAGGTTGAACTGTAAGCAAAACATTTCCCACACTCCTGGCATTGATATGGCTTCTCTCCTGAGTGGAGTATTTTGTGGCTCAACAAGGTAGAACTCTCAGCAAAACATTTCCCACACTCCTGGCATTGGTATGGCTTCTCTCCTGTGTGGAGTCTTTTGTGCTTCATCAAGTCCGAACTGCAAGCAAAATATTTCCCACACTCCTGGCACTGATATGGTTTATCTCCAGTGTGACGACTTTTGTGCCTCACAAAAGCTGAACAATCAGCAAAACATTTCACACACTCCTGGCATTGGTATGGCTTCTCTCCTGTGTGGAGTCTTTTGTGCTTAACTAAGTCTGAACTGTAAGCAAAACATTTCCCACACTCCTGGCATTGGTATGGCTTCTCTCCTGTGTGGAGTCTTTTGTGCCTCACCAAGGTTGAACTGCAAGCAAAGCATTTACCACATTCCTTGCATTGGTATGGCTTCTCTCCTGTGTGGAGTCTTTTGTGTCTTACCAAGGTTGAACTATGAGCAAAACATTTCCGACACTCCTGGCATTGATATGGCTTCTCTCCTGAGTGGAGTATTTTGTGGCTCACCGAGTGTGAATTCTGGATAACAGGTATCCCACAGTCATGGCTTATGAAGTCTTCAGTTCCTTCAAAGATTTCTTGTTGGCTTAGATCTGGCAATTTGTAATCAGCAATACATTTTGCGGACACTTGCAATTTACAATGGCTTTTCCTGGCACTGAGTGTCTTGTGAAGTATAAGGCCCATATTTTGGGTTAAACACTGCCCACATACATTGCATTTGTAGGGCCTTTCTCTGGCAGAACCTCCATCTTCTCTGTGGGTTTGCTGGCATCTAGGGAGGCCCCCATCGTGTCCCAAATGCTTCCTGTGTTTGGTGTTCCAGTTATCTGCTGTGAAGAAGGACAGAAACAATCATTCCTCAGTTTGAGTGATAAGAACTCTAAGGAAATGGTATAAGAAAGAGATTGAAAGATACGGAGGGAAAGAAGATATAACTGCTGTCCTCTCCCCACTTCATGTTCAGTAAAGATGGACACTCTTTGACTGCCTGGAGCCTCTAAGGGAAAGGTGAAGAACATATCCAGAGCAGACCTGGGCAATTGCCGGCCCTCCAGGTGTTTTGGACTTCAAATCCCAGAAATCCTAACAGCTGGTAAACTGGCTTTGCCTGGGCCTGAAGTCCAAAACATCTGGAGGGCTGGCAATTGCCCAGGTCTGCTCCAAAGGCTACGTTTTCCTCAGCCCAACCTCTTGTTGTTGTTGTTGTTGTTGTCATTATTATGTCTCATTCCTTTTTCTCTAGCTAAAACTTCACCTTGCTACCACCCATTTCACAATTGTTCCCTCCTTTTTATTTCTCTCCCCCAACCTCCAATTCTCTCTTCTCATGTTTACTTAATGTTGTATTTTTCTGCTCCAACGTAGAAGGTCCCATATCTAATTTCAGAGTGCTGGAGAGATTGTTACGGTCTTGCCTGACAAAACTGGAAAGATACAAGAAGGGACTGTAAAGAAAAAGGGGACAGCAATAATGAAGGCAGAGAAGGGAACAAAAAAAGGTCTGCAGGACTCAACCAGATATAGTGACATCTATGTAACACCACTAATAGGATCCACTGTCCAAAATCATTGAACAATAAGTAGTCAATCAAAGATAAATGCTTAAATCCACCTATAATAGAAGGACTCAAACATTACCCTAGGATTATATTAGTAATATGGTTGTTATATTTTCTACTAGCTTGGGGACCTGGCCCTGCCTGGGTTATTTGAGAATCGCAGCAGGATGTAGAGTGGGTCATGGGGGCTCTGTGTGCCAAGTTTAGTCTTGATCCATCATTATTGGGAGTTGCAGTGGTATCATGAAATTACTGATGGTAGTGCAAGTCCCATCATCTCTGTGTGTCCCATCCCCCCAAAAGTGTAGTAGGATGTAGATTGGATCATGGGGGCTCTGTGTGCTAAGTTTGGTCTGTATTGGTGAATGGATGAGGGATGCATTGTTTTTCGGAAGTGAGTGAAGGTACTTCAAGTCCCATCATCCGTGGTCCGTCTCACAGTAAACTGCACCAGGCTGTAGAGTGGGTCATGAGGGCTCTGTGTGCCAGATTTGGTGTTGATCAGTCACTGGATTAGGTTTGTAGCAGGATTGGGAAGTGAAGGAAGGTACTGCAAGTCCCATCATCCATGTTCTGTCCCCCTCCAAACTTCAGTAGGATGTAGAGTGGGTCACTGGGGCTCTGTGTGCCAAGTGTGGACTTTCTCGGTGTTTGTTGGGAGCCACAGTGGTCTGTGGGAACAGAGGGGTGTAAAAGTACTACAAATCCCATCATCCATTGTCAGTCCTCCCCCAAACCTCACCAGGACGTGAAGGCAGTCATGGGGGTTATGTATGGCAAGTTTGGTCTCGATCAGTGATTGGATGAGGGTTGCAGCGGACTTGGGAAGTGAGTAGAGGCACTTCAAGTCCCATCATCCATGGTCCACCCTCCTCCGAACTGCACCAGGACGTATAGTGGGTCATGGGGCTGTGTGTGCTGAGTGTGGTCTGTATTGGTCCTTTTGGTGGCCTCAGTGGTCTGTGGGAACCAAAGTCTTGGAAAGTACTACAAATCCCATAATACGTGGGTCATGTCATAGGGGGTTATGTGTACCAAGTTTGGTGCAGGTCCATCACCCGCGCTGGTCGCTGTGGCCTGTGAAAGTGGCTGCCACATATCCGCCCTGGCCTGTGAAAGTGGCTGCCACATATCCGCCCTGGCCTGTGAAAGTATACCGGTGTAAAACAGAAAGGAGTAAAAAAATGGAAAAGGCCTGCATGGAATTAGCAGTAAGGACCAATGAGGCTGGGTGAGGGGGCTTTGGGCCAGAATTATTTATATAAGCATTAAAAGGCATTAGAGAAAGGTATTTATTGTTTTCTCTTGTGTCTTTTGAGTGAAGTAGGGCCTTACCTTGTAGAGTGACAGTACCTGTTCTAAAGATCCTGTCAGAAGCTGCCTTTCTCTCACACTGTGTTGAAGAGGGAAGATGGATGCCTCTTTTGGGCCTATCTAAGAGAAGGGGATTTGTAGGGGCTACAATGTTTTCTGGGAAGTGAATTGGGATGCAAATCCCATCATTCGTCGGCCATCCTGCCCTAAACTCTATTTTGGGGCCTGTAATGTTATGGTCTGCTATTGGTAACTTTAAAAGGGTGCATGGCAGGCAGCCGTTTTCTAAAAGCTGAGGGGAGGAGAATACAGGAATCCATTTTGTTTTCACGGAACCAAGTGGGGAGGGAATGTTGATGGTGCATTTTTCCCCTCAGTGGGAAGAAATCCTGTTGTTTGAATGTAGAGGCCTGGTTTCTGGGATGCTGGCTTTTTCCCCTCAGTGGGAAGAAATCCTGTTGTTTGAATGTAGAGGCCTGGTTTCTGGGATGCTGGCTTTTTTCCCTCAGTGGGAAGAAATCCTGTTGTTTGAATGTAGAGGCTTGGTTTCTGGGATGCTGGCTTTTTCCCCTCAGTGGGAAGAAATCCTGTTGTTTGAATGTAGAGGCCTGGTTTCTGGGATGCTGGCTTTTTCCCCTCAGTGGGAAGAAATCCTGTTGTTTGAATGTAGAGGCCTGGTTTCTGGGATGCTGGCTTTTTCCCCTCAGTGGGAAGAAATCCTGTTGTTTGAATGTAGAGGCCTGGATTCTGGGTTGCTGGCTTTTTTTCCCCTCAGTGGGAAGAAATCCTGTTGTTTGAATGTAGAGGCCTGGATTCTGGGTTGCTGGCTTTTTCCCCTCAGTGGGAAGAAATCCTGTTGTTTGAATGTAGAGGCCTGGTTTCTGGGATGCTGGCTTTTTTCCCCTCAGTGGGAAGAAATCCTGTTGTTTAAATGTAGAGGCCTGGATTCTGGGTTGCTGGCTTTTTTCCCCTCAGTGGGAAGAAATCCTGTTGTTTGAATGTAGAGGCCTGGTTTCTGGGATGCTGGCTTTTTCCCCTCAGTGGGAAGAAATCCTGTTGTTTGAATGTAGAGGCCTGGTTTCTGGGATGCTGGCTTTTTCCCCTCAGTGGGAAGAAATGCTGTTGTTTGTATGTAGAGGGCTGGTTTGTGGGATGCTGGCTAGAGGCCTTTTTTCCCTCAGTGGGAAGAAATCCTGTTGTTTGAATGTAGAGGCCTGGTTTCTGGGATGCTGGCTTTTTTCCCCTCAGTGGGAAGAAATCCTGTTGTTTGAATGTAGAGGCCTGGTTTCTGGGATGCTGGCTTTTTCCCTCAGTGGGAAGAAATCCTGTTGTTTGAATGTAGAGGCCTGGTTTCTGGGATGCTGGCTTTTTCCCCTCAGTGGGAAGAAATCCTGTTGTTTGAATGTAGAGGCCTGGATTCTGGGTTGCTGGCTTTTCCCCCCACTGGGAAGAAATCCTGTTGTTTGAATGTAGAGGCTTGGTTTCTGGGATGCTGGCTTTTTCCCCTCAGTGGGAAGAAATCCTGTTGTTTGAATGTAGAGGCCTGGTTTCTGGGATGCTGGCTTTCCCCCCCCTCAGTGGGAAGAAATCCTGTTGTTTGAATGTAGAGGCCTGGATTCTGGGTTGCTGGCTTTTCCCCCCTCAGTGGGAAGAAATCCTGTTGTTTGAATGTAGAGGCCTGGTTTCTGGGATGCTGGCTTTTTTCCCCTCAGTGGGAAGAAATCCTGTTGTTTGAATGTAGAGGCCTGGTTTCTGGGATGCTGGCTTTTTTCCCTCAGTGGGAAGAAATCCTGTTGTTTGAATGTAGAGGCCTGGTTTCTGGGATGCTGGCTTTTTTCCCCTCAGTGGGAAGAAATCCTGTTGTTTGAATGTAGAGGCCTGGTTTCTGGGATGCTGGCTTTTTCCCCTCAGTGGGAAGAAATCCTGTTGTTTGAATGTAGAGGCCTGGATTCTGGGATGCAGGCTTTTAACCCCTCAGTGGGAAGAAATCCTGTTGTTTGAATGTAGAGGCCTGGATTCTGGGTTGCTGGCTTTTTCCCCTCAGTGGGAAGAAATCCTGTTGTTTGAATGTAGAGGCCTGGTTTCTGGGATGCTGGCTTTTTCCCTCAGTGGGAAGAAATCCTGTTGTTTGAATGTAGAGGCCTGGATTCTGGGTTGCTGGCTTTTCCCCTCAGTGGGAAGAAATCCTGTTGTTTGAATGTAGAGGCCTGGTTTCTGGGATGCTGGCTTTTTTCCCCTCAGTGGGAAGAAATCCTGTTGTTTGAATGTAGAGGCCTGGATTCTGGGTTGCTGGCTTTTTTCCCCTCAGTGGGAAGAAATCCTGTTGTTTGAATGTAGAGGCCTGGTTTCTGGGATGCTGGCTTTTCCCCCTCAGTGGGAAGAAATCCTGTTGTTTGAATGTAGAGGCCTGGTTTCTGGGATGCTGGCTTTTTTCCCCTCAGTGGGAAGAAATCCTGTTGTTTGAATGTAGAGGCCTGGATTCTGGGTTGCTGGCTAATCAGTGGCTATCAATGCCCTCTGTCTGGTGCCTTAGAATTTTGGAGTGTCGAGACTGTCCAATCAAAGGACTTTATGCAAATAGCTGCCACATATCCGCCATATCCGCCCCCATACACACATACACACATACATACACACATACAAACATTCCGTTTTATAAAGGTATACAGATACAGATACAGATTACTGCTGTTTTGAGGGATCTATGTCTATATGTTTTCCTAGAAACTGAACTATATTTACATGGACGCCCTTTATGGATAATCCACGTTATTTAGCATAGTACAGAGCCTTGAGGAAGCCCTATGGGGCAAAACGGACGGACCCACCACGTTGCACTGCCTCCAGTTTCACTACTCACCTCGTTGTTAGTACTGTGTAATGTGGTTTACTTTGGATGATTGGCCACATTTTTGGCAGACCTTTCCGAGTTTTCCAATCCGATTATCCATGCATTTGGCGACCTTGACTGCAATATGAGCCATTATTTCGTCAGTAGTATTATGTATTTATAATAGTGTTTGGACTCAATCATTTTGGAATACCAAGAGTGGAGTTCTGGATAATCCGGATTATACCTACCAGTTGCGACATTGTATTTCCACCACACCTTATTACTGCGGCACTTTACCATCTTCAGTTTCTCCATGGTTTATTTTCATTTCATCAACACCGTTTGGATTCTAGCTCCTTGGGACTATCAATATAAACATTGGAATAGTCCGGATTTTTCTGCAATAGCGACAACGGTGTTCACGCCACGGCTGACTGCAGCATTATTAGCAGCTCTTTGGGATCGACCACAATAGACTTCAGAAATACCCGAATCTCCTCTCACCAGTGGCGGTTTAGGAGTTACATTGTTACTGATGGTTGCCAGTGACTGCGGTAACCGATTATCCTAATACTCGGTTTTGATTAATGTATACGTGTAATATATTTACCATGACTTTATATGTGTAATTTCATAATTGCGCACTTTGAGATGTTATGTATTGCTTTGTGAATATTATACAGGACATAAATTGGATTATTTCTTACGTCTGGTCCTAGGGTAACGTTTGTTTGAGTCCTTCTATTATAGGTGGATTTAAGCATTTATCTTTGATTGACTACATATTGTTTGATGATTTTGGACACTGGATCCTATTAGTAGTTTTAATGCTTTTTAAGATATTGAAACCATTTGCATCATTTGCCTTTGTTTCCCCAGGTTTCCTGGATGCCCTTCTCAGATCTCGATACGGAGAGTGGAATATTCAAAGGTCCAAGAAGGCATCACACAGACATCAAACATGAAGGAAGTAAAACATGACAGTCCCACCTGAGGCCCCAAGAAAGGTCAAAAAGGAGGTTTAGGACAAGAGGAGAAGCCGTAATAGTTTCTAAAACACGCCACCTTGAAATAGCAAATCAGCTGAGAGAAGAAGAAGGGAGATTGTTCTCTGTATCAAAAAGACTAAGGGACCCATATATTACTAGTATGTCATCTATTTCTAACATAAGCCCTGCCTTGAGGAGCCTCAGTGATTGAGGTGATTTCAGAAATTACTTCCACCAGGGAGCTGCTGATTGGGATTCTGCATTTTGAAATAGAAATCCCCACCAGTGAGGGAGCCTTACCAAGAGAGTCCACCATCCCATGAATCTCCTCCATGAGCTGCACGTGCAAGGCTTTCTGACCCGGATTCAGGAGAGCCCACTCCTCCAAAGAGAAATGGACAGCCACGTCCTCAAAGGCGATTGGGCCCTGGTGGAAAAAGAAAACATGTCCTTCTCACATCAGGGAAATCAAGAAAAATACTTACAAGAATCTCTTTGAAATCATTCATGTTTCTGTTGGTTCAATCTTTTCTGTTTCACAATGGCTTCAAACTACAGGAAAGGAGATTCCACTTGAACATTAGCAAGAACTTCCTGACTGTGAGAATTGCCCTGGAGTGTGGTGGAGGCTCCTTCTTTGGCAGTTTTTCAATAGAGGCTGGATGGCCATCTGTCGAGGGTGCTTTGAATGCAATTTCCTTGTTTTGTGGCAGGGGGTTGGACGGGATGACCCACGAGGTCTCTTCCAACTCTATGATTCTATGATGAAGCCTTGAACCAATGACCCCCAGGCAGCTCCAGCCCTCCTCTCCCAGGAATCCTTCTGCTTACCTGAGTCAGTTCCACTCCATCACAAAGGGGAAGAAATGACTGAGGATTCGGCAACAACATCGTTCCAGCCCCTGGGAGAGAGAGAGAGAGAGGTGACAATTGCAGTCCTATAAAGACACCCTTGAGGAAATGACTGTATGAACACTGGAGCATTCTCCAGCCCAGAAATTGTAAAGGTTTGGAGTTTAGCACTTTTTCATCTCATGCAGTTCATCTTAGTTTTGGATTTCACTTGGGAACATACCGTATGGCTGATATTTCAAATGCAAATGTGTATACTGGAAGTACAACAATACAGAAAACTCCAAATCACACTGAAATTACACCTTTGCAACCAAATGCTTACCTATATACTCATCCCAAGGCCAAATGATCCTACATGTATGCCTTCCCTAGCTCAAACGGATTGTGCATTCATTACAATCTCCTGAAGGGGAACTTACACTGGCATAAAACAGCAAAACACCCCAAAGGGTTCCTTCTTACCCTCCAAGGCTGCCGCCCCATCTCCTTCCTGCTTGAGCTCCTTCTGCTGGAGGCTCTGGGTGGTGTCTGGTGGAGGTTTCTCCGATTCAGAGACATCAGGGTGGACTTCAATGCAGTTATTTTGCACCTGGAAGAGCACAGAAAATTCCAGAAGTAGTATGGAGAAAGATCAGGGTCAACATACTTAAGTAGAGTAGCAACTGAGCTTACAGTGGATATGGAGGGGAGAGCAGGAGCGGCAGAGCAGGTGGGAAAAGAGGCCGAGGGAGCAGAGTCCACCTTCTCCCTCACATCGGTCCCATCTTGGAAGAAAGGCAGGATGTACATTTAAGTATCCATGAATCTGTCTAATCCTGCCTTGAAGCTGTCCAGGCTGACCGCTGTCACAACCTCCTCTGGAAGTGAGTTCCATGACCCAATGACCCTCTGGGTGAATAAATATTTCCCTTTATTAGTCCTAACTTTCCTACCTTGGAGCTTCAGGGAGTGCCCTCTAGTCGTAGTGTTTTGTGACAAAGAAAATAATTTTTCTTGATTCACCTTTTCTATCCCATGCATGATTTTATACACTTCGATCAAGTCACCTCTTAAACGCCGTCTTTCAAGGCTGAAAAGACCAAGGCGTTGCAACCTGGTTTCATAAGGGAGCCGCTCCATCCCTTGGATCATTCTTGTTGCCCTTTTCTGTACCTTTTTCCAGTTCCGTTATATCCTTCTTGAGGTGCGGAGACCAGAATTGTACACAGTACTCCAAATGTGGCCTTACCGTCGATTTGTAGAGAGGTAATACAACATTTGCTGACCTATTTTCGATTCCCTTTCTGATCATGCCTAGCATAGAATTTGCTTTTTTCACTGCTGCTGCGCACTGGGTTGACATCTTCATTGAGCTGTCCACCAACATTTAATCTATCCATCAGTCCCAAGGTGAGTGAAGCCAAGAGGCAATGCTCTCACCTGTCCTTCCTGGTTCTCGTCCTCTTCCCGACTCAGGAGGAAGCCTTCCGCCAGGGCCACCGCCTGGGAAGAGGTCCCTGCCCCACACTCTCGGACCCAGCTCCCCATCTCTGGGGGCAGGATGCTCAGGAACTGCTCCAGGATCACCAGGTCCAGCATCTCCGCCTTGGTGTGTTGCTCTGGCTTCAGCCACTGGCGGCAGAGATCGTGGAGGCGGCTGCAAACCTCTCTGGGTCCCTCGCCCTCTCGGTAGGAGGACTGCCTGAAGCGCTGGCCATGTATGTCTGAATTAAAAAGGTCCACACTCAGGAACTTATGTGTAGTTTTTCCCCAGGATGCCCCAATGCTCCCAAGTCCTGCTTCAGGTCCAGGTGAGTTGGGTCTCTCCATGTTTGTAGAAGAAGCAAATTGGATCCAAGATGCTCTTCCTGGCTCGTCTTTCTACGGAAAGAATTCCCTCAACAGGCTCTGCTCCAAAAAGCTGAGCCAACAATCACATTTTTATCTGTGAAAGAAAGGCAGAATCAGACTACAAGATTCAAGAGGCTTTTTGGTGGAGAGTAAAAAACCAGGCCCCTTATTTATTTCAGAGCCAGGTAATGCTGGGCCCTCCTTCCACTGGGGCCTCTGCTTCTCCAGCCTCCAGGCCCACTTCAGGGAGGTCAAAGAGGAGCCAGGCAGGCAGGTGAGTGGGAGGGAGGGCCGGGGAAAGCCAAGGGCCTCTCTCTGCCTTTGGAGAAGGAAGGCCTGGGAAGAAGGAGGAGGAGGTTGAAGCCAGAGGGGCCAACTCTTCTCTCCTCTCCAAGCCGGGCAAGGAAGGGTGAAGGGGAGGGAGTTTGGTTCCTAGAGTGACCAGAAAAGCGGGTTTGAGGAGTAGGAGGCCCACTCCCTTTCTGCCTCTCTGGGAACCACACTCCCTCCCCTTAACCCTTCCTTGCCCAGGTTGACAGTGGAAGGAGGGGGAAAGGGCTTCTCTCTCTCCAAAGCCCTGGATCCAAAGGACTGAAGGTGAAGGCAGAGAGGCAGCCATGGAAGGAGCTTTCTGTCTCCAGAGGAGGGTCAGCCAGATCTCTTCTCTCCCGGCCAAACCCTGGCTCCCCAACCCCACTGGACATGAAGGGGGACCGGCCTGCTGCCCAGGGAGCAGAGCAGAGCAGTTAAAAACATCAGATAAAATATAAACATAATCACAATTGTAAGCAATATCAAAACAATATGGCTGAAAAAAGAAAAAGCCGAGTTTCAGGCTCCATGGGTGCAAGACATCCTGAAGGGAGCGCAAGGAAAGGGCAACCATCAAGTAGGCAGGGCTGGGAAGAGTGTCCTCCAAAGCAGGGGTGGGCAATTGTTTTTTCCAAGGGTCCACACGAGAGCCAAAAAATATTATGGAGGGCCGCACCTAAAGGCTGAACTGCATTCTACATAATATCAATTGAATTTCTTGATAAGACTGATAAGAGTATATGTTATGAGCAATGAAAAAGGTTGTCATAGGAAAAATGACAATTATTCACTAACATTTTACAAAACAATGGTTAACAAAATGTGAACATTTGTATCATTTGTGATTCATTATCAGGGGTCAAGAACCTTTTTGACTCAGAGAGCCATAAAAGCAAAATATTTGGAAATTTATTTCAGTGAAATCATTATAATAATGATGATGATGATAATATTCATTCAGCCTCTGCTAATAATAATAACAACAACAACGGGTTCCTAGATTAGGAGGAGACCTCCAAGGGCCATCCAGTCCAACCTCATTCTGCCATAAGGGAAAATTACAATCAGAGCATTACTCACAGATGGCCATTCAGCCTCTGATAATAATAAAAATAACAACAACAACAATGGGTTCCTAGAATAGGAGACCTCCAAGGGCCATCCAATCCAACCTCCTGCCATAAGGAAAAAACACAATCCGAGCTTTCCTCACAGATGGCCATTCAGCCTCTGATAAGAACAACAACAACAACGGGTTCCTAGAATAGGAGACCTCCAAGGGCCATCCAATCCAACCTCCTTCTGCCATAAGGGAAAAACACAATCCGAGCTTTCCTCACAGATGGCCATTCAGCCTCTGATAATAACAACAACAACGGGTTCCTAGAATAGGAGACCTCCAAGGGCCATCCAATCCAACCTCCTTCTGCCATAAGGGAAAAACACAATCAGAGCTTTCCTCACAGATGGCCATTCAGCCTCTGATAACAACAACAACAACAACGGGTTCCTAGAATAGGAGGAGACCTCCAAGGGCCATCCAATCCAACCTCCTTCTGCCATAAGGGAAAAACACAATCAGAGCTTTTCTCACAGATGGCCATTCAGCCATCTTGAACCAAACTTGGCACACTGAACTCTCATGAGACCAACAGGAAGTACTGAAAGGGTTTGCTGGGCATTTACCTTTGAGTTCGGGAGTTGTAGTTCTCCTACATCCAGAGAGCACTGTGAACTCAAATAATGATGGATCAGGAGCAAACTTGGCACAAATCCTCAATTTGTCCAAAGAGGCAGAAGAAGAGGGAATGGAAGTCCGATCCCCCCCAGTGCACGCGTGCGCTCCGGCCTTGGCCACGCCACTTTTCCACTCTGGCCCCGCCCCCTCTCCATCGCTGCACTCCCACTCCTTCCCTCTTGTGTTCAGGTGGTGGAAGGGGGAAGGAATTAAAGGGGGAAAGAGAGAGGGAGGGAGAGAAGGAAACAGGAAGACAGGAAAGGGAAAACAGAAGAAGGGAAAAAGCGTCGAGGCAAGAGGAAGTGAAGGGAGGAGGAGGACGAAGGCGGAGGCATGCTCTTGCTCCTGGCCGCCTCCCCTTCTTCCCCCTCCCTTCCCTTTCCCTCCGCTTGCCTGCCTGCCAGCTTCTTCACATTTGCAGCCGTCGCAATGGGAGTTCGTCTCCCTCTCTTCACAACGAAGCCTTGAGGGAGCCAAGGGCTGGACAGCATCGGCTGCTGCGCTGGATCCGGCCCGGGGGCCATAGTTTGCCCATCCCTGCTCCAAAGTGTGGACATGGACGATAAGAGGGCCGAACGTCAAGTGCTGAACTTCAGGTAGGGACAGGGAAAATTACAGGTGGATTGCTTAATCCAAAGCACACCAGAGCATCCAGGTTTTTAGCTGTCTCTGGAAAGAGGACAAGATAGGAGCCTAATATTAAAAGAGCAGATGAAAGAAGAAAATGAGTCTCAGAAAGGGATAACCAGTACGATATAGAAAATATTAATAGAGATTAAATGGGGGAAAGGGACAGTAGAACAATAATAATCTTTATTGTTGTTTATTATTGTGTGTAGGCTGATCAAATGTGAACTATGCATGGTTTATTTTACATTTCACCACAACATACTGTATATACTCGAGCATAAGCCGACCCAAATGTAAGCCGAGGCACCTAAATTTACCACCAAAAAACCGGGAAAACTTATTGACTCAAGTATAAACCGAGGGTGGGAAATGCAGAAGGTACTGGTCAATTTCAAAAATAAATATAGAACTCCTCCACAAGCTCTACCTCCTTATATGTGTAGTTTGTATGAGAAGCATTCAGAGACTTTTGTTTGGTATGAATAAAGAAAGAGGTTTATCTATTTATTTATTCTGAACAGGCACAAAAGCTTAATGGTTTCGGTAATACTTGTACAAAGCGATCTGGTTTCAGAAGTAGTTCAGTGCTTGAATTACAGGTTCCAGTCAAAACCTGAGAAACTTTTAGTATTCCACTAAACAGTTCCTTCAATACAAAGTGTCCAGAGAAGCAAAAGAATTAACCAAAACCGTCACAAGTCAAACAAGAACAAAAAAACTCCAAAAACTGAACAAGAGTTAAAACAACGAAAAAAAAAGTTGTCTAAGACAGTGTTTTCCAACCGCTGTTCCGCGGCACACTAGTGTGCCGTGGGCCATCACCTGGTGTGCTGCAGGAAAAACTTCTCTTCCCCCTTTCTTCCCCCTTCTGCCGAACTCCTGCTGCTGCTTGGGGGAGGAGAAGGAAGAGGAGGTAGGGCCGGGCGGCAGCGAATAAAAAGGGGCTGGGACGCCGCCTCCTTTGATTGTTTCCCTAGCCAGCCAGCCTCCAATTGAGGGAAACCCCACGCCTGGCTCTCGCCGCTTGCCAGTCTCGGAAGACATTGCAAGCCAGGTGAGGGGCTTCCCGCGAGGCCAGGCCACTCGGTTGTGCCTCCCTTACCTGGCTTTTGCTGCTTGGAAGAACCAATGGATGGCGTGAGCCAGGCGAGGGGCTTCCCGCGAGGAAAGGCCATGCAGTGGTGCCTCCCTTCCCTGACTTGCGCCACCCGCCGGGTCTGGCAATCGGCAAAAGCCAGGGGCGAGGGAGGCTGTCCCTCATGGCTTTCGCTGCTTGCCAGACACGGCCAATGGCGTGAGAAGAGCAAGGGGCTTCCCGCAAGGCCAGGCCTTGCGGAGGTGCCTTTCTTGCCTGGCCTTCCCCATTTGCGGGCGCCGCAAGCCAGACGAAGGGATTCCCGCGAGGTGAGGCCATGCGGTGTGGCCTCCCTCACCTGGCGCACACCTCCAAACCAGATCCAGGCTTGGAATGCTCAGGTAAAGTATACATCCCAGCAACTCCCAAATAGCAATGTCTTTTTTCCCGAAACCCCTCTGGTATTTTCTGTTAGTCATGGGAGTTCTGTATGCGAAGTTTGGTTCAATTCCATTGCTGTTGGGAGTTCAGAGTGTTCTTTGATGCCAGGGAACTATACATCCCAGCATCTCCCAAATGTCAAGGTCTTTTCCCCAAACTTCATCTGTGTTCACATTTGGGCATATTGAGTATTCATGCCAAGTTTGGTCCTGATCCAACATTGTTTGAGTCCACAGTGCTCTCTGGATATAGGTGAACTACAACTCCAAAACTCAAGGTCAATGCCCACCAAACTCTTATAGCATTTTCTCTTGGTTATGGGAGTTCTGTGTGGGAAGGTTGTGTCTTTCTGCCATGCCTGCCAGGATATCTATGTTGAGTTCATCGAAACAGGCCCAAGTTTCACACTGGGTGTATAAATACATTTTAAAAACATATTAACTATATGTATTACTGTGTTAGAGTGTCATTTTGTGTCATTTTGGTTGGCGGTGTGCCCCAGGATTTTGCTAATGTAAAAAGTGTGCTGCAGCTCAAAAAAGGTTGGGAAACACTGTACTACATCAGTAGAACATTCCTATAAAACTGTGTTTTTCAACCTTTTTTGACCTGCGGCACATTTTTTACATTTACAAAATCCTGGGGAATAATATAGATAAAATTGAAAAGATCATAATAACCAAGAGGATGTGGGAACCAGTTAGGAATTATTTAGAAAATGTGTTAAGAGGTGGAGTAGAAAAATTAAGACTGAGACTGATGTTTCAACGGTAACTTCTGTAGTTTGATGTATAAACTGTATGTACAAGAAGGGGAGAGTGGGATAGGGAAAAATCAATAAAATAAAATAAAAATTTAAAAGGTAAAAAAAATTCCTACAGTATCTGCAGAAAAGAAAGGAGACCAACGCCCAGCAGATATGAAACTAAACCAAGCTGCCCCTTTACTGGACTCAACATACGTCTAGATCCATTTTCTGCCATTCCTGCCAGGATATCTATGTTGTGCTCATCGAAACAGGCTCAGGTTTCACTGAATGTATAAATACATTAAACAGCATATTAAATATATGTATGACTGTGTTAGAGTGTCATTTTGATTGGTGGTGTGCCTCAGGATTTTGTAAATGTAAAAAATGTGCCATGGCTCAAAAAAGGTTGAGAAACACTGGTCTAAGAGATCAGCCGAAAGTCAAGGTAACCCCTCCTTTAAGCCAAGGGAATCACACGTGTTCATCGGGAAAAGCTGAATGTTTAGTCTACTGCACCAGAATGTTCAGAACCTGCCATTTCCCTCTTGCAACACATTTTATTAGTTTTGCGCCAGCTCTTTGGATGATTTATTTCCTGTACGTTCCCTCCGACAGTTCAAAAAGTATGAACCCTGATAAAAACATATCCCATATACCTGGCATTTGTTTCTTTTTTAACCTGTGTGAATTCTGTGCTGATTCCTAAGGGATGAAGTGTGAGTAAAACATTTCCCACAATCCGTGCATTGCTATGGCTTCTCTTCTGTGTGGAGTCTTTGGTGGCTCAACAAGTTTGAACTGGTAGTAAAACATTTCCCACACTCCTGGCATTGGTATGGCTTCTCTCCTGTGTGGAGTCTTTTGTGCTTCACCAGGGTGGAACTCTCAGCAAAACATTTCCGACACTCCTGGCATTGGTATGGCTTCTCTCCTGTGTGGAGTCTATTGTGGCTCACCAATTGTGAACTGTAAGCAAAACATTTCCCACACTCCTGGCATTGGTGTGGCTTCTCTCCTGTGTGGAGTCTTTTGTGTCTCATCAAATTTGAACTGCGAGAAAAACATTTCCCACACTCCTGGCATTGATATGTCTTTTCTCTTGTGTGGAGTCTTTTGTGGTTCACCAAATGTGAACTCTGAGCAAAACATTTCCCACACTCCTGGCATTGGTACGGCTTCTCTCCTGTGTGGAGTCTTTTGTGGCTCACCAATGTGGAACTCTGAGCAAAACATTTCCCACACTCCTGGCATTGGTATGGCTTCACTCTTGTGTGGATTGTTTTGTGGCTCACCAAGCCTGAATTCATAGCAAAACATTTCCCACACTCCTGGCATTGGTATGGCTTCTCTCCTGTGTGGAGTCTTTTATGGCTCACCAAGTCTGAACTGGAAGCATAACATTTCCCACACTCCTGGCATTGGTATGGCTTCTCTCCTGTGTGGAGTATTTTGTGTCTCACCAAATTTGAACTGCGAGTAAAACATTTCCCACACTCCTTGCATTTGTATGGCTTCTCTCCTGTGTGGAGTCTTCTGTGGCTCACCAAGTCTGAACTGCGTGCAAAACATTTCCCACACTCCTGGCATTGGTATGGCTTCTCTCCTGTGTGGAGTATTTTGTGCCTCACCAAGTCTGAATTGTAAGCAAAACATTTCCCACACTCCTGGCATTGGTATGGCTTCTCTCCTGTGTGGAGTCTTTTGTGGCTCACCAAGTGTGAATTGTAAGCAAAACATTTCCCACACTCCTGGCATTGGTACAGCTTCTCTCCTGTGTGGAGTCTTTTGTGGCTCACCAAGGATGAACTCTGGATAACAGATTTCCCACAATCCTGGTTTATGAAATCCTCAGTTCCTTGAAATATTTCTTCTTTGCTCAGATCTGGTAGTTTGTAATCAGCAATACATTTTATCGATACTTTCCATTTACAATGGCTTTTCCCAGCACTGAGTGTCTTGTGAAGTATCAGCCCCATATTTTGGGTAAAACACTGCCCACATACATTGCATTTGTAGGGCCTTTCTCTGGCAGAACCTCCATCTTCTCTGTGGGTTTGCTGCCGTCTAGGGAGGCCCCCATTGGGTTCCAAATGCTTCCTGTGTTTGGTGTTCCAGTTATCTGCTGTGAAGAAGGAGGACAGAAACAGTGTGAGTGATAAGGACTCTAGGGAAATGATATAAAGAGATTGAAATGATCCTTAAACCCCCTTGTTCAGTAAAGATGGACACTGATTGACTGCCAGGGGCCTATAAGTTGTTGTTTGTTCGTGCAGTCACTTCCGACTCTTTGTGACCTCCTGGACCAGCCCACGCCAGAGCTCCCTGTCGGCTGTGGCCACCCCCAGTTCCTTCAAAGTCAAGCCAGTCACTTCAAGGATAACCTCCATCCATCTTGACCTTGGTCGGCCCCTCTAAGGGAGAGATGAATAACATATGCTCCAGAGGCACCTGTTCCTCAGCCCAGCCTGGCTTTTTATTCTGTCTCCTTCTTTCTGGGGGAATGGATGACTTTCCCCTTCACATTCAAATGCATGACTTTTTCTCTAGCTAAAACTTTAAATTGCTACCACCCATTTTACTATCGATCCCCTCTTTTTATTTCTCTCCCCCAACCTCCAGTTCTCTCTTCCCAGGTTCACTTAAGGTTGGATTCTTCTGCTCCAACGTAGAAGGTCCCAAATCTAATTTCAGGGTATTACAGCGATTGTAATAGTCTGACAAAACTGGGAAGGTACAAAAGGGGAGAACAACAATGAAGGCAGAGGAGGGAACACGGCCTTTACAGGGTAGCTGCAACTTCTTCACATACAAGAATTTAGGAAATTGGCAGTGGATATATTAGCTATTTACTAACCATTAAGGTGTAATACATATACAGAGTGTTTCAAAATATGCACTCCATTTGAAACAGCTACATTTCTGCAGTTGTGAACCTACCATAAATAACACTCTTACCACTTGAATAAGAGAAGCATAGAGTTTGATTGCTGCTACATGCCTTTCCCAGTGCACAAAAATCATTCACAAGCACAGAACATAGAACGCATTATGTTGCAGGTCACCATCTTGCAAATGACTCAGGCTAGGGGCTGTTTGTGTGCTGGGAGAGGCAGCGTTTCTACAACATGCCAACTTGAAATAGCAAATCAGCTGGGAGAAAAAGAAGGGAGATTTCCCCCTGTATCAGAAAGACTAAGGGACTCCTATATTACTAATATATGTCCTTAGAGTCCTTGTGGACAACATGTTAAACATGAGCCAACAATGTGACGCTGCAGCTAAAAAAACCAATGGGATTATGGCCTGCATACGTAGGAGTACAGTGTTCCCTCACTTATTGCTGGGGTCAGGTTCCAGGACCTCCCGCAATAAGTGAAAAACCGCGATGTAGGGATGCTCTATTTATTTTAATATTTCTACATTATTTTAGTAGTTATGCACTTTTTAAAGTCTTTATAAACTTAAAATAAAGTGAAGGAAATGAAGGATTGGCCTTTCAAGGCTGGAGGGAGGACTGAGGAGAGAAAACGCCTCGGAGAGCGGCGGCAGCAAAACCCCACAAAACAGCAAATACACACACACACACATATATATCCGCAAAACAGCGAGTTCGCAATAAGCGAACCATGAAGTAGCAAGGGAACACTGTATAGTGTCTAGATCCAAGGAAGTCATGCTATCTCTCTATTCTCCCTTGGTTAGACCACACCTGGACTCACACTGTGTCCAATTCTAGCCACCACAATTGAAGAGAGATATTAACTCCAAGCTGGAATGTGTCCAGAGGAGGGCAACTCAAATCATAAAGGGTCTGGAGAACAAACCGTATGAGGAGCGGCTTAAAGAGCTGGGCATATTTAGTCTGCAGAAGAGAGGACTGAGAGGAGACATGATATCCATGTATAAATATATGAGAGGAAGTCATAGGGAGGAGGGAGCAAGCTTGTTTTCTGCTGCCCTGGAGACAAGGACGCAATGGAGCAATTGCTTCAAACTACAGGAAAGGAGATTCCGCCTGAACATTAGGAAGAACTTCCTAACTGGGAGAGCTGTTCAGCAGTGGAACTCCCTGCCCCAAAGTGCGGTGGAAGCTCCTTTTATGGAGGCTTTTAAACAGAGGCTGGATGGCCATCTGTTGGGGGAGCTTTGAATGCATTTGTCCTGCTTCTTGGCAGGAGGTTGGACTGGATGGCCCACGAGGTCTTTTCCAACTCTATGATTCTATGATTCTGTATATTTCTAACAGAAGCCCTGACTTGAGGACATTCAGTGACTGGGATGATTTCAGAAATTATTGAAATAGAAATCCTCATCGGTGAGGGAGCCTTACCAAGAGAGTCCACCATCCCATGAATCTCCTCCATGATCTGCACGTGCAAGGCTTTCTGACCCGGATTCAGGAGAGCCCACTCCTCCAAAGAGAAACAGACATCCACGTCCTCAAAGGCGATTGGGCCCTGGTGGAAAAAGGAAAATAAGGGAAGTCAAGAAAAATAATTACAAGAATCTTTTGAAATGATTTACATTTATGTTGGTTCAATCTTTTCTGTTTCAAAGGATGTTTGATGACTGAGCTTGCAACCAATGACCCCAGGCATCTCCAGCCCTCCTCTCCCAGGAATCCTTCTGCTTACCTGGTTCAGTTCCACTCCATCACAAAGCGGAAGATGTGACCCTGGATTCGGCAACAACATCGTTCCAGCCCCTGAGAGAGAGAGAGGGAGAGAGAGGGAGAGAGGGGGAGGGGGAGGGGAGAGGGAGAGGGAGAGGGAGAGGGAGAGGGAGAGGGGGAGAGAGAGAGAGAGAGAGAGAGAGAGAGAGAGAGAGAGGTGGAAAGCTGATCACATACACATGTCTCAGAGATGACAATTCCAGTCCTGACAAGAAACCTATGAAGAAACAACGCTATGAACTCTGGAGCATTCTCCAGCCCAGGAATTGTAAGGTTTTGGAGTTTAGGACCTTTTCTTCTCATGCAGTGCGGTGAATAGGCTGGACTGAAACTAGTACTGGGCTTGGTAGTTCAATGGACTAAAGTTATTCTTGGTTGTCTGTTTGTCTTCCAGCTCAGTTTCAGGGCTCATCTTAGCTTCGGGTTTCACGCTAGAACATACTGCACAGCTGTTATTTCAGTCCCACCCAACAGGATGCAAATGTAGAAATTGAACAATAAACTCCAAATCACACTGAAATTACGCCTTCTGCAACAAAATCATACTTATATATTCATTACAAGCTGAAATAATAACTTGCATTGGCATAAAACACTAAAACTCTCAGAGGGGTTCCTTCTTACCCTCCAAGGCTGCTGCCCCATCTCCTTCCTGCTTGAGCTCCTTCTGCTGGAGGCCCCGGGTGGTCCCTGAGTGAGATTTTTCTGATTCAGGGACATCAGGGTGGGCTTCAATGCAGTTATTTCGGGCCTGGAAGAGCACAGGGTATTCCAGAAGTAGTATGGAGAAAGATCAGGGCCATCAAATTTGAGCAGAGTAGCAACTGAGCTTACAGTGGATATGGAGGGGAGAGCAGGAGGGGCAGAGCAGGTGGGAAAAGAGGCCGAGGGAGCAGAGTCCGGCTTCTCCCTCACATCGGTCCCATCTTGGAAGAGAGGCAGTGTGTACGTTTAATCTACCCATCAGTCCCGAGGTCAGTGAAGCCAAGAGGAAATGCTCTCACCTGTTCTTCCTGCTTCTCGTCCTCTGCCCGACTCAGGAGGAAGCCTTCCGCCAGGGCCACCGCCTGGGAAGAGGTCTCTGCCCCACACTCTCGGACCCAGCTCCCCATCTCTGGGGGCAGGATGCTCAGGAACTGCTCCAGGATCACCAGGTCCAGCATCTCCGCCTTGGTGTGTTGCTCTGGCTTCAGCCACTGGCGGCAGAGGTCGTGGAGGCGGCTGCACACCTCTCTGGGGCCCTCGCCCTCTCGGAAGGAAGACTGCCTGAAGCGCTGGCAATGTATTTCTGAGCTATAAAGGCCCACACTCAGGAACTCATGTGTTGTTTTTCCCCAGAATGCCTCAGGTCCAGATGAGTTGTGTCTCTCCATGCTGGAACCGCTCTTTGATGAAGGAGCAAAGTGGATCCAAGATGCTCTCCCTGGCTCTTCTCTCAAGGGAAAGAAATCCATGAACCGGCTCCACTCCAGAATTGCCAGCCAACGTTCACATTTCTTCTGTGAAAGAAAGGCAGAATTAGATAACAGGCTTCTGGAGGCTTTTCCTTGGAGAGTAAAACCAAGCCCTTTGTTAATTTCAGAGACAGGTAATGCTGGGCCTCCTCTCACTTGGGCCTCTACTTCTCCAACCTCCAGGCCTACCTGGCGCCACCTGGCCTCCCATTCAGTCCCAGCCCACGCTGGATCCCCCCGTGATTGCTTCAGCTGATGCCTCATGAAACCTAGCCTTTCTTGTGAAGAAGAACCACGAGACTTTGAAACAAGAGACAAAAACTGCTGCTCTGGGACCAGAGTGAAGAGAGGGGCCAGGAAGACAGTTCCACCTTGTCTCCTGTGTCTTCATAGAATCATAGAGTTGGGAGAGACCTTGTGGGCCATCCAGTCCAACCCCATTCTGCCAAGAAGCAGGACAATCACGTTCAAAGGACCCCCAACAGATGGCCATCCAGCGTCTTCTTAAAAGCCTCCATAGAAGGAGCCTCCACTACACTCCAGGGCAGAGAGTTCCACTGGTGAACAGCTCTCATCGTCAGAAAGTCTTTCCTCATGTTCAGGTGGAATCAACTTTCCTGCAGTTTGAAGCCATTGCTCCATTGTGTCCCAGTCTCCAGGGCAGCAGAAAACAAGCTTGCTCCTTCCTCCCTATGACTTCCCCTCACGTATTTATACATGGCTATCGTGTTGCCTCTCCACTCTCTATATTTTAGCAGAGAACAGGAGACAAGGTGGAACGGTCTTCCTGGCCCCTCTCTTCACTCTCTTCTGAAGCTAAACATGCCCAGCTCTTAAAACTGCTCCTCATAGGGCTTATTCTCCAGGCCAGTGATTCTCAAAGTGGGTGCTACCGCCCCCCCCCCCCCAGTGGGCGGTCCAGGGAGGCGGTAGAAGCCTCCAATAAAATTGGGGGGCACTGAAGCCCAGTAAGGTGGCAGTGGTGTTACCCTGGCATTGGGTTGCCACTGTGCAGAGCCTGTCCTTTTCCTCTCCTGAACTCCTCCCACGCCAATGGGGCTGTATGGCGTGGGCAGTGTTCAGGAGAGGAAGGGGGCGAACTTTGCACAGAGCCCGCCCCTTCCTCTCTTGAACTCCACCCACGCCATACAGTCTCGTTGCAACTTGCAGGCGCGTACACTCGCGCGCTTGTGACTTTTTGCCCCAACTACATCTACGGCAGGCATTCTCAGAGGTTGTGAAGTCTGTTGGAAACTAGGCAAGTGGAATGTCCAGGGTGGGAGAAAGAGGTCTAGTCTGCTTGAGGCAAGTGTGAATATTGCAATTGGCCACCTTGATTAGCATTGAATGGCCTTGCAGCTTCAGTGCCTGGCTGGTTATTGCCTGGGGGATCCTTCGTTGGGAGGTGTTAGCTGGCCCTGATTGATTCATGGAAAAAAAAACACTGGGCAACCTTACCTAAACACAAGCAAACTACAGAGGACAATGAGAGAGCCTGTCTATGTAAATAGAATAATACAATATTATACCCTTGATGCAATTCAAATAGGTAATAGAGTTCTAATCCCTAAAAGGTTCTGTCCCAATGTATAAGTGCTTCAAACTGTCAATGCTATTCCTGAATTACTACTAATTTCTAGGGGGGCATTGAGCGAATTTTTTTTCTGGAAAGGGGGCGGTAGGCCCAAAAGGTTTGAGAACCACTGCTCCAGACCATTGATCATTTCAGTCCCATTTCAGATGGGAGCCCCTCCCCCCAGCAACAACTGCTGCTCTGGGACCAGAGTGAAGAGAGGGGCCAGGAAGACCGTTCCACCTTGTCTCCTGCACTCTGCTAAAATACAATATATATTGTATAGTTATAATATTGATAATATTCTAATGTGATACAATAAAATACTACTAGTAATAATAATAATAATACCATATTATAATTATCTATATCTATATCTATATCTATATCAAGAGAGTTGTCATCCTAAGTGGCCTATAGACAGCAAAACCACACAAGGCAGACACACCAAATCAGCCCACATACACACAAAACCCCACGAGGTATGTTTACCACCCCCAAAAAATAATTAAACGACACAACCAAAAAATACAAAAAAACAATTGGACTACAACTCCCATGATCCACGCCGCCAACCCCCCCCCCCCTGGCAGTTTAGAGTGCCGGAATGTTGGTGGTGCTGGCCAATTAGAGGCATTATGCAAATACTCCCAGTTAGAATGTAGAGGCTGGGAGCCAACCCCCTCTGGCAGTTTAGAGTGTCGGAATGTTGGTGGTGCTGGCCAATCAGAGGCGTTATGCAAATAATCCCACAGTGGCAACCAAGACTGATGAAGACCTAAAAGGAGGAAGGCCCGCTGTCTTTGGCGAAGCCGGGGCCTCGCTTGGTGTGGCGGCCCGGCTTCCGGAAGCCTCCACAGCTCCAATACAGGCTGCGGAGGTCTCCGGAAGCTGGGCCGCCACACAGCGAGGCCACGGCCGCCGAAGACAGCAGGCCTTCCTCCTCCTTTAGCTCTTCATCAGCCAGCACCGTCGCAGGGGAATGGCTGGTGGTGGTGCTGGCTGAGGAAGACCAAAAAGGAGGAAGGGGGCCTGCTGTCTTCGGCAAAGCCGTGGCCTCTGGAGGTCTCTGCTGCAGCAAATGAGGACAGCGCCCCTCCCACCTCCTACCGGCTTCCTCCTTAATCACCCCCCCCCCCCAAAGGAACGAAAAAAGGAAGGAAGGAAAGACCCAAGGAAGGAAGAAGACAATAAGAAAAAAAAGAAACCGGGAAGGAAGAACGGAAAGAAAGAAGGAAAGAGGTGACGCAGGCAGGAGGAACAGAAAACAGACAGGTAATAAAAGGCAATACAAGAGGTAGAAGTTGGTGAAGGGACTAGCAAAAGGAAGGAAAAAAGGAAGGGAGGGAATGGAGGGAGGGAGACAAGGGGAGCACTAACTAATACAGAAAGGAGAGGGATGGCAGGAAGGAGGGAAGGGAAAGAAGGGAGGGAGGGAGAAGAGGCAGGAGGACAGAGAAGAGAAAAGATGAGGGATGAGGGGAGAGGGAAGAAAGGAAGTATAAAAGGCAGGAAGGGATGTTACTGTTGGTCTTCGCCACATGCACGCACATATGTACATATAGACATGCACTGAAATATACACATGCACACATCTGTACTTACACACATCTACAGAAGTATACACGCATATACATATACAAAAACACACATATACATAGGTACACACATATACACGCATATACATATACACATATACATAAGTACACACACATATACACACGCACACATATGTACACATAGACACAAATCCATATATATACATACACACACACACACACAAAACACACATATATAGACTGGGACACAGGAAAGAGAAAAAGCCACAGCAGCACGTGGCCGGGTTCAGTTAGTATAATTTATACTAGCTGTACCCGGCACGCGTTGCTGTGCCCTATTTTGGAGATGCGAGGAAGTCTGAGTATGTAAGGGTTGGAGTTGTTGTTAGTTATGGTGTTGTTGGGGTCATGGCTGTGTTGTTGTGGGTTGTTTTGGTGGGTGGGATGTTGGAGTCTTGTGGAGTTGTTGTGTGGTGTTGCTGGCGTTCTGCATAGCTTGTGGATATACAATGTTTTTTGTCTTTCCGTCTGCTGTGTTGATGTAGAGGTTGATGCGTGTGTGGGTAGGGTACTTTGGAAGTGAGTGGAGGTACTTGAAATCCCAATATCCATGGTGTGGCCTCCTCTAATCTGCAGTCGGATGGAGTGTGGGTCATGGGGGGCATTGTTTGCCAAGTTTGGTCTTTATCGGTCTTGGTTCTGGGACACAGTGGTCTGTGGGGAATGATGGGTTTTGAAGTATTACAAATCCCATTATCCATGGAGGTACTTCAAGTCCCATAATCCATGGTCCACCCTCCTCCAAACTGTAGTATAATGTAGCGTGGGTCATGGGGGCTCTGTGTGCCAAGGTAGGTTACTGTCAATTCAGGCCATACACAATGTCCAATGGACTGAGGGCTAGTCGGGAGAATCAAGTTAATGAAGCCTTACTGTCAATTCAGAGCGTAAACAGCATTCCATTAAGTGAGGCCTAGTCAGGGAAATTAAGTTAATGAAGCCTTACTGTCAATTTTGGGGGTGGTCTGTGATTTGTACGGGTGCAAATTTTCTGTGGGAAGTGATTTGGGTGTTTGTGTTTGTGCCTCAGCCCTTTGCCTTATCCTCCTCTGACAGTTTATTATGGGTCGGAATGTTCATGTTGGCTGGCCAGTACAGGAGTTATGCAAATCCGCCCTTATTGGCAGCCAATCATGTTGTCAGAATGTAGAGGCTGGGAGAGTCGTTGGCAGCCCCGGAGGATGCTGGGAAATGTAGTTTTTTTACTCGTTGTTTTGGGGGCCTTTTAGGTTTTGGGGGGGGAAGTTTCTTTGCTACAAACGTACCTTGTCTGAGGCCTATTTCTGTTGGCAAGTTTGGTGTCTCTGCGTTGTAAGGTTTCTCTGTTTGGGACGGTCGTTCCATGACGACTCTTCCTTTATATATATAGATTAAGTGTAATATTACTAATAATACTACAGTGTAATGGTATAGTACAAGGAAAATCCATGGGCCTCAGTCTCCCTGCCTGCCTCTCTCTCCTCCCAAGGATTCCCTAGTAGTTGGAGAACCTGGCGACCCCCCCCCCCCAACCCCATGGGAGTCCAGGCCTAGGCCCACCCCGGCCCTCCCTCCCTCTCTCTCTCTGGGTGTTTTGGGCTTCAGCCCCTCTTTGGCCCTTTGGAGAAGGAATGGGAAGAAGAAGACTCACCAGAAGGAGAAGAAGGAGAAGAGGAAAGGCTGCCAAGGAGAGGAAGAGCAGGAGGAAGAAAGAGGAGGAAGAGGAGGAGAGGCCAAAGGGGCCAAACTCTTCTCTTCTCTCCCAGCCGGGCAAGGAAGGGTGAAGGGGAGGGAGTTTGGTTCCTAGAGGGACAGGAAAGGCAGGTCTGAGGGGGAGGCCCACTTTCTTCCTGACCCTCTAGGAACCACACACTCCCTCCCCTTAACCCTTCCTTGCCCAGCGTCATACTGGAAGGAGGGGAAAAGGGCCTCCCTCCCTCCCGCTGTTAGTCCCAGCTTCTGCCAAACTAGCAGTTCGAAAACATGCAAGTGTGAGTAGATCAATAGGTACTCCACCTGCAAGAAGATAATGGTGCTCCATGCAGTCATGCTGGCCACATGACCTTGGAGGTGTCTATGGACAAAGCCAGCTCTTCGGCTTAGAAATTGAGATGAGCAGCACCCCCCCCCAAAAGTCGGATACGACTAGACTGAATGCAAGAAGATAACGGTGCTCCATGCAGTCATGCTGGCCACATGACCTTGGAGGTGTCTATGGACAATGCCAGCTCTTCAGCTTAGAAATTGAGATGAGCAGCACACACACACCCCAAAAGTCGGACACGACTAGACTGAATGCAAGAAGATAACGGTGCTCCATGCAGTCATGCTGGCCACATGACCTTGGAGGTGTCTATGGACAACGCCAGCTCTTCAGCTTAGAAATTGAAATGAGCAGCACCCCCCAAACTAGACTGAATGTCAAGGGGAAACCTTTAACTTTAAAGACCTCTCTCTTCCTGCAGACCTTCCTAGCCAGTTAATTCTAAACTCATGTCTTGTGTTTAATCTGTTTTCTCTATTTTAATATGTATATTTATAGAAGTTTTACAATGATTATGTATTTTAATTATGCTGTAACCTGCCCCAAGCCATCAAGAGAGGCGGGTTAAGAAATAACATTATTATTAATATTATTATTAGCATTTTAAAAAATTATTCCCCAATTTAACTATCTCTCGGCATTACTTCGCGAACAAAATTCTTAGGAAGGACTCATCCCACGCTTTTTACAAGCGCGTTGATGACTAAAAAGGCCAATCTGAGATAGGCCAGTTCAGTTGCAGAAAGCACAGCAGAAAGTCTCCTTGGGTGTTGTATATGTGCATTGTGATCTGCCCTGAGTCCCCTGCAGGGTGAGAAGGGCGGGATATAAATGATGTAAATAAATAAATAAATAAACTATACATCCCAGCAACTACAACTCCCAGATGACGAAATCAATCCCCCCCAACCCCACCATCAAATTTGGGCACATTTGTTCCAGTGAATGAAAATACATCCTGCATATCTCATATTTACAATATCCATAACAGTAGCAAAATTACAGTTGTGAAGTAGCAACAAAAATAATTTTATGGTTGGGGGTCACCACAACATGAAGAACTGTATTAAGGGGTCGTGGAATTAGGAAGGTTGAGAACCACTGGTATAAGGAAATACGGAAATTAGCAGTAAAGGATAAATTAATGTGTAATGTAAAGGTAATGGCAAAAAATATTGAAGATACATTGAGAAAAGAAGATGGGAAGCAACCGTCACCAGAAGAAATAAAGTTCTGTTGGGACCACAAAGAAAGAAACATGACGCGGAGCACAACGGGGGAAGAGAGAAGAAATAAATATATGAATTATAGAGATTGTATTTTGTAATGAAATGGAATAGAAATGGAATAAAATTATAAAATTATAAATAATAAAAAGAATTGTGGGAGTTGAAGTTCAAAAACACCTGGAGGGCCCAAGTTTGGCAAAGGCCTGCTCTACGCAGGCAAACTTATTTCCTTCCTGTATAAGATCCATTTATTTTCATTTTTCATTTATATCATTTCTATTCCGCCCTTCTCACCCCGCAGGGGACTCAGGGCGGATCACAATGCACATATACAGGCAAACATTCAATGCCATAGACATACAATATATATAGACAGACAACAAGCTACACAAATTGGTCGAGAGCTCACCTCGACCCGGGCAGGCCTCGAACTCATGACCTTCTGGTCATTAGAGATCTTATGCAGTTGACTCCCAGCCAGCTGCGCCACATTCCCGGTGCATCCAGGGACTTAAATTTTGTGAACTAGATCAAATTATCTCAGTCTATTACAATATATATAATTATTAATTATCAAATAACAAGGCTCATGTTTTTTTCAATTTAATGTGGATTAAAAGTGTGTGTGCCAGGAACAGGGAAGTAGTTGGTAAGTGTTAGCCAGAGATACAATTTGCACATCAAGGGAAATAGTAGTGCAAGCATATTTTGCTTTGGCTGGGCCTCAACAGAAGCACTGTCTTCAATTCTGGAATCCTGGCTGAAAAACAAAATTCACAAACTGGAAATTTGCAACCAAGGTGGTAAAGGAGCTGGAAACTAAGCCCAGAGGAACAATGTATGGAATCTATCTATCTATTTATCTATCTATCTATCCATATAATAAAACTCAATGTGAGTGGACGAGCGGTGGGGCGAATATGTGCCCGCGTTTCGATTGGCTGGCACTCTGGGAATATTTGCATAACGGGCTATGATTGGCCAGCCTCAGAACTCCAACATTCTACGGCCCCAGACAGAGGGGATTGGTTGCCATTGAGAGCCAGATGACAGTTATTTTCCGTTGGCAATGGAATGTTCATTTTCTGAGAGGATTTCTCTACAGTGAGAGAGTTTCCTGGTGTACTGAGAGCATTACTAGCATTACAAGCTAGGCCCCAAAATAGACAGACATCCTTCCAGCAAAGTGGCAGCATAAACATGTCTCATAAAAGGGGAAAAAACAAAAATCCCAACAACAGCAAAAAGGGAAAATACCAACAGCAATCATGTGAGACAACTGATTGCCAACATGGGGAACACCAACAAGCAGCTAATGCATCAAGCACTGTAGAGGCTCAAGAACAATGTGAAGCCAGACTCAGAATACTTCAACAAAAGCAAGAAAAGGCCAGGGCATCCAGAGTAGCAGAGACTCCAGAACAGCAACAGGCCAGGCTTCAACAAAAGCAAAAAAAGTCCAGCGCATCCAGAACAGGAGAAACTCCAGAACAGCAACAGGCCAGGCTTCAACAAAAGCCAGAACATTACAGCGCATCCAGAGCAGGAGAGACTCCAGAACAGCAGCAGGCCAGGCTTCAACAAAAGCAAAAAAAGTCCAGCGCATCCAGAACAGGAGAGACTCCAGAACAGCAACAGGCCAGGCTTCAACAAAAGCCAGAACATTACAGCGCATCCAGAGCAGGAGAGACTCCAGAACAGCAGCAGGCCAGGCTTCAACAAAAGCAAAAAAAGTCCAGCGCATCCAGAACAGGAGAGACTCCAGAACAGCAACAGGCCAGGCTTCAACAAAAGCAAGAACATTACAGCGAATCCAGAGCAGGAGAGACTCCAGAAAGGCCAGGCTTCAACAAAAGCAAAAAAGTCCAGCGCATCCAGAACAGGAGAGACTCCAGAACAGCAACAGGCCAGGCTTCAACAAAAGCAAGAACATTACAGCGCATCCAGAGCAGGAGAGACTCCAGAACAACGTCAGGCCAGGCTTCAACAAAAGCAAAAAAAAGTCTGGCGCATCCAGAATAGGAGAGACTCCAGAACAGCAACAGGCCAGGCTTCAACAAAAGCAAAAAAAGTCCAGAGCAGGAGAGACTCCAGAACAACGTCAGGCCAGGCTTCTACAAAACAAAAAACAAAAAACAAGGCCAGGGCATCCAGAACAGGAGAGACTCCAGAACAGCAGCAGACCAGGCTTCAACAAAAGCAAAAAAAAGTCCAGCGCATCCAGAGCAGGAGAGACTCCAGAACAACGTCAGGCCAGGCTTCTACACACACACACACAAAACAAGGCCAGGGCATCCAGAACAGGAGAGACTCCAGAACAGCAGCAGACCAGGCTTCAACAAAAGCAAAAAAAAGTCCAGCGCATCCAGAACAGGAGAGACTCCAGAACAGCGACAGGCCAGGCTTCAACAAAACAATTCATTTTTTTTAAAAAAAACTTTTCTTAAATGAACATGACCTGGACCAAACTTGGCAAACAGACAACTGGTAACCCAATTTACATCCAGGTGCAGTTTGGGGGAGGATGGATATCAGATGATAGGATTGGCAGCACCTTCACCCATTTTCAGACACCACTGTGACCTCCACCAATGATCTGGACCAAACTTGAGTTTGATTAAGACATAGTGTAATATATGACTAAACCGATATTACCTAACATCCAAAAACAAACAATACCCTTTTCAAACAACCCGGACACCGCCGGGTCCCCAAGCTAGTTATAAATATTTATTTAAAACAAGTGACATGACTATCATATTTAACCCTCTGAAGGATTCTCACAAGGAGCTTGCTTTCTGCTTCTCCAAAAACAGGACCTCAACTTAGGGATTCAAATGACAAGAATGAGGACTCCATCAAATCTTAAGCAAAACTTTAGTTTGAAATCAGATGTTTACCCACAAAGGCTGAGCAGGGGAAAGCCAGCCCAGTCCCACAGTGATATCGGTGTCCAGAGGAGCAAAAGAGTTTTCCAAAACAGTCCCAAGTCAAACAAAGCAAAACAAAAAAACTGAACAAGAGTTCAAAACCAAGAAGAGAGTTGTCTATGAAATCAGTCTAAAGTCCAGCCAATTTATTATTATTTATTTTAGTTATTTATAACCCGTCCTTCTCCACCCCCAAAGGGGGACTCAGGGCGGCTAACAACAAGTAGCAATACATATACAATCATTAAAACAACTAATCGGACCATAAAAATACAGTCAACAGATTAAAAACCAGTTAAAAGTACACATAATTAAAATACACAAAGTCCGAGTTCCGTAGTCTCAAGTTTATCCAAGGCCACTGTCATTGTTTTATTGTCCGTCTGCTCCCAATATCTAGCCAAACGCCTGGTCCCATAGCCACATCTTCAATTTTTTCCTAAAGGAAAGGAGGGAATAGAGTTGACCTATTTTCGCTGGGAAGCGAGTTCCACAGGCGAGGGGCCACCACCGAGAAGGCCCTGTCCCTCGTCCCCACCAAACGTGTTTGCGATGAAGGTGGGACCGAGTGCAGGGCCTCCCTGGAGGATCGTAAATTTCGAGGTGGGACATAAGGGGAGACAAGTAAGCTGGCCCAGACCGTATAGGGCTTTAAAGGCCAAAACCAGCACTTTGAATTGAGCTCGGAATTGGACAGGCAGCCAGTGGAGCTGACACAACAGAGGAGTGGTGTGCTCCCTGTATGTTGCTCCAGTGAGTAATCTGGCTGCCGAACGTTGGACTAATTGAAGTTTCCAAACAGTCTTCAAAGGCAGCCCCACATAGAGTGTGTTGCAGTAATCTATTCAAGTAGCCAAGTGCTACTTGAAGCCAAAGGAATCACACATGTTCATTGGGAAATGTTGAATGTTTAGTCTACAGCACCAGAATGTCCAGAACCCGCCATTTCCTTGTTGCAACACATTTTATTAATTTTCTCCCAGCTCTTTGGATGATTTCTTTCCTTTATGTTGTCTCTAATGGTTAAAAATATAAGAACCCTGAAGAAAACATTTCCCACATGCCTGGTATTTGTATGTTTTTAGCCTGTGTGTGTTCTCTGGTGCTTCCTAAGGGATGAAGGGTGAGCAAAACACTTCCCGCAATCCATGCATCTGTATGGTTTTTCTCCTGTGTGAACTCTCTCGTGGCACACAAGGGCTGTACTATGGACAAAACATTTCCCACACTCCTGGCATTTGTATGGCTTCCTTCCTGTGTGAAGTCTTTTGTGCCTCACCAAGTTTGAACTGGAGGAAAAACATTTCCCACAATCTGGGCATCTGTATGGTTTTTCTCCTGTATGTGTTCTCTGGTGGTTAACAAGAGATGAATTCTGAGAAAAACATTTTCCACAATCCTTGCATCTGTACAGTTTATTTCCTGTATGGATGCTCTGGTGTTTCAGAAGTGAAGACTTCCGCGGAAAAGATTTCCCACACTCCTGACATTTGTGTGGCTTCTCCCCTGTGTGGAGTCTTTTGTGCCTCACCAAGTTTGAACTGCAGGAAAAACATTTCCCACAATCTGGGCATCTGTGTGATTTTTCTTCTGTATGTGTTCTCTGGTGAATTACAAGAGATGAATTCTGAGTAAAACAATGTCCACAATCCTGGCATCTGTACAGTTTCTTTTCTATGTGGACTCTTTTGTGCCTCACCAAGTGTGAACTGCGAGCGAAACATTTCCCACACTCCTGGCATTGGTATGGTTTCTCTCCTGTGTGGAGTCTTTTGTGCCTCACCAATTGTGAACTGTCAGTAAAACATTTTCCACACTCCTGGCATTTGTATGGTTTACTTCCTGTATGGATGCTCCGGTGCCTCGCAAGTGATGACTTCCAAGGAAAACGCTTCCCACACTCCTGGCATTGATATGGCTTCTCTCCTGTGTGGAGTCTTTTGTGGCTCACTAACTGTGAACAGGAAGCAAAACATTTCCCACACTCCTGGCATTGGTATGGCTTCTTTTCTGTGTGGAGCTTTTTGTGCTTCACCAATTGTGAACTGTCAGCAAAACATTTCCCACACTCCTGGCATCTGTACAGTTCTTGTCCTGTGTGAAATCTGTTGTGTTTCCCCAAGTGTGAACTCTGGATCAAAGATTTCCCACGCTCCTGGCTTATGAGATCCTCAGTTCCTTCAAAGATTTCTTCTTGGCTCAGATCTGGCAGTTTGTAATCAGCAACACATTTTGCAGACACTTTCCATTTACAATGGCTTTTTCCAGAACTGAGTGTCTTGTGAAGTATAAGCCCCATATTTTGGGTACAACACTGCCCACATACATTGCATTTGTAGGGCCTTTCTCTGGCATCTTCTATGTGGTTTTGCTGGCGTCTAGGGAGGCCCCCATCGTGTCCCAAATGCTTCATGTGTTTGTTGTTCCAGTTATCTGCTGTGAAGAAGGAGGACAGAAACAATCATTCCTCTGTGTGAGTGATAAGGACCCCAAGGAATTGGTATAAGAAGGAGATTGAAATGATCCTTTATACAACATAGATATGGAGGAAAAGAAGATATAACTGCTGTCCTCTCCCCACCCCTTGTTCAGTAAAGATGGACACTCTTTGACTGCCTGGAGCCTCTTAAGGGAAAGGTGAGTAACATATGCTCCAGAGGCTATGTTTTCCTCAACCCAGCCTGGCTTTTGATTCTGTCTCCTTCTTTCTGGGAGAATGGGTGCCTTTTCTCTTCACATTCAAAGGCTTTCTTCTTTCTCTAGCTAAAACTTCTTTCTGGGAGAATGGGTGCCTTTTCTCTTCACATTCAAAGGCTTTCTTCTTTCTCTAGCTAAAACTTCACCTTGCTACCACCCATTTCACAATCGATCCCCCCTTTTTATTTCCCTCCCCCAACCGCCAGTTCTCTCTTCCCAGGTTCACTTAAGGTTGGATTTTTCTGCTCCAACGTAGAAGGTCCCAAATCTAATTTCAGGGTATTACAGCGATTGTAATACTCTGACAAAGCTGGGAAGATACAAAAAGGGAGAACAATAATGAGGGCAGAGGAGGGAACACGGTCTTTACAGGGGAGCTGCAACTTCTTCATATACAATAATTTAGGAAATTGGCAGTGGATATATTAGCTATTTACTAACCGTTAAGGTGGAATGCATGTACAGAGTGTTTCAAAATATGCACTCCATTTGAAACAGCTACATTTCTGCAGTTGTGAACCTACCATAAATGACACTCTTACCATTTGAATAAGAGGATACAGTTTGATTGCTGCTACATGCCTTTCCCAGTGCACACAAATCATTCACAAGCACAGAACATAGAATGTATTATGTTGCAGGTCTCTATCTTCCGAATGACTGAGGCTAGGGGCTGTTTGTGTGCTGGGAGAGGCAGCATAGAAAGAGAGCTTAGCTTCAGACATGCAGACACTAGCCTGCCTGGTTGGGAGGAAAAACGAAGTTGAATACCACACCGATAATAAGATGTATAGTCACGTCATGTAGAATATCTAAAGTTTGTTCTTTTTGATGACCCATTCTCTGGCCACTCTCTCCAGCCAATCCGCTTTCTCTCTCTCATTGCTTCTCTCTCACACAAACACTCAGAGAGAGAGAGAGAGAGAGAGAGAGAGAGAGAGAGAGAGAGAGAGACAGAGACAGAGAGAGAGAGAGAGAGAGAGAGAGAGAGAGAGAGAGAGAGTAGTGTGTCTGAAATGGGGTGATTGCTGTGAGGGAGTGTGGCATGCTTAGACTTGGCTCCACTTATGGAAGTCATTCGGACTAAAGTCCGAAATGGTGCCAACATTACTGTGACGCAGGCACCAAGCCAATGTTACACCTTGCTTGAGAACTCTCAGGGATTGTGATGATTTAAGATACTGTTCCCACTAGGGAGCTGCTGATTGGGATCCTGCATTTTGAAACAGAAATCCCCATTAGTGAGGGAGCCTTACCAAGAGTGTCCACCATCCCATGAATCTCCTCCATGACCTGCACGTGCAAGGCTTTCTGACCAGGATTCAGGAGAGCCCACTCCTCCAGGGAGAAATGGACAGCCACGTCCTCAAAGGCGATTGGGCCCTGGTGGAAAAAGAAAACATACGGGACTTCAAGAAAAATAATAACAAGAATCTCTTTGAAATGATTTACGTTTTTGTTGGTTGAGTCTTTTCTGTTTCAAAAGATGTTTGATGATTGAGCTTGCAATCAATGACCCCCAGGCAGCTCCAGCCCTCCTCTCCCAGGAATCCTTCTGCTCACCTGGTTCAGTTCCACTCCATCACAAAGCGGAAGGTGTGACTGTGAATTCGGCAACAACATCATTGCAGCCCCTGGGAGAGAGAGCAAGGGGTGGAAAGCTGATCACAAAGACAGTTCTCAGAGGTTACAATTACAGTCCAAAAAAGAAACCTATGAGGAAATGGCCCTATGAAGACAGGAGCATTTTGCAGCCCAGGAATATGTAAAGTTTTGGAGTATCTTGGATTGAAACTAGTAGTGGGCTTGGTCTTTCAAATGTCTAAAGTTATTCTTTGTTGTCTGTTTGTCTTCCAGCTCAGGTCCATGGCTCATTTTAGCTTCATGTCCCACCTGGGAAGATACCAAAGTGCCGATATTTCAGGCCCTCTCAACAAAATGAAAATGTAGAAATATAACAATAAAGAAAACTGCAAGTCACACTGAAATTACACCTTTTGCAACAGGATGCTACCTATATATTCATCTCAAGGCCAAATTATCCTGAATGAGCATGGTCTCAATCTCAAATGTATTATGGATGTTCTAATCTACAATCACCCCAAAGGGGAATGTTCACTGGCATAAATCCCCAAAACTCCCATAAGGGTTCCTCCTTACCCTCCAAGGCTTCAGCCCCATCTCCTTCCTGCTTGAGCTCCTTTGGCCTGAGGCTGTGGCGGGTGCCTGATGCAGGGACATTAGACTGGACTTCAATCCAGTTATTTTGGACCTGGAAATGCACAGGAGAATACTAGAAATAGTACGGAGAAAGATTAGAAAGAGTTTTTTTTTCTGAGCTTGGCCATATTCTCCTTCCCAAGAGATTTCAATATGATATCTGGGGCCAACAAATTGGAAATTTGGGTAAACCAGCAACTGAGCTTAAAGCGGATATGGAGTGAGAGCTGGAGGGGCAGAGCAGGTGGGAAAAGAGGCCGAGTGAATAGATCCGGCTTCTCCCTCACATCGGTCCCATCTTGGAAGGAAGGCAGGATGTACGTTTAATCTACCCATCAGTCCCAAGGTGAGTGAAGCCTAGAGGAATCAATCAATCAATTATCTTTATTTCATTTAACAAACCTTAGGCAGATACAGAAAAAATATAATACAGATAAAAGTCACATATAAAGCACAAATGTACACGTATTAAGATTGCTGGCC
Source organism: Anolis apletophallus (assembly GCA_030556195.1). Classification (NCBI taxonomy): domain Eukaryota; kingdom Metazoa; phylum Chordata; class Lepidosauria; order Squamata; family Anolidae; genus Anolis; species Anolis apletophallus. The sequence goes on along the minus strand of JARBWK010000001.1, from coordinate 206,182,520 downwards.
TTAAAATGTATATCTCTTAGAAGCTAATAATTCATATCTAGGGCTGCGTAGTTTTCTACTATTTAGTGTACTACAGTTATAATCACATAAAGACTGTAGTTAAATTTCTCAGCTTCTCTTTGGTTACTTTTCTTTAGATAAAATGCTCTTTTGGGTCTTTGAGGCATGAGCAAAAAAGTTTGCTATCTCCTCTGTAACTTCTTTATTTGAGGCCCCCAAAAGATACTTTAAATACCATTGTAAAGATCTTCCTGGCCAATGACAGATAAGAGGCGTTATTACCTTCCTTCTTTCATCCCTGTAAAAGGAACATTCAAATATGACGTGCAGTAGAGACTCTACTAAGCCCTCCCCACACGGATAAGCCGATCATTGTAGTCTTTATGTTGAAAACGTGCTTCTAAGATGGCTGAGGAAATAGCGTTGAATCGGGCTCTGCTAAACACCTGTCAATATTTAGGGATATTTAAGTTTTCTAAGTATTTAGCTCCACTTAGTGGTCTAAACTCCAGGCCCAGGTTTAAAGGGGAACAAGTACTACAAGCTAAGAGGCAATGCTCTCACCTGTCTTTCCTGCTTCTCGTCCTCTGCCCGACTCAGGAGGAAGCCTTCCGCCAGGGCCACCGCCTGGGAAGAGGTCCCTGCCCCACACTCTCGGACCCAGCTCCCCATCTCTGTGGGCAGGATGCTCAGGAACTGCTCCAGGATCACCAGGTCCAGCATCTCCGCCTTGGTGTGTTGCTCCGGCTTCAGCCACTGGCGGCAGAGAGAGTGGAGGCGGCTGCACACCTCTCTGGGCCCCTCGCTCTCTCGGTAGGAGGACTGCCTGAAGCGCTGGCACTGTGTGTCTGAGCTATAGAGGTCCACACTCTTGAACATATGCGTTGTTCTTTCCCAGAATGCCACACTGCTTCCAAGTCCTGCTTCAGGTCCAGGTGAGTTGGGTCTCTCCATGTTGGAACCACTGTTTGTAGAAGAAGCAAACTGGATCCAAGATGCTTAAGGGATTCAGTTTCACTAGTAACAGGACAACATCAACTACAGATCTCCAGCCCATTGAAGGGGGTCTGGGAATGAGACTCCCAGGAGGAGGAGAGGAAGGCTGCCCATGGAGAGGAGGAGGCCAAGGAAGGATGGCCTGCTCTGGAGGACTGGGTGCCTCCTCCTCCTCCCTGGCTTCCTTCCTTCCTCTCTAGGAACCCACCCTCCCTCCCCTTAACCCTTCCTTGACCCCTTCAGGAGCAGGGTTGCCTCACAAGCATTCAACTCTTCAGGGAAGATACATCCTAGTCAATGCCTTGACCAGAGCAGCCCTGGGGGAGGCCTTGGGACAGCCTCAGCTTCATCTCACAATGGGAAGCTCCTCTATTCTCATCCAACTCATTCCCATCAACGTGAAGAGAGTTTTTCTCCAGCGACTGGAAAGGGACACTTCATGTGATGTGATGAAGCCTCTTCCATGGTCCAGAGTGGCGTTTCCCACCCTTCCTCAGGCCGCCACCCCTTAATGCAGATGCTCATGTTGTGGTGACCCCCAACCAGAACATTATTTTCGTTGCTACTTCACAACTGTCATTTTGCTCCTGTTATGAATCGTCATGTCAATATCTGATACGCAGGAGGCATTTTCATTCAATGGGCCAAATATGGCGCAAATACCCGATACGCCCAAATTTGAATACTGGTGGGGTTGGGGGAGGATTGAGTTTGTCATTTGGGAATTGTAGTTGCTGGGATTTATAGTTCACCTACAGCCAAAGAACATTCTGAAGTCCACCAACGATGGGATTGAACCAAACTCGGCACACAGGACTCCCATGACCAACAGAAAATACTGGAAGGGTTTGGTGGGCATTGACCTTGAGTATGGGAGTTGTAGTTCTCCTACATCCAGAGAGCACTGTGGACTCAAACAATGATGGATCTGGACCAAACTTGGCACGAATACTCAATATGCCAAAATGTGAACACTGGTGGAGTTTGGGGAAAATAGACCTTGACATTTGGAGTTGTAGTTGCTGGGATTTATAGTTCACCTAAAATCAAAGAGAATTCTGAGCCCCAACGATAGAATTGGGGCAAACTTCCCACACAGAATCCCCATGCCTTCAAGGAACTCACTGGTGCAAGCCTCCCTCCAGTCTCGCATGCTCTCCCTCGCCCGCACATGCATACCACGCTGCCGTGCAACAAGCATGCTTGCTCTCCCCTCCCTGCTTGGAGTCTCAGAAATGGCCCACCCCTTGACTTGATGACCAAGGAGGTTGGATGTGTCCTTCGAGCCTGTGCAATGGCTTTTTCTGGTGGAGCGCAGCGTGCACAGAACTGGCCTCACCCTTTAAACCAGGGTGCTCATTAGGTAGATCACGATCTACTGGTAGATCGCATAGGGTGTTCTGGTAGCTCGCAGGCAGGGTGGGAGGAAGGCTCAGTCCTGCCCCGCAGGCTCCCGACGTCACACAGGTGCAGAAGGAGGTTGGACTGGATGGCCCTTGGAGTTCTCCTCCTATTCTAGGAACCCATTATTATTATCGGAGGCTGAATGGCCATCTGTGAGGAATGCTTTGATTGTGTTTTTCCCTTATGGCAGAAGGAGGTTGAACTGGATGGCCCTTGGAGGTCTCCTTCTACTCTAGGAACCTGTTGTTGTTACTATTATTATTAGTAGTAGTAGTAGTAGCAGAGGCTGAATGATTATCATCATTATTATTATAAATAAATTCAGGGGCTTATTATACCCACATTTAGTTGAATTCAGTCTTAAAATATATTATATGGCTCTCACTGAAATAAATTTCCAAATATTTTGCTTTTATGGCTCGCTGAGTAGTGTTTTACAAGTAGCTCGCATGCTGAAAAAGTGTGAGCACCCCTGCTTTAAAACAAAGGTTCGTCTGCCGGGGCCTAGCAAGCTTAGGACGGTGGCAGCGAGGTCCTCAGGTCGTAGGTTTGATTTGAGTTTCCTTCTCTAGATGGTTGACCTTACAGGGTTAGACAAGCACCATC
>JARBWK010000001.1:206139310-206162045 GCA_030556195.1 Anolis apletophallus | reverse complement strand
CCCACTGGACATGAAGGGGACCAGCCTGCTGCCCAGGGAGCAGAGCAGAGCCTCCACCTCCACCAGGAAAGGAAGGCCTCAGCCCCCAGGGGTCAAGTCCCTGGTTTCCCCAAAGAGGAGGAGGAGGAGGGACACACACTTGGGGGGGAGAGACAAGAGGCAGAAGGCGGTCCCAGTCAGGGTCGGTTGGACGCGCCTTCTTCCTCTCGGGAGGTTTCTCCCTTTCGCCCTCCTCCACTCGTGCCTCTTTGAACTCTGCTGCAGCACTGCTGGTCACAGCTGACCTCCAGTCAGAGCGCTCAAGGGAATTGCATATTTCATGGTACAACTGGATACAATTGGAGCAATGGTTTAGAAGTTGGAATGGAAGCAGCTCCGGGGAAAGAGCGAACGAAATTTGAAAACGTAATAATAATAACAACTTTATTTTTTATACCCCGCCAACCATGTCCCCAAGGGGACTCAGGGCAGCTCACAAGGGACAAGCCCAAAAATTACAAATAGAGCACAACCAATTAAAAACATCAGATAAAATATAAACACCATCACAAGTGTAAGCAATATCAAAATAATATGGCTGAAAAAGAACCTAGCTGAGGTTCAGGCTCCATGGGTGAAGGGAGCGCAAGGAAAGGGCAACCATCAGGTAGGCAGGGCTGGGAAGAGTATCCTCCAAAGTGTGGAGATGGACGATAAGAGGGCCGAACGTCAAGTGCTGAACTTCAGGTAGGGACAGGGAATATTACGGGTGGATTGCTTAATCCAAAGCACACCGGAGCATCCAAGTTTTTAGTTGTCTCTGGAAAGAGGACAAGATAGGAGCCTAGTATTAAAAGAGCAGACGAAAGAAGAAAATGAGTCTCAGAAAGGGATAACCAGTATGATATCTATATATATATATTTTTTTTGGCACGTCCTGCATCCCGGCAAATAGACAGCTAAACTATAAGCCGCAGAAGCACGAAAATCGGCAACACATTCCACCATACCACGAGGTACCTATATGGCCAAAAAAACCCGCCATAGATACCTCGCAACACCCCCAAACACAAGCCCCAAAAATCGGGCAACGGAACTGGCATCCCTGCCTCTTTGCTGCCAGCGCACGTTTCGAACGTTCGCGCATGGCAGCCAGAGCGCAGCGGCCTGATTTGGAAGGAAAGCAGGAAGGGTGCTGTGTTGCCTCTCTCTCTCTCCCTCCCCCCTCCCTCCCGCCGCCCCGGTGGGGCCCATGCTGGCTGAGAGGCACCGCCGGACCTTGGCCTTCCGCGGTGGAGGGGGTCTTCCTTCTCCTCCTCCTCGGCGGCAGCGAACAATGGCTGCGAGGCAGGGGCAGCCTGGCCAAGGTGCCCGCTGAACGGCCACGACGAGGAGCTGAAGCTCTTCCTGTCCAGGAAGGAGCTGGCGCAGGACGGGGGCTCGCTCAGCAACAGCAGCGAGGACGAGGAGGGCAAGGAGAGCGCCAGCCTGGGCGAGGGTAGCAGCGCCGAAGGGGGGAGCTGCAGCAGCTGTGGCGCGCGCGCTGACGGGGACGAGGCTGAGGCGGGCGACGTCCTGCCAGCCTTCCTGCTCCCCTCCCTCCCCCAGTCGCTCCTCCAGAAGCTGCACGTCTCCTTCCAGAGCTCCTGGCTCAAGGAGTTCCCCTGGATCCAGTACTGCCAGCAAACCGGGCTGGTCTCCTGCGCCTGGTGCGCCGCCGCCACCTCTTCCGCCGACCACGGCAGCAGCACTAACGGCCACGGGACCCACGACGAGCTGTGCAAGGGCACCCGCAGCTACAGGCGCACCCTGCTGCTATGGCACCACCTCTCGGCCGAGCACCGCCTCAACGAGCCCATCTCTGCGGAGCAGGTGAGCGCCCCTCCCTGCTCCTCTCTTCCCTCTGCTCGGTTCTACCCTCTTGCTCTCCTTCTGCCCTCTTTTCCAGCCTCCTATTCTCCCTTCTTGCCGCCTCCTCCTCCTCCTCTCCCCTTCCTTCCTTCCTTCCTACCTCCCCTCCTACCCTTTCTCCTTCTCTTCTTCCATGCTTTCAAACTGATCGGTTGGCAGAAGCTGGGGCTAATAGTGGGAGCTCACCCCACTCCCTGGATTCAATCTCCTAACCTTTTGACCAGTAAGTTCAGCAGCTCAGTGGTTTACTCATTGGTCAAAAGGTTAGGATTTTGCCCTGACATTAACTCCAGTTGAGCCCAACTCGGGGGGCTCATTTCTAACCCCACGAGCTGGCATTCCTCATAGATGCCTCCAAGTTCCTGTAGGCAGCATGACTGCATGGAGCACCGTTACCTTCCCACCACAGCTGTACCTATTGCTCTACTCATATTTCCATGCTTTCAAACTGATAGGTTGGCAGAAGCTGGGGCTAATAGTGGGAGCTCGACCCACTCCCTGGATTCAATCTCCTAACCTTTTTGCCAGCAAGTTCAGTAGCTCAGTGGTTTACTCATTGGTCAAAAAGTTAAGATTTTCCCCTTACATTAAGTCCAGTTCACCCAACTCAGGGGAGGGGGGGGGCATTTCTAAGCCCACGAGCTACAATTGCTCATACATGCCTCCAAGTTCATGTGGCCAGCATGACTGTATGGACCACCATTGCCTTCCCACCAGAGCTGTACCTACTGATCTACTCACATTTGCATGTTTTCTAACTCCTAGGTTGGCAGAAGCTGGAGCTAATAGTGGGAGCTCACCCCACTCCCTGGATTCAATCTGCTAACCTTTTAGTCAGCAAGTTCAGCAGCTCAGTGGTTTAACCCACTGTGCCACCAGGGCTCCTAAAATAGTAATACTTTTTTTCTTACTCGGAAAGATATGGCAGGTTAATAATAATAATAATACAAATTAAAACAATATATATATACACATATACACACAAACATAAGCACACACATATACATAAAGACATGCACACATACACACATATATACATGCACATATACATAAGAACACACACATACACAATATACACATATACACACAAAAAAGCACACACATACACACACACACCGTGTGGGTAGAAGGGGTTAGCCACAGACTATGGCACAGCAATGCGTGCACGGGCCAGCTAGTATATTCTATTTTATATTGTGTGTGTTGGTAGCGATTGTTGTTGCAACCACCCCGAAGTTCTACTTATTACAAGGGAATCTCTCACAAGGGAATCTCTCTGCCCCCAGGTAGACCAATTGTCGCAGCAACGGGGAGTTTATTACAACCTCTAGCGATTTATTTAGATACGATCTTACAAACTTTTGTACCCAGGACACCCACGTTTCTAAAAAACACAGGGGACTTTATTTCAAAAATAGATGACCAACAGGTAACATCTTTCGACGTATTGGTATGTGGTGACATTACTGCCCTGTATACAAATATTCCGTTACCCCAAGCAAGAGAGGTCATTCATGGATTATTTGATGTAGCCCCCCCCCCACGAGACCCTCCTACTGCATTTTTACTGGAACTCTTAGATTTAATTTTTGATTATAATTATTTCGTGTTTGATAACCAATTTATATCCAATCTGTGGGTGTTTCGATGGGGCTAGCCCTCGTGCCAACCACGACAAATTTGTCTGTGGCCTCCTTAGAGCACGAACACTTATTCTCAGCCTCTAATCCAATCACACGAATACATATACAGATTCATTGATTACCTTTTTCTGATTGATGACATTAATATGTTACCGATGGTGCAAGATTACTTTACCGTAATTCATGGCACCCCAACATTAAGTTTACTTTTACACATGACATGTCTTCTATTAATTTCCTTGCCATCACAGTTTTTAAAGTTAATAACAAACTTCAGGTAAAGAACTATGTCAAACCAACGAGCCGTAATTCTCTATTACATTACTATTCACACCATACTCATGCACTCAAAAACAATCTCCCCTTTTCACAGTTGCTCCGTTTAAAGAGAAATTCATCATCCAATTCTGACTTCATTCGTGATTCACAAACATTTATTTCTAAATTTAAAAGGAGGGGCTACCCAAAAGAAATCTTAGATACAGCTTTGAAAAAAGCCTCAAACACTCCACATTATTTACTAAAAAAAACACGATCTACGGAACACCAGATTATATGGTCATTTACCTATGCACCGCAAGCACGCAGAATTACATCAATAGTACGGAAATTTTGGCCGCTTGTAAATACTATCCCTGGACTAGAGCAACCGCCTTTAGTGGCGTACAAACGCACAGCTAACATAAAAAACTTACTGATACATTCCGATCATACGATAAAACAAAAAACAGACACCCCCCCCCCCCAAGAGCACGCACAAATAAATGCGGGCATTGCTCCATTTGCAAATTGATTAATTACCAGGAGTTTATAGTAAGCCCTTACAATAATAAGAAATTCAAGATAAAAACTTGGTCCACCTGTGGAACCCGGAATGTAATTTACTGTTTAACTTGTGTCTGCGGGGGGCTTTACGTGGTGGAAACCGGAAGAGAATTTCGCACGTGAATACAGGAACATACACCGAGATTTAAGACGAAGAATGATAGTTCCATCCTGTATTCCCACTTTAAAAACTCTAATCACTACCATGAAGCATTTATTTTTGCTTGAAAAGAACATTTGGGACGCTCAACAAGGGACCTTTCGACGTGAGTAGGCTTTGGGGGACATATCCCTCCACGAACCACATTGTAAATAGGCGAATAATGGTGTATATGAGAGATGTTGAAAAATGAATATGTGCTTGACTGAATATATTATTTGATAAATATTGATATTGGTGTGATACCTACCTATTCAGCTCCTTTTTGAGCTTTGTTTTCTATAAGAGGAACTGCCTCCTAGACTGCAGTTGTTTAGTCTACTGCACCTGAATGTTCAGAACCTGCCATTTACCTGTGGCAACACATGTTATTAGTTTTGCCCCAGCACTTTGGATGATTTATTTCCTGTACGTTCCCTCTGACGATTCAAAAAGTATGAACCGTGATAAAAACATTTCCCACATGCCTGGCATTTGTTTCTTTTTTAAACTGTGTGAATTCTGTGCTGCTTCCTAAGGGATGAAGTGTGAGTAAAACATTTCCCACACTCCTGGCATTGGTATGGCTTCTCTCCTGTGTGGAGTCTTTTGTGCTTCACCAATGTGGAACTGTCAGCAAAACATTTCCCACACTCCTGGCATTGGTATGGCTTCTCTCCTGTGTGGAGTCTTTTGTGGCTCAACAAATGTGAACTGTGCGCAAAACATTTCCCACACTCCTGGCATTGGTATGGCTTCTCTCCTGTGTGGAGTCTTTTGTGGCTCACCAAATGTGAACTCTGAGCAAAACATTTCCCACACTCCTGGCATTGGTATGGCTTCTCTCCTGTGTGGAGTCTATTGTGCCTCACCAAATGTGAACTCCGAGCAAAAAATTTCTCACACTCCTGGCATTGGTATGGTTTTTCTCCTGTATGGAGTCTATTGTGGCTCACCAACTGTGAATTGCGCGCAAAACATTTCCCACACTCCTGGCATTGGTATGGCTTCTCTCCTCTGTGGAGTCTATTGTGCCTCACCAAATATGGACTCTGGATAAAAGATTTTCCACGCTCCTGGCTTATAAAATCCTCAGTTCCTTGAAATATTTCTTCTTGTCTTAAATCTGGCAGTTTGTAATCAGCAATACTTTTTGCTGATATTTTCCATTTACAATGGCTTTTCCCAGCACTGAGTGTCTTGTGAAGTACAAGTCCCATATTTTGGGTAAAACACTGCCCACATACATTGCATTTGTAGGGCCTTTCTCTGCCAGAAGCTCCATCTTCTCTGTGGGTTTGCTGGCGTCCAGGGAGGCCCCCATTGTGTCCCAAATGCTTCCTGTGTTTGGTGTTCCAGTTATCTGCTGTGAAGAAGGAGGACAGAAACAGTGTGAGTGATAAGGACTCTAGGGAATTGGTATAAGAAGGAGATTGAAATGATCCTTAAAACAACATAGAAATGGAAGAAAATAAGATATAAATGCTGTCCTCTCCCCACCCCTTGTTCAGTAAAGATGGACACTGATTGACTGCCAGGGGCCTATAAGTTGTTGTTGTTTATTCGTGCAGTCACTTCCGACTCTTCATGACCTCATGGACCAGCCCACGCCAGAGCTCCCTGTCGGCTGTGGCCACCCCCAGTTCCTTCAAACTGAAGCCAGTCACTTCAAGGATAACCTCCATTCATCTTGACCTTGGTCCGCCCCTCTAAGGGAGAGATGAGCAACATATGCTCCAGAGGCTACGTTTTCCTCAGCCCAGCCTGGTTTTTTTATTTTATCTCCTCCTTTCTCAGGGAATAGATGCCTTTTCCCTTCACATTCAAATGCATGCCTTTTTCTCTAGCAAAAACTTTACCTTCCTACCACCCATTTCACAATCGATCCCTCCTTTTTATTTCTCTCCCCCAACCTCCAGTCCTCTCTTCCCAGGTTCACTTAAGGTTGGATTTTTCTGCTCCAACGTAGATGGTCCCATATCTTATTTCAAAGTGATAGAGAGATTGTTACGGTTTTGCCTGACAAAGCTGGAAAGATACAAGATAGTGACTGTAAAGAAAAAGAGGAGAGCATATCTGAATCCAGGGAAGTTTGTTCTTTTTCATGATCCATTCTCCGGCCACTCTCCAGCCAATCTGCTTCCTCCCTTTCATTGCCTCTCTCTCACACACACACTCACACATGTTGGGGGGGAGAGGGGGAGAGAGAGAGAGAGAGAGAGAGAGAGAGAGAGAGAGAGAGAATGATCTGGGGTGATCACTCTTGATAGATTTTCCAGGGAGCCCAGTTGCGATGATTGCGTGTGGTATGCTTGGACTTGACTCCCGATATGGAAGTCTTCCCACTTGACTCAGAATTGGTGCTAACATCGCAGTTGCTGAGACACCAAGTCAATACATTATTCTTCGTGAAGGTTATAAAACACGACAGCCACAGGCCCACCTGAGGCCATAAGAAAGTTCAAAAAGGAGGTTTAGGACAAGAGGAGACGCTGTAATAGTTTCTACAACATGCCACCTTGAAATAGCAAATCAGCTGAGAGAAAAAGAAGGAAGATTGTTCTCTGTATTAGAAAGACTACGGGACTGATATATTACTAATATGTCATATTAGTCCTTGGAGTCCTTGTGGACAACAAGTTAAGCATGAGCCAACAATGTGATGCTGCAGCTAAAAACGCCAATGGGATTTTGGCCTGCATACATAGGAGTCTAGTGTCTAGATCCAGGGAAGCCATGCTACGCATGTTCTATTCTGCCTTGGTCAGACTACTTCACCTGGAATCATCCTGTGTCCAGTTCTGGCCACCACAATTGAAGAGGGATATTGACTCTAAGCTGGAATGTGTCCAGAGGAGGGCGACTCAAATGATCCAGGACCTGGAGAACAAGTCCTATGAGGAGGGACTTAAAAAGCTGGGCATGTTTAGCCTGCTGAAGAGAAGACTGAGAGGAGACCTGATAGCCATGTATAACTATGTGAGAGGAACTCATAGGGAGGAGGGAGCAAGCTTGTTTTCTGCTGCCCTGGAGACTAGGATGCAATGGAGCAATGGCTTCAAACGACAGGAAAGGACATTGCGCCTGAACATTAGGATGAACTTCCTAACTGGGAGAACTGTTCAGCAGTGGAACTCTCTGCACCAAAGTGTGGTGGAAGCTCCTTTTATGGAGGCTTTGAAACAGAAGCTGGATGGCCATCTGTTGGGGGTGCTTTGAACGTGATTGTCCTGCTTCTTGACAAGAGGTTCGACTGGACAGCCCACGAGGTCTCTTCCAACTCTATGATTCTATGATTCTGTATATTTCTAACATAAGACCTGACTTGAGGACATTCAGTGACTGGGATGTTTTCAGAAATTACTAGCTGAACCCGGCACGCGTTGCTGTGCCATGTCTCTCTCTCTCTCTGTGTGTCTCTCAGTCTCTCTCTCTCTCTCTCTCTCTGTACCTATTTCTCTCTCTCTATAACTTCCTGTGTTTGTCTGTCTCTCTCTCCATCTATCTATCCCTATCTTTATCTATCACTGTGTCTCTCTGTGTATATTATTCTCCATCAGACTCTCTCTCTATCACTCGCTCTCTGTGTGTCTCTCTATATCTGTGTACTCACTCTGTGTGTATCACCCAATCTCTATGTACCACTCACTCTTTATTCCTATCACTCCCTCTCTCTCTCGCCCTCTGACATCTCTCTCCTGCCCTCTCTCTCTCTCTCTCTCTCCTGCCCCCTGTGTGTCTCTCTCTCTCTCTCTCTGTGTGTGTCTCTCTCTCACTGCTGCCCCCCCCTCTCCCCCCGTCTCTCTATCTCAGTATTCCCCTCTCTCTGCCACTCTCTCTCTCTCTCTAGTCCCTCCTCACTCCCCCTCTTTTCTCTTTCTCTCTCTCTATTACTCACCCTTTCTCTCTGTCCCCGAAGTGCAGAAGTGCTCCATGGGACTACACTTCCCAGAAGGCCCCGCAGGGCTCCGGCGCGGAGGTTTCTGGGAAGTGTAGTTCGGCACTCTCCGGGACGGGGGACGTGCGGGTGGCGGTGTTCCTGCCCTCTGGCGGACCCGGGGCGCGTCTGGCCCCGGGTGGTGTGGGGTGTTGCGGGCGGCTGTTCCCCTCCTCTCAGGTGGTCCCGGTGGCGCCAGTGGGCCCCCGAGGAGGCCGGGAGGGGGAGCGACAGCGGCCAGAGCACCCGGGGCGGAGGAGGGCGCGCGGGTCTCCCCTGGAAGGCCCCCCCGGAGGCGGGAATGGCGGCGGCGCGTGATCCGGCTCCGTGAGGTTTTTTGGGGCCGTTTTTTAAGGTGCTGCGAAATCTCCTTGTGCTGTATCTGATTGTGCCTCTTGAGTGCCCTCCCTGTGTCCTGGGAAATGAATGGGATGCAATGGGCGGTTTTTGGTTTTGGGGGTTGGAAGGTAGGTAGTTGGGATTTTTGTGCTATGGGTTGTATCTCGTGGTCTGGGGAAATGTGTGTCGTGGGATTTGTGTTTCTGGGGCGTATAGTTTGGCCGTGCATAACGGACATCCCACGACCACTCAATTTTTATATATATAGATTGAAATAGAAATGCCCATCAGTGAGGGAGCCTTACCAAGAGAGTCAACCATCCCATGAATCTCCTCCATGATCTGCACGTGCAAGGCTTTCTGGCCAGGATTCAGGAGAGCCCACTCCTCCAAAGAGAAACTGACAGCCACGTCCTCAAAGGCAATTAGTCCTTGGTGGAAAAAGGAAAATAAGGGAAATCAAGAAAAATAATTACAAGAATCTTTTGAAATGATTTACATTTATGTTGGTTCAATCTTTTCTGTTTCAAAGGATGTTTGATGACTGAGATTGCAACCAACGACCCCCAGGCATCTCCAGCCCTCCTCTCCCAGGAATCCTTCTGCTTACCTGGCTCAGTTCCACTCCATCACAAAGCGGAAGGTGCGACCCTGGATTCAGCAACATCGTTCCAGCCCCTGAGAGAGAGAGAGAGAGAGAGAGAGAGAGAGAGAGAGAGAGAGAGAAGAGAAAGAGAAAGAGAAAGAGAGAGAGAGCAAGGGGTAGAAAGCCGATCACATAAAGATATCTCAGAGGTGACAATTACAGTCCTGAAAAGAAACCCATGAGGATATGACTCTGTCCGTACAGCCTACTGTGTTTTAAATTGTGTTCTAATGCCTGGATGTCCGGGTGTGTTATGTGATTTTATTGCGTATACCTTGTGCTGTGAGCCGCCTTGAGCCCCCCGGGAGTGGCGGCCTAAAAGTCTGATAAATAAAAATAAAAATAAATAAAAATAAATATGAAGACAGCCCAGGAATATGTAAAGGTGTGGAGTTTAGGACCTTTTCTTCTCATGCAGTGCTGTGAGTAGGCTGGACTGAAACTAGTACTGGGCTTGGTAGTTCAATGGACTAAAGTTATTCTTGGTTGTCTGTTTGTCTTCCAGCTCAGTTTCAGGGCTCATCTTACCTTCGGGTTTCACCCTGGAACGTACCATATGGCTGATATTTCATGTCCCACCCAACAGTATGCAAATGTAGATGTACAACAATAGGGAAAACTCCAAGCAAGCAAATGCTTACCTATGCCCCAGGAATGTGGCGCAGCTGGCTGGGAGTCAACTGCATAATATCTCCACTGACCAGAAGGTCATGAGTTTGAGGCCTGCCCAGGTCGGGGTGAGCTCTCGACCAATTGTGTAGCTCGTTGTCTGTGTATATATATATATATATATATATATATATATATGTTGTTTGTTTATGGCATTGAATGTTTGCCTGTTTATGTGCATTGTGATCCGACCTGAGTCCCCTGTGGGGTGAGAAGGGTGGAATATAAATGATGTAAATAAATATATACTCATCTCAAAGTCAAATGATTCTACATGTATGCCTTCTCCAGCTCAAACTGATTATGGATGTGCTACAATCCCGAGAACGGGAATTTGCATTGACATAAAACAGTAAATCTCCCAGAAGACTTCCTCCTTACCCGCTAAGGCTGCAGCCCCATCTCCTTCCTGCTTGAGTTCCTTCTGCTGGAGGCTCTGAGTGGTGCCCGAATGAGATTTTTCGGATTCAGGGACATCAGGGTGGACTTCAATGCAGTTATTTTGCACCTGGAAGAGCACAGAGTATACCAGAAGTAGTATGGAGAAAGATCAGGGCCATCAAATTTGAGCAGAGTAGCAACTGACCTTACAGTGGATATGGAGGTGAGAGAAGGAGGGGCTGAGCAGGTGGGAAAGAGGCTGAGGGAGCAAGATCCAGCTTCTACCTCACCTCGGTCCCATCCTGGTCCTAACCTATCCATTAGTCCCAAGGTGAGTGAAACCAAGAGGAAATGGCTCACCTGTCCTTCCTGCTTCTTGTCCTCTGCCCGACTCAGGAGGAAGCCTTCTGCCAGGGCCACCGCCTGGGAAGAGGTCTCTGCCCCACACTCTCGTACCCAGCTCCCCATCTCTGGGGGCAGGATGCTCAGGAACTGCTCCAGGATCACCAGGTCCAGCATCTCCGCCTTGGTGTGTTGCTCTGGCTTCAGCCACTGGCGGCAGAGGTCGTGGAGGCGGCTGCAAACCTCTCTGGGTCCCTCGCCCTCTCGGTAGGAGGACTGCCAGAAGCGCTGGTGCTGTGTGTCTGAGCTATAAAGGTCCACACTCAGGAACTTCTGTGTTGTTTTTTCCCAAAATGTTTCATGTCCAGATGAGTTGGGTCTCTCCATGCTGGAACCACTCTTTGATGAAGGAGCAAAGTGGGTCAAGGATGCTCTCCCTGGCTCTTCTCTCAAGGGAAATAAATTCATGAACAAGCTCCACTCCAGAATTGTCAGCCAACATTCACATTTCTTCTGTGAAAGAAAGGCAGAATTAGGTAACAGGCTTCTGGAGACTTTTTCTTGGAGAGTAAAACCAAGCCCTTTATTAATTTCAGAGCCAGGAAATGCTGGGCCTCCTTTCACTTGGGCCTCTGCTTCTCTCACCCGGCCTCACCTGGCCTTCCATTGAGTTCCTATTCAGTCTCAACACCAATTTTGAAGCAACAAGAACTGAATACGCAAAACTATGGAAACAACAAAACAAGCCAACACCAGAAAATTGGATTACAAAAGTTTTTGAAATGGCCAAAATGGACAAATTAACTTTAGCTGCACAACAAAGAAATACACAGAAACAGAGCCAGGTGATGCTGGGCCCTCCTTTCACTTGAGCCTCTGCTCCTCCAACCTCCAGGCCCACCTGGCGCCACCTGGCCGCCCATTCAGTCCCAACCCATGCTGGATTTCCCCGTGATTACTTCAGCTGATGCCTCATGATACATAGCTTTTCTTGTGAAGAAGAACCAAGAGACGTTGAAATAAGAGCCAAAAACTGCTGTTCTGGGACCAGAGTGAAGAGAGGGGCCAGGAAGACAGTTCCACCTCGTCTCCTGTGTCTTCATAGAATCCTAGAGTTGGAAGAGACCTCGTGGGCCATCCAGTCCAACCCCATTCTGCCAAGAAGCAGGACAATCACATTCAAAGCACCCCCAACAGATGGCCATCCAGCATCTGTTTAAAAGCTTCCATAGAAGGAACCTACATCACACTCCGGGGCAGAGAGTTCCACTGCTGAACAGCTCTCATGGTCAGAAAGTCTTTCTTCATGTTCAGGTGGAATCACCTTTCCTGTAGTTTGAAGCCATTGCTCCATTGTGTCCCAGTCTCCAGGGCAGCAGAAAACAAGCTTGTTCCCTCTTCCCTATGACTTCCCCTCAGGTATTTATGCATGGCTATCATGTTCCCTCTCAGTTCTCTATATTTTAGCAGAGTGCAGGAGACAAGGTGGAACGGTCTTCCTGGCCCCCCTCTTCACTCTTTTCTGAAGCTAAACATGCCCAGCTCTTTAAACTGCTCCTCATAGGGCTTGTTCTCCAGATCTTTGATTATTTTAGTCCCATTTCAGATGGGAGCCCCTCCCCCCAGCAACAACTGCTGCTCTGGGACCAGAGTGAAGGGAGGGGCAGGAAGACACTCTCCTGCACTCTGCTAAAATATAGTATATAGTATAGATATAATATTGATAATATGTGATATAATAGAATACTACTAGTAATAATAATAATAATACCGTATTATAATTATATAATTTATATTAAGTGTAATATTACTAATAATACTACAGCTTAATGGTATAGTACAATATAGTACTATATAATTCTAAGGTTGTGCTATGGTAGTAATAGGACCATGCTCTGGTTACATCCCGTTTAGATTACTGCAACGCTCTCTATGTGGGATTGCCTTTGAAGACTGTTTGGAAGCTGCAGCTAGTCCAACGAACAGCAGTTAGGTTGATAACAGGAGTGGCATTCAGAGAGCATACAACTCCCCTGTTGTGCCAGCTTCACTGGCTGCCAGTTTGCTACCGGGCACAATTCAAAGTGCTGGCTTTAGTCTTTAAAGCCCTAAACTGTTCGGGTCCAACTTACTTGTCTGAACGCATCTCTCCCTATGAACCATCTAGATGTTTAAGATCATCCTGCTTCTTCGCAGGCACGACTGGCGGGACGAGAGACAGGGCCTTTTCAGTGGTGGCTCCTCGGCTTTGGAACGCCTTTCCTAGAGACATCAGATCGACTTTGGAAGAAAGTCAAGTCCTGGCTGTTTGAGCAGGCATTTGCTGATGAAATATAATGGTTAATTAGATATATGGAATGACGACGATGTGACGGAAAGTGATTTCAACGTGACGCTGAGACTGTAATTGTATGTTTTAATTACTAATTTGTTATTATATGGTTATCTTTTGGTCTGTTTGCTTGTGTTGTATTGGAGGGCAGAGACTGCCTTGTGTAAACCGTCCCGAGTCGCCTTCGGGCTGAGAGGGGCGGTATAGAAATGTGACAAATAAATAAAATAGTAATACAATCTATTGTATTTACATGTGACTTGTAAGCCGCTCTGAGTCCCCTTCAGGGCGAGAAGGAAGGGTGGCCTATACATGTCGTAAATCAATCTATCTATTACATATAATAAAAGTCAGTGTTTACGGTGGTGCGGCCAAGCGGCCGAGCGACCGACGGGAGGAATATGTACCAGCGTTTCGATTGGCTGCCATTATGGGATTATTTGCATAACGGGCTCTAACTGGCCAGCCTCAGAACTCCAACATTCTATGGCCCCAGACAGAGGGGATTGGTTGCCACTGAAATGGAATTTGCATAACTGCCTCCAAATGGCCAACCACATTCAAACATTCTAAAGTGACTCAGGGGGAAAGGGACAGGCCTCAGGCAGTCAGCCACTGAGGCCCTCAGCACTGACAGATCAGGACCAAACTTGGCAAACAGGCGACCAATGGCCCACTTCACTACCTGGTGTGGTTTAGGGCAGGAGGGGCCACGAATGATGGGATTTGCAGTACCTTCTCATCATTCACTTCCCAAACAACACTAAAGCCCCTATAAAACACAAACCAGGCCCAAAATTGACAGAAAGGCTTCCTTAACTTGATTTTCCTGACTAGGCCTCAGCTCCTGGGATATTGTTAGGCTTCCTTAACTTGATTTTCCTGACTAGGCCCCCGGGACTCGCAGTACCTTCACTAAGTTCCCGAGACCACTGCAAGCCACATAAACATCTAATAGGAACCAACCTTGGCACACAATGCCTTCCTCAAAGGCACCGCCGGGTCCTCAGCTAGTAAATAAATAGAAATCAATAAAAGGACTGAAGTGAAATCTTTGGAAATGTGGATGACAAACAGAAACTTCTGGGGGGACAAAGAGGAGCCAGAGAGGCGGGTGAGTGGGTTGGGAAGGGAAAGCCATGGGGCTCAGTCTCCCTGCCTGCCTCTCCTCCCAAGGATTCCCTAGTAGTTGGAGAACCTGGTGACCCCCAACCCCATGTGAGTCCAGGCCTAGGCCCACTTCAGCCCTCCTTCCAGGTGCGTTGGGCTTCAGCCCCTCTTTGGCCCTTTGGAGAAGGAATGGGGAGAAGAAGAAGGCTCACCAGGAGGAGAAGAGGGAGAAGAGAAGAGGAAAGGCTGCCAAGGAGAGGATGAGGAAGAGGAGAGGCCAGAGGGGCAAACACTTCTCTCCTCTTCTCTCCCAGCCGGGCAAGGAATGGTGAAGGGGAGTGAGTTTGCTTCCTAGAGGGGCAGGACAGGGGGGTCTGAGAAGGAGGCCCACTCTTTTCCTGCCTCTCTGGGAGCCCAACTCCCTCCCCTTAACCCTTCCTTGCTCAGGTTGACAGTGAAAGGAGGGGGAAAGGCAGAGAGGCAGCCATGGAAGGAGCCTTCTGTCTCCAGAGGAGGGTCAGCCAGATCTCTTCTCTCCCGGCCAAACCCTGGCTCCCCAACCTCACTGGACATGAAGGGGGACCAGCCTGCTGCCCAGCAGGAATGGAAGGCCTCAGCCCCCAGGGGTCAAGTCCCTGGTTTCCCCAAAGAGGAGGAGGAGGAGGAGGGACACACACTTGGGGGGGAGAGACAAGAGGCAGCTGTTCTCCAGGCAGAAGGCGGTCCCAGTCAGGGTCGGTTGGACGCGCCGTCCTCCTCTCGGGAGGTTTCTCCCTTTCGCCCTCCTCCACTCGTGCCTCTTTGAACTCTGCTGCAGCACTGCTGGTCACAGCTGACCTCCAGTCAGAGCGCTCAAGGGAATTACATATTTCATGGTACCACTGGATACAATTGGAGCAATGGTTTAGAAGTTGGAATGGAAGCAGCTCCGGGGAAAGAGCGAACGAAATTTGAAAACATCATAATAACAACTTTATTTTTATACCCCGCCAACCATGTCCCCAAGGGGACTCAGGACAAGCCCAAAAATTACAAATAGAGCACAACCAATTCAAAACATCAGATAAAATATAAACACAAACACAATTGTAAGCAATACCAAAACAATATGGCTGAAAAAGAACCTAGCTGAGGTTCAGGTTCCATGGGTGAAGGGAGCGCAAGGAAAGGGCAACCATCAAGTAGGCAGGGCTGGGAAGAGTGTCCTCCAAAGTGTGGAGATGGACGATAAGAGGGCCGAACGTCAAGTGCTGAACTTCAGGTAGGGACAGGGAAAATTACGGGTGGATTGCATAATCCAAAGTACAGCAGGTTTTTAGTTGTCTCTGGAAAGAGGACAAGATAGGAGCCTAATATTAAAAGAGCGGACGAAAGAAGAAAGGGATAACCAGTATGATATAGAAAATATTAATAGAGATTAAATGGGGGAAAGGGACAGTATAACAATAACAACAATAACCTTTATTTATATCCTGCCACCATCTCCCTGAAGGGACTCGAGGCAGCTTACAAGGCACTCCAGGTTGCAGCAGAGTCTTTTGTGCGTGGAGTCTTTTGTGGCTCACCTAATGTGAACTGTGAGCAAAACATTTCCCACATTCCTGGCATTTGTATGGCTTCTCTCCTGAGTGGAGTCTTTTGTAGCTCACCAAATGTGAACCGTGAGCAAAACATTTCCCACACCCCTGGCATTGGTATGGCTTCTCTCCTGTGTGGAAAGCCTGAACTCACAGCAAAACAATTCCCACATTCTTGGCATTGCTATGGTTACTCTCCTGTGTGGAGTCTTTTGTGCTTCACCAAGTTTGAACTGCAAGCAAAACATTTCCCACACTCCTGGCATTGGTATGGCTTCTCCCTTGTGTGGACTCTTTTGTGGCCTACCAAGGCTGAATTCTGAGCAAAACATTTCCCACACTCCTCGCATTTGTATGGCTTCTCTCCTGTGTGGAGTCTTTTGTGGCTCACCAAATGTGAACCGTGACCAAAACTTTTCCCACACTCATGGCATTGGTATGGCTTCTCTCCTGTATGGAGTCTTTTGTGGCTTACCAAGTCTGAACTGCGAGCAAAACATTTCCCACACTCCTGGCATTGGTATGGCTTCTCTCCTGTGTGGAGTCTATTGTGCCTCACCAAATGCGAGCGGTCAGCAAAACATTTTCCACACTCCTGGCATTGATATGGCTTCTCTCCTGTATGGAGTCTTTTATGGTTCACCAAGTCTGAACTGTGAGCATAACATTTCCCACACTCCTGGCATTGGTATGGCTTCTCTCCGGTATGGAATCTTTTGTGGGTCACCAAGGCTGAACTGTGAGCAAAACATTTCCCACACTCCTGGCATTGGTATGGCTTCTCTCCTGTGTGGAGTCTATTGTGTCTCGCCAAATTTGAACTGTGAGAAAAACATTTCCCACACTCCTGGCATTGGTATGTCTTCTCTCCTGTGTGGAGTCTTTTGTGGTTCACCAAGTCTGAACTGCGAGGAAAACAGTTCCCACACTCCTGGCATTGGTATGGCTTCTCTCCTGTGTGGAGTCTATTGTGGCTCACGGAGTGTGAACTCTGGATAAAAGATTTCTCACATTCTTGGCTTATGAGATCCTCAGTTCCTTTGAAGATTTCTTGTTGGCTTAGATCTGGCAATTTTGCTGATATTTTCCATTTACAATGGCTTTTCCCAGCACTGAGTGTCTTGTGAAGTTTGAGTCCCATATTTTGGGTAAAACACTGCCCACATACATTGCATTTGTAAGGCCTTTCTCTGCCAGTAGCTCCATCTTCTCTGTGGGTTTGCTGGTGTCTAGGGAGGCCCCCATCGTGTCCCAAATGCTTCCTGTGGTTGGTGTTCCAGTTATCTGCTGCGAAGGAAAGGAACAGTGTGAGTGATAAGGACTCTAGGGAAATGGTATAAGAAAGACATTGAAATCATCTTTATACAACATAGATATGGAGGAAAAGAAGATATAACTGCTGTCCTCTCCCCACCACATGTTCAGTAAAGATGGACACTCTTTGACTGCCTGGAGCCTCTAAGGGAGAGGTGAATAACATATGCTCCAGAGGCTAGGTTTTCCTCATCCCAACCTGTTTTTTCATTGTAATTATTATCATGTCTCCTTCTCTCCTTTTTCTCTAGCTAAAACTTCACCCATTTCACAATTGTTCCCTCCTTTTTATTTCTCTCCCCATCTTCCAGTTCTCTCTTCTCATGTTCACTTAATGTTGGATTTTTCTGCTCCAATGTAGAGGGTCCCATATCTAATTTCAGAGTGCTGGAGAGATTGTTACGGTCTTGCCTGACAAAACTGGAAAGATACAAGAAAGTGACTGTAAAGAAAAAGGGAACAGCAATAATGAAGACAGAGAAGGGAACAAAAGAAAGGTCTGCAGGACTCATCCAGATATAGTGACATCTATGTAACACCACATTTGACATTGTTTTTGTGATTATTGAGTGGTTATTGCCTCCCGGTCTGTGAGGAATGACAAGACTGTGCACCAGAGGTAAGAGCTGCTTATGTAGAGAGCAGAACAAAGGACTCTATGTAACATTTGCCGACCTCACCAAAGCCATCGACACTGTGAGCAGAAAAGGTCTGTGGCAGATCCTGGAACGTCTAGGATGTCCCCCCAAGTTCCTCAAAATGATTGTCCTGTTACATGAGGGCCAGCACGGTCAAGTCAGATACGGCGATGCTCTCTCAGAGCCCTTTCTAATAACTGAGTGAGTGAAACAAGGTTGTGTTCTTGCACCAACCCTATTTACAATCTTCTTCAGCATGATGCTCCAAAGAGCTACGGCAGATCTCGAAGAAGAAGACGGCATATATATACGCTATCATACTGATGGCAGCTTGTTCAACTTAAGCCGTCTGAGGGCTCGCACTAAGTCTCTAAACCTGGGGTGGGCAACCTATGGCCCGCGGGCCGGATCTGGCCCGGCAGCCGATGCTGTCCAGCCCTAGGCTCCCTCAAGGCTTCGTTCTGAAGAGAGGGAGGTGAACTCCCACTGGGGCGGCTACATGTTGAAGAAGCAAACGTGAAGAAGCAGGCAGGCAGGCAAGCAGCGCGGAGGGGAAGGGAAGGGAGGGGGGAGAAGAGGAGCGGCCAGGAGCAAGAGTATGCCTTCGCCATCCTCCTCCCTTCACTTCCTCCTCGCGCGCTGCCCCTTCCCTCTTGCCTCGGTGCTCTTTCCCTTCTTCTGTTTCCTGTCTTCCTGTTTCCTTCCCTCCCTCCCTCCCTCCCTCCCTCTCTCTTTCCCCTTTTCACTCCTTCCCCCTTCCACCACCTGAACAGAAGAGGGAAGGAGCGGGAGTGCAGCGATGGAGAGGGGGCGGGGCCAGAGTGGGAAAGGGGCAGGGCCGAGGCCGGAGCACGTGCGCGGGGGGCACATCCATTCTTTCCTCGTCTTCCTCCTCTTCTCTTCTCCTCTTCTGCCTCTTTGAGCAAATTGAGGATTTGTGCCTGATCCATCATTATTTGAGTCCACAGTGCTCTTTGGATATAGGAGAACTACAACTCCCAAACTCAAGGTAAATACCTAGCAAACACTTTCAGTACTTTCTGTTGGTCTCATGAGAGTTCAGTGTGCCAAGTTTGGTTCAAGATGGCTAAATGGCCATCTGTGAGGAATGTGTTTTTCCCTTTTGGCAGAAGGAGGTTGGACTGGATGGCCCTTGGAGGTCTCCTACTCTAGGAACCTGTTGTTGTTATTATTATTATTAGTAGTAGTAGTAGAGTCTGAATGAATATCATCATCATCATAATGCTCTCGCCATAAGACAGGAAAGTTTCAGACGAAGGGAAAAATAAGAGAACGGGATAGTCCATTTGAGAAGGTGATTAGGAAATGTTTGAGAGGGGAGAAGAAAGTGGCAGGAGATCTGTATGAACAAATCATAACAGTAAAAGAAGAAATAATAGAGGAAATTTTCCATACATGGAGATTAGACATGGAAATTGAGAGGGAAGACATCCAGAGGGAAATAAGTAATATAGAAGGGGAAAGTATAATGCATTAAGGGAAACCAGAAGGAAAATGTTACAAAAATGGTACAGAACTCCTGCCCAACTTTCACGCTTTGTACCAGGGATGAAAGATAAGTGTTGGCACTGTGAACAAAAAGGGGTGTTCAATCATATGATATGGGAATGTGATAGAGTGCAAGATTACTGGAAAATGATTGAAGGAGAAATCAATAGAATGTTAGATTTACACATAGTAATGGTTAATAGAAATGTATTACATGCACGGATAATAGGAGTGAAGAATATGCAAAAAGAAAAATTGATTGATAAATTAATAGCGTGTGCACAGATAGTTTTAGTGAGGGGTTGGAAGGATAAAACAAAATGGACATTGACCAACTGGTATAACTATATAATTAATATGTTAAATGTGGAAATAACAAATTGTAAATGGAATAATATAGATAAAACTGAAAAGATAATAATAACAAAGCAGATGTGGGAACCAGTTAGAAATTATTTAGAAAATGTGTTAAGAGGTGGAGTAGAAAAATTAAGACTGAGACTGATATTTCAAATGTAACCTCTGTAGTTTGATGTATAAACTATATGTACAAGGAGGGGAGGGTGGGAGAGGGGAAAAAACCAATAAAAATTAAAAAAAAATTAAAAATCATTATAAAAATCATAATCTCACTGAAATAAATTTCCAAATATTTTGCTTTTATGGCGGAGTCAAAAAGGTTCCTGACCCCTGATATAATGAATCACAAACGATACAAATGTTCACATTTTGTTAATCATCTATCTATTATATAAAGGGGTTCCCGTCATGGAACGACCGTCCCAAACAGAGAAACCTTATAACGCAGAAACACCAAACTTGCCAACAGAAATAGGCCTCAAGCAAGGTAGGTTTGTAGCAAAGAAAATTCCCCCCCAAAACCTAAAAGGCCCCCAAAATAACGAGTAAAAAAACAACTACATTTCCCAGCATCCTCTGGGGCTGCCAACGACTCTCCCAGCCTCTACATTCTGACAACATGATTGGCTGCCAATAAGGGCGGATTTGCATAACTCCTGCACTGACCAGCCAACATGAACATTCCGACCCATAATAAACTGTCAGAGGAGGATAAGGCAAAGGGCTGAGGCACAAACACAAACACCCAATTCACTTCCCACAGAAAATTTACACCCCTACAAATCACAGACCACGCCCAAAATTGACAGTAAGGCTTCATTAACTTAATTTCCCTGACTAGGCCTCACTTAATGGAATGCTGTTTACGCTCTGAATTGACAGTAAGGCTTCATTAACTTGATTCTCCCGACTACGCCTCAGCTCATTGGACATTGTGTATGGCCTCAATTGACAGTAAGGCTTCATTAACTTGCTGTTCCTGACTAGGCCTCAGCTCATGGGACATTGTGTATGGCCTGAATTTACAGTAACCTAACTTGGCACACAGAGCCCCTATGACCCATGCTACATTCTACTACAGTTTGGAGGAGGGTGGACCATGGATTATGGGACTTGAAGTACCTCCATGGATAATGGGATTTGTACTACTTCAAAACCCATCATTCCCCACAGACCACTGTGGCCCAGAACCAAGACCGATAAAGACCAAACTTGGCACACAATGTCCCCCATGACCCACACTCCATCCGACTGCAGTTCAGAGGAGGACACACCATGGATAATGGGATTTCAAGTACCTCCACTCACTTCCAAAGTACCCCACCCACACACGCATCAACCTCTACATCAACACAGCAGACGGAAAGACAAAAAGCATTGTATATCCACAAGCTATGCAGAACGCCAGCAACACCACACACCAACAACTCCCCAGGACTTCAACATCCCACCCACCAGAACAACCCACAACGACACAGCCATGGCCCCAACAGCACCATAAATAACAACAATTCCAATCCTTACATACTCAGACTTTCTCGCATCTCCTAAATAGGGCACAGCAATGCGTGCCGGGTACAGCTAGTGTATATATATAAAAAGAGAGCTGTCATCCTAAGTAGCCTATAGACAGCAAAACCACACAAGGCAGACACACCAAATCAGCCCATATACACACAAAACCCCACAAGGTTTGTTTACCACCCAATTTTTTTTAATTAAACAACACGATCAAAAATACAAAAAAAACAATTGGACTACAACTCCCATGATCCTCCACGCCACCCCCCTCTGGCAGTTTAGAGTGTCGGAATGTTGGTGGTGCTGACCAATCAGAGGCGTTATGCAAATAATCCCACAGTGCCAACCAAGGCTGATGAAGAGCTAAAAGGAGGAAGGCCCGCTGTCTTCGGCGGCCCGGGCATCGCTGGTGTGGCGGCCCGGCTTCCGGAAGCCTCCACGGCTCCAATACAGGCCGTGGAGGCTTCCGGAAGCCGGGCCGCCACACCAAGCGAGGCTACGGCTTCGCTGAAGACAGCGGGCCTTCCTCCTCCTTTTAGTTCTTCATCAGCCAGCACTGGCGGCGGCGCTGGCTGAGAAAGACCAAAAAGGAGGAAGGGGGCCTGTTGTCTTCGGCGAAGCCATGGCCTCTGGGGGCCTCTGCTGTAGCAAACGAGGACAGCGCCCCTCCCATCTCCCTCCTTAACCCCCCCCCAAAGGAACGAAAGTAGGAAGGAAGGCAGGAAAGACCCAAGAAAAGAAGAAGACAATAAGAAAAAAAAGGAAACGGAAGGAGGGAAGGAAGGACGGACGGAAAGAAAGAAGGAAAGAGGTCACGCAGGAAGGAGGAACAGAAAACAGACAGGTAATAAAAGGCAATACAAGAGGTAGAAGCTGGTGAAGGGACTAGCAAAAGGAAGGAAAAAAGGGAGGGAGGGAGACAAGGGGAGCAAGAACTGATACAGAAAGGAGAGGGATGGCAGGAAGGAGGGAAAGGAAAGAAGGGAGGGAGGGAGAAGAGGCAGGAGGACAGAGAGAAGAGAAAAGCTGAGGGATGAGGGGGAGAGGGAAGAAAGGCAGTATAAAAGGCAGGAAGGGATGTTACTGTTGGTCTTCGCCACATGCACACACGTATGTACATATAGACATGCACACATACACACATATATACATGCACTGAAATACAGTATACACATGCACACATACATACACACATCTGTACTTACACACATCTACACATACACGCATATACATATTTAAAAAACCATACATAAGTACACACATATACACGCATATACATATACACATATACATTAGGACACACACATATACACACATATGTACACATAGACACAAATCCATATATATATACATACATACACACACACACACACACACAAAACACATATATATATAGACTGGGACACAGGAAAGAGAAAAAGCCACAGCAGCGCGTGGCCGGGTTCAGCTAGTTGTTTTGTAAAATGTTAGTGAATAAATGTCATTTTTCCTATGACAACCTTTTTCATTGCTCATAACATATTCTCTTATCAGTCTTAATATATCAAAAATGCAATGCAGTGC
>JARBWK010000001.1:206120855-206139210 GCA_030556195.1 Anolis apletophallus | reverse complement strand
AGCCTAAACAGCTTCCCAGTAAGTGAGGGCTAGTTAGGGAAATCAAGTTAATGAAGTCTTACTGTCAATTTAGAGCGTAAACAGCTTCCCAGTAAGTGAGGGCTAGTTAGGGAAATCAAGTTAATGAAGTCTTACTGTCAATTT
This sequence comes from Anolis apletophallus, assembly GCA_030556195.1. Classification (NCBI taxonomy): domain Eukaryota; kingdom Metazoa; phylum Chordata; class Lepidosauria; order Squamata; family Anolidae; genus Anolis; species Anolis apletophallus. Next base: position 206,139,066 of record JARBWK010000001.1, on the reverse strand, counting down.
AGAGCCTAAACAGCTTCCCAGTAAGTGAGGGCTAGTTAGGGAAATCAAGTTAATGAAGCCTTACTGTCAATTTAGAGCCTAAACAGCTTCCCAGTAAGTGAGGGCTAGTTAGGGAAATCAAGTTAATGAAGTCTTACTGTCAATTTAGAGCGTAAACAGCTTCCCATTAAGTGAGGGCTAGTTAGGGAAATCAAGTTAATGATTTATTGCCTAATGGCAGACCACTACAAACGGGGAAGTGAGACCGAGGTCCCTTCTACATTGCCACATTAACTGCTTTGAACTGAGTTGTATGAGTGTTGTTCAGTCACTACCGACTCTTCATGACTCACGGACCATCCCACACCAGAGCTCCCTTGTGTAAAGTAACAATCCTACGGTTTGTGTATTTATATGAGTATTTGAATCTATGATAACCTATTATGAGTATTTGAATGAAATTATGAGAAATATCTGTTTTGCAAAATTCAAGCCCTTGGGCTTTGTATTGTAGGGAAACTGATGTTTCTGTGTAGAGTAACAATCCTACTGTTTGTATAATAAATACAAGCTTTCCAACTAGTTCTGGGCATAGAGACATTTACTCAAAAACAAATCAAGGAAACGCCTGGCAGAGGAAAACATTAAAAACATGACCAGAATATGAAATCTAGAAAGGAAGTGTACTTCATCGGAACATTAGGGTCCCTTATATTATCTCATGTGATCTTCTGATGGCTGATGCAATGTGATGTTATTGTCTAATGGCAGACCACTACAAACGGGGAAGTGAGACCGAGGTCCCTTCTACAATGCCACATTATCTGCTTTGAACTGAGTTATATGAGTTGTTGTTCAGTCACTTCCGACTCTTCATGACTCACGGACCATCCCACACCAGAGCTCCCTGTCGGCCGTCACCACCCCCAGGGTCTCCTTCAGAGTCTAGCCAGTCACTTCAAGGATGCCATCCAACCATCTTGCCCTTGGTCGGCCCCTCTTCCTTTTTCCTTCCATTTCCCCCAGCATAATTGTCTTCTCTAAGCTTTCCTTTCTTCTCATGATGTGGCCAAATTACTTCATCTTTGCCTCTACTATCCTTGCCTCCAGTGAGCAGTCGAGCTTTATTTCCTGAAGTAGGGACTGGTTGGATCTTCTCAGAACATTCCTCCAACACCACAGTTCAAAAGCATCTCTCTTCCTTCGCTCAGCCTTCCTTATGGTCCAGCTCTCACATCCATAGGTGACTACAGGAAATACCATTGGTTTATCTGTGTGGATCTTTGTTGCCAGTGTGATGTCTCTATCTTCACTATCGAGATTGGTCATTGCTCTCCTCCCAAGAAGTAAGCGTCTTCTGATTTCCTGGCTGCAGTCTGCGCCTGCAGTCATCTTTGCACCTAGAAATACAAAGTCTGTTACTGCTTCCTCATTTTCTCCCTCTATTTGCCAGTTATCAATCAGTCCGGTTGCCATAATCTTGGGGTGTTTTTTTTTTGTTTAATTGCAACCCAGCTTTTGCTCTTCTCTCACCTTGATGAGAAGGCTCCTCAGCTCCTCTTCGCTTTCGGCCGTCAGAGAGGTATCATCTGCATATCTAAGGTTGTTAATGTTTCTTCCAGCAATTTAACCCCAGCCTTGCATTCATCAAGCTCCGCACATCGCATGATGTGTTCTGCATACAAGTTGAATAGGTTGGGTGAGAGGATACAACCCTGCCGTAAGCCTTTCCCAATCTTGAACCAGTCTGTTCTTGCATGGTCAGTTCTTACTGTTGCTACTTGGCCATTATACAGATTCCTCGGGAGAGAGACAAGGTGATTTGGCTTGAGAATAGTCAATAAAGCAGAAAGAGATGTTTTTCTGAAACCTCTTCCTTTTTCCATTATCCAGAGACTGGCAATTTGGTCTCTCGTTCCTCTGCCTTTTCTAAACCCAGCTTGTACATCTGGAAACTATGAGTCTGCACTGCCATATAATCAAGTTCAAAGCAGATAATCTGGATTTTATATGGCAATGTAGAAGGGCTCTGAGGCTATAGAGCAGCGTTTCTCAACCTGGGGGTCGGGATGCCTGTGGGGGTCGTGAGGGGAATTCAGAGGGGTCACAATAAAGAAAAAAGTACTCTAAATAGAGAACACCCCTCTATATAAATTCTAAAAGGATACAAGGGAGAAAATAGAGTATGAATAAATAAATATAATATCCAAATGGGATTCAAGCGTATATATATTTAACAATGAAATTAATCAACGTGGTGTCCCAGATGGGAGATATAGCACATATGTAGGTCAAGTAATAACAGGTGGAACTCTCCGCATAAACAAAATGTAATACAGTCGCACGTACTCACAAGCTTCCAAGAATATACAACTAAATGAAATGCTCCTAAGAGCTAGCGCCCGCAGTCTTTGTGGGGACGACAAGTCTCATGACCGCTCCTAATCAAGGAGTCTAACTGGCGCACTACATGTCCGGAAATCTGTGGTGGTACGCGGTTCAAAGCCCCAATAATTTGTAATCTGGTGAGCATGGAGCGCTCAAAATAATTTTAATCCATAAGGCAGCGAAGGCGAGAAAAGTGGGAACCGTTGATGCCGCGTGTGTAGCCAAACAATTCGGACCGCGCACCACCACGGATTTCCGGACGTGTAGTGCGCCAAGGGGAGGGCTGTTTCTGAGACTCCAAGCGAGGAGGGGAGAGCAGGCGTGCTTGGTGCATGGCAGCGTGGTGCGCATGTGTGGCCGAGGGAGAGCCTGCGAGACTGGAGGGAGGCTTGCACCAGCGAGTCCCTTCAAGGCATTGGGGTTCTGTGTGGGAAGTCTGGCCGAATTGCGTTGCTGGTGGTGTTCAGAATGGTCCAGATGCATCATTGTTTGAATCCACAGTGCTCTCTGCATGTGGGGGAACTACAACTCCCAAAATCAAGGTATTTTCTGTTGGCCTTGGGGGTTTTGTCTGTCAAGTTTGGTTCAATCCCTTTGTTGGTGAAGTTCAGAATGTTCTTTCATGAACTATAAATCCCAGCAACTACTACTCCCAAATGACAAAATCAATTCTCTCCCAACCCCACCAGTATTCAAATTTAGGCATATCGGGTATTTGTGCCAAATGTGGTCCAGTGAATGAAAATACATCCTGCATATTGTATATTTACATTATGATTCATAACAGGAGCAAAATGACAGTTATGAAGTAGCCGCGAAAATAATGTGATGGTTGGGGGTCACCACAACATGAGGAACTGTATTCAGGGGTCGCGGCCTGAGGAAGGGTGAGAATCACTGCTTAGGACCATGGAAGTGGCTTCATTACATCAAGAGCCAGTGAAGTGTCCCTTTCCAGTCGCTGGAGAAAACCTCTCTTCGCGTTGATGGGAATTAGTTGGATGAGAATAGAGGAGCTTCCCATTGAAAGATGAAGCTGAGGCTGTCCCAAGGCCTCCCTCAGGGCTGATCTGATCACAACATTGAACAGAATACATAAACATCTCAGCTGGAGAGTTTAATGCTTGTGAGCAGCCCTGCATCTGAAGGGGTCAAGGAAGGGTTAAGGGGAGGGAGGATGGATTCCTAGAGAGGAAAGAAGCTGAGGGAGGAGGAGGCGGCCAGTCCTCCAGAGCAGGCCACCCTTCCTTGGCCTCCTCCTCTCCTCCTGGGAGTCTCATTCCCAGACCCCCTTCCATGGGCTGCAGATCTGTAGTGTCTGTTGTCCTGTTGGGAGTGAAAGGGAATCCCTGAAGTAACAAAGGGAAATAATGCCAGGCTTGCTTTTGCAGGAAGGGAATGTTTTCAAGCTGAAGGGGGTTGAATCCCTGGATACAGAGGGGGGAGTGTTGGTAAGTGAATGGGCTGTGGTCGAAAAACCAAATACCTCCATGTATTTTGAAAAAATGAATTTTTGAATTTTTAGGGGGGGGGGAGAGAGAAAATAACCCTCAAGATTGGGAGTTCAATGGGAGAGAGTAAAGGAATTTGGGGGAGGGAAGAGAATTAAGGGAGAATGAACTAAGGAAGGAAGGGAAAGAAGGGTAATAAGAAAACAATAAAAAATAAAAATTAGAAATAAAAAAAGAAAAATAGAGAAAAGAAAAAATGAACAATTAATTAAAAAGTAAAAAATAAAAATATAAAGTTCTTATTGGTTGACTTCTGAATTTTTTTCCTGTCCAGGTTATTTGTCTCTTTAATGTTGATTGTAATTAGTCTCTCCGTCATCTCGTACTTGCTTCATTTCCTTCTCTTTTTCTAAAAAAAAGCGTTTAGTAAAGTCCAGTCCGTTGGGCATTTGGGTTTGCCTTGGTGTCCTTTCAAAAAATAAGTTAGTCCATCCATATTCCTTGTATCCATTATTTTGAATTTCCACTCTTCTTCCGTTGGATTTTCTTTGCTCTTCCACTTTCTAGCATATACAATTCTGGCTGCAATTGTCATATAGTTAAATAGGATGTCTTGATGCTTATTCATATTCATATCTGTTATCCCTAATAGGTAGTATTTGGGTTTCATGTGCAATGGTTGGAGAAGGTCTTGGAGGGAGTGGAGATTTCATTTAATCAAGCGTCACATTGGTTTTCGTTACAGGAAAGGCTTATGGATCATGTGGCATCCGTGGCACAAATCATGGGGAGATAGTCTGGGTTGGGACTGAATGGGGTGATAGTATGATAGCTGGGTCCAGAAGCTCTGAGCGTTACGCTGTTTCCGCTTCGCTCCTTCGGGAACAATGTTTGCACAATGCATAACGGAAGACAGACATTATAGGTAGGTCTAGACCATTGGTTCTCAACCTGTGGATCCCCACCTGTTTTGGCCCAAAGCTTCCAGAAATCTCAACCAGTTTACCAGCTTAGGATTTCTGGGAGTTGAAGGCCAAAACATCTGGGGGTGATAGCATGATAGCTTGGACCCAGTGCTGCGTCGGTCGTGAATGAGGGAACACGTGACTGACCACGTGGTCGAGAGGGGGCAGAGTGAGAGCAGGCGGACTCAGAGACGTTGGGGGGGGAGTTGGGAAGATAGTTCATAGTAGTAGTGGTGTACAAGGCATCTAATCTAGTTTATTGAGCAGTTTTGGACAACGGAGCTGCCCCAGAGTTTTTGGCAAGTACATTGATCTTGTGCCCAATGCCCTCCAGTTTGTGGGCTCGGAACAACATAGAACCATTTATTACTATTTAGGGTCAGATTGGAGGCACCCAGTGGTGCAGAGGGTTAAAGGACGGAGCTGCTGAACTTGTTGATCGAAAGGTTGCAGGCTTGAATCCGGGGAGCGGCGTGAGCTCCCGCTGTTAGCCCCAGCTTCTGCCAACATAGCAGTTCGAAAACTGCTATGATCAATAGCAGATCAGTAGGTACCGCTCGGACGGGAAGGTAACGGCGCTTCATGCAGTTGTGCTGGCCACATGACCTTGGAGGTGTCTACAGACAACGCTGGCTCTTCGGCTTAGAAATGGAGATGAGCACCACACCCCAGAGTCGGACACAACTGGACTTAGTGTCAGGGGAAAACCTTTACCTGATGATTTCTATCCAAGTAAGGTCTTCCCAAACCATTTCCCAAACTGCTGTTTATCATTATTCATTAAAGAACTGTTACAATCCTTCACTGTTATCTGTGTCCTGCGAAATTAGTTCAGTGGTTTTGTCCACAATCTGCGTACTCGAAGCACCGTTCCAGAAACAGCGTAACGCTAGCAGCACTGGGTCCCAGCTATCATACTATCACCCATCTGGGGACCCGCAGGTTGAGAATCACTGGCCTGGAAGCTGGAGGGTTGTTTGTTTGTTTATTTTACTCTCCAATACAAAGCCTCTCGATGCCTGTTGTCTAATTCTGCCTTTCTTTCACAGAGGAAAGGTGATTGTTGGCTGAGCATTTTGGAGTAGAGCCTGTTCAGGGATTTGTTTCTCTTGAGAGAAGAGGGAGGAAGAGCATCTTGGATCCAGTTTGCTTCCTCGTCAAACAGTGGTTTCAACATGCAGAGAAACAACTCACCTGGACCTGAAGCAGGACTTGGGAACAGTGGAGCATCCTGGGGGAAAACTACACAGAGGTTCCAGAGTGTGGACCTTTATAATTCAGACACACAGCGCCAGCGCTTCAGGCAGTCCTCCTACCGAGAGGGCGAGGGGCCCAGAGAGGTTTGCAGCCGCCTCCACGATCTCTGCCGCCAGTGGCTGAAGCCAGAGCAACACACCAAGGCGGAGATGCTGGACCTGGTGATCCTGGAGCAGTTCCTGAGCATCCTGCCCCCAGAGATGGGGAGCTGGGTCCGAGAGTGTGGGGCAGAGACCTCTTCCCAGGCGGTGGCCCTGGCGGAAGGCTTCCTCCTGAGTCGGGCAGAGGACCAGAAGCAGGAAGGACAGGTGAGAGCATTTTCTCTTGGCTTCACTCACCTTGGGACTGATGGGGAGATTAAATGTCCATCCTGCCCATGAGAGAGATAATCCGGACTCTGCTCCCTCAGCCTCTTTTCCAGCCTGCTCTGCCCTTTCTACTGTCACCTCCATATCCACTGTAAGCTCTACTTAATTTGTTGATCTCCAGATATAACATTGAAAATGATGGGAGGGGAAGTGTGGCATTTGCTTCAAACTAGGTTGCCATCTCAGGGTTATTCTTTTAAAAAATTATATAGGCCATAAAATAATCAAGACAGTTGGCAGCCAGCCACCTCTTCAGTGTCCAGAGTGAGAATGGCAGTGAGAACTCTTGGTCTCAGCAGCAAGCCAGAGGCAGCAGCCAATCAGAACTCTGGCTCCTGGCACGCTCAGCCAATCAGCTGCTGCCACATGGCTCTCCAGTTAACCCACCATATCATGGCGTCCTTTTTGAAATCCTCCCATCCCAGGCCCCAAATGGCTGCATGGAAGCCCACCCTGACGTCCCTGCATCAGAGGAACCTCCACCAGGCCCCAGCCAGAGCCTCCAGCAGAAGGAGCTCAAGCGGGAAGGAGACGGGGCTGCGGCCTTGGAGGGTAAGAAGGAACCCTTGGGGGTGTTTTGGTGTTTTATGCTGGTGTAAATTCCCCTTTAGAGGGATTGTGGCACATCCTCAATTAATTAGGGATTGAAATTGTTCATGTCCAGGATCATTTGTCCTTGGTAGTAGTAGTAGTAGTAGTAGTAATCTACAGACTACAAGTAGTAGTAGTACCCGTTATACAGATGATACATTGGCACTTGTGCCATAACACCATCCGTCTGCGATAAAGAACTGGTGGAACCACAAGCCGGAAAAGGTTACTGAGAATGAACATACCAAAGTCCTCTGGGACTTCCGGATTCAGACTGACAGAGTTTTGGAGCACAACACTCCTGACCTCACGAAAGTATGGATCGTCGATGTCGCAATCCCAAGTGACAGCAGGATTGCAGAGAAACAACTGGAAAAGCTGACACGATATGAGGATTTAAAGATCGAACTGGAAAGTCTCCGGCACAAGCCAGTCAAGGCGGTCCCAGTGGTGATTGGCACACTGGGTGCAGTGACTAAAGACCTTGGCCTGCACTTAAACACAATTGGCGCTGACAAAATTGCCATCTGCCAGCTGCAGAAGGCCACTGGGATCTGCACAAAGTATTTGCCAATACATCACACAGTCCTAGACACTTGGGGAGTGTCAACAGCCAACAGAGTGCCTGCTGTGGACTCACCTTGTTGTGTTTCAAAAAATAATCCATTCAAGCTACTTAAAGCACTGCTTGAGATAAAATGGCCTAAACTCCAAAATTTTAAATATTCCTGGGCTGGAGAATGCTCTTGTCTTCAGAGGGTCATTTCCTCATAGTTTTCTTTTCAGGACAGTAATTGTCACCTCTGAGACATGTTCATGTGATCAGCTTTCCACACCTTGCTCTCTCCCCCAGGGTCTGGAATGACATCGTTGCCGAATCCACAGTCGAGTCTTCCCCTTTGTGATGGAGTGGAACTGAATCAGGTAAGCAGAGGGATTCCTGGGAGAGGAGAAATGGTAATCCAGCCTCTGTTTTAAAAGTGCCAAAGAAGCAGTCTCCACCACACTCCGGGGCAGAGAGTTCCACTGCTGAACAGCTCTCACAGTCAGGAAGTTCTTGCTAATGTTCAGGTGGAATCTCCTTTGCTGTAGTTTGAAGCCATTGTGAAACAGAAAAGATTGAACCAACAGAAACGTAAATAATTTCAAAGAGATTTTTGTAAAAGAAAAATTCTTGAATTCCCTCATGGGAGAAGGACATGTTTTATTTTTCTACCAGGGCCCAATCGCCTTTGAGGACGTGGCTGTCCATTTCTCTTTGGAGGAGTGTGCTCTCCTGAATCCTGGTCAGAAAGCCTTGCATGTGCAGGTCATGGAGGAGATTCATGGGATGGTGGACTCTCTAGGTAAGGTTCCCTCACTGATGGGGATTTCAGTTTCAAAATCACAATCACTGAGGTTCCTCAAGGCAGGACTTATGGTAGAAATATACGACATACTAGTAATATACGAGTCCCTTAGTCTTTCTGATACAGAGAAAAACCTCACTTGTGGCTGTCGTGTTTTACTTTCTTCAAGTTTGATGTCTGTGTGATGACTTGTTGGACATTTTAATATTCATAGAATCATAGAATCATTGAGTTGGAAGAGACCTCGTGGGCCATCCAGGATGGTTTGGAGGCACTCTCCTGTCTCTCAAAACCGATGTCAAGTGCAGTGTGACGTGGATGTCACTAGATCTGGCCGAGTCCTGCAGACATTCCCTTTTTTGTTCCCTTCCCTGCCTTCATCATTGTTCTCCTCTTTTTCTTTACAGTTACTATCTTGGGAGAAAAATAAAAAGGAGGGAATGATTATGAAAAGGGGGAAAGCAAGGCAAAGGTTTAGTTAGAGAAAAAGGAAAGCCTTTGAATGTGAAGGGAAAAGTCATCCATTCCCTCAGAAAGAAGGAGACAGAATCAAAAGTCGGGCTGGACTGAGGGATACATAGCCTTTGGAGCATACGTTACTCATCTCTCCCTTAGAGGCTCCAGGCAGTCAAACAGTTTCCATCTGTACTGAACAAGGGGTGGGGAGAGGACAGCAGTTATATCTTCTTTTCCTCCATATCTATGTTGTATAAAGGATCATCTCCGCCGGGACATTCCTGCTACTCTTGATACAGTTAGCGAACTCGAGACTCCGCCGCCACTCGGCGGGCCCACCTTCACCCGCTTCCAACCGCTGGACGCAGCAGCTGTCGATAGGTTACTGACTGCAGCTAGACCAACTACCTGCTCCCTCGACCCGTGCCCCTCCTGGCTTGTTAGATCCTGCCGGGAGGGGCTACGAGGCCCCCTGGGCACGATCATAAATAGCTCCCTTGAGCAAGGAGTCTTCCCAGGGGGATTAAAAGAGGCTATGGTGAAACCGCTGCTGAAAAAGCCGAATTTAGATCCTTCGGCTCCCTCCAATTACAGGCCTGTGTCCAACTTGCCTTTTTTAGGCAAAGTAATTGAGAGGGCAGCAGCGGATCAGCTGCAGCGGTTCCTAGATGACACAGCTGGACTTGATCCCTTCCAGTCCGGCTTCCGTATTGGGCATGGGACGGAGACCGTGCTTGTCGCCATTACAGACCAACTTCGCCGCCAGCTGGACCAGGGTGGATCAGCACTGCTTGTCTTGTTAGACCTGACAGCAGCGTTTGATACTGTAGATCACGAACTGTTAACCCACCGTTTAGCCGGCTCCGGGGTCGGGGGGACTGCCCTTAAATGGGTGGCCTCCTTCCTCCGGAACCGGGGACAGCGTGTGGAGGCGGGCGGGGAGGTCTCCGGGAGACTCCCACTAAACTGTGGGGTCCCCCAGGGGGCCATCCTCTCCCCCTTATTATTCAACGGCCCAGCTGGCCCGCGACTTTGGTCTGGAGTGTTATCAGTACGCTGATGACACCCAGCTGCTGCTGAGAATGGACGGCAGGCCGGACTCCGTACTCGATTGTTTCCATCTATGCCTCGAAGCCGTGACTGGCTGGCTGCGTACCAGCCGGCTGAAGGTGAACCCGTCGAAGACGGAGATCCTGTGGCCTGGTCGGCCTGGGCTGGGTGGGTGCCGGTTGCCTACCCTGGATGGCGAGCGGTTTAACCCATCGCCATCGGTTAAGAGCTTGGGGGTCCTGTTGGATTCCTCGCTGACCATGGAGGCCCAGGTCTCAGCGGTCAGCAGGACATCATTCTATCACCTCCGGCAGGCTAGGCGACTGGCACCCTACCTGTCCAGGAACGACCTGGCTACGGTAATCCAAGCGACGGTCATCTCGAGATTACACTACTGTAATGCCCTCTACGTTGGCCTTCCCCTGTCGACAATCCGGAAACTCAAGCTAGTGCAGAATGCCGCTGCTCGCTTGCTGGCAGGAGTGCCAGTGAGGGAGCATATTACTCCTATCCTGCGGCAACTGCACTGGCTTCCTATTGAGTACCGAATTGCCTTCAAGGTGTTGGTTCTGACCTTTAAGGCCCTGTACGGCCTAGGGCCTGCGTACCTGAGGGACCGCCTTACCCCGTACTCTCCCCCGAGATCACTGCGTTCAGATGAACAGAATCTGTTGCTAATACCATCAGTCCGCTCCTGCCACCTATCGACGACCAGACAAAGGACTTTCTCTGTGGTGGCACCGGTGCTTTGGAATGCTCTCCCGGACAGTACCCGTGCTATTTCAGAACTGGCCCCTTTCCGGCGGGCCTGCAAGACGGCCCTGTTCGGACTAGCATTTAATTAAGCACACCGGACCAATGACTGTATCGTATGACCTCCCATTCTGTTTTGATGATGTAATTGTGTTTTAATTGTGGTTTTATGTGTTGTTTTTATAAATTGTAGGGCCACATGTCGACATGTTGTGACATGTTGCCCGCATATTTTACTGTTATCCGCCCTGAGCCTGCTGGGAGGAGCGGAATACAAAAATGAACAATAAATAAATAAATGAATAAATCTCAATCTCCTTCTTACACCACTTCCCTAGTGTCCTTATCACTCACACAGAGGAATGATTGTTTCTTCCCTCCTTCTTCACTGTAGATAACTGGAGCACCAAACATTTGGGACACAACGGGGGCCTCCCTAGACACCAGCAAACCCACAGAGAAGATGGAGCTTTTGCCAGAGAAAGACCTTACAAATGCAATGTATGTGGGGAGTGTTTTACCCAAGATATGGGACTTATGCTTCACAAGACTCTCAGTGCTGGGAAAAGCCATTGTCATTTGAAAGTATCAGCAAAATGTGTTGCTGATTACAAACTGCCAGATCTGAGCCAAGAAGAAATCTTTGAAGGAACTCAAGACGTCATAAACCAGGAATGGGGGACATGTTTTGCTTCCAGTTCACAGATGGCGAGCCACAGAAGACTCCACACAAGAAAGAAGCCATACCAATGCAAGGAGTGTAAGAAATGTTTTCCTTGGGAGTCATTACTTCTCAGACACTGGAGTACCCATACAGGAGAGAAGCCATACCAATGCCAGGAGTGTGGGAAATGTTTTGCTCGCAGTTCAGACTTGGTGAGCCATAAAAGAGTCCACACAGGAGAGAAGCCATACCAGTGTCAGGAGTGTGGGAAATGTTTTGCTCGCAGTTCACACTTGGTGAGCCACAAAAGACTCCACACTGGAGAGAAGCCATACCAGTGTCAGGAGTGTGGGAAATGTTTTGCTTACAGTTCAGACTTGGTGAGGCACAAAAGACTCCACACAGGAAAGAAACCATACCAGTGCCAGGAGTGTGGGAAATGTTTTGCTTACAGTTCAGATTTCGCACAACACAAAAGACTCCACACAGGAAAGAAACCATACCAATGCCAGGAGTGTGGGAAATGTTTTGCTTGCAGTTCAGACTTGGTGAGGCACAAAAGACTCCACACAGGAGAGAAGCCTTACAAATGCCAGGAGTGTGGGAAGTGTTTTGCTCAGAGTTCAACCTTAGTAAGTCACAAAAGACTCCACACAGGAGAAAAGCCTTGCAAATGCCAGGAGTGTGGGAAATGTTTTGCTCAGAGTTCAACCTTTGTGAGGCACAAAAGACTCCACACAGGAGAAAAGCCATGCAAATGCCAGGAGTGTGGAAAATGTTTTACTCAGAGCTCACAATTGATGAGGCATAAAAAACTTCACACAGGAAAGAGGGTAAAAGTGCCAGGAGTGTAGGAAAAGTTTTACTCAGAATACACCCCTTATAGACCACTGAAGATCCCACACAGGAGGGAAGCCATGTCTATGTCAAGAGAGTGGAAAATGTTTTGCTGACAGTTCACAATTTGCGAGCCACAAAAGACCACCCAGGAGAGAATTTTGAACTTTTAGGCAGTTTACATGGGGCCAAGCCCAACAATACAGTTCAAACATAATATATTAACATGCATATCAAAAAATGATAACAAAAACATAAGAAAATCAAAACAACAACATTAAACAGTAGATAAAACGAACATCAAAACCAAACAAGCAATAGTAAAGGAAGAGATGTTTCAACTATTATTTTTTCCCTTGATGTACATATTGTATCTCTCGCTAGAACTAGAATCAACATGGTTTCTGCAAAGGCAAATCATGTCTTACTAACTTGTTAGAATTCTTTGAGGTTGTAAATAAACACATAGATAAAGGGGACCCAATTGATATTGTTTACCTTGACTTTCAAAAGGCTTTTGACAAAGTCCCTCATCAAAGGCTCCTAAATAAGCTCTTCAGCCATGGAATCAGAGGACAGGTCTTGTCCTGGATTGGAACCTGGCTAAACTGTAGGAAACAAAGGGTGGTAATAAACGGACATTTCTCTGGGTGGAAAGAGGTGAGAAGTGGCGTACCCCAAGGTTCAGTTTTGGGTCCGTTACTTTTTAATTTATTCATTAATGATCTGGATGTAGGAGTGAATTCTGAGGTAGCAAAGTTTGCAGACGACACTAAATTGTTCAGGGTAATTAAAAATGAAACTGATTGTAAAGAGCTCCAGAAAGATCTCTTGAAATTGAGTGAATGGGCAACAAAGTGGCAAATGCATTTTAACCTAAGCAAGTGTAAAGTCATGCACATCGGGGCAAAGAACCCCAACTACACCTACAAATTGATGGGGTCAAAGCTTTCTGAGACAAACCAGGAAAGGGATCTTGGGGTCTTGGTGGACAGCTCAATGAAGATGTCAACCCAGTGCGCAGCAGCAGTGAAAAAAGCAAATTCTATGCTAGGCATGATCAGAAAGGGAATCGAAAATAGGTCAGCAAATGTTGTATTACCTGTCTACAAATCGATGGTAAGGCCACATTTGGAGTACTGTGTACAATTCTGGTCTCCGCACCTTAAGAAGGATATAACGGAACTGGAAAAGGTACAGAAAATCATGCATGGGATAGAAAAGGTGAATAAAGAAAAAATATTTTCTTTGTCACAAAACACTAGGACTAGAGGGCACTCCCTGAAGCTCCAAGGTAGGAAAATTAGGACTAATCAAGGGAAATATTTCTTCACCCAGAGGGTCACTGGGTTATGGAACTCACTTCCAGAAGAGGTTGTGACAGCTGTCAGCCTGAACAACTTCAAGGCAGGATTAGACAGATTCATGGATACCAAGTGTATCGGTAGTTACTGAAAAGGACATTCAAGTGCCACCTCGGAGTTGGTTGAGGAAGGCAGGATTTCCCTGGGTACTGGTTGTGGGGGTCGGGAGCAGGTCAGGTTTTGCCCTCCCTTCTGCTCGAGATCCCCGTGTACAACTGGTGGGCCACTGTGTGATACAGAATGCTGGACTAGATGGGCTGAGGTCCGATTCAGCATGGCTCTTCTTATGTTCTTATGTTCTTAGAATTTACTTGCTGTGAACTTGCTCCTGGCACTCTGCTAATCCACAGTAAATAGAAAAACACGAGCCTTTGTATGATTTTGGAATGTACAGTGTTATATGAGTATTTGAATCTATGATAACCTATTAGGAGTATTTTAATTCAAATTATGATAATTTGATATGTTTTGCAAAATGCAAGCCCTTGGGTTTTGTATTGTAGGGAAACTGATGTTTCTTTGTATAGTGAAAATCCTACTGTTTGTATAATAAATACATGTTTTCCAACTCTTTCTGGGCATAGAGACATTTTACCCAGAAACGGAAATAAAGGAAACACTTGGCAGAGGAAAACATTAAAAACATGACCAGAATACGAAATCCTTAAAAAGTGTATTTCATTGGAACATTAGGGTACCTTGTATTATCTCATGTGATCATCTTTTGAGGACTGATGCAATGTGATGTTATCGTCTAATGGCAGACCATTACAAACGGGGAAGTGAGACTGAGGCCCCTTCTACAATGCCACATTATCTGCTTTGAACTGAGTTCAGTGAGTTTACACTGCCATATAATAATCAAGTTCAAAGCAGATAACCTGGGTCTTATATGGCAATATAGAAGGGCTCTGAGGCTATAGAGCTGCGTTTCTCAACCTGGGGTTCGGGACCCCTGTGGGGGTTGCGAGGGAGTTTCAGGGGGGTCAATAAAGACCATTAGAAAACATTATTTCTGATGGTCTTGGGAACCCCTTTGGCAGAGAAGGCTGAAGATCTCTCTGCCTGTCCTTCTCTTCCTTTTTGGAAACTGAGAGTGAATCCTCCCACCAAGAGCTCTCCTCTGCTGTGGTCGGCCAAGGAGAGGGCTGTTTCTGAGACTCCAAGCGGGGAGGGGAGAGCAGGCGTAGTCCACGCATTGCAGCATGGTGTGCATGTGTGGGTGAGGGAGAGGGGGCGAGGTGAGGGAGGCTTGCACCAGCGAGTCCCTTCAAGGCATGGCGGTTCTGTGTGGGAAATTTGGCCCCATTCTATCATTGATAGGGTTCAGAATAGTCTTTGAGTGTAGGTGAACTATAAATCCCAGCAACTACAACTCCCAGATGTCAACGTCTATTTTCCCCAATCCCCACACGTGTTCACATTTGGGCATATTGAGTTTTTGTGCCAAGTTTGGAGCCCCCGGTGGCGCAGTGGGTGAAACCACTGAGCTGCTGAACTTGTAGACCGCAAGGCCACATGTTCAAATCTGGGGAACAGGGTGAGCTGCTGCTGTTAGCCCCAGCTTCTGGCAACCTAGCAGTTCAAAAATATGCAAATGTGAGTAGATCAATAGGTACCGCTTTGGTGGGATGGTTAAGACGCTCCATGCAGTCATGTATGACCACGTTTACAGATGGAGCGGAATTGTTTTAATGGCGATGTCGTTTTATGCTGGGTTTTAATATGTTGTTCTAGTTGTTTTTAAATTGTATAGCATTGAATTTTTGCTGTCATGCCGGTCTGAGTCCCTCGATAGAGGTGAGAAGGTCAGGGTACAAAAGTTTTAAATAAATAAATATGCTGGCCACATGATCTTGGAGGTGTCTACGGACAACACTGGCTCTTTGGTTTAGAAATGGAGATGAGCAGCAACCCTCAGAGTCAGATACAACTGGGCTTAATGTCAGGAGACAATTTTTTACCTTCTACCTTCCAAGTTTGGTCCAGATCTATCATTGTTTGCGTTCACAGTGCTCTCTGGATGTAGGAGAACTACAACTCCCAATACTCAAGGTGAGTGCCCACCAAACCCTTCCAGTATTTTCTGTTGGTCGTGGGAGTTCTGTCTGCCGAGTTTGGTTCATTCCCATCGTTGGTGGAGTTCAGAATGCTCTTTGATTGTAGGTGAACTATATATCCCAGCAACTACAACTCCCAAATGTCAAGGTCTATTTACCCCAATCCCCACTTGTATTCAAATTTGGGCATATTGGGTGTTTGTGCCAGATTTGGTCCAGTGAATGAAAATACATCCTGCTTATCAGATATTGACATAATTCATAACAGGAGCAAAATGACAATTATGAAGTAGCAACGAAAATAATGTTCTGGTTGGGGGTCACCACAGCATGAGGATCTGCATTAAGGGGGCGCGGCCTGAGGAAGGGCGAGAAACACCGCTCTGGACCATGGAAGAGGCTTCATCACATCAAGAGCCAGTGAAGTGTCCCTTTCCAGTCGCTGGAGAAAAACTCTCTTCAGTTTGATGGGAATTAGTTGGATGAGAATAGAGGAGCTTCTCATTGAGAGATGGAACTGAGGCTGTCCCAAGGCCTCCCCCAGGGCTGCTCTGATCAGGACATTGAACAAGATGCATTAGCTGGAGAGTTGAATGCTTGTGCGGCAGCCCTGCACCTGAAGGGGTCAAGGAAGAGTTAAGGGGAGGGAGATGGGGTTCCTAGAGAGGAAGGAAGGAAGCCAGGGAGGAGGAGGCGCCCAGTCCTCCAGAGCAGGCCATCTTTCCTCGGCCTCCTCCCCCCTCTCCTTGGCCTCCTCCTCTCCTCCTGGGAGTCTCATTCCCAGACCCCCTTCCATGGGCTGCAGATCTGTAGTTGCTGTTCTCCTGTTAGCAGTGAAAGGGAATCCCTTAGGTAACAAAGGGAAATAATCCCAGGCTTGCCTTAACAGGAAAGGAATGCTTTCAAGGTGAAGGGGGTTGAATCCCTGGATACAGAGGGGGGAGTGTAAGTATCTACATTTAAGTGAATGGCAAAGTGAATGGGCTGTTGTCAAAAAACCAAATACCGCAGTGTAATGGTTGGAAAAATCTTGGTGGGCATGGAAATTTCATTGAATCAAGCGTCAAGTTAGTGTTTGTTACAGGCTTATGGATCATGAAGCATCAGCAGAAGGAATCATGGGGGAAATCTAGTGTGGGTTGGGGCTGTATGGGATCTCAATGGGAGGCCAGGTGAGCCTGGAGGCTGAAGAAGCCCAAGTGGAAGGAGGGCCCAGCCTTACCTGGCTCTGAAATCAATAAAGGGCTTGTTTATTTACTCTCCAAGAAAAAGCCTCCTAAAGCCTGTTGTCTAATTCTGCCTTTCTTTCACAGGGGAAAGGTGAGTATTTTCTTTCACAGGTTGGCTGAGTATTTTGGAGTAGAGCCTGTTCAGGGACTCTTTTCGTTTGAGAGAGGAGGGAAGAAGAGCATCTTGGATCCAGTTGGCTTCTTCTACAAACAGTGGTTCCAACATGGAGAGATGCAACTCATCTGGACCTGAAGCAGGACTTGGGAGCAGTAGAGCATCCTGGGGGAAAACATCTAAGTTCCTTTATAGCTCAGACACACCGCTCCAGCATTTCTGGCAGTCCTCCTACCAAGAGGGCGAGGGGCCCAGAGAGGTGTGCAGCCGCCTCCACGATCTCTGCCGCCAGTGGCTGAAGCCAGAGCAACACACCAAGGCGGAGATGCTGGACCTGGTGATCCTGGAGCAGTTCCTGAGCATCCTGCCCCCAGAGATGGGGAGCTGGGTCCGAGAGTGTGGGGCAGAGACCTCTTCCCAGGCGGTGGCCCTGGCGGAAGGCTTCCTCCTGAGTCGGGCAGAGGACGAGAAGCAGGAAGGACAGGTGAGAGCATTTCCTCTTGGCTTCACTCACCTTGGGACTGATGGAGAGATTAAATGTACATCTTGCTTTTCTTCCAATATGGGACCTGTGACAGAGATAATCCAGACTCTGCTCCCTCTGCCTCTTTTTCCCACCTGCTCTGCCCCTCCTGCTCTCACCTCCATATCTGGAGTTGCTGCTCTACTCAAATTTGTTGACCTCCAGATATAACATTGGAAATGATAGGAGTGGGAATATGGCATAAAATCAGGAGATAAGGCGGACTATAAATAAAGCATTATCATCATTACCATTATTGTTATTATTTGAAACACAACAAGATGAGTCCACAACAGACACTCGGCTGGTTGTTGTATTTGTGCAACAACTACGACACAAAACTACTAAAGAGGTGGCCTGACTACGAACACCGAACAACACAAAAGTCTTAACCACTCAAAAAGTACTCAAAAAGTGAAGAAATGTATTATGTCTGATTGTAGTGGCTGTAAGCCAGCAACAGATGGCAGCAAATACAATATAAGAAATACACTAGCATACAAAAACATTAACTCTTGGGCTTATCTGCTTATTGTTCTCTGCATTGTATACTTTATATGTGAAATTTATAGATTTGTGATACTCATATAGTCTTTTACAAAGTCAGATACTACTTACCACTTTTTGTGTGTGCCACCTGAGCCTCCCTTTCTGTCTGCTTGTAGTCTGTCTGCGCAATCTTCTTTCAGCAGCTGAGGATGTGATCTATTGCTCCACCTGCTTCCTTGCAGAGTCTACATTTGGGATCTGTTGTCAACTTTTCAATTCTGGCTTTGATGGCATTGGTTCTAATAGCTTGTTCTTGGGCTGCC
>JARBWK010000001.1:206033371-206120755 GCA_030556195.1 Anolis apletophallus | reverse complement strand
CAGGATGGTTTGGAGGCACTCGCCTGCCTCTCAAAACCGTTGTCAAGTGCGGTGTGACGTGGATGTCACCATATCTGACCGAGTCCTGCAGACATTCCCTTTCTTGTTCCCGTCTCTGCCTTCATCATTGTTCTCCTCTTTTTCTTTACAGTTACTATCTTGGGAGAGAAATAAAAAGGAGGGAATGATTGTGAAAAGCAAGGAAAAGTTTTAGCTAGAGAAAAACGAAAGCCTTTGAATGTGAAGGGAAAAGTCATCCATTTCCCCAGAAAGAAGGCGACAGAATAAGAAGCCAGGCTGGGCTGAGGAATCATAGCCTTTGGAGCATATGTTACTCACCTCTCCCTTAGAGGCTCCAGGCAGTCAAACAGTGTCCATCTTTACTGAACAAGGGGTGGGGAGAGGACAGCAGTTATATCTTCTTTTCCTCCATATCTATGTTGTATAAAGGATCATTTCAATGTCCTTCTTACACCACTTCCCTAGAGTCCTTATCCCTCACACAGGAATGATTGTTTCTTCCCTCCTTCTTCACTGCAGATAACTGGAACACCAAACATTTGGGACACAATGGGGGCCTCCCTAGACACCAGCAAACCCAGAGAGAAGATGGAGCTTCTGGCAGAGAAAGGCCTTACAAATGCAATGTATGTGGGAAGTGTTTTACCCAAAATATGGGGCTTACACTTCACAAGACACTCAGTGCTGGGAAAAGCCATTGTCAGTTGAAAGTATCAGCAAAATGTGTTGCTGATTATAAACTGCCAGATCTGAGCCAACAAGAAAACTTTCCAGGAACTGAGGATGTCATAAAACAGGAATGGGGGACATGTTTTGCTGACAGCTCACAATTGATGAGGCACAAAAGGCTCCACATAAGAAAGAAGCCATACCAATGCCAAGAGTGTGGAAAGTGTTTTCCTTGGGAGTCATCACTTCTCAGACACTGGAGTATCCATACAGGAGAGAAACCATACCAATGCCAGGAGTGTGGGAAATGTTTTGCTCAGAGTTCACATTTGGTGAGTGTGGGAAGTGTTTTGGTGACCGTTCAACCTTGGTGAGCCACAAAAGACTCCACACAGGAGAGAAGCCATACCAATGCCAGCAGTGTGGAAAATGTTTTGCTAACAGTTTACTCTTGGTGAGCCACAAAAAACTCCACACAGGAGAGAAGCCATACAAATGCCAGGAGTGTGGGAAATGTTTTGCTCGCAGTTCACACTTGGTGAGCCACAATAGAGTCCACACAGGAGAGAAGCCATATCAATGCAAGGAGTGTGGGAAATGTTTTGCTTACAATTCAGCCTTGGTGAGGCACAAAAGACTCCACACAGGAGAGAAGCCATACCAATGCCAGGAGTGTGGAAAATGTTTTGCTGACCGTTCAACCTTGGTGACCCACAAAAGACTCCACACAGGAGAGAAGCCATACCAATGCCAGGAGTGTGGGAAGTGTTTCGCTTCCAGTTCAGACTTGGTGAGGCATAAAAACTTCACACAGGAAAGAAAGGGTAAAAGTGCCAGGAGTGTAGGGAATGTTTTACTCAGAATACACCCCTTATAGACCACTGGAGATTCCACACAGGAGAGAAGCCATATCTATGTCAGGAGAGTGGGAAATGTTTTGCTGACAGTACACAGTTTGCGAGCCACAAAAGACTCCACACAGGAGAGAATCCATAATAATGCCAGGAGTGTAGAAAGTGGTTTACTTGGACTTCATCCGTTTAAAAGCAACAGTGAATAGAAACAGGCTAAAAAACAGCCTTTGTGTGTAAACATCTGATTTCAAACAGGACTGTTTGGGAAGTCCTCCTTAACACTTGGTAAACTTCCCTTTCTTGTCATTTGAATCTTTAAGTTTGAGGTCTCGTTCTGGAGCAGCAGAAACAAGCTCCCTTTGACCTCCCTTTGTCAAGGTCTATTTTCCCCAATCCCTACCAGTGTTCACATTTAGGCATATTGAGTATTCGTGCCACGTTTGGTCCAGATCCATTGTTATTTGAGTCCACAGTGCTCTCTGCATGTAGGTGAACTACAACTCCAAAACTCAAGGTCAATGCCCACCAAACCCTTCCAGCAACTACAACTCCCAAATGACAAAATCAATCCTCCCCCAACCCCACCGGTATCCAAATTTGGGCATATCGGGTATTTGTGCCCAATTTGGTCTAGTGAATGAAAATGCCTCCTGCGTATCGGATATTGGCATGACGATTCAGAACAAGAGCAAAATTACAAAAGCACAACGAAAATAATGTGATAGTTGGGAGTCACCACAACATGAGAAACTGTATTCAGGGGTGGCGGCCTGAGGAAGGGCGAGAAACACTGCTCTGGACCATGGAAGTGGCTTCATCACATCAAGAGCCAGTGAAGTGTCCCTTTCCAGTCGCTGGAGAAAATGTACCGTATTTATTTATTTATGTCATTTATTTTCTGCCCTTCTCACCCCGCAGGGGACTCAGGGCGGATCACAACGCACATACACAGGCAAACATTCAATGCCATTGACATACAACATATATAGAGAGACATAGAGGCAATTTAACATTCCAGAAATCAGGTAAATAAGCCTCCCCACAGAGTGGTACCTAAATTTCCTACTTGACAGATGCAACTGTCTTTTGGGTTGCAAAGGTCGACAACGAGCTACACAAGTTGGTTGAGAGCTCACCCCGACCTGGTCAGGCCTCGAACTCATGACCTTCTGGTCAGTAGAGATCATATGCAGCTGACACCCAGCTAGCTGCGCCATATTCTCTTAATGTTGATGGGAATTAGTTGGATGGAAATAGAGGCGCTTCCCATTGAAAGATGACACTGAGGCTGTCCCAAGGCCTCCCTCAGGGCTGCTCTGATCAAGACATTGAACAGGATGTATCTGCCCTGAAGAGTTGAATGCTTGTGAGGCAGCCCTGCACCTGAAGGGGTCAAGGAAGGGTCAAGGGGAGGGAGGATGGATTCCTAGAGAGGAAGGAAAGAAGCCAGGGAGGAGGAGGAGGCACTCAGTCCTCCAGAGCAGGCCTCCCTTCCTTGGCCTCCTCCTCTCCTCCTGGGAGTCTCATTCCCAGACCCCCTTCCATGGGCTGGAGATCTGTAGTTGCTGTTGTCCTGCTGGGAGGGAAAGGGAAAGAATGCCAGGCTTGCTTTTGCAGGAAGGGAATGTTTCCAAGCTGAAAGGGGTTGGATCCCTGGATAAAGAGGGATGAGGGTCGGTAAGGGAATGGGCTGTGGTCAAAAACCAAATACCGCCATGTATTTTTTTAAAAAAAAATATTGATTTTTTAGGGGGAGTGGGGGGAAAGGGGGGGAGAAAAAACCCTCCAGATTGGGAGTTCAATGGGAGAGAGTAAAGGGATTTGGAGGAGGGGAAGAGAATTAAGGAAGGAAGGGTGAAGGGGGTTCTCTACGGGTGAAAGAAGAGAAACAAAAATAAAAACTTAGGAATAAAAAAAGTAGAGAAAAAAGAGGGGGGAAATTAAAAATTAATTTTAAAAAGTAAAAATACAAGTAAAATATAAAGAAGTAAAAATAAAAAGGGAAAAGGGAAAAAAAGAAAATGTAAATGTAGAATTTACAGGCCAATGGAGACTCCACCTCAGACATCAGAAGAGCTGCAAGACCGAGAACAAGACACGAGAGTAAAAACATAGATCCACCCAGAGGAAAAGTGTTTTTGCCATACATCAGGGGTGCTCATTAGGTAGCTCGCGAGCTACTAGTCGATCTTCGGCCCTCTTCCAGGTGATCTTCGGGCCTCACCAGCTAGATGGGGTGCTCCTGCCATGCGCGCACGCGTGCTCCTGCTGCTGGCTTCCGCTCTCACGGTTCTTCTTTAGCCTGCGGGCCATTGCAGGAAGAAGGAAGCAGGAGGCGGGGTCTCTGGAGGGAGCGCCCTGCCTCTCTCTCGTCCAGAAGCAGCTGTGCAGCCTCCGCTGCCGGCAAGACAGGCAGGGCGCAGCGCTCCCTTTGGATGTCCCGCCTTGTGCTTTCTCCTTCCTGCAATGCCCCACAGGCAGAAGAAGCGCTGCGCGGGCGGAAAACAACAGCAGGAGCACACGCGGCGGCGGGAGCGCGTGGCGGCAGGGGCAGGTAGATCTTTTGGACTTGGTTGCTTTAAGAGTAGCTCGCATGCTGAAAAAGTGTGAGCACCCCTGCCAGGGCCGTAGCCAGGATTTTGTTTCGGAGGGGGCTGAGTTTGGTTCAGGGGGGGCTGAGACTGGGTGGAAGAGGGTCTTCCCTAGCAAATCTTTTGTATTGTTATCCCAATAACCCCATTAATGTGGGATATAATGAGCATGGTGATCAGATCATGATATGAATAAACATAACAGTTTAAATAATGTACCAGTAAGGCCTTCTCGCGGACCACCTGAGAATTTCGGGGGGGGGGGGCTGAAGCCCCCTTAGCCCCCCCTCCCTGGCTACATGCCTGACCCCTGGCATACATCAAGGGAACCACTGACCGCATAGGGAAGCTGATGAGGAAGCACAACATACAAACTATCTACAGACCACTAAGAAAATCCAACAAATGCTACGTTCAGCAAAGGACAAGAGTGACCCTCTCACCTCTGCAGGAGTCTACCGTACCATGCAGCTGTGGGCAATAAGTCTACATAGCGACCACCAAACGCAGCAGCATTGCCCAGACACGAATCAAGGAACATGAAAGGCACTGCAGGCTAAATCAACCAGAGAAGTCAGCCACAGCAGAGCGCATGATGAACAAACCTGGGCACAGCATATTATTTGAGAACACAGAAATGCTGGACCACTCTCACAACCACCATGTCAGGCTACACAGGGAAGCCATTGAAATCCACAAGCATGTGGACAATTTCAACAGAAAGGAAGAAACCATGAAAATTAACAACGAAATCAGGCTACCAGTATTTTTTAAAAAAAAAAACTCTAAAATTATAACAGCAAAACAACACCCCAACACAGGGAAACTCCAGAGAGGAAACCATCAGGGGCAGCTAAGCACCTCTCAACAAAAGATTCCCTCAGCCACTAACAAGCCACATATAAAATTGCCAGGCCAAACCTCTCTTCACGTTGATAAGAATTACTTGGATGAGAATAGAGGAGCTTCCCATTGAGAGATGAGGTTGAGGCTGCTCCAAGGCCTCCCACAGCTCTGCTCTGATCAAAACATTGAACAGGATGCATAAACATCTCAGCTGGAGAGTTGAATGCTTGTGAGGCAGCCCTGCACCTGAAGGGGTCAAGGAAGGGTTAAGGGGAGGGAGGGTGGATTCCTAGAGAGGAAGGAAGGAAGCTGAGGGAGGAGGAGGAGGTGCTCAGTCCTCCAGAGCAGGCCAGTCCTTCCAGAGCAGGCCTCCTCCTCTCCATGGGCAGCCTTCCCCTCTCCTCCTGGGAGTCTCATTCCCAGACCCCCTTCCATGGGCTGCAGATCTGTAGTTGCTGTTGTCCTGTTGGGAGTGAAAGGGAATCCCTGGAGTAACCAAGGGAAATAATGCCAGGCTTGCTTTTGCAGGAAGGGAATGTTTCCAAGCTGAAGGGGGTTGAATCCCTGGATACAGAGGGGGGAGTGTAAGTATCTACATGGACTTGCAGGCAAAGTGAATGGGCTGTGGTAAAAAAACCAAATACCGCAATGTAATCCCTGGAAAGATCTTGGAGGGAGTGGAGATTTCATTGAATCAAGCGTCACGTTAGTTTTCGTTACAAGGAAGGTTTATGGATCATGTGGCATCAGTGGCAGGAATCACGGGGGGATTCAGTTGGTACCCAGCTCTTTTGACCCACAACTCAACCAGTTTACCAGCTTAGGATTTCTGGGAGTTGAAGGCCAAAACATCTGGAGACCCACAGGTTAAGAATCACTGGTCTGGAGGCTGGAGAAGCAGAGGCCCAAGTGGAAGGAGGGCCCAGCATTACCTGGCTCTGAAATCAATAAAAGGCTTGTGTTTTTTTTTTTTCCTCTCCAATAAAAAGCCTCCCGAAGCCTGTTGTCTAATTCTGCCTTTCTTTCACAGGGGAAAGGTGATTGTTGGCTGATTATTTTGGAGTACAGCCTGTTCAGGGATTTCTTTACCTTGAGAGAAGAGGGAGGAAAAGCATCTTGGATCCAGTTTGCTTCTTCATCAAACAGTGGTTCCAACATGGAGAGACCCAACTCACCTGGACCTGAAGCAGGACTTGGGAGCAGTGTGGCATTCTGGGGAAAAACAACACATAAGTTCCTGAGTGTGGACCTTTATAGCTCAGACACACAGTGCCAGCGCTTCAGGCAGTCCTCCTACCGAGAGGGCGAGGGGCCCAGAGAGGTTTGCAGCCGCCTCCACGATCTCTGCCGCCAGTGGCTGAAGCCAGAGCAACACACCAAGGCGGAGATGCTGGACCTGGTGATCCTGGAGCAGTTCCTGAGCATCCTGCCCCCAGAGATGGGGAGCTGGGTCCGAGAGTGTGGGGCAGAGACCTCTTCCCAGGCGGTGGCCCTGGCGGAAGGCTTCCTCCTGAGTCGGGCAGAGGACGAGAAGCAGGAAGGACAGGTGAGAGCATTTCCTCTTGGCTTCACTCACCTTGGGACTGATGGGGAGATTAAAGGTACTTCCTGCCATTCTTCCAAGATGGGACCTATGAGAGAGATAATCCAGACTCTGCTCCCTCTGCCTCTTTTTCCCACCTGCTCTGCCCCTCCTGCTCTCACCTCCATATCTGCCGTAAGCTCAGTTGCTGCTCTACTCAAATTTGTTGACCCCAGATATAACATTGAAAATGATGGGAGTGGGAGTATGGCATAAAATCGGGGGATAAGACGGACTATAAATAAGCATGATTATTATCATTATCATTATCATTATTATTTGAAACACAATAACAACAAGATGAGTCCACAGCAGACACTGCTGGTTGTTGTATTGGCAAATTCATTGACACTTCCCAAGTGTCTAGGACTGTGTGATGTATTGGCAAATACTTTGTGCAGATCCCAGTAAGGTGGCCTTCTGCAGCTGGCAGATGGTAATTTTGTCAGCGCCGATTGTGTTTAAGTCCAAGCCAAGGTCTTTAGGCACTGCACCTAGTGTGGCGATCACCACTGGGACCACCTTGACTGGCTTGTGCCAGAGTATTTGCAGTTCGATCTTTAAATCAGGCTATCGGCGGGTCAGCTTTTCCAGTTGTTTCTCTGCAATCCTGCTGTCACTTAAAACATTTGCATTACATGACAATCCATAGCACAGAAGGTGCTTCTTATGCTATCATTATTTATTTTATCTAAATAAAGCAGTTTTACAGGCATGAAAGGGAATCAGCTCTGAGATGGCTCGAATCTTCCCTGGAAGGGACTCAGAGCAGCTTGTGCCAGAGCAAAATCTTTAAATACATCGTGTCAGCTTATCCAGTTGTTTTGCCTGGGATTACAACAATCCATTTTGTTTCTTTTTTTAAAAATGATTTTTATTCAAGTTCTTTGTCACATATTATACATAACAACAAACAATACATTGAACTATACAAATACAATAGTTGGGGAAGGAAAAGGAAGCAAGGGTACCACATCTATGGTCGGGGATATCTGACTTCCAAATCTTCCTTCTTCGATTTTTTGTCCTTATTTATTCTTGTACTCCTTTCTTGCCTTTGACTACTCCTTATATACCTATATTATTTTCCCTTTTCTTTGGTGTAACACAAAATATCTAGTTATGTATCATCTTTTATTTTTACTTGCTTTCTTTAGTAGTAATGTTATTGCATTACATTACAACATTGTTCAGAAGTCCCAGAGTAGCTTGACGTGTTCATTCTCTGTAACTTTTTCAGGCTTGTGGTCCCACCAGTTCTTTGTCGCAGGCGGATGGTATTTGTGGGACAAGTTCCAATGAATCATCTGAGCAACGGTGTTATGCCTCTGCTTGGAGTCTGTCTGCGCAATCTTCTTTCAGCAGCTGAGGATGTGCTCTATTGTTCCATCTGCTTCCTTGCAGAGTCTACATTTGGGATCTGTTGTCAACTGTTCAATTCTGGCTTTGATGGCATTGGTTCTAATGGCTTGTTCTTGGGCTGCCAGAATCAGGCCCTCCGTCTCCTTTTTCAAAGTTCCATTTGTGAGCCACATCCATGTATTTTCTTTGTCAATTTGGCTCTCTGTTGTTATTATTATTATTATTATTATTATGTTTCAAACTAGGTTGCCATCTAAGAGTTATTCTTTTTTTAAAAGTCCATGCAGTTTCTGCACGTAGCTCTGTGATTTTTTGGACCTTTTAAAATACGCCTTCTGGAATACTCTGTGCTCTTCCAGGCCCAAAATAACTGCATGGAAGCCCACCCTGACGTCCCTGCATCAGAGAAACCTCCACCAGGCACCAGCCAGAGCCTCCAGCAGAAGGAGCTCAAGCAGGAAGGAGATGGGGCTGCGGCCTTGGAGGGTAAGAAGGAACCCTTTGGGGTGTTTTCCTCTTTTATGCTGGTGTAAATTCCCCTTTGGGATTGCGGCACATCCCCAATCAATTGGAGATTGAAATTCTGCACATCCAGGATCCTTTGGCCTTGAGAGGAGTATATATGTTGCCATTTGGTTTCAAAAGGTGTAATTTCAGTGTGATTTGCATTTTTCTTTCTTCCAATACTTATACATTAGCCTAAAGTTAGATCTGACTGAACATTCAGCCCTTCAGTGTCTTCCCAGGTGGGACCCGAAGCCAAGATGAGCCCAGAAACTGAGCTGGAAGACCAACAGACAACAAAGAAAAACTTTAGTCAATTGAAATACCAAGCCCAGGACTAGTTTCAATCCAAGCTACTCAAAGCACTGCTTAAGATAAAATGGCCTACACTCCAAAACTTTACTTATTCCTGGGCTGGAGAATGCTCCTGTCTTCATAGGATCATTCCCACATAGGTGTCTTTTCAGGACCCTAATTGTCACCTCTGAAACGTGTTTATGTGTTCAGCTTTCCACACCTTGCTCTCTCTCTCTCTCTCCCAGGGGCTGGAATGTTGTTGTTGCCGAATGCACAGTCGAGTCTTCCGCTTTGTGATGGAGTGGAACTGAGTCAGGTAAGCAGAAGGATTCCTGGGAGAGGAGAATGGGAGACGCCTGGGGGTCACGGGTTCCAGGCTCAGTCATAGAAACCTAGAGTTGGAAGAGACCTCATTGGTCATCCAGTCCAATCCCACTCTGCCAAGGAACAGGAAAATTACATTCAAAGCACCCCCGACAGATGGTCATCCAGCCTCTATTTAAAAAGTGCCAAAGAAGGAGCCTCCACCACACTCCAGGGCAGAGAGTTCCACTGCTGAACATCACTCACAGCTAGGAAGTTCTTGCTAATGTTCAGGTGGAATCTCCTGTCCTGTAATTTGAAGCCATTGTGAAACAGAAAAGACCGAACCAACAGAAATGTAAATCATTTCAAAGAGATTCTTGTAGTTCTTTTTGTTTACGTCCCTGATGGGAGAAGGAAATGTGTTATTTTTCCACCAGGGCCCAATCGCCTTTGAGGACGTGGATGTCCATTTCTCTTTGGAGGAGTGGGCTCTCCTGAATCCGGGTCAGAAAGCCTTGCATGCTCAGCTCATGGAGGAGATTCGTGGGATGGTGGACTCTCTTGGTAAGGCTCCCTCACTGATGGGGAATTCTGTTTCAAAATGCAGGATCCCAATCAGCAGCTTCCAAAATCATCTGAATCACTGAGGCTCCTCAAGACAGGGCTTATGTTAGAAATATACAACACACTAGTAATATATGAGTCCCTTAGTCTTTCTGATACAGAGAAAAATCTCCCTTCTTTTTTCTCTCAGCTGATTCGCTATTTCACGGTGGCAAGTTTTAGGAACTATTCAAGTTCTCCCCCAGTCGTAAACCTCCATTTTGAAATTTCTTAGGGCCTCAGGTGGGAATGTGGCTGTCGTGTTTTACTTTCTTCATGTTTGATGTCTGTGTGATGACTTGTTGGACATTTTAATATTCATACAATCATAGAATCATTGAGTTGGAAGAGACCTCGTGGGCCATCCAGGATGGTTTGGAGGCACTCTCCTGTCTCTCAAAACCCATGCCAAGTGCAATGTGATGTGGATGTCACTATATCTGGCCGAGTCCTGCAGACATTGCCTCCCCCCCCCCTTCTCTGCCTTCATCATTGTTCTCTTTTTCTTTACAGTCACTATCTTGGGAGACAAATAAAAAGGAGGGAACTATTGTGAAATGGGTGATAGTAAGGCAAAGGTTTAGCTAGAGAAAAAGGAAAGTCACTCACACAGAGGAATGATTGTTTCTTCCCTCCTTCTTCACAGCAGATAACTGGAAAACCAAACATTTGGGACACAATGGGGGCCTCCCTAGACACCAGCAAACCCACAGAGAAGATGGAGCTTCTGCCAGAGAAAGGCCCTACAAATGCAATGTATGTGGGCAGTGTTTTACCCAAAATATGGGACTTATACTTCACAAGACACTCAGTGTTGGGAAAAGCCATTGTAAATGGAGAGTATCAGCAAAATGTGTTGCTGATTACAAACTGCCAGATCTGAGCCAAGAAGAAATCGTTGAAGGAACTGAGGATCTCATAAGCCAGGAGTGTGGGAAATGTTTTGCTCACAGTTCACAGTTGGTGAGCCACAAAAAAATCCACACAGAAGAGAAGCCATACCAATGCCAGGAGTGTGGGAAGTGTTTTGCTGACCGTTCAGGGTTTGTGAGGCACAACATACTCCACGTAGAAGTGAAGCCATTCAAATGCCAGGAGTGTGGGAAGTGTTTTGCTAACAGTTCAACCTTGGTGAGGCACAAAAGACTCCACACAGGAGAGAAGCCATACCAATGCCAGGAGTGTGGGAAATGTTTTGCTCGCAGTTCACAGTTGGGGAGGCACAAAAGAGTCCACACAGGAGAGAAGCGCTACAAATGCCAGGAGTGTGGGAAATGTTTTGCTCGCAGTTCTCACTTGGTGAGCCACATTAGACTCCACACAGGAGAGAAACCATACCAATGCAAGGAGTGTGGGAAACGTTTTGCTCACAGTTCACACTTGGTGAGCCACAATAGAATCCACACAGGAGAGAAACCATACCAATGCCAGGAGTGTGGGAAGTGTTTTGCTGACCGTTCAGGGTTTGTGAGGCACAAAAGACTCCATGTAGAAAAGAAGCCATTCAAATGCCAGGAGTGTGGGAAGTGTTTTGCTGCTCATTCAAGCTTTGTGAGGCACAAAAGACTCCATGTAGAAAAGAAGCCATTCAAATGCCAGGAGTGTGGGAAGTGTTTTGCTGACCGTTCAACTTTTGTGGCGCACAATAGACTCCACACAGGAGAGAAGCCATTCAAATGCCAGGAGTGTGGGAAGTGTTTTGCTAACAGTTCAACCTTGGTGAGTCACAAAATACTCCACACAGGAGAGAAGCCATTCAAATGCCAGGAGTGTGGGAAGTGTTTTGCTAGGAGTTCAACCTTGGTGAGGCACAAAATACTCCACACAGGAGAGAAGCCATACCAGTGTCAGGAGTGTGGGAAATGCTTTGCTTCCAGTTCAGACTTGGTGAAGCACAAGATAATCCATACAGGAGAGAAGCCATTCAAATGCCAGGAGTGTGGGAAATGTTTTGCTCGCAGTTCACACTTGGCGAGGCACAAAAGAGTCCACACAGGCGAGAAGCCATACCAATGCCAGGAGTGTGGGAAATGTTTTGCTTACAGTTCACAGTTGGTGAGCCACAAGATAGTCCACACAGGAGAAAAGCCATACAAATGCCAGGAGTGTGGGAAGTTTTTTGCTGACCGTTCAAGGTTTGTGAGGCACAAAAGACTCCACGTAAAAGAGAAGCCATGCAAATGCCAGGAGTGTGGGAAATGTTTTTCTTGCAATTCAGACTTGGTGAGGCACAAAAGAGTCCACACAGGAGAGAAGCCATACCAATGCCAGGAGTGTGGGAAATGTTTTACTCAGAGCTCACAAATGAGGAGGCATAAAAAAATTCACACAGGATAGAGGATAAAAGTGCCAGGAGTGTAGGAAATGTTTTACTCAGAATACACCCCTTATAGACCACTGGGGATCCCACACAGGAGGGAAGCCATGTCTATGTCAAGAGAGTGGGAAATGTTTTGCTGACAGTTCACAATTTGCGAGACACAAAAAACTCCACACAGGAGAAAATCCATACTAATGCCAGGAGTGTAGGAAGTGTTTTACTCGGACTTCATCCATTTACAAGCAGCAGTGAATACAAAGAGGGGGAAAACAGATTTTGTGTGTAAACATCTGATTTTAAACAGGACTCTTTCAGAAGTTCTCCTTAACACTTGGTAAAGTCCCCTTTCTTGTCATTTGAATCTTTAAGTTTGAGGTCTTGTTCTGGAGCAGCAGAAACAACCTCCCTTTGACAATCCTTCAGAGAGTTCAATATGATTGTCATGTCACCTATTCTGGAAAAAAATGTACTTTGATCTGGTGTTCCTCTGAGCTTAGTTTCCAGTTTCTTTACCTCCTTGGATGCAAATTTCCTGTTTGTGGATTTTGGGGCAGTTTACATGGGGCCAAGCCCATCAGAAAACATAATACATTAAAATGCATATCAACAAAATGATAACAAAAAACAATATAAGAAAATCAACATTAAACTGTATATAAAGCGAGCATCAAAACCAAACAACCCATAGTAAAGGAAAAGATGTTTCCACTATTATTATTTCCCTTGATGTACATATTGTATTTCGCTAAAATTTACTGGCTGTTTTCTTGCTCCTGGCACACTGCTAATCCACAGTAAATAGAAAAACATGAGCCTTTGTATGATTTTGGAATGTACAGTGTTATATGAGTATTTGAATCTATGATAACCTATTATGAGTATTTGAATCAAATTTTGAGAAATGATATGTTTTGCAAAATTCAAGCCCTTGGGTTTTGTATTGTAGGGAAATGGATGTTTCTGTATAGAGTAACAATCCTACTGTTTGTATAATAAATACAAGCTTTCCAACTAGTTCTGGGCATAGAGATGTTTACTCAAAAACAAATAAAGGAAACGCCTGGCAGAGGAAAACATTAAAAACATGACCAGAATATGAAATCCAGAAAGAAAGTATACTTCATTGGAACATTAGGGTCCCTTTTATTATCTCATATTAAAGAAGAGCAGCCAGGAAAATCACAGCTAAATTTTTTATGATGGAATATTGCTGGGTGGAAATCTAAAACAAATTTGGGAGAGGTGCAAAAATTTCTTAGAACATTTGACGTGGTCTTCCTCCAGGAAACCTGGCGTACAACAAACTTGACCTTTAATGGTTATTCCATCTTTGAAGCACCTGCAACGACCCCTGTGACTAGAGGCAGACCAAAAGCTGGCCTTGCCATTTTAATTTCCACAGCTCTTAAAGCTTCTGTTAAACATTTGTCAGACCTTAAACAGATAGCAATAGCCTGTATGCTAGATTTTAAATTTATATGTAAGTTACTGATTAATGTGTACATGCCTAACAGAGAAGATTTAATCAATACATGGGAGAGCCTGGAAGAATCTATTATTAATCTGGAAGCTCAGTTTCCAAATGCACATGTAATGGTGATGGGAGGCTTTAACGCTCGAATTGGGCCAAATAATAACTATTCGCATCTCATCTTTGGCAATATAAGGAGCTGGAAGATCTTTTAGAATTGACAAACAGACACTCCAAGGATAAGACTTATCAATTTTGCCGGTGTGTGCCTTGCCCAAAGGGTGGGACGCCTGGCTCTAAAGATGAGACTCAAAAATGGAGACTCAAAATTGAACACAGTATAGTTTCAAATGCTATTTATAAGTATATAACCAAATTTGAAGTAGCAGCTGTGACAGAGAGTAACCATTTACCCATCATTTCCAACATGGACATCTTAAAGGACACTCAATCAATCAAAACTTTATTACGGTCACAGACCAGCACAAAGCGGGCACAAGCGCCCCAAGAGGAGAAGGGCAGCTCCCAGTAAACAGGGTAGGATGGTCAGGGCACTATTTATATGTTTGGAAACCGCCCTGAGCCTCGGGAAGGACGGTTTAGCAAATTGAAATAATAAATCAATAAATACAAAGGGAGCAGTTTGATTGATTATGTTCTAGTTTCAAATGCTATTTATAAGTATATAACCAAATTTGAAGTAGCAGCTGTGACAGAGAGTGACCATTACCCATCATTTCCAACATGGACATCTTAAAGGACACGCTTATAAGAGCTAACCAGCAACTCGATAATGCTGTTATGAGTACAACACAATAAAGGGTAGGATGGTCAGGGCACTTGGCCAAAAATATACTCACATTGTTGACCACAGCACAATGCCAAGGTTTAAAGAAATCAACCCAAGAAAGTGAGAATGTGGAGGGGGCCTTACAAAACTATTCCTTGCTCCTCTCTACCCTATCAACGGCACTTAGAAGTGGGGAAGGAAAAGCAGGAAGTTCCAAAGTCGAAAAGGTATGTACAAACCTGGACAAAGAGTGCAAGGAAGCTAGAGAACTTCTGAGACAAGTATACATAAAATATAACTCCCGCACTTTACCTAAAACTTACTACACCATTAAAAAACAATACAAAACTTTTGTTATGAGGCAAAAGTAGGAAAACCCAGTGGTCAGCACTGATCGAATCCTCCCTTCAAAATAACACTAAACTATTTTGGAATCTCGTGTCTGGTATGGCAGGTAATCTCAGAGGTTCATCTGTGTGCAATATACCAGTTAACATTTGGAAAGATTATTTCACCACCCAAATTGGCAACTGTGAAACACTGAATAATATGGAAAGTGTTGTAAGACCAACATTATCGATAAATATTCCACAATGGCCTCCAGTAAGTCCGCAGGAAATTAAAAGGCTAATTTCATCTATTAAATCAGTAAAGCCTCAGGGCCCGACCAAATTATGCCGAAACTACTTAAAGCAAATATTACAGGGTGGGCACCACTCCTGGCAACCCTTTTCACACACATAAATCGTACAGCCCAACTACCATCTACTTAGTCACAAGCATTGTAGTGCCAATTTATAAGAAGGGATAACAATCCAAATAATTATCGGCCCATATGCCTATTATCAATCATAGGAAAAGTCTATGCTTAGTACCTTAATAATCGTCTCCTTGACTGGATTGAGTCGGAAAAAATTATAGGGCAAGAACAAGCTGGTTTTAGACATCTACCATCGATTGTTGTATTGTATTAAACCACCTTGTGGAGAAATATACAAGTATCCTTCCTAAAAGGGTTTATGCCACCTTTGATTTAAGAGGAGCTTTTGACTCCATCTCTCATAATACACTTTGGGCAAAACTTTCTTCTTCCTCAATAGACCAAACACTACTGTGTTTAATTAGAAAACTATACACAATAACAACAATCCAGGTCAGATGTGGTACCCAAGGAAATTTGAGTAAGTCTATTCGCATCAACAAGGGAGTACGCCAGGGATGCATTTTAGCTCCCACACCTTTTAACCTATATATAAATGACTTAGCTGATTGTATTTCACTACAGCATTCACACCCTCCCAAACTATCGACAGTGAGCATACCCCTGCTTTTATATGCGGGTGATGCAGTAATACTTGCTTACACAAGAGTGGGTCTGGAGCGAGCTGATGTATTGCATGGAAAACCAATTAATTGTTAATTATGACAAATCTAAAATCATGGTTTTCTCCAAGAAATTTTGTAGTCAGCCTATATACTTCTGTCTGTTGATGTTTCTTACTATACAATGAATAGAGTTATATATTTGCTAATATAATTTGAATGTTTATAATTTTGATATAACAACAGACGCTAGTCATACAGAGATTTCCTACACTTGTCAGCATATCCGTGCTAGTCTTGTTTGGTTGTCCAGTAAGCTACCCCTTCTGTTTGGTTTGCAAAATTGAACAAGTCACTCATTTCAAATACCTGGGAGTTACTTTTCACTGGTCTGAATGCGATTTCCACAGCCAAAGCAATAGTTCACTTTTTCTTTGTTAAATGTGGGTGGTTTATTCCACCAGCAATTAAGATATTTCAGGCAAAGGTGCTTCCATAATTACTGTATGCCATCCCAGTATGGATCCTGGGCTTTACATCTCAAATGGAACGGGTTTTATCTATGTTCTTAAGAAAACTATTTGCCGTACCCAACTGCGTGCCTTCAGCAGCACTGCGCCTAGAAGTAGGTATACCATCTGTAGAATGTATACCATGGAAATGGGCGCTACGATACTGGATAAAACACATGTCTAGGGGTGAGGAGGGTGACTATATACACTCGCTACAAAAATATTTCTTCATATCTCAAATGAAGAAGACATTAAAAGAGAAAATACTCAAACTGGGGCTCTCACAAGATCTATTACTCTCCGTAGACTCAAGTAGGGCAATACAAATTCTGAAACAACTAATAATTGACATGGATGTACAAAATTCTGCAACTGCAGCACGTAGCACTTGTTCCCCTATAAACCTGGGCCTGGAGTTTAGGCCACTAAGTGGAGCTATATACCTAGAAAATTTAAACATTCCTAAATATCGACAGGTGTTTAGCAGAGCCCGATTCAATGCTATTTCCTCAGCCATCTTAGAAGGATGTTTTCAATATAAAGACTACAATGATCGGCTTATCCGTGTGGGGAGGGCTTAGTAGAGTCTTTGCTGCACGTCATGTTTGAATGTTCCTTTTATAGGGATGAAAGAAGGAAGGTAATAACGCCTCTTATCTGCCATTGGCCAGGAAGATCTTTACAATGGCATTTAAAGTATCTCTTGGGGGATTACAATAAAAAAGTGATAGAGGAGATAGCAATTTTTTTTGCTCATGCCTCAAAGACCCGAAAGAGCATCTTAACTAAAGAAAAGTAACTGAAGAGAAGCTGAGAAATTTAACTACAGTCTTTATGCGATTATAACTGTAGTATATTCAATAGTAGGAAACTACACAGCTCTAAATATTACTAGCTTCAAAGAGATATAAATTTTAAGGCCAGTGATTTTAATATACATACATCTGATAACCTGTATTGTGTTTTATGTGTGATTTCTACCTGTATTATATTTTTTCCTGTTTCTGCCTAAGTTTGTTAACTGTAATAAAAGCAATTGAATTGAATTGAATTATCTCATGTGATCTGATGGCTGATGCAATGTGATGTTATTGTCTAATAGCAGACCATTACAAACGGGGAAGTGAGATTGAGGCCCCTTCTACAATGCCACATTATCTGCTTTGAACTTAGTTAAATGAATCTGTTGTAGTGGTTCATTCGTTCAGTCGCGTCTGACTCTTCATGACCTCATGGACCAGCCCACGCCAGAACTCCCTATCAGCCTGTCTGTCTATATATTGTCTGTCTATGGCAGGGGTACTCATTAGGTAGCTCGTGAGCTACTAGTAGATCTTCGGCCCTCTTCCTGGTGATCTTCGGGCCTCACCAGCCGGATGGGGCGCTCCTGCCATGCGCGCACACACCCTGTGCACACGTGCGCTCCTGCTGCTAGCTTCCGCTCTCGCAGTGCTTCTTTCGCCTGCGGGGCATTGCAGGAAGAAGGAAGCACGAGGCGGGGCCTCTGGAGGGGGGCGCCCTGCCTCTCTCTCGTCCAGAAGCAGCTGTGCAGCCTCCGTTGCCGGCGAGACAGGCAGGGCGGAGCGCTCCCTCTGGATGCCCCGCCTCGTGCTTTCTCCTTCCTGCAATGCCCCGCAGGCGGAAGAATCGCTGCGTGGGCGGAAATCACAGCAGCAGCAGCATGCGGTGGCGGGAGCGCGCAGCAGCGGGAGTGCGGGAGTGCATGGCGGCGGGGGCAGGTAGATCTTTTGGACTTGGTTGCTTTAGGAGTAGCTCACATGCTGAAAAAGTGTGAGCACCCCTGGTCTATGGCATTGAATGCTTGCCTGTATATGTGCATTGTGATCCGCCCTGAGTCCTCTGCGGGGTGAGAAGGGCGGAATATAAATTATGTCAATAAATAAATAAATAAAATCCATCCTACCCTTGGTCGGCCCCTCTTCCTTTTTCCTTTCATTTTCCCAGCATCATTGTCTTCTCCAAGCTTTCCTGTCTTCTCATGATGTGGTCAAGTTACTTCATCTTTGCCTCTACTATCCTTCCCTCCAATGAGCAGTCGGCCTTTATTTCCTGGAGGATGGACTGGTTGGACCTTCTCGCGGTCCAAGGCGCTCTCAGAACGTTCCTCCAACACCACAGTTCAATAGCATCTCTCTTCCTTCGCTCGGCCTTCCTTATGGTCCAGCTGTCACATCCGTATGTGACTACGGGGAATACCACTGCTTTGACTATGCAGATCTTCGTTGCCAGTGTGATGTCTCTACTCTTCACTATTTTATCGCGATTGGCCATTGCTCTCCTCCCAAGAAAGAAGCGTCTTCTGATTTCCTGGCTGCAGTCTGCGTCTGCATTAATCTTTGCACCTAGAAATACAAACCCTGTCACGGCCTCCATGTTTTCTCCCTCTGTTTGCCAATTATCAATCAGTCCGGTTGCCATAATCTTGGTTTTTGTGATGTTGAACTGCAACTCAGCTTTTGCACTTCCTTCTTTCACTTTGGTTAGAAGGCTCCTCAGCTCCTCCTTGCTTTCGGCCATCAGAGAGGTATCATCTGCATATCTAAGGTTGTTAATGTTTCTTCCAGCAATTTTAACCGCAGCCTTGCATTCATCAAGCCCCGCACATCGCATGATGTGTTCTGCATACAAGTTGAATAGGGCGGGTGAGAGGATATGTCATGAAGTGTCAAAATGACAAACAGGTAAAGGTGTAAGTATCTCTGTGT
The DNA here is from genome assembly GCA_030556195.1 of Anolis apletophallus. Classification (NCBI taxonomy): domain Eukaryota; kingdom Metazoa; phylum Chordata; class Lepidosauria; order Squamata; family Anolidae; genus Anolis; species Anolis apletophallus. The sequence goes on along the minus strand of JARBWK010000001.1, from coordinate 206,101,978 downwards.
GTGTGTGTGTGTATATAGAGAGAGGATGTTAATATGTACTTGTTGTGAAATGGTTTTGGTTAGAAATGGGAATATGTAGGCTATGTGCCCAGTTAGTGTTTAAGGAGTAGAACACGGCATTGCTATGGTAACCTAGCCTCTAGGATGAGGAGAAGGGGCGGAGCCAACTGTCACTGGAGGGAAAAAGCAACCGTTGGGTTTCAAAAAGGAGAGTCAGTTGAAGTTGGAATTGGCAGTTAGCAGAGCAGAAGTTAGCTGCGGCCAGGGGAAACCTGTTAGTCAGGGAGCTGGAGTTAAGGGGTTAGCTCAGTGTTTCTCAACCTGGGGGTCGGGACCCCTGGAGGGGTCGCGAGGGGGTATCAGAGGGGTCATCAAAGACCATCAGAAAACACAGTATTTTCTTTTGGTCATGGGGGTTCTGTGTGAGAAATTTGGCCCAATTTTATCATTGGTGGGGTTCGAAATGCTCTTTGATTGTAGGTGAACTATAAATCCCAGAAACTACAACTCCCAAATATCAAGTCTCTTTCCCCAAACTCCACCAGTGTTCATATTTGGGCATATTGAATCTTCTTGCCAAGTTTGATGTAAATCCATCATTAAACAATGCTCTCACAGTGCTCTCAGGATGTAGAACTACAACTCCAAAACTCAAGATCAATGTCTGCCAAACCTTTCCAGCATTTTTTGTTGGTGATGGGAGTTCTGTGTGCCAAGTTTGGTTCGATTCCATCATTGTTGAAGTCCAGAATGCTCTTTGATTGTAGGTGAACTATAAATCCCAGTAACTACAAGTCCCAAAGGACAAAATCAATGCCCCCCACCAGTATTCAAATGTGGGCGCATTGGGTATTTGTGCCAAATTTGGTCCAGTGAGTGAAAATACATCTGGCATATCAGATATTTACATTACTATTCATAACAGTGGCAAAATTAGTTATGAAGTAGCAACGAAAATAATTTTATGGTTGGGGGTCACCACAACATGAGGAACTGTATTAAGGGGTCACCGCATTAGGAAGATTGAGAACCACTGGGTTAGCTGAACCCAGTTAAAGAACTAACTAGGGCAGGGGTGGGCAATTATTTTTTCCAAGGGGCCACATGAGAACCAAAAAATATTATGGAGGGCTGCACCTAAAGGCTGAACTACATTATACATAATATCAATTGAATTTCTTTAATAATAATAAAAAGGCACTTAATTGTGTTTTTGATATATTAATAAGACTGATAAGGGTATATGTTATAAGCCAGTGTTTTTCAACCTATTTTGAGCACATTTTTTACATTTACCAAATCCTGAGGCACACCACCAACCAAAATGACACTCTAACATAGTAATACATATAGTTAATATGTTTTTAAATGTATTTATACACTCAGTGTGAAACCTGGGCCTGTTTCGATGAACACAACATAGATATCCTGGCAGGAATGGCAGAAAGACACACACGAAGGTCTTGCTCAACAGCTGGGACTTATAGTTCACCCACAATCAAAGAGCATTCTGAACTCCACCAATGATGGAATGGAATCAAACTTCCCACACAGAACTACCATAAGCAAGAGAAAATACTATAAGAGTTTGGTGGGCATTGACCTTGAGTTTTGGAGTTGTAGTTCACCTATATCCAGAGAGCACTATGAAGAAGAGGGAGGAAGACATGGGGCGAGTCTTCGCAGTAGCGCCCACACGGGTCACGTCTTCCTCCCTCCCCCCTCCCGCAGAAGCAGCAGCGTGAGCAAAGTGAGGCAAAGTATGCAGAGTGAGGCTGGGAAGAAGGGAGCCCAAGTGGAGAAAAAAAAGTGTTCGGCAGGAAAGGATATTGGAGGTTCCAATTTCCCACGGCACACCTGATGATCGCTCACGGCACACTAGTGTGCCATGGCACACTGGTTAGGAAACACTGTTATAAGCAATGAAAAGAGAGGTTGTCATAGGAAAAATGACATTTATTCACTAAAATTTTACAAAACAATGGTTAACAAAATGTGAACATTTGTATCATTTGTGATTCATTATATTAATTATCATTGTCAGTCACATTCGCTTCAAAGCACATTTTGAGCTTCACTTATTCCTGGAAAGAGGTTCTTGGTTTTCTAAAGACATATAAAAAACATATAAAACATTGCCTACATTTTTGGTTTAATCACCTCATTTTGTGCTATTCAAGTCTCTGTTGGTCTTTAACAAGTGCATCAAAGTCAGGGACACTAGAAGGGTTGGGTGGGCATTGACCTTGAGTTTGGGAGTTGTAGTTCACCTACATCCAGAGAGCACTGTGCACTCAATGTTGGATCAAGACCAAACTTGGCACAAATACTGAATATGCTCAAATGTGAACACTGGTGGAGTTTGGAGGAAACAGAGCTTGGCAATTGGGAATTGTAGTTGCTGAAATTTATAGTTAACCCACAATCAAAGAGCATCCTGAAATCCAGCAACAATGGAATTGAACCAAACTTGGCATACTGAACTCTCATGAGACCAACAGAAAGTACTGAAAGGGTTTGCTGGGCATTTACCTTGAGTTTGGAAGTTGTAGTTCACCTACATCCAGAGAGCACAGTGGACTCAAATGATGATGGATCTGGACCAAACTTGGCACAAATCCTCAATATGCCCAAATGTGAACACTGGGTGAAAAATAGACCTTGACATTTGGGAGTTGTAGTTACTGGAATTTATAGTTCACCTACAATCAAAGAGTATTCTGAAATCCACCAACGATAGAATTGGGCCAAACTTCCCACACAGAACCCCCATGACCAATAGAAAATACTGTTTCCTGATGGTCTTTGGTGCCCCCTCTGACACCCCCTTGCACCTCCCCCCCCCCCCACCCAGGGATCCCGAGCTCCAGGCTGAGAAACATTGCCTTACAGGGAGGGCAATCCAAGCTCTCCCGACAGATGGACACCTGATCTGTCTCTTGTCTAGCAATGCTGCTGCTGCTATTCTGCTTCGCACCTCTCCTTCCTTCCTTCCGCCAAGGAAGGGGCTTCCTGTGGCGTGGGCCACCAGGTGGAACTGCGGGCCCCTCTCTTTCTCAGCCTCCTGGGCTCCGGTCTCGGGCTCACTCACTCCACTGCCAGCCGAAGCACGGAGCATTAGGGAGAAGAGAAGGGAGGGAGAAGAGGAGGCCAGGAGCCTTGTCAAAGGGGTTCCTAAGAACATGTGGCACAGCTGGCTGGGTGTCAGCTGCATAAGATCTCTACTGACCAGAAGGTCATGAGTTTGAGGCCTGCCCGGGTCAGGGTGGGCTCTCGACCTATTGTGTAGCCTGTTGTCGACCTTTGCAACCCGAAGGACAGTTGCATCTGTCAAGTAGGAAATTAAGGTACCACTTAGTGGGGAGGCTAAATTTAACTGATTTACGAGGCCATAAAAATGAAACACACTGAGTGCAGGAGTGCGACAGCTCCCCCTGGTGGCCAGATGTTAAATTGACTCTGTCTGGCTTGTGTGCTTGTGTGTCTAAATGTAATGTGTACATTGTAATCCGCCCTGAGTCCCCTGCGGGGTGAGAAGGGCGAAATAGAAATAAAATAGATAAATAAGAAATAAGAACATCAGAAATATATTTCTGGTGGTCTTTGGCAACCCCTCTGAACCCCCCTTATGACCCCCAGGTTGAGAAACGCTGCTCTATAGCCTCCAAGCCCTTCTACATTGTCATGTAAAATCCAGATTATCTGATTTGAGAAATCACAATAAAGTACATAAGCACTCCAGGCCATACAGTTGGCGTATTTCCGCAGTTAAAATTGCCCGGACGGGCAGCGTGGAATGGCTGCAGGGGAGGTAGAAGACGGTCAGCCAGCTGTCCAAAGGGTGTAGGCCCCACTTTCCTTTCGCAATCCTCCCGGTTGCAGAGCTTGTTAATGAGGTCAATGATGGCTCCGCATAAGTGGAGAGGCCAATGGTCAGGCCGGTAGACACCACAGCCGATGGACAGGCATACGCAGCAGCGCAAAAACAAACCACAAAAGGCGATGAACGGTGCAGTGATGCTTCTGGACTGCTTCTGCCACTGAGACCAGGAGGCTCTCAAAGGGTCCAATGACCCACCCCCAACAGCAGCTGCCCTCAAGTTGTAGCCACAGCAGGAGCAGGGAGCCACACTCAGTTTGTGAGTGGGCTTGCTCAGCAACAGTTCTTGTCATTCTTGTAGTCCAGAAGGCAGGCAGCAGGAATGCTGGTGTAGAAGCTCTTACCTTCTGGATTCAAACATTTATACAAACATTAGGATTGTTACTCTACACAGAAACATCTCTTTCTCTACAATACAATACCCAAGAGCTTGAATTTTGCAAAGCATATCAAATTTCTCATAGATCATTTGATTCAAATACTCATAATAGATTATCATAGATTCGAATACTCATATAACATTGTAGTGTTCCCTCGCTACTCCGCGGTTCGTTTATTGCTGACTTGCTGTTTTGCAGATTTCAAAAAAAAAAATTTAAAATATGGTATTTTCACTGTTTTGAGGGTTTGTCGCCACCTCTCCCCAAGGCGCTTTCCCTCCTCAGTACTCCCTCCAGCCTTGAAGGGCGTTTCCTTGCTTTCCTTCACTTTATTTTAAGTTTATAAAGCTTTAAAATAGTGTATAACTACTAAAATAATGTATAAATATTAAAATAGAGCATCCCTACATCTGGTTTTTCACTTATTGTGAGAGGTCCTGGAACTGAACCCCATCAATAAGTGAGGGAACACGGTACATCCCAAAATCATGCAAAGACTCATATTTTTCTATTTGCTGTGGCTCAGCAGTGTGCCGGGAGCAAGAAAACAGCCAGTAAATTCTAGCCAGAGATACAATTTGTACATCAAGGGAAATAATAATAGTGGAGACAAATTTTCTTTTACTATTGCTTGTTTGGTTTTGATGTTTATTTTATATATTGTTTAATGTTGTTGTTTCTATATTGTTTTTTTCTTATCGTTTTTGATATGCATTTTCTTATCATTTTTTGATATAGATTTTAATGTATTATGTTTTAACTGTTCTGTTGGGCTTGGCCCCATGTAAACTGCCTCAAAATTCACAAACTGGAAATTTGCATCCAAGGAGATAAAGGAATTGGAAATTAAGCTCAGAGGTGAAATGACAATCGTATTTAACTCTCTGAAGGATTGTCAAAGGGAGCTTGTTTCTGCTGCTCCAGAACAAGACCTCAAACTTGGAGATTCAAATGATAAGGGGACTTTACCAAGTCTTAAGCAGAACTTCTCAAACAGTCCTGTTTGAAAGCTGATGTTTACACACAAAGGCTGTTTTTTAGCCTGTTTGTATTCACTGTTACTTGTTAATGGATGAAGTTCGAGTAAAACACTTCCTACACTCCTGGAATTAATACGAAGTCTCTCCTATGTTGAGTGTTTTGTGGCTCACAAATTCTGAACTGTCGGAAAAACATTTCGGACTCTCTTATTCATATGACTTCCCTCCTGTGTGGGATCTCCAGTGGTCTATAAGGGGTGTATTCTGAGTAAAACATTTCCCACACTCCTGGCACTTTTACCCTTTCTCTCCTGTGTGGAGTCTTTTTGTGCCTCGCAAAGGTTGAACAGTCAGTAAAACATTTCCCACACTCCTGGCATTGGTATGGCTTCTCTCCTGTGTGGATTCTATTGTGCCTCACCAAGTGTGAACTGTGAGTAAAACCTTTCCCGCACTGCTTGCATTGGTATGGCTTCTCTCCTGTGTGGACTCTACTGTGGCCCACCAAGTGGGAACTGCGAGCAAAACACTTCCCACACTCCTGGCATTGGTATGGCTTCTTTCCTGCGTGGAGTCTTTTGTGCCTCACCAACTGTGAACTGTGAGCAAAACATTTTCCATATTCCTGGTTTATGAAATCCTCAGTTCCTTCAATGATTTCTTCTTGGCTCAGATCTGGCAGTTTGTGATCAGCAATACATTTTGCTGATTCTTTCCATTTACAATGGCTTTTCCCAGCACTGAGTGTCTTGTGAAGTATAAGTCCCATATTGCATTTGTAAGGCCTTTCTCTGGCAGAACCTCCATCTTCTCTGTGGGTTTGCTGGTGTCTAGGGAGGCCCCCGTTGTGTCCCAAATGTTCGGTGTTCCAGTTATCTGCAGTGAAGAAGGAGGAAAGAAACAATCATTCCTCTGTGTGAGTGATAAGGACTCTAGGGAAGTGGTGTAAGAAGGAGATTGAAATGATCCTTTATACTAGATATGGGAAAAGAAGATATAAATGTTGTCCTCTCCCCACCCCTTGTTCAGTAAAGATGGACACTGTTTGACTGCCTGGAGCCTCTAAGGGAGAGGTGAGTAACATATGCTCAAAAGGCTATGATTCCTCAGCCCAGCCTGGCTTTTGATTCTGTCTCCTTCTTTCTGGGGGAATGGATGACTTTTCCCTTCACATTCAAAGGCTTTCCTTTTTCTCTAGCTAAAACTTTGCCTTGCTATCACCCTTTTCACAATCGTTCCCTCCTTTTTATTTCTCTCCCAAGATAGTAACTGTAAAGAAAAAGAGGAGAACAATGATGAAGGCAGAGAAGGGAACAAAAAAGGGAATGTCTGCAGGACTCGGCCAGATATAGTGACATCCACGTCACACCGCACTTGACATCGGTTTTGAGAGACAGGAGAGTGCCTCCAAACCATCCTGGATGGCCCACGAGGTCTCTTCCAACTCTATGATTCTATGAATATTAAAACGTCCAACAAGTCATCACACAGACATCACACATGAAGAAAGTAAAACACAGAAGCCACACTCCCACCTGAGGCCCTAAGAAAGTTCAAAATGGAGGTTTAGGACTGGGGGAGAACTTGAATAGTTCCTAAAACATGCCACCTTGAAATAACAAATCAGCTATTTGAAGGGAGATTAAGAACATAAGAACATTTTCTTCTGTGAGTTCAGAAAGATTAAGGGACCCATATATTACTAGCATGTCGTATATTTCTAACATAAGCCCTGCCTTGAGGAGCCTCCGTGATTGTGATTGTGATGATTTAGGATATTGCTCCCACCAGAGAGCTGCTGATTGGGATCCTGCATTTTGAAACAGAAATCCCCATCAGTGAGGGAGCCTTACCAAGAGAGTCCACCATCCCATGAATCTCCTCCATGATCTGCACGTGCAAGGCTTTCTGACCCGGATTCAGGAGAGCCCACTCCTCCAGGGAGAAATGGACAGCCACGTCCTCAAAGGCGATTGGGCCCTGGTGGAAAAAGAACACATTTCCTTCTCCCATAAGGGACTTCAAGAAAAAGAACTACAAGAATCTCTTTGAAATTATTTACGTTTCTGTTGGTTCAGTCTTTTCTGTTTCACAATGGCTTCAAACTACAGGAAAGGAGATTCCACCTGAACATTAGCAAGAACTTCCTAGCTGTGAGAGCTGTTCAGCAGTGGAACTCTCTGCCCTGGAGTGTGGTGGAGGCTCCTTCTTTGGCACTTTTTAAACAGAGGCTGGATGACCATCTGTCGGGGGTGCTTTGAATGTAATTTTCCTGTTTCTTGGCAGAATGGGGTTGGACTGGATGACCCACGAGGTCTCTTCCAACTCTAGGATTCTATGATTGAGCCTGGAACCCATGACCCCCAGGCATCTCCCATTCTCCTCTCCCAGGAATCCTTCTGCTTACCTGATTCAGTTCCACTCCATCACAAAGGGGAAGACTCGACTGTGGATTTGGCAACAACAATGTTCCAGCCCCTGGGAGAGAGAGAGAGAGAGAGCAAGGTGTGGAAAGCTGAACACAAAGACAGTTCTCAGAGGTGACAATTAGGGTCCTGAAAAGAAACCTATGTGGGAATGATCCTATGAACACAGGAGCATTCTCCAGCCCAGGAATATGTAACGTTTTGGAGTTAAGGCCATTTTATCTCAAGCAGTGCTTTAAGTAGCTTGGATCGAAACTAGTCCTGGGCTTGGTATTTCAATTGACTAAAGTTATTCTTTGTTGTCTGTTGGTCTTCCAGCTCAGTTTCTGGGCTCATCTTGGCTTCGGGTCCCACCTGGGAAGACACTGAAGGGCTGAATTTTCAGTCAGATCCAACTTTAGGCTAATGTACAAGTATTGCAAGAAAGAAAAATGCAAATCACACTGAAATTACACCTTTTGAAACCAAATGCCGACATATATACTCATCTCAAGGCCAAAGGATCCTGGATGTGCACAATTTCAATCCCTAATTGATTGGGGATGTGCCGCAATCCCAAAGGGGAATTTACACCAGCATAAAAGAGGAAAACACCCCCAAGGGTTCCTTCTTACCCTCCAAGGCCGCAGCCCCGTCTCCTTCCTGCTTGAGCTCCTTCTGCTGGAGGCTCTGGCTGGTGCCTGGTGGAGGTTCCTCTGATGCAGGGACGTCAGGGTGGGCTTCCATGCAGCCATTTTGGGCCTGGAAGAGCACAGAGAAGGCGTATTAAAAAGATCCCAAAAAATCACAGAGCTATGTGCAAAAACCACATAGACTTGTAAAAAATAATAACTTTGAGATGGCAACCTAGTTTGTGGAGGTTTCTCTGATTCAGAATCAGGGTGGGCTTCCATGCAGTTATTTTAATAATAATAATAATAATAACAGAGAGCCAAATTGACAAAGAAAATACATGGATGTGGCTCACAAAAGGAGACGGAGGGCCTGATTCTGGCAGCCCAAGAACAAGCCATTAGAACCAATGCCATCAAAGCCAGAATTGAAAAGTTGACAACAGATCCCAAATGTAGACTCTGCAAGGAAGCAGATGGAACAATAGATCACATCCTCAGCTGCTGAAAGAAGATCGCACAGACAGACTACAAGATGATTCATTGGAACTTGTCCCACAAATACTATCCGCCTGCGACAAACTGGTGGGACCACAAGCCTGAAAAAGTTACAGAGAATGAACACGTCAAGCTACTCTGGGACTTTGGCAGTTTCAGACTGCAATTCAGAGCATAATATGACAAAATTACCACCTCCTTTTTGTGAAGGCCACCTTACTTTGCACAAAGTAATCCCAGGTGATAACACAGTCCTAGACACTTGGGAAGTGTCCAATGTGTGATCCAATACAACAACCAGCAGAGTGTCTGCTGTGGACTCATCTTGTTGTGTTTCAAATAATAACAACAACAATAATAATGCTTTATTTATAGCCCGCCTTATCCCCTGATTTTATGCCATACTCCCACTCCCATCATTTTCAATGTTATATCTGGGGTCAACAAATTTGAGTAGAGCAGCAACTGAGCTTACGGCAGATATGGAGGTGAGAGCAGGAGGGGCAGAGCAGGTGGGAAAAAGAGGCAGAGGGAGCAGAGTCTGGATTATCTCTCTCATAGGTCCCATCTTGGAAAAATGGCAGGAAGTACCTTTAATCTCCCCATCAGTCCCAAGGTGAGTGAACCCAAGAGGAAATGCCTCACCTGTCCTTCCTGGTTCTTGTCCTCTGCCCGACTCAGGAGGAAGCCTTCCGCCAGGGCCACCGCCTGGGAACAGGTCTCTGCCCCACACTCTCGGACCCAGCTCCCCATCTCTGGGGGCAGGATGCTCAGGAACTGCTCCAGGATCACCAGGTCCAGCATCTCCGCCTTGGTGTGTTGCTCTGGCTTCAGCCACTGGCGGCAGAGATTGTGGAGGCGGCTGCAAACCTCTCTGGGTCCCTCGCCCTCTAGGTAGGAGCACTGCCTGAAGCGCTGGCACTGTGTGTCTGAGCTACAAAGGTCCACACTCAGGAACTTCTGTGTTGTTTTTAACCAGAATGCCCCACTGCTTCCAAGTCCTGCTTCAGGTCCAGGTGAGTTGGGTCTCTCCATGTTGGAACCACTGTTTGTAGAAGAAGCAAACTGGATCCAAGATGCTTTTCCTCCCTCTTCTCTCAAGGGAAAGAAATCCCTGAACAGGCTCTACTCGAAAATAATCAGCCAACAATCACCTTTCCCCTGTGAAAGAAAGGCAGAATTAGACAACAGGCTTCGGGAGACTTTTATTGGAGTTGGGGAAAAAAAAAAAAACACAAGCCTTTTATTGATTTCAGAGCCAGGTAATGCTGGGCCCTCCTTTCACCTGGGCCTCTGCTTCTCCAGCCTCCAGACCAGAGATTCCCAACCTGTGGGTCTCCAGATGTTTTGGCCTTCAACTCCCAGAAATCCTAAGCTGGTAAACTGGTTGAGTTGTGGGTCAAAACAGCTGGGTACCCACTGGTCTAGACCCACCTGGCCTCACCTGGCCTCCCATTGAGCTCCCATTCAGCCCCAACCCACACTGAATCCCCCTTGATTCCTGCCTCTGACGCCACATGATCCATAAACCTTCCTTGTAACGAAAACTAACGTGACGTTTGATTCAATGAAATCTCCACGCCCTCCAAGATCTTTCCAACCATTACATTGCGGTATTTAGTTTTTCGACCACAGCCCGTTCACTCTGCCTGCAAGTACATGTAGATACTTACACTCCCCCCTCTGTATCCAGGGATTCAACCCCCTTCAGCTTGGAAACATTCCCTTCCTGCAAAAGCAAGCCTGGCATTATTTCCCTTGGTTACTTCAGGGATTCCCTTTCACTCCCAACAGGACAGCAGCAACCACAGATCTCCAGCCCATGGAAGGGGGTCTGGGAATGAGACTCCCAGGAGGAGAGGAAGGCTGCCGGAGGAGGAGGCCAAGGAAGCATGGCCTGCTCTGGAGGACTGGGCGCCTCCTCCTCCTCCCTAGCTTCCTTCCTTCCTCTCTAGGAATCCACCCTCCCTCCCCTTAACCCTTCCTTGACCCCTTCAGGTGCAGGGCTGCCTCACAAGCATTCAACTCTCCAGCTGAGATGTTTATACATCCTGTGCAATGCCTTGATCAGAGCAGCCCTGAGGGAGGCCTTGGGACAGCCTCAGCTTCATCTTTCAATGGGAAGCTCCTCTATTATCATCCAACTAATTCTTATCAATGTGAAGAGAAGTTTTCTCCAGCGACTGGAAAGGGACACTTCACTGGCTATTGATGTGATGCAGAAACAGCCTTCCCCTTGACTTAGACCAGGGGTGGTCAATTACCGGCCCTCCAGGTGTTTTGGAGTTCAACTCCCAGAAATCCTAGCCAGTTTACCAGCTGTTAGGATTTCTGGGTGTTGAAGTCCAAAACACCTGGAGGGCCGGTAATTGCCCACCCCTGACTAAGAGGCTGGCCAATCACAGCAGAGGACAGCATTTGGTGGGAGGATTCACTGTCAGTTTCCAAAAAGGAAGAGGGCAGGCGGAGAGATCTTCAGCCTTCTCTGTCAAAGGGGTTCCTAAGACCATCAGAAATAATATCTTTTCTGGTGGTCTTTGACAACCCCTCTGAACCCCCCTCGCGACCCCCCCCCCAGGGGTCCTGATCCCCAGGTTTAGAAACACTGGTTTAGGGTTTGGGTTAGGATTAGGGTTAAGGGTTAGGGTTTTACCATTAAAGAACTCTTACATTGCGTCTATAATATCTGTGTTCCTTTCTACGTTGCGCAAACAGCGCTCCCGAAGGAGTGAAGCGGAAACAGCGTAACGCTCAGAGCTTCCGGACCCAGCTATCATACTATCACCCCATTCAGTCCCAACCCAGACTATCTCCCCACGATTTGTGCCACATGATCCATAAGCCTTTCCTGTAACGAAAACTAACGTGACGCTTGATTCAATGAAATCTCCACTCCCTCCAAGACCTTCTCCAACCATTGCACATGAAACCCAAATACTACAGTATCTATCAGGGATAACAGATATGAATATGAATAAGGATCAAGACATCCTATTGAACTATATGACAATTGCAGCCATAATTGTATATGCTAGAAAGTGGAAGAGCAAAGAAAATCCAACGGAATAAGAGTGGAAATTCAAAAATAATGGATACTAGCTTGGGGACCTGGCAGTGCCCGGGTTATTTGAGAAAGGCATTGTGTGCCAAGGTTGGTCTTTGGTACTTCAAGTCCCATCATCCATGGTCCACCCTCCTGTAAACTGTAGAAGGATGGAGACTGGGTCATGGGGGCACAGGGTGCCAAGTGTAGTCTTTTTAGGTCTTTGTTCAGGGCTGCAGTGGTCTGTGAGAAATGGAGGCTTTGAAAGTACTACAAATCCCATAATCCATGGAGGTACCTCAAGTCCCACTCTTCTCCATATGGCAGTAGAATGTAGAGTGGGTCATAGGGGCACTGTGTGTCAAGCTTGGTATTGCATTGGGCCTCTGTGTGGCAAGTGTGGTCCTGATCCGTCATTGGTGTGGGCCACTGTGCTCTTAAGCAAGTGAGTTAAAGTACTGCAATTTCCGTCATCCATGGTGCATCCTACCTCAAACTGCACCAAGATTTAGAGTGCATCCTGGGGGGTCTGTGGGCCAAGTTTGGTCTTGTTCTGTCATTGTTGTGGACCTAGTCAGGAAAATGAAGTTGAGGAAGCCTTACTGTCAAATCAGGTTGTGGCCTAGTCTGGAAAATCAAGTAGAGGATACCTTACTGCCAAATCAGGCTGAGGCCTAGTTTGTTAAATCAGCTGAAGGAAGCCTTTTTTTAAAGTGCACTCTCTGGCACCTTTGAGATTTTGGATGTTGGAATGTTGGCCATGCAGAGTCTGTTATGCAAATTTTCCTTCAGTGGCAACCAATCTCCTCTGTCTGGTGTCTTAGAGGGTTGGAGTTCTGAGGCTGGCCAGACAGAGCCATTTATGCAAATAATCCCGGAGTGGCAGCCAATCGAAACGCTGGCACATATTCCTCCCGTCGCTCGGCCCACCCGCCCACTGCCCGCAAACACTGACTTTGATTATATGTAATAGATAAGGAATATGGATAGACTAACTTATTTTTTGAAAGGACACCAAGGCAAACCCAAATGCCAACGGACTGGACTTTACTAAACACATTTTTTTAAAAAACAAAAGGAAATGAATCAAGTACGAGATTGTAGCGGAAATTTACGGAGAGACTAATTTCAATCAACATTTAAGAGACAAATAACCTGGACAGGAATAAATTTGGATGCCAACTAGTAAGAACTTTTTATTTTTACTTTTATTTTTTACTTTATTCATTTCTTTTCTCTTTTTCCTTTCTCTATTTCTATTTCTTATTCCTAATTTTTTCCGTTTTTGTTTTTTATTGCCCCCCCGCTCCCCCCCCAGCCCTCTTACCACTCCTCCCACCCATAGGGAAACCCCTTCACCCTTCCTTCCTTAGTTCATTCTCTTCCCCTCCCCCAAATTCCTTTACTCTCTCCCATTGAACTCCCAATCTTGAGGGTTTTTTCCCCCCCTCTCCCACTAAAAATTCAGGAAAATATTTTTATAAAATACATGGAGATATTTGGTTTTTTGACCACAGCCCATTCCCTTACCAACCCTCCCCCCTCTGTATCCAGGGATCCAACCCCCTTCAGCTTGGAAACATTTCCTTCCTGCAAAAGCAAGCCTGGCATTATTTCCCTTTCTTACTCCTGGGGTTCCCTTTCATCTCCATCAGCCACTACAGATCTCCTGCCTATGGAAGGGGGTCTGGGAATGAGACTCCCAGGAGGAGGGGAGGAGGCCAAGGAAGGGTGGCCTGCTCTGGAGGACTGGGGGCCTCCTCCTGCCTGGATTCCTTTCTTCCTTCCTCTCTAGGAACCCAACCTCCCTCCCCTTGACCCTTCCATGACCCCCTTCAGGTGCAGGGCTGCCTCACAAGCTTTCAACTCTTCAGGGAAGGTACATCCTGTTCAATTCCTTGATTAGTTCAGCCCTGAGGGAGGCCTTGGGACAGCCTCAGCTTCATCTTTCAATGGGAAGCTCCTCTATTGTCATCCAACTGCTTCCCATCAACATTAAGAGAAGTTTTCTCCAGCGACTGGAAAGGGACACTTCACTGGCTCTTGATGTGATGAAGCCACTTCCATGGTCTAGAGCGGAGTTTCTCACCCTTCCTCAGGCTGCAACCCCTGAATACAGTTCCTTATGTTGTTGTGACCCCCAACCAGAACATTATTTTCATTGCTACTTCACAACTGTCATTTTGCTTCTGTTATGAGTCATCATGTCAGTATCTGATACGCAGGAGGCATTTTCATTCCCGATACACCCACATTTGAATACTGGTGTGGTTGGGAGAGAATTGATTTTGTCGTTTGGGAGTTGTAGTTGCTGTTGCTGGGATGTATAGTTCACCAACAATCAAAGAGCATTCTGAACTCCACCAACAATGGGATTGAACCAAACTCTGCAGACAGAACTCCCACGACCAACAGAAAATACTGGAAGGGTTTGGTGGGCATTGACCTTGAGTATTGGGAGTTGTAGTTTCCCTACATCCAGAGAGCACTGTGAACTCAAACAATGATAGATCTGGACCAAACTTGGCAGGTAAAAGGTAAAGGTTGTCTCCTGACATTAAGTCCAGTTGTATCTGACTCTGAGGGTTGCTGCTCATCTCCATTTCTAAACCAAAGAGCCGGTGTTGTCCGTAGACACCTCCAAGATCATGTGGCCAGCATGACTGCATGGAGCGCCTTAACCATCCCACCAAAGTGGTACCTATTCATCTACTCACATTTGCATATTTTTGAACTGCTAGGTTGGCAGAAGCTGGGGCTAACAGCGGCAGCTCACCCTGTTCCCCAGATTCGAACCTGCGACCTTGCGGTCAACAAGTTCAGCAGCTCAGTGCTTTCACCCACTGCACCACCGGGGGCTCCAAACTTGGCACGAATACTCAATATGCCCAAATGTGAACATGTGTGGGGAATGGGGAAAATAGACCTTGACATTTGGAAGTTGTACTCGCTGGGATTTATAGTTCACCTACAATCAAAGAGCACCAACGACAGAACTGAATCCTCAAAAGATGATCACATGAGATAATATAAGGGACCCTAATGTTCCAATGAAATACATTTCTTAAGGATTTTGTATTCTGGTCATGTTTTTAATGTTTTCCTCTGCCAGACATTTCCTTTATTTCTGTTTTTGAGTAAAATGTCTCTATGCCCAGAAAGAGTTGGAAAACTTGTATTTATTAGACAAACATTAGCATTGTTACTCTACACAGAAACATCAGTTTCCCTACAATACAAAACCCAAGGGCTTGCATTTTGCAAAACATATCAAATTTCTCATAGATCATTTGATTCAAATACTCATAATAGAGTACTAATACAAAGGCTCATGTTTTTCTATTTACTGTGGATTAGCAGTGTGCCAGGAGCAAGAAAGCAGCCAGTCAATTCTAGCGAGAGATACAATATGTACATCAAGGGAAATAATAGTGGAAACATCTCTTCCTTTACTATTGGTTGTTTGGTTTTGATGTTCGTTTTATATACTGTTTAATGTTGTTGTTTTGATTTTCTTATAATGTTTATTGTTATCATTTTGTTGATATGCATTTTAATATATTATGTTTTAACTGTTCTGTTGGGCTTGGCCCCATATAAACCGCCCCAAAATTCACAAACTGGAAATTTGCATCCAAGGAGGTAAAAGAACTGGAAACTAAGCTCAGAGGAAGAGCTCATGGAAGTACAGTACATATGATTTTTTTCCAGAATAGGTGACATGACAATCATATTGAACTCTCTGAAGGATTGTCAAAGGGAGCTTGTTTCTGCTGCTCCAGAACAAGACCTCAAACTTAAAGATTCAAATGACAAGAAAGGGGACTTTACCAAGTGTTAAGGAGGACTTCTCAAAGAGTCCTGCTTAAAATCAGATGTCTACACAGATGGGTTTTTTAGCCTGTTTGTATTCACTGTTGCTTGTTAATGGATGAAGTCTGAGTAAAATACTTCCTACACTTCTGGCATTAGTATGGATTCTCTCCTGTGTTGAGTGTTTTGTGCCTCACAAATTGTGAACTGTCAGCAAAACATTTCCCACTCTCTTGACATAGACATGGCTTCTCTCCTGTGTGGGATCTCCAGTGGTCTATAAGGGGTGTATTCTGAGTAAAACATTTCCTACACTCCTGGCACTTTTACCCTTTCTTTCCTGTGTGAATTTTTTTATGCCTCCTCAATTGTGAGCTCTGAGTAAAACATTTCCCACACTCCTGGCATTGGTATGGCTTCTCTCCTGTGTGGACTCTTTTGTGCCTCACCAACCCTGAATTGTCAGCAAAACATTTCCCACACGCCTGGCATTTATATGGCTTTTCTACTGTGTGGAATCTTTTTGTGCCTCACAAAGGTTGAACTGTAGCAAAACATTTCCCACACTCCTGGCATTGGTATGGCTTCTCTCCTGTGTGGAGTCTTTTGTGGCTCACCAAAGTCTGAACTGTCAGCAAAACATTTCCCACACTCCTGGCATTGGTATGGCTTCTCTCCTGAGTGGAGTCTTTTGTGACTCACGAAATCTGAACTGTCAGCAAAACATTTCGCACACTCCTGGCATTGGTATGGCTTCTCTCCTGTGTGGAGTCTTTGTGGCTCACCAAGTTTGAACTGTCAGCAAAACATTTCCCACACTCCTGGCATTGGTATGGCTTCTCTCCTGTGTGGAGTCTTTTGTGGCTCACCAAGTCTGAACTGTCAGCAAAACATTTCCCACACTCCTGGCATTGGTATGGCTTTTCTCCTGTGTGGAGTCTTTTGTGGCTCACCAAGTGTTGAACTGCTGAACAGCAAAACATTTCCCACACTCCTGGCATTGGTATGGTTTCTCTCCTGTGTGGAGTCTTTTGTGCTCACCAAGGTCTGAACTGAAAACATTTCCCACACTCCTGACATTCGTATGGCTTCTCTCCTGTGTGGAGTTTTTTGTCGTTCACCAACTGTGAACTGTGAGCAAAACTTTCCCCACACTCCTGGCTTATGACATCCTCAGTTCCTTCAAAGATTTCTTCTTGTTTCAGATCTGGCAGTTTGTAATCAGCAACACATTTTTGCTGATACTTTCCATTGACAATGGCTTTTCCCAGCACTGAGTGTCTTGTGAAGTATAAGTCCCATATTTTGGGTAAAACACTGCCCACATACATTGCATTTGTAAGGCCTTTCTCTGGCAGAAGCTCCATCTTCTCTGTGGGTTTGCTGGTGTCTAGGGAGGCCCCCGTTGTGTCCCAAATGTTCGGTGTTCCAGTTATCTGCAGTGAAGAAGGAGGGAAGAAACAATCATTCCTCTGTGTGAGTGATAAGGACTCTAGGGAAGTGGTGTAAGAAGGAGATTGAAATGATCCTTTACAACATAGATATGGAGGAAAAGAAGATATAAATGTTGTCCTCTCCCCACCCCTTGTTCAGTAAAGATGGACACTGTTTGACTGCCTGGAGCCTCTAAGGGAGAGGTGAGTAACATATGCTCCAAAGGCTATGTTTTCCTCAGCCCAGCCTGGCTTCTGATTCTGTCTCCTTCTTTCTGGGGGAATGGATGACTTTCCCTTCACATTCAAAGGCTAAACCTTTGCCTTGCTATCAACCTTTTCACAATCATTCCCTCCTTTTTATTTCTCTCCCAAGATAGTAACTGTAAAGAAAAAGAGGAGAACAATGATGAAGGCAGAGAAGGGAACAAAAAAGGGAATGTCTGCAGGACTCGGCCAGATATAGTGACATCCACGTCACACCGCACTTGACATGGGTTTTGAGAGACAGGAGAGTGCCTCCAAACCATCCTGGATGGCCCACGAGGTCTCTTCCAACTCAATGATTCTATGAATATTAAAACGTCCAACAAGTCATCACACAGACATCACACATGAAGAAAGTAAAACACAAAAGCCACATTCCCACCTGAGGCCCTAAGAAAGTTCAGAATGGAGGTTTAGGGTAGGAGGAGAAGCTGTAATAGTTCCTAAAACATGCCACCTTGAAATAGCAAATCAGCTGAGAGAAAAAGAAGGGAGATTTTTCTCTGTATCAGAAAGACTAAAAGACCCATATATTACTAGTATGTCATATATTTCTAACATAAGCCCTGCCTTGAGGACCCTCAGTGATTCAGATGATTTTGTAAATTACTTGGAGAGCTGCTGATTGGGATCCTGCATTTTGAAATAGAAATCCCCATCAGTGAGGGAGCCTTACCAAGAGAGTCCACCATCCCATGAATCTCCTCCATGAGCTGCACGTGCAAGGCTTTCTGACCAGGATTCAGGAGAGCCCACTCCTCCAAGGAGAAATGGACATCCACGTCCTCAAAGGCGATTGGGCCCTGGTGGAAAAAAAAACACATTTCCTTCTCACATAAGACACTTAAAGAAAAAGAACTACAAGAATCTCTTTGAAATGATTTACGCTTCTGTTGGTTCAATCTTTTCTGTTTAACAATGGCTTCAAACTACAGGAAAGGAGATTCCACCTGAACATTAGCAAGAACTTCCTAGTTGTGAGAGCTGTTCAGCAGTGGAACTCTCTGCCCTGGAGTATGGTGGAGGCTCCTTATTTGGCACCTTTTAAACAAAGCCTGGATGGCCATCTGTCGGGGGACTGGATGACCCACGAGGTCTCTTCCAACTCTAGGATTCTAGGATTGAGCCTGGAACCCATGACCCCCAGGCATCTCCCATTCTCCTCTCCCGGGAATCCTTCTGCTTACCTGACTCAGTTCCACTCCATCACAAAGCGGAAGACTCGACTGTGGATTCGGCAACAACAACATTCCAGCCCCTGGGAGAGAGAGAGAGGGAGAGCAAGGTGTGGAAAGCTGAACACAAAGACAGTTCTCAGAGGTGACAATTAGGGTCCTGAAAATAAACCCATGAGGAAATGATCCTATGAAGATAGGAACATTCTCCAGCCCAGGTATATGTAAAGTTTTGGAGTTTAGGTCAATGCTTTAAGTAGCTTGTCCGGCCTCCACCCCCCCCCCTATCTCTCCCACCACTTCTTCTCTATATATTTATTTTTAACCACGAACACAGCTTTTGAAATCTCTGTACAATCTCTGGACTGGCTTCTCCTTCTTCTATCCATTTCATATATGTCCCCATTTCTCTTTAATTTCTTCTGTTATGTTTACCTGTGAGTCTTCTTGGTATATACATGCAATGATATCTGATTGGACTTGTTCAAATAAATAGTTATTCCAATTTTCCAGGTTCCATTTTTTTCATCTCTCCATCCCCAAGCTATTACTGCCTTTCCTGCTAGAATCATTGCTTTAAATAACTCTTGGTTCTTTGCAGCAATATTTTTATTCCCTGTGACTGCCATTAGTATAAATTCCATATTAACTTGAGTTTTTATTTTGAAAAGTTTCCCAATTTTCCTCATTATTTTATTCCAATTTTTTTGCAATTATACAGTCCCACCACATGTGTGCATACCAGCCCTTCTCAGCTTTGCAGTGCAAACACATTGGGCTTAATCCTATTCCCATATTTGCTAATTGAGCTGGTGTCCTGTACCATTTCCAGACAAATTTCCTTTCTAATTCTTTATATTTTTCCATTTTAATTTTATTTACCCCTTCTTCAATTCCTCAATATTTTGTTTTGTGAGTGTTCCCTCCTTCTGCCATTTATTTTGTAATGTTCTGACTACATATTCCTCGTCTTTTATCATTGTTTTGTATATTACTCCTACCAAGCCTTTCATGGCCTTCTTCAGTATGCTTTCAACCACATTTTCTTTACCTAAACATTCTCCATATTTCCCTTGTTTAAGCTTATTACATAAGCCTAATACTTTTATCCAATTATTGTTACCCATTTTTTCTAATATCCTGTCCATGGGAGTCAGCTGTCCATTTATATCATACATATCCTTAATACAAGTTTACGTAGCTTGGATTGAAACTAATATTGGGCTTGGTATTTCAATTTACTAAAGTTATTCTTTGTTATCTGTTGGTCTTCAGAGCAAAACCCATCAAAGGGTTCCTTCTTACCCTCCAAGGCCGCAGCCCCGTCTCCTTCCTGCTTGAGCTCCTTCTGCTGGAGGTTCTGGCTGGTGCCTGGTGGAGGTTCCTCTGATGCAGGGACGTCAGGGTGGGCTTCCATGCAGCCATTTTGGGCCTGGAAGAGCACAAAGTATTCCAGAAGGCATATTTTAAAAGGTCCAAAAAAATCACAAAGCTATGTGCAAAAACTGCATGGACTTTAAAAAAAAAAGAATAACTCTCAGACTCCAAGCAGAGGCATAACACCGTTGCTCGGATGATTCATTGGAACTTGTCCCACAAATACCATCCGCCTGAACAAAGTACTGATGGGACCACAAGCCGGAAAAAAGTTACAGAGAATGAACATGTCAAGCTACTCTGGGATTTCCAAATTCAGATTGACAGAGTTTTGGAGCACAATACTCCTGACCTCACAATCGTGTTAAGAAACAAAGTATGGATCGTCAATGTTGCAATCCCAGGTGACAGCAGGATTGAAGAGAAATAACTAGAAAAGCTGAAACGATATGAGTATTTAAAGATCCAACTGCAAAGAGTCTGGCACAAGCTAGTAAAGCTGGTCCCAGTGGTGATCAGCACACTGGGTGCAGTGCCTAAAGACCTTGGCCTGCACTTAAAAACAATCGTTGCTGACAAAATTACCATCTGTCAACTGCAGAAGGCCACCTTACTGGGATCTGTATGCATTATTTACCGATACATAACACAGTCCTAGACACTTGGGAAGTGCCTAACGTGTGATCCAGTACAACAGCCAGCAGAATATCAGCTGTGGACTCATCTTGTTTTTATTAATAATAATAATAATGCTTTATTTATAGCCCGCCTTATCCCCTGATTTTATGCCACACTCCCCTTCTCATCATTTTCAATGTCATCTCTGGGGTCAACAAATTTGGGTAGAGCAGCAAGTGAGCTTACGGCAGATATGGAGGTGAGAGCAGGAGGGGCAGAGCAGGTGGGAAAAGAGGCAGAGGGAGCAGAGTCTGGCTTCTCCCATCTTGGAAGAATGGCAGGAAGTACCTTTAATCTATCCATCAGTCCCAAGGTGAGTGAAACCAAGAGGAAATGCTCTCACCTGTCCTTCCTGCTTCTCGTCCTCTGCCCGACTCAGGAGGAAGCCTTCCGCCAGGGCCACCGCCTGGGAAGAGGTCTCTGCCCCACACTCTCGGACCCAGCTCCCCATCTCTGGGGGCAGGATGCTCAGGAACTGCTCCAGGATCACCAGGTCCAGCATCTCCGCCTTGGTGTGTTGCTCTGGCTTCAGCCACTGGCGGCAGAGATCGTGGAGGCGGCTGCAAACCTCTCTGGGTCCCTCGCCCTCTCGGAAGGAGGAATGCCTGAAACGCTGGTGCTGTGTGTCTGAGCTAGAAAGGTCCACACTCAGGAATTCATGTGTTGTTTTTCCCCAGGATGCCCCTCTGCTCCCAAGTCCTGCTTCAGGTCCAGGTGAGTTGGGTCTCTCCATGTTGGAACCGCTCTTTGATGAAGAAGCAAACTGGACCCAAGATGCTCTTCTTCCCTCCTCTCTCAAGCGAAAGAGATCCCTGAACAGGCTCTACTCCAAAATACTCGGCCAAGAATCACCTTTCCCCTGTGAAAGAAAGGCAGAATTAGACAACGGGCTTTGGGAGGCTTTTTCTTGGAGAGTAAATAAACAAGCCCTTTATTGATTTCAGAGCCAGGTAAGGCTGGGCCTTCTTTTCACTTGGGCCTCTGCTTCTCCAGCCTCCAGGCTCACCTGGCCTCCCATTGAGCTCCCATTCAGCCCCAACCCACACTGGATCCCCCTTGATTCCTGCCACTGGCGCCACATGATCCATAAACCTTCCTTGTAACTAAAACTAACGTGACGCTTGATTCAATGAAATCTCCACTCCCTCCAAGATCTTTCCAGGGATTACGTTGCGGTATTTGGTTTTTCGACCACAGCCCATTCACTTTGCCTTCAAGTACATGTAGATACTTACACTCCCCCCTCTGTATCCAGGGATTCAACCCCCTTCAGCTTGGAAACATTCCCTTCCTGCAAAAGCAAGCCTGGCATTATTTCCCTTTCTTACTCCAGGGATTCCCTTCCACTCCCAACAGGACAACAGACACTACAGATCTCCAGCCCATGGAAGGGGGTCTGGGAATGAGACTCCCAGGAGGAGAGGAGGAGGAGGCCAAGGAAGGGAGGCCTGCTCTGGAGGACTGGGCGCCTCCTCCTCCTCCCTCAGCTTCCTTCCTTCCTTCCTCTCTAGGAATCCACCCTCCCTCCCCTTGACCCTTTGTTGCCCCCTTCAGGTGCAGGGCTGCCTCACAAGCATTCCACTCTCCAGCTGAGATGTTTATGCATCCTGTGCAATGTCCTGATCAGAGCAGCCCTGGGGGAGGCCTTGGGACAGCCTCAGCCTCATCTCTCAATGGGAAGCTCCTCTATTCTCATCCAACTCATTCCCATCAACGTGAAGAGAGGTTTTCTCCAGCGACTGGAAAGGGACACTTCACTGGCTCTTGATGTGATGAAGCCACTTCCATGGTCCAGAGCGGTGTTTCTCACCCTTCCTCAGGCCGCCACCCCTGAATACAGTTCCTCATGTTGTGGTGACCCCCAACCATCACATTATTTTTCGCGGCTACTTCATAACTGTCATTTTGCTCCTGTTATGAATCGTCATGTCAATATCCAATATGCAGGATGTATTTTCATTCACTGGACCAAATTTGGCACAAATACCCAATACGCTGAAATTTGAATACCGGGGGCGTTGGGGGAGGATTGATTTTGTCATTTGGGAATTATAGTCACTGGGATTAATAGTTCAATCAAAGGGCATTCTGAACTCCACCAACGATAGAATTGAACCAAACTTGGCACACAGAACTCCCACGATCAACAGAAAACACTGGAAGGATTTGGTGGGCACTGACCTTGAGTTCTGGAGTTGTAGTTCACCTACATGCAAAGAGCACTGTGGACTCAAACAATGATGGATTTGGACCAAACTTGGGCCAGACCTCCCACACAGAAACCCCCCCCCCATGCCTTGAAGGGACTCGCTGGCACAAGCTTCCTCCCAGTCTCACACGCTCTCCCTCGCCTGCACATGCACACCGAGCACGCCTGAATTGTAATGCCAATATCTGATATACAGGATGCATTTTCATTCACTGGGCCCAATACACCCAAATATGAATGCTGGTGGGGTTGGGGCAGGCCCGGATTACCCATAAAGCCAGACTAGGCCATGGCTTCGGGCGGCAGGTTTTGGGGGGCCGCGGATTTGCCCCCCCGAAAACTTTTTTTTAAAAAAACCGCCCCCTCGCAGCGCTTTCCCCCCGCCCTCTCCCGAAAGAGTCATCATACCTCAGGAGAGGGGGGGGAGCGCTGCGAGGGGCGGGAGGAGGGAATGGCGCCCTCCCTTGCCTGGGCCGCTCCCTTGCAAAGGAAGGAGGCGGAGGAGGAGGAAGGAAGGGCTTCTTCTCCCCGTCGGCGGGCATGCATGCATATGCATGCCCGCCAGCGGGTTTCCCTTCCTCCTCCTCCTCCTCCTCCTGGCTGCCTCCTTCCTTTACAAGGGGGCGGCCCAGGCGGCGAGGAGGTGGGCGGGACTTCCCTTCATCCTCCTCGCGCCTTCCTTTCGGTCGCGGGAGGAGGAGGTGGACGGAAGGCGCGCGGCACCGTGGGGCTTCCGTCCGCCGCCTCCTCCTCCTCCTGCGACCGAAAGGAAGGCACGAGGAGGATGAAGGGAAGTCCCACCCTCCTCTTTGCGCCCTCCTTTTGGTCGCGGAAGGTGGAGGAGGCGGCGGACGGAAGCCCCACGGTGCCGCGCGCCTTCCGTCCACCTCCTCCTCCTCTCGCGACCGAAAGGCAGGCGCGAGGTGGACGGAAGCCGCGGTGCCGGTGCCGCGTGGCTTCCGTCCACCTCCTCGGGACCTCCTTCCGGTTACGGGAGGAGGCGGCAACGGAAGCCGCATGACCGGGGCCGCTGCCGCATATGCGCAACAGCGCCCTGGGGGCGTGGCTTTCCGTGCCCTGGGGGCGTGGCTTTCCACGCCCTGGGGGGGCGGCGCGTCTTGGCCTCGGGCAGCCGAAGAGCTTAATCCGGGCCTGGGTTGGGGTGGATTGATTTTGTCATTTGAGAGTTGTAGTTGCTGGGATTTATAGTTCACCTAGCATCGAAGAGCATTCTGAACCCCACCAAAGACAGGATTGTGCCAAACGTCCCACAAACCCCCATGCTTTAAAGGAACTTGCTGCCGCAAGCCTCCCTCCAGTCCCGCATGCTCTCCCTCGCCCGCACATGCGCACCAAGCACGTCTGCTCCCCCCACCTCACTTGGAGTCTCAGAAACAGCCCTCCCCTTGGCTTAGAGGCTGACCAATCACAGCATAGGAGAGCATTTGGTGGGAGGATTCACTGCCAATGTCCAAAAAGGAAGAGAAGGACAGCCAGAAAGATCTTCTCTGCTAAAGAGGTTCCCAAGACCATCAGAAATAATACCTTTTCTGGTGGTCTTTGGCAACCCCTCTGAAACCCTCTTCCAATCCCCCCAGGGGTCTCGGCCCCTTTGGTGGGAGGTGACCCCCCGCACTCTGTAAAAGATAGTTTTGCCAAGGACACCAAGCTGGAATGATCCCATAATCCCCTACCTCTCCTTCTGTTTTTTTATGAATTGACTCCGACTACTCAGCGTACCGGGTATTCGTGCCAAATTTGGCCCAGTGAATAAAAATACCTCCTGCGTATCAGATATTTTTATGACAATTCATAACTAGCAAAATGACAGTTGTGAAGTAGCAACGAAAATAATGTGATGGTTGGGGGTCACCACAACTTCCATGCACCCCCCCCCCATGAACTCTTATGAGTTCTTATGAACTTTCATAAACTTTATAGGAACCTTTATAAACTCTTGCCAAACTTTATGAACTTTTATGGACTTTTGCGGGCTGACGTGACTTCCCTTAGACCCTGTATGCATTCCCTTTTCCTATGTGTATGCTCCCTTGCCCCATTCCTCATTCCCCATATGTATGTATGTCTATATTAGAAAATATGAAGGAAAGCAATCTTTTTCATGAACCAGCAACTCATGTCTCTTGGAGTTTCCAAACTTCCTGAGCTGATAATCCCCTAACAAGGGTCTCAACCAGGTCCATTTGTATGAACAATAAATAAATGACTCTATCTATCTGGACCTTGGAGGGCTGAAAGCCAGGCCATCCAGCACAATAGAATCCATGGACATACTGGATCATCCAACATAAAGGACATTTCCCCATCTGCGAGGAACCGGGGATTTGTCACCGCCTCCCTGCTGTGCCACATCCTGATCTCCGAAACCGATCTCTGCTTCATCACGAGATGCAGAGGCAGCCTTAAGAAATGGGGCCAGAAAGTGGAGTCCATGATACGCGAGCGTGGAGAGGAGCAAACCACAGACCACCTATTACAATTCAGTCTGAGCCTGCCACATGCACAATCGAGGACCTTCTTATTAAAAAAAAACCAAGGCACCCCAAGTGGCCAGCTTCTGGTCAAATGACATTTAGTATAATGCCAAGTTTATAAACTTTGTGTTTTTAAAAATACATTACAACTGTATCCTTGATTTGCTCCTGATATGATAAATAAATAAAAAACCTGGATTATTCGGCAGTGTAGAAGGGTCCTCAGTCTCACTTCCCTCTGTTTGTAGTGGTCTGCCATTAGACAATAACATCACATTGCATCAGTCCTCAAAAGATGATCACATGAGATAATATAAGGGACCCTAATCTTCCAATGAAGTACACTTTCTTTCTGGATTTCATATTCTGGCCATGTTTTTAATGTTTTCCTCTGCCAGGCATTTCCTTTATTTCTGTTTTTGAGTAAAAGGTTTCTATGCCCAGAACTAGTTGGAAAGCTTTTATTTATTATACAAACTTCAGGATTTTTACTCTACACAGAAACATCTGTTTCTCTACAATACAAAATCCAAGGGTTTTAATTTTGCAAAACATATCAAATTATCACTTTGCCTACCATAGATTCAAATACTCATTATATATAACATAGTACATTCTAAAATAATACAAAGGTCCCTATTTTTCTATTTATTGTGTTTCAGCAGTGTGCCAGGAGCAAGATAACTGCCAGTAAATTCTAGCTAGAGATACAATTTGTACATCAAGGGAAATAATATTGGAAACATCTTTTCCTGTGGCTTGGCCTCCAAAGAAGCACTGTGTTCAATTACTGATTCCCGTCTGAAAAATAAAATTGACAAACTGGAAATTTGCATCCAAGGTGATAGAGGAGCTGGAAACTAAGCTCAGAGGAACAGCTGATGGAAGTACATATGTTTTTTATTATTATTATTATCCAGAATAAGTGATATGACAATCATATTTAACTCTCTGAAGGATTGTCATAGGGCGCATGTTTCTACTGCTCCAGAACAAGACCTCAAACTTAAAAGATTTAAATGACAAGAAAAGAGACTTTACCAAGTCTTAAGCAGAACTTCTCAAACAGTCCTGTTTGAAACCAGATGTTTACACACAAAGGCAGGATTTTTGTTTAGCAAGTTTGTATTCACTGTTGCTTGTTGACAGATGAAGTCTGAGTAAAACACTTCCCACACTCCTGGGATTGGCATGACTTCTCTCCTGTGTGGAGTCTTTTGTGGTTCACCAATTGTTGACTATCAGCAAAACATTTCCCACTCTCTTGACATAGAGATGGATTCCCTCCTGTGTGGGATGTCCAATGGTCTATACGGGGTGTATTCTGAGTAAAGTATTCCAATATTCCTGGCACTTTTACCCTTTCTTTCCTGTGTGAAGTTTTTTATGCCTCACCAGGTGAGAACTGTCGGCAAAACCTTTCCCACACTCCTGACATTCGTATGGCTTCTCTCCTGTGTGAAGTCTTTTGTGTCTCACCAAGGCTGAACTGTGAGCAAAACTTTTCCCACACTCCTGGCATTGGTATGGCTTCTCCCCTGTGTGGAATCTTTTGTGCTTCACCAAGTGTGAACTGTAAGCAAAACACTTCCCACACTCCTGGCATTTGTAGGGCTTCTCTCCTGTGTGGAGTTTTTTGTGGCTCACCAAGTTTGAACTGGAAGCAAAATATTTCCCACATTCCTGGCATTGGTATGGCTTCTCGCCTGTGTGGAGCCGTTTGTGGATCACCAATTGTGAACTGCAAGCAAAACCTTTCCCACACTCCTCACATTTGTATGTCTTCTCTCCTGTGTGAAATCTTTTGTGTTTCGCCAAGGCTGTACTGTCAGTAAAACATTTCCCACACTCTTGGCATTTGTATGGCTTCTCTCCTGTGTGGAGTCTTTTGTGCTTCACCAAGGCTGAACTGTCAGCAAAACATCTCCCACACACTTGGCATTTGTATGGTTTCTCTCCTACATGGAGTCTATTATGTCTCATCAAGCCTGAACTGTCAGCAAAACATTTCCCACACACCTGGCATTTGTATGGCTTCTCTCCTGTGTGGAGTCGTTTGTGTCTTGTCAAGGCTGAACTGTGAGCAAAACCTTTCCCACAATCTTGGCAATGGTATGGCTTCTCCCCTGTGTGGCGTCTTTTGTGGCTCACCAATTCTGAACTGCGAGCAAAACATTTCCCACACTCCTGGCATTGGTATGGCTTCTCTCCTGTGTGGATTTTTTTGTGGCTCAACAATTTTGAACTGTAAGCAAAACATTTCCCACACTCCTGGCATCTGTACGATTTCTGTCCTGTTTGAAATCTCTCATGTTTCACCAAGTGTGAACTCTGTATAAAAGAATTCCTAAACTCCTGACTTACGAAATCCTCAGTTCCTTCAAAGACTACTTGTTGGCACAAATCTGGAGGTTTGTAATCAGCAACACATTTTGCTGATACTTTCCATTTACAATGGCTTTTCCCAGCACTGAGTGTCTTGTGAAGTATAAGTCCCATACTTTGGGTAAAACACTGCCCACATACATTGCATCTGAAGGGTCTTTCTTTGATAAAACCTCCATCTTCTCTGTGGGTTTGCTGGTGTCTAGGAAGGTCTCCATTGTACTCAAAATGCTTCCTGTGTTTGGTGTTCCAGTTATCTGCTGCAAAGAAGGAAGACAGAAACAATCATTCCTCTGTGTGAGTGATAAGGACTCTAGGAAAATGGTATAAGAAGGAGATTGAAATTATCCTTTATACAACATAGATAAATGCCGTTCTCTCCCCACCCCTTGTTCAGTAAAGATGGATACTCTTTGACTGCCTGGAGCCTCTAAGTTGTTTGCTCGCTTCAGACTCATCATGTCCTTGTGGACCAGCCCACGCCTGAGCTCCCTGTCAGCTGTGGCCACCCCAAGTTCATTCAAAGTCAAGGCAGTCACTTCAAGGTTAACCTCCATCCATCTTGACCTTGGTCTGCCTATCTAAGGGAGAGATGAATAACATATGCTCCAGAGACTACCTGTTCCTCAGCCCAGCCTGGCTTTTTATTCTGTCTCCTTCTTTCTGGGGGAATGGATGCCTTTTCCCTTCACATTCAAAGGCTTTCCTTTCTCTCTAGCTAAAACTTTACCTTGCTATCACCCATTTCACAATAGCTCCTTCCTATTTACTTCTCTCCCCCAACCTCCAGTCCTCTCTTCCCATGTTCACTAAAGGTTGGAGTATTCTGTTCCAATGTAGAAGGTCCCATATCTAATTTCCTAGTGCTGCAGAGATTGTTATGATTTTACCTGACAAGGCTGGAAAGATACAAGATAGTGACTATAAAGAAAAAGGGGAGAATAATGATGAAGGCAGAGAAGGGAACAAAAAAAGGAATGTCTACAGAACTCGACCAGATATAGTGACATCCATGTCACTATATCGGTTTTGAGAGAGACGATATTGCCTCCTAACCATCTTGGTTTGTGAGGAGTGAGAAGACTGTGCACCAGAGGAAAGAGCTGCCAATAAATTCAAAGCTGGGAATATGAAAAATAGTGATTGTAAAGAAAAAGAGGAGAACAGAGATGAAGGCAGACAAGGGAACAAAAAAAGAATGCATGTAGGACTCAGCCAAATATAGTGGCATCCACATAACACCACACTACTGAGAGACGAGATTGCCTCCAAACTATCCCGGTTTGTGAGGAATGACAAAACTGTCCACCAGAGGCAAGAGCTGCCGCAATAACAGAGACTTCTTGGAAATACTATTCTGCAGACTATTCCTTTGTTCAGGCAATTGTTCTGGTTCCAGTACCTGTATAATCCTGCCCAGCTTTTTACAGGGAGGCTGCAACTTCTTCACATATGAGAATTTAGGGAATTGGTAGTAGATATATCAGCTATTTCCTAACCTTTAGGTTGGAAAAATATACATTCTCCAGCCACTTTCCCCAATCTGCTTCCTTCTTCTCATTGCATCTCTCTCTCTCTCTCTCACACACACACACACACACACTCTCGGGACACACACACAGAGAGAATGATCTGGGGTGATCACTCTTGATAGATTTTCCAGGGAGCCCACTTGTGGCAAGGGCATTTGGTATGCTTGGACTTGACTCCCGTTATGGAAGTCCTCCGACTTGAGTCCGAATTGGTGCTAACATTGCAGTTGCTCAGGAACCAAGTCAAAACATTATTCTTCGTGAACGTTTGGGCATCTAATTGATTTTACCAAAACCCTTCCATATATAGGGTTTTGCTTCTTTTGAAAATATTATAATTATCTTAAAATGTCTTAAAATACTTTAAAAAACAATTTTATCATTTTCATCATTTGCATTTGTTTTCTTTTCCTGTATGCCCATATCAGAGCTCTATACGGAGCGTGAAAAATTGAAATGTCCAGCAAGTTATCACACAAACATCAACCACAAAGGAAGTAAAACACAAAAGCCACTTTCTCACCTGAGGCCCTAAGAAAGTTCCAAAAGGAGGTTTAGGTCAAGAGGAGAAGCTGTAATAGTTTCTAAAATGTGCCACCATGAAATAGCAAATCAGCTGAGAGAACAAGAAGGGAGATTTTTCCCTGTATCAGAAAGACTAAAGGACACATATATTACTAGCATGTCATATATTTCTAACACAAGCCCTGCCTTGAGGACCCTCAGTGATTGGGATGATTTTAGAAATTACTTCCACCAGAGAGCTGCTGATTGGGATCCTGCATTTTGAAAAGGAAATCCCCATCAGGGAGGGAGCCTTACCGAGAGAGTCCACCATCCCATGAATCTCCTCCATGATCTGCACGTGCAAGGCTTTCTGACCAGGATTCAGGAGAGCCCACTCCTCCAGGGAGAAACGCACAGCCACGTCCTCAAAGGCAATTAGACCCTGGTGGAAAAAGAACACATTTCCTTCTCACATCAGGGAAATCAAGAATCTCTTTGAAATGATTTTCATTTCTGTTGGCTCGATCTTCTCTCTTTCACAATGGCTTCAAACTATAGGAAAGGAGATTCCACCTGAACATGAGGAAGAACTTCCTGACTGTGATTCAGCAGTGGAACCCTCTGCCCCAGAGTGTGGCGGGGCTCCTTCTTTGGCAGCTCTTAAACACAGGCTGAATGGCCTTCTATCAAGGTTGTTTTGAATGCAATTTTCCTGTTTCTTGGCAGAGAGGGGTTGGACTGGATGGCCCACTAGGTCTCTTCGAACTCAATGATTCTATAATTCTATGATTGAGCCTGGAACTAATGATCGCCAGGAAACCCCAGTCCCCACCCCTCGCCCTCTTGGTAGGAGGACTGCCTGAAGCGCTGGCGCTGTATGTCTGAGCTAGAAAGGTCCATATTCAGGAACTTATGTGTTGTTTTTTCCCCAGGATTCCCCACTGTTCCCAAGTCCTGCTTCAAGTCCAGGTGAGTTGGGTCTCTCCACTGTTTGATGAAGAACCAAACTGGACCCAATATGCTTTTCCTCCCTCTTCTCTCAAGGGAAACAAATCCCTGAACAGACTTAATTTCAAAATTCTCAACCAACAATCACATTTCCTCTGTAAAAGAAAGGCAGAATTAGACAACTGGTTTCTTGAGATGTATTATTGGGGAGTGAAAAAACCAAGCCGTTTATTTATTTCTGAATAAACTAATGCTGGGCCGTCCTTCCACTTGGGCCTCTGCTTCTCTTGCCTCCAGACCCACCCGCCTTCACATGGCTCCCATTGAGCTCCCATTCAGTCCCAACCCACACTGAATCCCCCTTGATTCCTTCAGCTGATGCCTCATGATCCATAGCCTTCCTTGTAAAGAAGAACAAAGAGGCAAAAATCAATATAACAACGGAAGTAAAATATTTGGAATAACGAACAGAAACTCTGAGTTATTTAAAAACTTATGGGGGTAAAAGAGGATCCATGCAGACAGGTGAGTAGGTGGGCAGGGGAAAGCCATTGGCATCTCTATGCCTGTCTCTATCCCCTCAGAAGGATCACCTTTAGAAAAAACTCAAAACCTTGTTATGGGAGTCAGGGCCGTAGCCAGGATTTTGATTCGGGGCTGAGTTTGGTTCCGGGGGGCTGAGACTGGGTGGAAGAGGGTCTACCCTAGCAAACCTTTTGTATTGTTATCCCAATAACCCTATTAATGTGGGATATAATGAGCATGGTGATCAGATCATGATATGAATAGACATAACAGTTTAAATAATGTACCAGTAAGGCCTTTTCGCGGACCACCTGAGAATTTCGGGGGGCTGAAGCCTTATAGCCCCCTGGCTACATGCCTGATGGGAGTACACATTTGAACAGTATCAGCAGCAATCGGGAATAAGACTAAATGTGATATGTATGAAAATAGTCTGTCCCAGGCACTGATTTTAAACTGGTGCAATTTTAATCAAATGTTTCTTAATATTTTAATTGAACTGCTTTTAAATATGTTATACAATTGTGGTTAGCACTCAAATTACTGCTTGTTGTGAAGCCGCCCTGTGTCCCCATCTCCCCGTCCCCCCCGGGGGTGAGAAGGGCGGGGTACAAATGTATGAAATAAATGAATAAGTAATAATGCTTTACGTATAATCTGCCCTATCTCCTGGATTTTATGCCATACTCCCCCTCCCATCATTTTCAATGAGATATCTGGGGTCAACAAATTGGAGTAGAGCAGCAACTGAGCTTACAGTGGATATGGAGGTGAGGGCAGGAGGGGCAGAGCAGGTGGGAAAAGAGTCCAAGGGAGCAGAGTCTGGCTTATCTCTCTAATAGGTCCCATCTTGGAATAAAGGCAGGATGTATGTTCAATATATCCATCGGTCCCAAGGTGGGTGAACCCAAGAGGCAATGCTCTCACCTGTCCTTCCTGCTTCTCGTCCTCTGCCCGACTCAGGAGGAAGCCTTCCGCCAGGGCCACCGCCTGGGAAGAGGTCTCTGCCCCACACTCTCGGACCCAGCTCCTCATCTCTGGGGGCAGGATGCTCAGGAACTGCTCCAGGATCACCAGGTCCAGCATCTCCGCCTTGGTGTGTTGCTCTGGCTTCAGCCACTGGCGGCAAAGATCATAGAGGCGGCTGCAAGTCTCTCTGGGTCCCTCTCCTTTTTGATAGTAGAGTTGTCTGAAGCGCTGGCGATGTATGTCTGAGCTATAAAGGTTCACACTCAGGAACTTATGTGTTGTTTTTTCCAAGAATGCCCCACTGCTCCCAAGTCCTGCTTCAGGTCCAGGTGAGTTGGGTCTCTCCATGCTGGAACCACTGTTTGACGAAGAACCAAACTGTACCCAAGATGCTTTTCCTCCCTCTTCTCTCAAGGTAAAGAAATCCCTGAACAAGCTTGACTCCAAAATTCTCAGCCAAAAATCACATTTCCTCTGTGAAAAAAGGGCAAAATTACACAATGAGCTTCATGAGGCTTTTTCTTGGGAGACTAAAAAAGCAAGCCCCTTATTTATTGCTGAGCCAAGTAATGCTGGGTCCTCCTTTCACTGGGGCCTCTGCTTCTCCAGCCTCCAGACCCACTTGGCCTCCCACTGAGCTCCCCCAGGATTCCTGGCACTGACGCCACATGATCCATAGCCTTCTTTGTAGAGAAAACTAACTTGACACATGAATAAATGAAATCTCCACTCACTCCAAGATCTTTCCAACCATTACATTACGGTACGGTAGAGTCTCGCTTATCGAACCTTTGTTCATCCAACGTTCTGTATTATCCAACGCAATCTGTCTCCCAACCGAAATAATGTCAAAGGTGAGACAAAGAAAGAACCCTTGTCTGTTTTGGTGCTAAATTCATAGATACAGTAATTACTACATAACACTACTGTGTATTGAACTGCTTTGGCTGTCGATTTGTTGCAAAACATGTTTTGGTGCTTAATTTGTAAAATAATAACATAATTTGACATTTAATAGACTTTTCCTTAATCCCTCATTATTATCCAACATTTTCGCTTATCCAATGTTCTCCTGGCTCATTTATCTTCGATAAGTGAGACTTTACC
This sequence comes from Anolis apletophallus, assembly GCA_030556195.1. NCBI lineage: Eukaryota > Metazoa > Chordata > Lepidosauria > Squamata > Anolidae > Anolis > Anolis apletophallus. The sequence goes on along the minus strand of JARBWK010000001.1, from coordinate 206,068,740 downwards.
TTATTTGGTTGTTCAACCACAGCCCATTGGCTTTGCCTGCAAGTACATGTACATACCTACACTTACCCCTCTGTAGCAATGAATCCAACCTGGTACAGCTTGAAAACATTCCCTGCCTGCAAAAGCAAGCGAATAATTTCCCTTTGTTATTTAAGGGATTCTGTTTGGCTAGTAACAGAACTACAACAGCAACTACAGATTTCCAACCCTTTGAAGGGGGTCTGGGAATGAGACTCCCAGGAGGAGAGGAAGGCTGCCCAAGGGGAAGAGGAGGAGGAGGCCAAGGAAGAATGGCCTGCTCTGGAGGACTGGGCACCTCCTACTCCCTTCCTTCCTTCCCTCCTCCTTTCTAGGAATTCTACCTCCCTCTCCTTAACCCTTCCTCGCCCACTTTAGATGCAGGGCTGCCTCACAAGCATTAAATGGGTAAGATGTACAGCAGGGTTGCATACTCTCACCCAACCTATTCAACTTGTATGCAGAACACATCATGCGATATGCGGGGCTTGATGAACGAAATGCTAGATGAATGCAATGTGAGGCTGGGGTAAAAATTGCTGGAAGAAACATTAATAATCTTAGATATGCAGATTATACCACTTTGATGGCCGAAAGCGAGGAGGAGCTGAGGAGCTTTCTAATCAAGGAGAAAGAAGAAAGTGCAAAAGCTGGGTTGCAGTTAAACATAAAAAAACAAGTTTATGGCAACTGACTGATTAATAACTGACAAATAGAAGGAGAAAATATGGAGGCAGTGACAGACTTTGTATTTCTAGGTGCAAAGAGGACTGCAGCCAGGAAATCAGAAGACGCTTACTTCTTGGGAGGAGAGCAATGACCAATCTTGATAAAATAGTGAAGAGTAGAGACATCACACTGGCAACAAAGATCCGCATAATTAAAACAATGGTATTCCCTGTAGTAACCTATGGATGTGAGAGCTGGACCACAGGAAAGGCTGAGCGAAGGAAGAGAGATCCTTTTGAATGGTGGTGTTGGAGGAACGTTCTGAGAGTGCCTTGGACCACGAGAAGGTCCAACCAGTCCATCCTCCAGGACAGGGGTGCTCACACTTTTTCAGCATGCGAGCTACTTATAAAACAACCAAGTCAAAATGATCTACCTACCCACTACTCAGAGAGCCATAAAAGCAAAATATTTGGAAATGTATTTCAGTGAGAGCCATATAATATATTTTAAGACTGAATTCAACTAAATGTGAGTATCATAAGCCCCTGAATTTATTCATAATAATAATGATGATCATATTCATTCAGCCTCTGCTGCTACTACTATTACTATTAATAATAGTAACAACAACAATAGGTTCCTAGAGTAGAAGGAGACCTCCAAGGGCCATCCAGTCCAACCTCCTTCTGCCATAAAGGAAAAACACAATCAAAGCATTCCTCACAGATGGCCATTCAGCCCTGATAATAATAATAATAATAATAATAATAATAGCAATGGGTTCCTAGAGTAGGAGGAGACCTCCAAGGGCCATCCAGTCCAACCTCCTTCTGCCATAAGGGAAAAACACAATCAAAGCATTCCTCACAGATGGCCATTCAGCCTCTGATAATAATAATAATGGGTTCCTAGAATAGGAGGAGACCTCCAAGGGCCATCCATTCCAACCTCCTTCTGCACATGGGCAACGTCGGGAGCCTGTGGGGCAGGAATTGAGCCTTCCTCCCGACCTGCCTGCGATCTACCAGGTCACCCTACGCAATCTACCAGTAGATCGCGATCTACCTAATGAGCACCCCTGCTCCAGGAAATAAATCCTGACTGCTCATTGGAGGAAAGGGTATGAGAGGCAAAGATGAAATATTTTGGCCACATAATGAGAAGACAGGAAAGCTTAGAGAAGACAATTATGCTGGGGAAAATAGAAGGAAAAAGGAAGGGGCCGACCAAGGGCAAGGTGGATGGATGGCATCCTTGAAGTGGCTGGCTTGACCTTGAAGAAGTGGTGACAGTTGACAGGGAGCTCTGGTGTGGGATGGCCCATGAGGTCACGAAGAGTCAGAAGCGACTGAACGAATGAACAACAAACAAGATGTTTACCATCCTGTTGAATGTTTGGATCAGAGCAGCGCTGTGGGAGGCACTGAACAGTCTAAACTTTGTCTTTTAATGGGAAGCTTCTATATTATCATCCAACTAATTCTCATCAATGTGAACAGAGGTTTTCTCCAGCAACTTGAAAGTGACATTTCACTGGCTATTTATGTGTAGTCACTTAAATGGTAATGCTTCAGAACTCTTCTACATTGCTAAATAAAATCCAGATTATCTGCTTTGAACTTGATTATATGGCAGTTTAGACTCATATAACCCTGTTCAAAGCAGATGTGGATTACCTGCTTTGATCATCCATCTGCCCTTGCGCTTTGCTACTCTGCTGCTGTGTACACATGCCCGTGTGGAACACATCTCACCATGCTAAAACAGTGGATGTGGCTCTTAATGAGACATGCCGCATTATCACATAATGTCTGCACCTACTGGAGAAATTACACTGTTTAGCCGGTATTGCACCACCTGACATCCACCGAGAAGTAGCAGCCAATATTGAAAGGACCGAGGCAGGGACATTGCCAGTCCATCCCGTTCGGATATCAGCCAGCACGCCAACGCCTTAAACCAAGAAATAGTTTTTTTAGAGATACTCGCAGGAACACCTCATCAAGCGAGAGTCCAAAAGTGGCAGGCTAAAACCCAGAACCTCAATCCATGGCTGATATCAAATGAGACAGCCTGAGCATAAAGACGACTGAGTGACTTGGAAGGCACTGAACAGTCTGCGTTCCGGCACCACGAGATGCAGGGGCAGCCTTAAGAAATGGGGCCAGAAAGTGGAGTCCATGACATTACAATTACAATTCAGTCCACCTATTACAATTCAGTCTGAGCCTGCCACATGCACAATCGAGGACCTTCTTATTAAAAAAAACCAAGGCACCCCAAGTGGCCAGCTTCTGGTCAAATGACATTTAGTATAATGCCAAGTTTATAAACTTTGTGTTTTTAAAAATACATTACAACTGTATCCTTGATTTGCTCCTGATATGATAAATAAAGAAAACACCTGGATTATTCGGCAGTGTAGAAGGGTCCTCAGTCTCACTTCCCTCTGTTTGTAGTGGTCTGCCATTAGACAATAACATCACATTGCATCAGTCCTCAAAAGATGATCACATGAGATAATATAAGGGACCCTAATGTTCCAATGAGGTACACTTTCTTTCTGGATTTCATATTCTGGCCATGTTTTTAATGTTTTCCTCTGCCAGGCATTTCCTTTATTTCTGTTTTTGAGTAAAATGTTTCTATGCCCAGAACTAGTTGGAAAGCTTTTATTTATTATACAAACATCAGGATTTTTAATCTACACAGAAACATCTGTTTCTCTACAATACAAAATCCAAGGGTTTTAATTTTGCAAAACATATCAAATTATCACTTTGCCTACCATAGATTCAAATACTCATTATATATAACATAGTACATTCTAAAATAATACAAAGGTCCCTATTTTTCTATTTATTGTGTTTCAGCAGTGTGCCAGGAGCAAGATAACTGCTAGTAAATTCTAGCTAGAGATACAATTTGTACATCAAGGGAAATAATATTGGAAACATCTTTTTCTGTGGCTTGGCCTCAAAAGAAGCACTGTGTTCAATTCTGGAATCCCAGCAGAAAAACAAAAAGACAAGAAGTAAATTCTAGCCAAAGATACAATTACGGTATGAAGTCTTTTGTGGCTCATCAATTGTAAACTGTCAGCAAAACATTTCCCACTCCTGGCACTATTACCCTTTCTTTCCTGTGTGAAGTTTTTCATGCCTCATCAATTGTGAACTGTAAGCAAAACATTTCCCACATTCCTGGCATTGGTATGGCTTCTCTCCTGTGTGGACTCTATTGTGGCTCACCAAATGTGAACTGCGAGCAAAACATTTCCCACACTCCTGGCATTGATACGGTTTCTCTCCTGTGTGGACTCTTTTGTGGGTCACCAATTGTGAACTGTAAGCAAAACATTTCCCACACTCCTGGCATTGATATGGCTTCTCTCCTGTGTGGAGTCTTTTGTGGGTTGCCAAGTGTGAACTGTAAGCAAAACATTTCCCACACTCCTGACATTGATATGGCTTCTCTCCTGTGTGTAATCGTTTGTGGCTCACCAAGGCTGAACTGTCAGCAAAACATTTCCCACACACTGGGCACTGGTATGGCTTTTCTCCTGTGTGGAGTCTTTTATGCTTCACCAAGTCTGAACTCTCAGCAAAACATTTCCCACATTCCTGGCATTGGTATGGCTTCTCTCCAGTGTGGAGCCTTTTGTGCCTCACCAAGGTTGAACTGTAAGCAAAACATTTCCCACACTCCTGACATTGGAATGGCGCCTCTCCTGCATGGAGTCTTTTGTGCCTCATCAATTGTGAACCATCAGCAAAACACTTCCTGCACTCCTGGCATTGGTATGGCTTTTCTCCTGTGTGGAGCCTTTTGTGCCTGACCAAAGTTGAACTGTAAGCAAAACATTTCCCACACTCCTGGCATTGGTATGGCTTCTCTCCAGTGTGGAGCCTTTTGTGCTTCACTAAGTCTGAACTCTCAGCAAAACATTTCCCACATTCCTGGCATTGGTATGACTTCTCTCCAGTGTGGAGCCTTTTGTGCCTCACCAAGGTTGAACTGGAAGCAAAACATTTCCCACATTCCTGACATTGGAATGGCGCCTCTCCTGCGTGATGTCTTTTATGCCTCATCAATTGTGAACTGTCAGCAAAACACTTCCTGCACTCCTGGCATTGGTATGGCTTCTCTCCAGTGTGGAGCCTTTTGTGCCTGACCAAAGTTGAACTGTAAGCAAAACATTTCCCACACTCCTGGCATTGGTATGGCTTCTCTCCTGTGTGGTGTCTTTTGCAGCTCACCAATTGTGAACTGTCAGTAAAACATGCCGCAGACTCCGGGCATCTATATGATTCCTGTCCTGTGTGAAATCTGTCATGTTTCACCAAGTGTAAACTCTGGATAAAAGATTTCCCACACTCCTGGCTTATGAACTCCTCGGTTCCTTCCAAAATTCCTTCTTGGCTTAGATGTGGCAATTTGTAATCAGCAACACATTTTGCTGATCTTTTCCATTTAAGATGGCTTTTCTCAGCACGGAGTGTCTTGTGAAGCACAAGTGCCATATTTTGGGTAAAACACTGCCCACATACATTGCATCTGTAGGGCCTTTCTTTGATAGAACCTCCATCTTCTCTGTGGGTTTGCGGGTGTCTAGGAAGGTCTCCGTTGTACTCAAAATGTTTCCTGTGTTTGGTGCATACATTGCTCGTCTTCCAGTTATCTGCTGTGAAGAAGAGGGAAATAAGTTCCTCAGTGTGAGTGATAAGGACTTTAATGAAGTGGGATATCAAGTGGATTGAAATGATCCTCAAAACAACATAGACATTGAGAAAAATAAGATATAAATGCTGTCCTCTCCCTACCCCATGTTCAGTAAGGATAGACACTGTTTGACTGCCTGGAGCCTCTAAGGCAGAAATTAGTGTTGGGTTTTCATCCCTGACTGCACAAGTCTCCAGTCCTCAATGAGGAGTAGATAGCCTAAGATAGATTAGAATGAGGGATTCCTTCCCTGTTTGAGGGATTCCTTCCCTTTAGCAGATTGCCTCAAGAAGGGGTTTAAGAAGGAGGGTTGTTTCATTCACCCTTGCATGCCAAACTCCACCCCTTTGACTGTCTTCAATGTAAACACTCAGAAAGGTAATTTCCTGTTTACAGCTTCCTTTATCTCTTTTGTTTAAACCAGGGCTGTCCAACTTCTACCGGACCTGTGGCCGGAATTCCAGTTACTGATGACCTGGGGGGCCGAAGGGTCTGCCTCCGCCCCCTCCCCGGCTCCGCCCTAGCTCCGCCCCTCCCTGGCTCCACCCAGGCTCCGCCCCCTCCCTGGCTCCACCCCTGCCCCGCCCCCTCCCCAGCTCCGCCCTCTCCCCGCCTTGGAGGTGTCTGTGGAGGACACTGGGGCTTTGTCTTGGAGATAGAGATGAACACCAAAATCCCAGTCTCAAGTCCCAGTCCCTGCTTTGAACTGGATTATATTGCAGTGTGGACTCTGGGCCCTTCACACAGCCATATAACTCAGAATATCCAGGCAGGAAACCCCACAAAACCTGCTTTGAACTGGATTATATTGCAATGTGGATTCAGGGCCCTTCCACACAGCCATATAACCCAGAATACCTGCTTTGAACTGGATTATCGGAGTCCACACTCATATAATCTGGTTTAAAGCAAATAACATGGGATTTTATTCAGATGTGTGGAAAGGAAGTCAAATAAGAAGCCAGGGCCCTTCCACACAGGCCTATAACCCTGAATGATAAGGCATAATATTCATTCTGCCTCTGCTAATAATAATAATAATAATAATAATAATAATAATAATAACAACAACAGGTTCCTGGAGTAGGAGACCTCCAAGGGCCTCCAGGGCCATCCAGTCCAATCTCCTTCTGCCATAAGGGGAAAATACAATCAAAGCATTCCTCACAGATGACCATTCAGCCTCAGATGATGATTATAATAATAATATTAATTACAATGGGTTCCTAGAATAGGAGACCTCCAAGGGCCATCCAGTCCAATCTCCTTCTGCCATAAGGGGAAAACACAATCAAAGCATTCCTCAGCCATGTTGAATCAAACCTAAACTCTCATGAGAGCAACAAAAAGTACTGAACCTTGAGTTTGGGAGTTGTAGTTCTCCTCCATCCAGAGAGCACTGTGGACTCAAATAATGATGGATCAGGACCAAACTTGGCACGAAGCCTCAGACGAGGAGGAAGCCGGAAAGGGAATGGATGAGCACCCCCCCGTGCTCCGAACTCGGCCCCGCCCCTTTTTCGCTCTGGCCACGCCCCCTCTCACTCCTGCACTCTCTCTCTCCTTCCCTCTTTCCTTCAGGTGGTGGAAGGGGGAAGGAATGAAAGGGGGAAAGAGAGAAAGAAGGAGGGAGGGAGAGGGAGGGAGAGGGGAGGGAGGGAGGGAAGTAGGAGGAGGAGGAAGAGAGCCTGCTCCTCTTCCCTGCCCCGCCCCTCACCCCCCCCCGCCGTGAAAAAAAAATATTCCAAAAAAAAAATCCAAAAAAATATTTTAAAAATTTGTTTTTTAAATCTTAAAAAGCAGATATCTTGCAGGAGGGTAGGGGGCCGTGGGGAAGGGGCTGGGGGGCCGTATACGGCCCGGCCCCCCCAGTTGGACAGCCCTGGTTTAAACTAAGCCACATGGCTTGAGACTTCTCTTCAACTTCTATAGAGAAAGGAGGCATCTTGCCTTTGTCTAATGGTAAGATGTAGTAGATAGTTACTTTTATTATTTTTCCTTCTCTTTTTACCTTAGTGGATAGCTTAGAAAGCTAGTTAGCTCCAAGTAACCTTTCCTATCCTAATTGGATTTCTCTATATACAATAAATACTTTTTCTTTTGATCCTATAACCTTGTGGATCTGCAATCATGTTCAATCCTCTTAAATGGGACTCAATCCTGGCTAACTACATGTAAGTTTCTGTTGCATATGAATATTGCATTCTGCACTCTGCCATATTTTGTGGAATCGCCTCCAAGGAAGGCTATTTTGAGCCCAACAATTAGTAATTAGTAATATATGTTCCAGAGGCTATCTGTTGCTCAGCCCTTCCTTTTCTATCTCCTTCCTTCTGGGGGGATGGATGGCTTTTCCCTTCATATTCAAAAGCTTGCCTTTTTTCTAGCTAAGATTTTAGTTTGCTACCACCAATTTCACAATCGTCCCTCCTTTTTATTTCTCTCCCCCAACCTCCAGTTGTAATATGGGCCGATAATAGTAAAATAAGCCTCCTCCATGACAGTAAATTACCACTACTCTGGTCAACTGTTGACATACAAACGTAACACCAGACCAGATAGCAAACCAGCTAATTCAGAATGGGAAAACCAACTGCAGCAGAGTAAAGGTAAAAATCAACAGGGCGCCAGAACTTGAGACCTACCAGTTGTCTTATCCCCTAAACCTGAAAGAATTCAGAGAAGCTATTAATTGATGTAAAACTGGTAAAGCACCTGGCATAGATGACTTAATGATGGAGCAAATCAAACACTTGGGCCCCAAGCTAAAAAGTAGCGTTTGAAACTTTATAATCAGTGCTTGACACGCAAACATATCCCCAGACTATGGAGAAAAATAAAGATCATTGCCATTTTAAAACCTGGTAAAGAGGCCTCCAATGTCAGGAACTACAAACCAATCCTACTCCTATATCATCGATATAAAATATATGAGAGAGGATGCTATTAAATCAACTAGGACCTGTTATTGAATTCCAGCTTATTGCACAACAAGCAGGTTTCAGACCAGGGAAAACTGTACAACCCAAATTCTTAATCTGACTGAGTACATCGAGGAAGGATATGAGAAAGGAACAGTTTTTGTTGACTTTATGGCAGCCTCTGACATGGTGCAACATAGGAAAATGTTGCAGAAAGTCTACCACAGAAAGTCTACCATATTACCCAGGACTATGATTTTACAAAAACTGTCCAGACCCTCCTAGAGAACTGCAGCTTCTTTGTGAAGTTTCAAGGCAGAAAAAGCAAATGGAGGGGGCAAAATAATAGTTTACCCCAAGGCAGCGTTCCTGCACTGACTTTGTTTAACTTCTTTACTAACCATCAGCCACAGCCACCACTCACAAAGAGCCTTATACAGTATATGCTGATGACCTTAGCCTAAAAACTGAAGCAAAAGACTAAAACAGTTGAAATCCAACGTACTATTGTGTTGAAAGATCTCTCCAGCTACTACAAAGATAATCCACATGAAGCCTAACCCTGACAAGACACAAGTGTGTGCATTCTATCTACGTAATCGTGAAAGCAACAGGAAACTGAAGGTTACTTGGGAAGGCCAAGAGCTTGAACACCATTCCCACCCTAAATATCTCGGCCTCATCTTTGACTGAATGCTAACATTTAGGAAACACTGTGCAGAAAGACTAAGAGATCTATATATTACTGATATCTCATATGTTATCTTTGTTTTCTCATTTCATTTTCTTTATTTTATTTTGTATTAATTTGTTTTGTTTACATTTCATTTGATGCTATTACTTGCTGTATGTACTTTATTTTGATTTGTTGTAATTATGTTGGGCTTGGCCTCATGTTAGCTACCCCGAGTCGCCATTGGGGAGATGGTGGCGGGGTATAAATAAATTATTATTATTATATTTCTAACATAACCCCTGTCTTCAGTGACTGGGATGATATTGCTCACACTTGAGAGCTGCGGATTGGGATACTGCATTTTGAAATAGAAATCCCCATGGATGAGGGAGCCTTACCAAGAGAGTCCACAATCCCATGAATTTCCTCCATGATCTGCACGTGCAAGGCTTTCTGACCAGGATTCAGAAGAGCCCACTCCTCCAGGGAGAAATGGACAGCCACGTCCTCAAAGGCGATTGGGCTCTGGTAGGAAAAGATAACATTTCCTTCTCACATAAGAGCAATAAAAAAAATACAAGAATCTCTTTAAGGCAGATGTAGAATCAGAAATGGAATCTGGACATGTTCTAGGCTTTACTGTGTTGCCCAGAACTGGACGCAGTGTTATTCCAGGTGAGGTCTCACCAAAGCAGAAAGAAGGTCACCATGACTTCCCTTAACCCCAGACTTCATCACATTGAAGGATGTTAGGATTTCTGGGAGTTGAAGGCTGGGGACCTACAGGTTGAGAACTACTGGTCTAGCCTCTCTTTCTCCCTCTCCCTGGCAATGCAGCCATCCTTCTCTTCCTCTCTCTCATCTGCCCCACCTGGGAAGGAAGCAATGAGGGAGGGAAAGCCCTGGTCGGCATCCTTCTTGGGAGGAGAGCAATGACCAATATCAATAAAATAGTGAAGAGTAGAGACATCACACTGGCAACGAAGATCCGCATAGTAAAAGCAATGGTATTCCCCGTAGTAACCTACAAATGTGAGAGCTGGATCTTAGGGAAGGCTGAGCGAAGGAAGAGAGATGCTTTTGAACTGTGGTGTTGGAGAAAAGTTCCGAGAGTGCCTTGGACCGCAAGAAGGTCCAACCAGTCCATACTTCAGGAAATAAAGCCCGACTGCTCATTGGAGGGAAGGATAGTAGAGGCAAAGATGAAGTGCTTTGGCCACATCATGAGAAGACAGGAGTGACAATTATGCTGGGGAAATGGAAGGAAAAAGGAAGAGGGGTTGACCAAGGGCAAGATGGATGGATGATATCTTCAAAGTGACTGGCTTGACCCTGAAGGAGCTGAGGGAGGTGATGGCTGACAGAGAGCTCTGGCGTGGGGTCATGAAGCGTCGGAAGCGACTAAATGAATAAACAACAGATTAAGGCCATTTTGAATTCTGATAGTTTTCCGGAGTTTTTGTTAGCCTACAAATTTGATGTCATCTTCAAATAATAATAATATAATAATAATAATAATCTTTATACCTCACCACCATCTCACCAAAGGGGACTCGGGGCGGTTTACATGAGGCCAAGCCTGATAGTACATTTCAATACAATAATATAAAAAGCATAATATCGCAATAAAACAACACAAACATAACACACAGTAAGCAGTGCAAAGTAATACAATAAAATCAAACACAATCGCAAAGAGTGGGCTACATGCGCAAAATACAGTGATAAAAACTCAGGATGAGATAGAAGTAGAACATCTATATTTCATGTTGAAAGGAATATTCATAAACGGAGTAGTGGAGAAGGTCCTTCATGTGGTCAGGGGGCACTACAATATGAGGACATTCATTTTGGGGGGCGGATGACAAGGGGCATGTAAAATCATTCTCCAAAAGCGCAACGGAAAATCAGAGTTTTGAGGTTCTTCTTGAAAGTTTCCAGGGTGGGGGCTTTGCCTAACCTATGAATCTATGAATTTTTAATTACAAAAATGTGAGTCAAGCACTGAAAGGGTTGAATAAGCTAGTGTCACCCTGAGGAGAATGATAAGGCTGAAGCCTGTTAGAGTCAGTGGCCAAAGCGAGTGTCACCCTGAAGAGAGTGAGTAGGCCGAAGCCTGTTGGAGTTAGTGGGCCAAAGCCTGTTAGAGTTAGCACTGAAAGGGTTGAATAAGCTAGTGTCACCCTGAGGAGAGTGATAAGGCCGAAGCCTGTTAGAGTTAGTGGCCAAAGCGAGTGTTGCCCTGAGGAGAGTGAAGCCTGTTAAGAGTTAGTGGGCCAAAGCTAGCGTCACCCTGAGGAGAGTGAGTAGGCCAAAGTCTGTTAGAGTTAGTGGGCTAAAGCTAGCTTCGTCCTGAGGTGACTGAGTAGGCCGAAGCCTGTTAGAGTTAGTGTCCAAAGTTAGCATCGCCCTGAGGAGAGTGAGTAGGCCGAAGCCTGTTAGAGTTAGTGGCCCAAAGCTAGCTTCGTCCTGAGGAGAGTGAGTAGGCCGAAGCCTGTTAAGAGTCAGTGGGCCAAAGCTAGAGTCACCCTGAGGAGAGTGAGTAGGCCGAAGCCTGTTAGTGGGCTAAAGCTAACTTCGTCCTGAGGAGAGTGTGTATATAATTTTCCCGACAGAAACCCAAGTCCCCTGTTCCCTTCCCCCTTGTTCCTTCTTTAAGCATTTTCTCCGCTTTTACTCTATCTGACCTATTATTAGTAGTCTATTTCTCCCAACCCCCTTTCCTCACCCCTTTACCCTACCCAAACCCCGAGTATAATAATGAAAAGTTGTAATTTCTTTCCTTTTCTTTTTCTCCTTGTATTTTATTGTTTCTACGAGAAGGTAGTATTTACCACTCTCGTTTTTTCTTTACATTATTTTGAAAATTAATAAAAAGTTATTTAAAAAAAAAAGAGTTAGTGGGCTAAAGCTAGCTTCGTCCTGAGGAGAGTGTGTAGGCCGAAGCCTGTTAGAGTTAGTGGCCCAAAGCTAGCTTCGTCCTGAGGAGAGTGTGTAGGCCGAAGCCTGTTAGAGTTAGTGACCCAAAGCTAGCTTCGTCCTGAGGAGAGTGAGCAGGCCCAAGCCTGTTAGAGTTAGTGGGCTAAAGCTAGCGTCGCCCTGAGGAGAGTGAGTAGGCCGAAGCCTGTTAGAGTTAGTGGGCTAAAGCTAGCGTCGCCCTGAGGAGAGTGAGTAGGCCGAAGCCTGTTAGAGTTAGTGGGCCAAAGCTAGCGTCGCCCTGAGGAGAGTGAGTAGGCCGAAGCCTGTTAGAGTCAGTGGGCCAAAGCTAGAGTCACCCTGAGGAGAGTGAGTAGGCCGAAGCCTGTTAGAGTTAGTGGCCCAAAGCTAGCTTCGTCCTGAGGAGAGTGAGTAGGCCGAAGCCTGTTAGAGTTAGTGGCCCAAAGCTAGCTTCGTCCTGAGGAGAGTGAGTAGGCCGAAGCCTGTTAGAGTTAGTGGCCCAAAGCTAGCTTCGCCCTGAGGAGAGTGAGTAGGCCGAAGCCTGTTAGAGTTAGTGGGCCAAAGCTAGTGTTACTCTGTTGCACTAGCTTTTGCTAATAAGCCCACTGGCCCAACAGAATCCTCCTGCTTACCGGATTCAGTTCCACTCCATCGCAAAGATGAAGAAACGACTGAGGATTCGCCAACAACATCGTTTCAGCCCCTGGGAGAGAGAGAAAGAGAGCAAGGTATGGAAAGCTGAATACATAAACATGTATCAGAGGTTACAATTACAGTCCTAAAAGGAAACCTATCAGGAAATGACCCTTCGGACACAGAAGCCTTCAACAGCCCAAGAATAACAAAAAACATCAGATAAAGACTGATATTTCAAACGTGACTTCTGTATGTACGGGGGATCATAGAATCCTAGAGTTGGAAGAGACCTCGTGGGCCATCCAGTCCAACCCCCTGTCAATTGCATTCAAAGCACCCCCGAGAGATGGCCATCCAGCCTCTGCTTAAAAGCTTCCAAAGAAGGAGCCTCCACCACACTCCGGGGCAGAGAGTTCCACTGTTGAACAGCTCTCACAATCAGGAAGTTCTTCCTAATGTTCAGAAACTCCTTTCTTGTAGTTTGAAGCCATTGTTATGCTCCTAGTCTCCAGGGCATCAGAAAACAAGCTTGCTCCCTCCTCCCTGTGACTTCTCCTCACATATTTATACATGGTTATCATGTCTCCTCCTAGCCTTCTCTTCTTCAGGCTAAACATGCCCAGCTCTTTAAGCCACTCCTCATAGGGTTTTTTTTCTCCAGATCCTTGATCATTTAAAATGGGAGAGGCAGAGAGTGGGAGTGGAGCAAAACAATAAATAAAAAATATTTTTAAAAGTAGTCCAATAATATGTAAAAATTTAGGGTTTATGACTTTGTCTCACAAGCAGTGCTGTGAGTAGGTTGAATTGAAACTTTGGTATTTCAATTGACTAAAGTTATTAGTTGTTGTCTGTTTGTCTTCCAGCTCAGATTGAGTCCCACCTGGGAAGATAATGAAGGGCTGAATTTTCAGTCCTATTCAACTTTAGGCTAATGCAGAAGTAGTGCAAGAAAGAAAACTGTAAATCACACTGAAATTACACCTTTTGCAACCAAATGCCTATATACTGTACAGTATATACTTACCTCAAGGCCAAAGGATCTGGCATATGCACCTTCACAAGGTCAAACTGTGGATGTGCTACAATCCAGATTAAGGGAAATTTACACCAGCATAAAAGACCAAAACTCCCAGAAGGGTTCCTTCTTACCCTTCGAGGCTGCAACCCCATCTCCTTCCTGCTTGAGATCCTTCTGCTGGAGGCCCTGGGTGGTGTCTGGTGGAGGTTTCTCTGATGCAGGAACATTAGACTGGGCTTTGATGCAGCCATTATGGGCCTGGAAAAGCACAAAGTACTCCAGAAGTAGTAGGGCGAAAGTTTAAAAAAACAACAACGACACAAATCTATGTGCAGAAACTGCATGGACTGTGTGAAAAGAATAGCTCTGAGATGGCAACCTAGTTTGAATCAAATGCCATACTCCCCCCTCCCATTATTTTCAATGTGATATCTGGGGTCATCAAATTTGGGTAAAGCTCACAGTGGATATGGAGGTGATAGCAGGAGGGGCAGAACAGGTGGAAAAAGAGGGAGCAGAGTCCATCTTCTCCCTCACATTGGTCCCATCTTGGAAGAAAGGCAAGACGCAAGTCCCAAGGTGAGTGAAGCCAAGAGGCAATGCTCTCACCTGTCCTTCCTGCTTCTCGTCCTCTGCCCGACTCAGGAGGAAGCCTTCTGCCAGGGCCACCGCCTGGGAACAGGTCTCTGCCCCACACTCTCGGAACCCAGCTCCCCATCTCTGGGGGCAGGATGCTCAGGAACTGCTCCAGGATCACCAGGTCCAGCATCTCCGCCTTGGTGTGTTGCTCTGGCTTCAGCCACTGGCGGCAGAGATCGTGGAGGCGGCTGCACACCTCTCTGGGCCCCTCGCCCTCTTGGTAGGAGCACTGCCTGAATCTATGGCAATGTATTTCTGAGCTATAGAGGTCCACACACAAGAACTTCTGTGTAGTTTTTCTCCAGGATGCTCCACTGCTCCCAGGTCTTTCTTCAGGTCTAGATGAGTTGGGACTCTCCATGCTGGAACCACTGTTTAATGAAGAAGCAAACTGGATCCAAGATGCTCTTCCACCCTTTTCTTTCTAGGGAAACAAATCCCTCAATGGGCTCTACTCCAAAATTCCCAGCCAAAAATCACATTTCCTCTGAGAAAGAAAGGTAGAATTAGACAGTCTTTGGGAGGCTTTTTATTGAAGTGCAAAAAAACAATACCTTTATTTATTTCAGAGGCAGGCAATGCTGGGCCCTCCTTTCACTTGGGTCTCGGCTTCTCCAGCCTCCAGATCAGTGATTGTCAACCAGATGTTTTGGCCTTCAACTCCCAGAAATTCTAGAATGGTAAACTGGTTAAGATTTCTGGGAATTGTGGGCCAACACAGCTGGGCACCCACAGGTTGAGAACTACTGCTCCAAACCCACATGGCCTTCCATTGAGCTCCCACTCAGTTCCAACTCACACTGAATCCCCCATGATTCCTTCTGCGGATGCCTCATGATCCATAGCCTTTCTTGTAGAGAAGAACCAAGAGACTCTGAAACAAGAGACAAAACTCAATACAACTGAAGTAAAATATTTGAGAATCCAGATGGCAACCAGAAACTCTGAATTATTTAAAAACTCAAGGGGGAAAATGAGGACCCAGAGAGGCAGGTGAGTGGGTGGGGAAGGGAAAGCCATGGGCATCTCTCTGCCTGCCTCTCTCTCCTCCCAAGGATCCCCCGGTTGGAGAAGGGACAACTTCACAGTCTGTTGTGATGACGCCCAATCCCATTGGTATCAGGCCTCCTTTTCTCCATGGCGCATGCGACTAAAGTCCATGCTCTATCTCCTTTCAAGGAGGAGAGCTTAGAAAGTGGTTGGTTTTCCTTGTTCAGTGTGTGTCTCTGTATGAGTTGGAAAGCCAACCTGTGAGTTGCCTAGGGCTTCAGCCCCTCTTTGGCCCTTTGGAGAAGGTCTGGGAAGAAGAAGACTCACCAGAAAGAGAGGGAGGAGGAGGAGGAAAAGAAGAAGATGAAGGAGACAAGCTGCAAGGAGGAAAGAGATAGCTGAGGAGGCCAAAGGAAGGCCAGCCAGGCAAGGAAGGGTGAAGGGGAGGGAGTTTGGTTCCTAGAAGGACAGAAAAGGCAGGTCTAAGGAGGCACACTTCTTTCCTGCCTCTCTGGGAACCACACTCCCTCCGCTTAACCCTTCCTTGCCCAGAACACACTGGAAGGAGGGGGAAAGAGCACCTCTCCAAAGCCCTGGAACCAAAGGACTAAAGCTGACGGCAGAGATAGAGTCATGGAAGGACTAGGATCTGGAGAACAAGCCCTATGAGGAGTGGCTTAAAGAGCTGGGCATGTTTAGCCTGAAGAAGAGAAGGCTGAGAGGAGACATGATAGCCATGTATAAATATGTGAGAGGAAGTCATAGGGAGGACGGAGCAAGCTTGTTGTCTGCTGCCCTGGAGACTAGGATGCAATGGGACAATGGCTCCAAACTACCAGGGCGGGTCAATAAGTCCATGACTTTTTGAATTTCCCACCTGTTAACTGAAAGGGCAACACTGCTCCTGCCAACAAGCACCTGTCAGTTGACTTCTGTCAAAATTTGAACAAGCTGCGTCATTTAGTTTGTGTTTGACAGCCATTGATAGCAGACTACCACGTGATTTGAGGAGAAAATGGAAAAAAGTGAATTTCGTGTGCTCATTAACCATCACTCAAAACCTATTTTGATGACCTCGACAAATCTTATTGGAAGGGATAAAAAAAATTGGACAAAGTGTCTGGAGCTCAAAGGAGACTATGTTGAAAAATAAAATGATTTTTTAATCCCAAAACCTGTGTTTCATTCAAAAAGTCACGAACTTATTGACCCGCCCTCATACAAGAAAGAAGATTCCATCTGAACATTAGGACAAACTTCCTGACTGTGAGAGCTGTTCAGCAGTGGAACTCTGCCCGGAGTATGGTGGATGCTCCTTCTTTGGAGGCTAGATGGCCATGTGTCGGGGTGCTTTGAATGCAAGTTTCCTGATTCTTGGCAGAATGGGGTTGGACTGGATGGCCCATGAGGTCTCTTCCAACTCAATGATTCTATGACTAAAGATGATGGCAGAGATGTAGTCACGGAAGAAAATTTCTGTATTCCCCAACGCCACTGAGCCTTAAAGGTAATCAATTAGTCTGGGGAACAGAGGAGAGCTTCCATCTACAACAGAAAAGGAAGGTCTCAGCCCAGAGTCAAGTCCCAGGGTTCCCTTTTCCAAAGGAGGAGGAACACAGCTTGGGTGGGAGATACAGCAAAAGCACCCACCACAAGCAGGCTCTTTCTTGTCGACAACATTTAAGAAGTCACCAGCTGCAATACCTGCTCTCTAAAGCCGCACTCTGCCAAGGCCAGGGAAGCTTAGTTCAGAGTTTGTTTGGGAGGGTGTCACTGATTTCCACATCTCAGTCTTGCACAGGACTATGACAATGGAGTGGCAAATGTAGTGAAGTAGATATACCCCATCTGTCCCCAGTACAGATGTAACTCATTGAGGTGCAGATTTTCATTCACCTTGTTTGAATGATAAGTAAAAGCCAGCATGGTGTTTTGAGATGGTTTAAAACAACTGATTTTTAAAGTAGATGCAACTGTTTGTAGTGTTGAGAGGGACGTGATTTTAAAATGTGATTTTCTAATGACTGCAAGTTGCAGATGTCCTATTTGCAGAGAGGCCTTGCTTGCCAGAAATTGCCGAGGCTTAGAAAATGCTGCCACAGAGAGAAGTTATTGTTCTCTATGTTTTCCATTGCTCAAGGATACAACTCGCTAGATAATACTGCACACCCACACTCCCTAATTTCTCACAGGCATGTAGAGAAGCAACATCCAAGTAGATAAGCCAACCTGTGGCTTCACAGCTCAGGATCAGACATTTGAATGGTACTATTGTTATTAGGCTTCTGCTGTTAGAAAGATAGAAGAACCAATGAGATTCCATAATTGTCAGCTAAGGCCAATGAGATGATTGATTTCTGAATACTAATCAAACCGTGCCTTCTGTTTTGAATTAATGTCATAAATATCAATGCAAGCTAAATTTAGGTTGGACAAACCTTTTGATTGCATCCTTATATGCATGTTTGTTATTATTGCTGTCGGCCCAGGGAAAAGGGTGGGCTTCTCAGATTTGGATTTATGGAATATCTTCGTCTTTTTGCCCCTACAGTTTGTGTATATTTATAGTTATTTTATATTTATTTATTTACATCATTTCAGTTAAAGCTTGTGCACAAGCTGCGTCTGTACCTTAGGAAGTCTGACTTGGCCACAGTGGTCCACGCTCTGGTTACATCCCGAATAGACAACTGCAATGCTCTCTACGTGGGGTTGCCTCTGAAGACTGCTCGGAAGCTGCAATTAGTCCAACGTTCGGCAGCCAGGTTACTAACAGGAGTGGGGCACAGGGAGCATACAACTCCCTTGCTGCGCCAGCTCCACGGGCTGCCAATTAGCTTCCGAGCACAATTCAAAGTGCTGGTTTTAACCTACAAAACCCTATACGGTTCTGACCCAGTTTACCTGTCCGAACGGATTCTCCCCTACGAACCATCTAGAACACTAAGATCCTCCGGAGAGGCCCTGCTCTCGGTCCTTCCAGCTTCGCAAGCACCGCTGGTGGGGACGAGAGACAGGGCCTTCTCTGTGGTCGCCCCTCGGCTGTGGAACTCTCTACCAGGTGATGCTAGATCTGCCCCCTCTCTGTTGTACTTTAGGAGGCTGGTGAAGACTTGGATATGGAACCAAGCCTTCCCAGAATAGGCTGAGATTGGCTATTATCTGAATGTATGACCATGTTTACAGATTGAGTGGAATTGTTTTAATGGCGATGTGGTTTTATGCTGGGTTTTAATGTATTTTAATATGTTGTTCTAGTTGTTTTTAAATTGTATAGCATTGAATCTTTGCTGTTATGCCGGTCTGAGTCCCTCAATAGAGGTGAGAAGGTCGGGGTACAAAAGTTTTAAATAAATAATAATGAAAAAGGTGGTGTATAAAGGAAGCAAATAATACATACATACATACATACCGGTACATACATACATACATACATACATAAAAGGGGGGAAAGAAGAAAGGAGGGAGGAAAAGATGGGGAAAAAGAAAAGAAAGGAAGTGAAAGAAAGAAAAGGAGAGAGGAAAAGAACAAAAAAAGAAGGATGAGAAGGAAAGAAGGCAGTAAGGGAAGAAAGAAAAGGAAGAGAAATAGGAATGGATAGAGGATAGGAAAGAAAATGGAAGAGGGAGAGATGATGACATGACAAGAGGACAGAGAAAGGGAAGAAAGAAAAGGAAGAGAGAAGGGTGGAAGGGAGAGAGAAGGAAGGAAAGAAAAGAAAGGAAGGAAATGGCAGAAAGGACAGAAAAAAGGTTTTTAAGGGTGCCACAGGGATGGAGGGGATAGCATAGCCCGGTGGTGCAGAAATGGCTTTGGCGAGGCAGTGGATGAAGGCCTCACCAGCGACAATAGGCTCTTGTGGGCCCGGGGAGCAGTGGTGATGGGGATGAGCCCCAGGAGCGGCGAAGGTAAAGGCCTCTTGGGGAAGTGCATACTGCTGCCTCTCCTGTGAACACACGCCCGCCTGCCCACACTTTACCGTCTTACACAAATGTAACGCGCACCCCATTTAGTAAAAAAAGGTGCACCTTAGATTCACGTAAATATGGTAATCTCTTTCCTGATAATTATATTTTCTCAACAATTGGAAGTGACTAGTTGGGAAGCTGGCATTAATTATACAAATGCTGTTGTTCTTTTTTACTCTACAAACAAACTTATTTATTTGGGAAGCTTCTATATCGCCTTTCTCCAACAGACTCAAGGCGGTTTACAGCAGCATTAATACACACAATATAAAATAAAACCATGATAAATATCCCAGACTGGAACATAAGTCCTTCTTTGTAGGACATTAAAATAATCAGTTAAAATAGGATAAAACAAATCTAAAACTTCCCATATGGAGATCAACTTTATAAAGCGCTATAGATCCCAGGCTTCTGTGCAGTGCAATTAAAAGCTATTATTTCCTCAATATATAAGATCCTAGGACTTAAATTTTGCAAAATAGATCAAATTCTCAGTCTATAACAAAATCAATAATATATAACATTGGCAATTTTAAAATAACAAGGCTAGGCCAAAGAGTTCTCCAAGACAGTCACAAGTCAAACAAAGCAAAAAAACTGAACAGAGTTCGCAACTACGAAGAGAATTGTCTAAGACATGAGTCCAAGGTCAAGCCAAGTGGTACTGGAAGCCAAGGAAATAACATGTGTTCATCAGGAAATGTTGGATGTATAGTCTATACCACAATGTCCAGAACGTGCAATTTCTCTGTTGCAACTCATTTTATTAGTTTTATCCCAGCTCTTAGGATGATGTCTTTACTGTATGTAGTCTGTGATAGTTCAAAAGGTATGAACCCCCAAAAAACATTTCCCACACACCTAGCATTTCTTTGTTTTTTTAGCCTGTGTGTATTCTCTGGTGCTTGTTACACACAAAAACACATGAAGTCAGCTAAAAGAATAAAAAGATAAAACATTTCCAGTAGCTACTTCTGACACTTTTAGCCAGGTTCCTGTGTGTAGTTTTGTCTGTCCTGTGTGAAGTCCTTTGTGCCTCACCAAGTTTGAACTGCGAGCAAAACATTCTCCACACTCCTGACATTGGTATGGCTTCTCTCCTGTATGGAGTCTTTTATGGCTCACCAAGGCTGAACTGTGAGCAAAACATTTCCCACACTCAGGGCATTGGTATGGCTTCTCTCCTGTGTGGAGTCTTTTGTGACTAACCAAGGCTGAACTGTCAGCAAAACATTTCCCACAGTCCTGGCATAGGTATGGCTTCTCTCCTGTGTGGAGCCTTTTGTGCTTCACCAAGTCCGAACTGTGAGCAAAACATTTCCCACACTCCTGGCATTGGTATGGCTTCTCTCCTGTGTGGAGTCTTTTGTGTCTCACCAGGGCTGAACCATCAGCAAAGCATCTCCCACACTCCTGGCATTGGTATGGCTTCTCTCCTGTGTGGAGTCTTTTGTGCTTCACCAAGTGTGTACTGGAAGCAAAACATTTCCCACAGTCCTGGCATAGGTACGGCTTCTCTCCTGTGTGGAGCCTTTTGTGTCTCACCAAGTGTGAACTGTATGCAAAACATTTCCCACAATCCTGGCATAGGTACGGCTTCTCTCCCGTGTGGAGTCTTTTGTGGGTCACCAATTGTGAACTGGAAGCAAAACATTTCCCACAGTCCTGGCATTGGTATGGCTTCTCTCCTGTGTGGAGTCTTTTGTGCTTCACTAAGTCCGATTTATAGGCAAAACATTTCCCACAGTCCTGGCATTGGTATGGCTTCTCTCCTGTGTGAAGTCTTTTGTGGCTTACTAATTGTGAACTATAAGCAAAACATTTTCCACACTCCTGGCATTGGTATGGTTTCTCTCCTGTGTGCAGTCTGTTGTTGC
Organism: Anolis apletophallus; assembly: GCA_030556195.1. Lineage (NCBI taxonomy): Eukaryota > Metazoa > Chordata > Lepidosauria > Squamata > Anolidae > Anolis > Anolis apletophallus. The sequence goes on along the minus strand of JARBWK010000001.1, from coordinate 206,047,659 downwards.
TCACCAATTGTGAACTGTAAGCAAAACACTTGCCATAGTCCTGGCATTGGTATGGTTCCTGTCCTGTGTGGAATCTTTCATGTTTCACCAAGCTAATGAAATCCTCGGTTCCTTCAAAGATTTCTGGTTGGCACAGATCTGGCAATGTGTAATCAACCACACATTTTGCTGATACTTTCCATTGAAAATAGCTGTTCCCGGCATGGAGTGTCTTGTGAAGCACAAGTGCCACGTTTTCGGTAAAACATTGCCCACATTCATTGCATGTGTAGAGTCTTTCTCTGGCAGAATCTTCATCTTCACTTTGGGCTTGCTGGTGTCGACAAAGGCTGGTGTCTACAAAGCATACATTGCTCTTCTCCCAGTTATCTGCTGTGAAGAAGAAAAGAAATAATCATTCATAAGCATGATTGATAAGGACTCTAAGTGGGATAAGAAGTGGATTGAAAATATCCTTAAAACAACAGAGGCATGGAGGAAAAGAAGATATAAACGTTGTCGCTTCCCCACTCCTTGTTCAGTAAAGAGTGACACTATCTGACTGCCAAGAACCTCTAAGGCAGATATGAGTAACATAAGCTTCTGAGCAAGCATGGGCAAACCTTTTTGTCTTGGGGCCGCATTGCAGGCCCGGCCAGGAGGGAGGGCAACTGGATGACATGCCTGGTGGGACAGGCCTGGGAGAGGGCGGGCCAGGAGGAGTGGGGCAGGGCCAAAGTCATCTTCAGGTTGTCCTCCTGGCATAAGGACAGGTCTGCTCTCCCCATTCTTACTCCAGGAGGAAAACAAGACATGTGCAGATTGCCCCGATCCTCCTCCTCAATACTCCTCCCTCAATCTTCAAGCTGTCCTCTCAGTAATATGCTGGGAGGAGGGCAAGACAGGCGATGCACAAGAGTGCTCCGGAGAGCTCTCAGCCGCTGCATGTCTTCCTCGAGCTGTCCTCTTGCCATAAGGACAGGGTGCTTGCACCTTATGCAAGGAGCAGGGCAAGACACACGGTAGCTGGGAGCACTCCAGAGGGCACTCCTTTCTGCATACGGATGTGGTGGGCCACCGCATTCTTATGCCAAGGGGACAGGGAAAATGAGGAGGGCCTGAGGTAAGCGCCCCAGGGGTCAGATGCGGCCCATGCGTGCTCCAGAGACTACCTGTGGCTCAGTCCAACCTGTATTTTGTATTCTATCTCCTTCTCTCTGGGGGAATGGATGCATTTTCCCTTCACATTCAAATGCTTTCCTTTTTCTCTAGCTTAAGACTTTACCTTGTTACCATCCATTTCACAATCATTCCCTCCTTTTTATTTCTCTTCCCAAACCTCCTGATCTCTCTTCCCACGCTCCCTTAAGGTTGGATTTTTTCACACCAACGTAGAAAATCCCATATCTTAATTTTGGAGTATTGCAGAGATCGTTACGTTTTTACCATCAACTACCGAATGGGATTCTTATCGTTTTCTGTAAATATGAGTTCCAAAGGGACAGATTTGCCTGAGAAAGTTGGGAATATGCAAGATAGTGACTGGAAAGAAAAAGTGGAGAACAATGATGAAGGCAGAGAAGGGAACAAAAGAAGGCATGTCTGCAAGACTCAACCAGATATAGTGGCATCCACGTAACACCACACTGGAGAGAGAGGAAATTGCTTCCAAACCATCTTGGTTTGTGAGGAATGACAAAACTATGCACCAGAGATAAGAGCTGCTGATAAATCCAGATGCTGCAATAACAGAGACTTCTTGGAAATACCACTCTGCGGACTGTCCCTTTGTTCAGCCAATGGCTCTGGTTCCAATACATGTATAATTCTGCCCGGCTTTTACAGGGGAGCTGCAACTTCTTCACATATGAGAATTTAGGAAAGTGGCAGTAGATATATTACTGATTTCCTAACGTTTGGGGTAGAATAAATATACAGAGTGTTTCAAAAAGATGCACTCAAATTGAAATGGCTACCTTTCTGCAGATGTGAACGTACCATAAATGACACTCTTACCACTTGAAAGAGAGGGGCATAGTGTTTGATTACTGCCATATGCCTCTCCAAGTGCACAAAAAAACCCAGTTCCCAATCATTTTCCAACACAGAACACAGAATGCATTATATTACAAGTCACCATCTTGGAGGGGCAGCGTAGAAAGAGAACTTAGGCTTAAGACATACAAAGGCTAACCTGCCTGCCTGGGAGATAAAAGTAAATTGATTATCACACTGATAAAAAGATGTATAGCTGCATCTGCTTATCTAAAGCCAGGGGAAGTTTGTTCTTTTTGATGATCCATTCTCTGGCCCCTGTCTCAAGCCAATCGATCTGGGCAATGGCCCTTAATAGTTTTCCAGGGAGCCTGGGTTATTGGGAGGAAGTGTGTAAGCAGACATCAAAAGCAAGTCAGCTTTTGCAAAAAATGCCACATGTTTTCCATATTTTTCTATACTCTTTTTGTCTTCAGGCACGCATTGGCTTTCCAAGCCTGCCAAGCATATACAGGATGCAAAACCATGTGGCTGAAAATGTGTGCCTGAAGTCAGGAGAGGTTTGTTGGGTTACTTTTTGAAAATCTGCTTCCTCCCTCTCCCCTGTCTCTCCTACACACACTCACAGACAGAGAGAGGCCTCTTCTACACTGCCATAGAATCCAGATTATTAAAGTAAATAATCCACATTATTTGCTTTGAATTGGATTATCCGAATCTACTCTGGCATATAATCCAAGTCCAAGCAGATAATCAGAATTTTATATGACAATGTTGACGGGGCCAGAGAGTTATGTGACCAAATCAGAGGTGATAACTCTTGGGAGGTTTTCCAGGGAGCCCTGTTGCTGTGAAAGAATGTGGTATGCTTGGATTTGGTTCCGGTTATGGAAGTCTTCCCACTGAAATCCAAACTGGTGGTAAAATTGCTGTTGCACAGGCACCAAGTCAATTAAAACTTGTGCACCAGGCGCTACCATACCTTGAGAAGCTAGACCTGGCCATGGTGGTCCATGCTTTGGTTGCATCCCATTTAGACTACTGTAATGGGCTCTTTGTGGGGCTTCCCCCGAAGACTGCCCAGAAGCTTCAATTAGTCCAAAGAGCTGCAGCCAGGTTACTCACAGGTGCTGGACCCAGGAAGCGCACAACTCCACTGCTACAGCACCTTCACTGGCTGCCAATTTGTTTCCAAGCCCAATTCAAGTTGCTGGTTTTTACCTATAAAGCCCTAAACGGTTGAGGCCCAATTTACTTAATCTGACCGCATCTCCTCATATCAACCAGCCCGATCCTTAAGATCGTCAGGCTCTCTCCTTTTCTTCTTTCACAAATCAGCTAAAAACTTTTTTGTTTAGGCAGGGCTTCAGCAAAGACATTTAGACTGAAGTGCTAGAAAATGCCATAATTTTATTAACTGGAGCAAAGTGTAATATAACTCGACAAGATGCCACATGAATGCATATTGCTTTTAATTTATTTATTTTAAGATGTTTTATGTTTATTGATTGTTTCATTTGATTTATATATGCGTTTGGACTGACATTTGTATGATATTAATATGTTGTAAGCTGCTTTGGGTCCCTTGAGGAGAAAAGCGGGATATAAATAAAGATTTATTATGATTATTACTCTTATGTCATATATTTCTAACAAAAGCCCTGCTTTGACGACCCTCAGTGAATGTGATGATTTAGGATAATACTGAATTTTGAAATAAAAATCCCCATCAGTAAGGGAGCCTTACCAAGAGAGTCCACCATCTCATGAATCTCCTCCATGATCTGCATGTGCAAGACTTTCTGATCAGGATTAAGAAGAACCCACTCCTCTAGGGAGAAATCAACAGCCACGTCCTCAAAGGCGATTGGGCCCTGGTGGAAAAAGAATAAAATTCCTTCTCACATAAAACTATCAAGAAAAATAATTACAAGATACCTATTATTATTATTATTATTAAAGTAGATTTACATTCCTGTTGTTTGGCAGGGAAAAGGCTAAGGCCTCCATGCCACAATTGTAAGCTTTGTAGAGACAACAGATTGGTCACAATCAGAACCATTTCTTTATTGATACGAGTATGTAGAATCAGAAGTGGAATTTGGACATGTTCCAGTTTTTGTTATGGTGCCCTAAACTGGACACAATGTGATTCCAGGTTGAAGTTTCACCAAAGCAGAAGAAAATGTCACCATGACTTCCCTTTATCTAGACATTAATTCCTTTGGATGCAGCCCAGCATCCCATAATATTTTAAGCTGGTACATCACATTGTTAACTCATGTTCAACTTGTGGTCTATTAACACTAACACTCCAAGATCCCTTTCATATGAACTGTTGTCAAGCCAGGTGTCGTCCGTCCTGCATTTTTCTTCGGCCTAAGTGTACTTCCCTACATTCATTCTTGTTGAAATAAATGTGGTTATTTTGGCCCAGCTCTCTAACACATTAAGGCCATTTTGAATTCTGATCCTGTCTTCTACAGTATTAGCTAACCCTGCTAATTTGGTGACATCTGAAAATATGATACGCATGTTGAACAGTACTGGGCCCAGGACAGAACCCTGCGGCACTCCACCAGCCACTCCTTTTACAGAATGAAGAGGAACCTTTGGTGAGAACCCTTTGGGTTCAGTTGCTCAACCAATTACAAATCCACCTAACAATAGTATTCTATTGCCCACTTTTTGCTAGCTGTTTGTAAAACTATCGGAGGCCTTTCCAAAGGTCTTGCTGAAATCAAGATGTGCTACATCCACTGCATTTCCTTCATCTACCAAGCTTGTAACTATTGAAAAAACAGATTAGTCTGGCATGAGTTGTTTTTGAAAAACCCATGTTGCCTTTTAGTGATTACAGCACTTTTTTCTAGGTGATTCCAGATTGCCTTCTTAATGATCTTCTCCAAAATCTTTCCTGTTACTAAGGTCAAGCTGACTGGATGGCAATTGTTGTGGGACTTCTTTTTTGCGCATTCTTAAAGATAGACACAAACTTTGCCTCCTCCAGTCTGCTCAGCCACGTCATAAGAAGACAGGAAAGCTTACAGAAGAAAATGGGAGGGAAAAGGAAGAGGGGCCGACCAAGGGCAAGATGGACGGATGGTATTCTTGAAGTGACTAGCTTGACTCTGAAGGAGCTGAGGATGGCCACGGCCAACAGGGAGCTCTGGTGTGGGATGGTCCATGAGGTCACGAAGAGTCGGAAGTGACTGAACAAATAAACAACAACAACGTGAATAAACAACTCCTATGGCCTTTCTAAAGTGTTGACCCACTCCAAAATGGTCCAGTACTTTCATCATATAGTCCCACTACACGTTATCAAATACTTTCTCCGCATCTAAAATAGTAACACGATCTCTCCGCTTGGGTCTTATTCAGCATACTCTTATTATATCACCATTCACATCATTCCCCCTTTCCATTTCTAGTAAAGTGTTCCCTCACTTATAGTGGGGGTTACGTTCCAGGACCTCCCGCAATAAGTGAAAAACCGCGATGTGGGAATGCTATATTTATTTTAATATTTATACATTATTTTAGTAGTCATATACTATCTTAAGTCTTTATAAACTTAAAATAAAGTGAAATAAAGGAAGGAAAGGCCCTTCAAGACTGGAGAGAGGGAGGACTGAGAAGGGAAAGCGCCTCGGATAGTGGCGGCGGCAAAAACCTGCAAAACAGCAAAAATACTGCAATATATATTTTAAATTAATATTTTTTGAAAACCGCAAAACAGCGAGTCCACTAATAGCGAACCGCGAAGCAGCAAGGGAACACTGTACATCAGGGGTGCTCACACTTTTTCAGCATGCGAGCTACTTATAAAACAACCAAGTCAAAATGATCTACCTAACCAATACAAAAATGTGAAACATATAACACAATATCTGCTTTGAACTGGGTTTTCTGAGTCCACACTGCCATATAATCTGATTCAATGCAGATAACATGGGATTTTATTCAACTGTGTGGAAAGGACCTCAGAAAACCCTGGGCCGGCAGCATTTGGGCAGTGTCGGAAGCCTGCGGGGCGGGACTGAGCCTCCCGTCCTGCCTGCGATCTACCAGGACGCCCTACGCGATCTACCAGTAGATCGCGATCTACCTAATGAGCACCCCTGCTGTACATGTTCCTTTAAAATCTTAGCTCAGACTAAAGTTCTTTTAACATTCATTCTGGTTTCTTTAGATTCACACAATCCAAGCTATTCTATGGCTTTAGATTTTTCCTTCTCGTTGGCACTGTTTGCAATTATGGTTTCAGTATTTCACTTTTAAGAAACTCCTATTCAATTTTGTCTGTTTCAAGAGATGTTTGATGATTAAGCCTGGAACAAATGACCCCCAGGCATCTCCAATTCTCCTCTCCCAGAAATCCTCCTGCTTACCTGATTCAGTTCCACTCCATCATAAAGGGGAAGAAACCACTGAGGATTCGGCAACAACATCATTCCAGCCCCTGGGAGAGAGAGCACGGTGTGGAAAGCTGGTCATATAAACATGTCTCAGAGTTACAATTACAGTCCTAAAAAGAAACCTATGAGGATATTTGACTCTGTGAACACAGGAGCATTCTCCAGCCAAATAATATGTAAAGTTTTGGAGTTTATGCAGTTCTGTGAATAGGTTGGATTGAAACTAGTACTGAGCTTGGTATTTCAAACGACTAAAGTTATTATTTGTTGTCTGTCTTCCAGCTCAGTTTCAGGGTTCATCTTAGCTTTGGGTTTCACTTGGGAACATACCGTACAGCTGATATTTCAGTCCCACCCAACAGTATTCAAATGTATAATAAATAAAACTGCAAATCACACTGAAATTACATCTTTTGCAACCAAATGCCTACCTATAAACTCATCTCAAGGCCAAATGCACACGGTCTCATTCAAATGTATTGTGGGTGTGCTACAATCACCCCAAAGGGGAACTGACACTAGCATAAAATCCAAAACTCCCAGAAGGGTTTCTTCTTACCCTCCAAGGATGTAGCCCAATCTCCTTCCTGCTTGAGGTCCTTCTGCTGGAGACTCTGGGTGGTGTTGGATGATTCAGAGACATCAGGCAGGACATCAATGCAGTTACTTTGGGCCTGGAATTGCACAGAATGTACCAGAAGAAGTTTGGAGAAAGATTAGAAAAGTTTTTCTTCCAAATGTACAAAAACTGCATTCTGAGATTGGCAATTTTGCCCCCCATCATTTTCAATGTGATATCTGGGGCCAACAAATTGGAGTAGATGAGCAACCGAGCTGACAGCGGATATGGAGGTGAGAGCAGGAGGGGCAGAGCAGGAGGGAAAAGAGGCCGAGGGAGCAGAGCCTGGCTTCTACCTCACATCGGTCCCATCTTGGAAGGAAGGCAGGATGTACGTCTAACCTATCCATCAGTCCCAAGGTGAGTGAAGACAAGAGAAAACGCTCTCACCTGTCCTTCCTGCTTCTCGTCCTCTGCCCGACTCAGGAGGAAGCCTTCCGCCAGGGCCACCGCCTGGGAACAGGTCTCTGCCCCACACTCTCGGACCCAGCTCCCCATCTCTGGGGGCAGGATGTTCAGGAACTGCTCCAGGATCACCAGGTCCAGAATCTCCGCCTTGTTGTGTTGCTCTGGCTTCAACCACTGGCGGCAGAGATCATGGAGACGGCTGCAAACCTCTCTGGGTCCCTCGCCCTCTCGGTAGGAGGAATGCCTGAAGTGCTGGCGCTGTATGTCTGAGCTATAAAGGTCGACATTCAGGAACTTATGTGTAGCTTTACCCCAGGATGCTCCACTGCTCCAAAGTCCTCCTTCAGGTTCAGGTGAGTTGGATCTCTCCATGTTGAAGCAAACAAGATCCAAGATGCTCTTCCTCCCCCTTCTCTCAAGGGAAAGAAATCCCTCAACAGGCTCTACTCCAAAATTCTCAGCTAACAATCACATTTCCTCTGTGGAAAAAAAGGCAGAATTAGACAACAGGCTTAGGAAAAAACTGGGGGTGGCCACGGCCGACAGGGAGCTCTGGCCTGGGCTGGTCCAGGAGGGCACAAAGTGTCGGAAGTGACTGAATGAATAAACAACAAGAAATCTACTAATTACAGCTCTGCCACCCTCCTCCCCCTCTGTGTTCTCCGTTTTTCTTGGTGTGAAAAAGATATATTCCTCTGAAATGCGTAATACAAACTGAAGGGGAGAAAAGAGAACCCAGGCAGGCAGGTGAGTGGGTTGACACTTGACAGATGAAAGACATTCGCCCCTCTCGGCCTGCCTGCCTGCCTGCCTGCCTGTTCTCCTCCCAAGGATCCCCCAGTTGGAGGATCTCCTAACTCCTAACCCCATGTGAGTCCAGGCCTAGGCCTACTTCGGCCCTCCCTCCCTCCAGGTGTTTTGGGCTTCAGCCCCTCTTCGGCCCTTTGGAGAAGGAATGGGAAGAAGACTCACCAGAAAGAGAGGAAGAAGGAAGAGGAGGAAAGACAGGCTAAGAGGAGAAGAGGAAGGAGAGGCTGACAGGGCCAACTCCTCTCTCCCAGCCGGGCAAGGAAGGGTGAAGGGGAATGAGTTTGGTTCCTAGAGAGACAGGAAAAGCTGGTCTAAGGAGGCCCACTTCCTTCCTGCCTCTCTAGGAACCACACTCTCTCCCCTTAACCCTTCCTTGCCCAGCCTTACCCTGAAAAGAGGGGGAAAGTCCTCCTGGGGAACTAGTTAAACATGAGCCAACAATGTCATGAGGCAGCTAAAAAAGCCAATTTTTAAAATTTATTTTATTTATTTACTTTGCTTCTAGACCGCCTCTCTCAGCCCGAAGGCAACTCGAGGCGGTGTACAAATGGCAAGAACTGCCCAAGACAAACATATCAACAATTATCAATACAATTCCAACATATACAATTTAGCATTTCACGTTAAAAACACAGTATCAGCCTCTCATTATTAAGTCGATTTCCAATTGCATCGTCGTCGTTCCTTAGGTCTCTATTTGATAATCATACTACATTTGCAAATGCCCGGTCAAATAGCCAGGTCTTGACCTTCCTGCGAAATGTCAGGAGGGAGGGGGCTGATCTGATGTCACTAGGAAAGGCGTTCCAAAGCCGAGGAGCCACCACTGAAAAGGCCCTGTCTCCCGTCTCCACCAATTGCGCCTTTGAAGCAGGCGGAACTGAGAGCAGGGCCTCTCCGGATGATCTTAAGCATCTTGAAGGTTCATAATAAGAGATGCGTTCGGACATGTAAGTTGGACCAGAACTGTTAAGGGCTTTAAAGGCTAAAGCCAGCACTTTGAATTGTGCCTGGTAGCAAACCGGTAGCCAGTTGAGCTGGCGCAACAGAGATGTTGTACGCTCCCTGAGTGCCGCTCCTGTTATCAACCTGGCTGCTGTCCGTTGGACCACTTGAAGCTTCCGAACAGTCTTCAAAGGCAGTCCCACGTAGAGTGTGTTGCAGTAATCTATACGGGATGTAACCAGAGCGTGGACTACCGTGGCCAAGTCAGACTTCCCAAGGTATGGGCGCAGTTGGCGCACAAGTTTTAGCTGTGCGAATGCTCCCCTGGTCACCGCAGAAATCTGGGGTTCCAGGCTCAGCGATGAGTCCAGGATCACACCCAAACTGCGAACCTGCGTCTTCAGGGGGAGTGTAACCCCATCCAACACAGGCTGTAACCCTATGCCCTGTTCGGTCTTTCGACTGACCAGGAGTGCCTCTGTCTTGTCTGGATTCAATTTCAATTTGTTTGCCCTCATCCAGTCTGACACAGCGGCCAAAACAGCCTCCTTAGTAGCAGGTGGGAAGGAATGACAGAGTTGGACGTCATCTGCGTACAGATAACACCGCACCCCGAAACTCCGGATGACCTCCCCCAGCGGCTTCATGTAGATGTTAAACAACATGGGAGATAGTATTGAGCCCTGAGGAACCCCACAAGACAATGGTTGAGGGGTTGAGCAGGTATCTCCCAGTAACACCTTCTGAGATCGGCCCTCCAGAAAGGACCGGAGCCACTGCAAGGCAGTACCTCCAAGGCCCATTTCCGCGAGGCGCCCCAGAAGGATACCGTGGTCAACGGTATCGAAGGCCGCTGAGAGGTCCAGCAGAACCAACAGGGACACATTCCCCCTGTCCAACTCCCAGCGTAGATCATCCACTAAGGCGACCAAGGCTGTCTCGGTACCATGCCCCGGCCTAAAACCAGACTGCGCCGGATCCAGATAATCCGTGTCTTCCAAGAATACTTGGAGTTGTGAGGCAACCACACGTTCCAGGACTTTGCCCAAAAAGGGAAGATTGGAAACAGGCCGATAGTTGACGAATTGAGTGGGGTCCAGTGATGGTTTCTTCAACAGCGGTTTTATCACAGCTTGTTTTAAGCTCGCTGGAATGTTGCCTTCCCGAAGGGAGGCATTAACCACCACCTTTACCCACTCGGCCAATCCCCCTCTGGCCTCCTTTAGAAGCCAGGATATGCAGGGGTCTAGGATGCATGTGGTCGCTCTCATCCCTCCAAGTATCTTGTCCACATCCACGGGTTTCACCAATTGAAATTGATCCATCAAAACTTGACAAGCAGGTGGTCCAGCTACATTCTCAGAGACTGCCGTTAACATGGTGTCCAAACCAGAACGGATCAAAGCGACTTTGTCCGCGAAAAACTGAGCAAATGCTTCACAACGGGCTGCCGAGTTGTCAGGGCTCCCATCCTGAACGGTGGGATGCAATAGGCCTCTGGCAACTCGAAACAGCTCCGCCGGACGGTTCTTTGCAGACGCAATATTGGCTGCCAGAAAAGATTTCTTTGCAGCCTTTATTGCCTCGCCATATGCCTTTAGAGAGGCAAAAAGGCGTGTTCGATTTGGCTCGCTCGGATCCGAACGCCACATGCTCTCTAGGTCCCTCTTCCTTCGCTTCATCACTGCCAACTCCTCATTGAACCAAGGAGCTGGTTTAGCTCGGCTACTTGAGAGGGGCTGTTCCGGAGCAATCATGTCTATTGCCCTAGTCATCTCCCCATTCCAGAGAGTGACCAGAGCATCAACAGGATCACCAACCGAGGTGGCGGGAAATTCCCCAAGAGCCGTCAGGAATCCATCCGGACCCATAAGCCTCCTGGGACGGAACATCTTAATGGGTCCTCCACCCTTGCGGAGGTTAGAGGAAGCAGTGAGTCTAAACCTGATCAGGTGAGGGTCAGTCCATGGCAACGGAGTGATGGTCAGCTCCTCCACACCGCCACCATTCTCCCATCCCTGACAGAAAACCAAATCTAAAGTGTGGCCAGCACAGTGGGTAGGGCCAGATACCTGTTGGGACAGCCCCATGGTTGCCATGGAAGACATGAAGTCCTGAGCTGCTCCTGAAAGGGTGGACTCCACGTGGATATTGAAGTCCCCCAGCACAATGAGCCGTTGGGACTCCAATACCAGGCTTGAGACCACCCCGGCTAGCTCAGGTAGGGAGACTGTAGTGCAGCCTATTCTGTCCCGGTCACCTACCCTCAGGTGGACACATTCGAAATTGGTTGACTGAGGAATGGGGCACCTGGTCAGGGGGATGGAATCTTTATAGACCACAGCAACCCCACCTCCCCGTCCTCCGGATCTTGGCTGGTGCTACATGGAGAAGCCTGGTGGACAAAGCTGGGTCAGATTTACGCCTCCAGCCTCATCCAACCAGGTCTCTGTTATGCACGCCAAATCTGCCCGTTCTTCCAGTATTAAGTCCTGGATGATAGCTGTTTTACCGTTGACAGATCTGGCATTCAACAGCACCAACCTTAATCCAGAGGAACCGCCATCCTGGGTACCCAAACTTACAGTGTCAGGAGACTGGCTTGGAACTACTAATGCTCTGCTATCGTCCCTAGGCCGAATTAATGGTCTCCATTTCCCGCATCTCCTCCTCCCCGTTATTACTATTGGGGCTCCTCAGACATTGGAACTCCCCCCTCCCTCATTGTCTACTATTTCCACATTTCTAGTCCAAGACTTAGCACTAGCTCCATGATTAGATATTTCCTCCAATAGGTGTCCTCCCTTCCCTTCAGTTCCCACCCCCTCCCTGCCAATTCTGGATTGCTCCAGCCCTCCCTAAGTCACTCTTTCCCCACAGATTATGATTAAAATCAATAACAGTAGGGCATTGAGTAGCAGCATGGGGGACAGAATTCTCTACAGAGTTAATAAAAAAGCAGGGTGATTGTACAAGTTTGTAAGTCACAATCAATATAGCAGCTATAAAGTGCTGGTGGGATCTGTAGTTCTTAAAGTGCCATCTGTAGTTCTTAAAGTGCTATTGGGATATTAAGGTGCCCTGTAGATATTAAAGTGCACCGTAGCTCAGAAGTAAAGTGCAGTCAATGGGAGGCAATTCTTAGCCAAAAGTGCCAACATGCCAAGCCAGCTAGTAGCATTGAGTAGTAAGACCCCCTAACTTCCTACCTTCGCTTCTCCCTTCTCCAGATCCCTAGTAATTTTGGGATAGGTAAAGGTAATAGTTTCCCTCTGACATTAAGTCCAGTCGTGTCTAACTCTGGGGGTTTGGTGCTCAACTCCATTTCTAAGCCAAAGAGCTGGCGTTGTCCATAGACACCTCCAACGCCATGTGGCGGCATGACTGCATGGAGCACCCTAATCTTCCCGCCGAAGCAGTACCTGTTGATCTACTCACATTTGCATGTTTTTGAACTGCTAGGTTGGCAGAAGCTGGGGCTAAGAGCAGGAGCTTGCCCCGCTCCCCAGATTCAAACCTGCAACCTTTCAATCCATAAGTTTAGCAGCTCAGTGGTTTAACCCACTGTGCCACCGGGATGCGGTTAAATCTCCCATATCGGACCATCATAACAAGCTGATCAGATCTAGCTCGAGTGAATACCTCCCTAAAATGTTTTGGTGTTTGAATTTCTAGATTTTTGGCCATTTGAAAGGAACATTTATATTGGTTCAGCCATTTTAGGTTGGCAATCTTACTGAGGGTGGCTATGTCTTCTTGTGCTTCTATGTCTTATATAGTAAGGAAATAAGTTTGTCACGTAAAAAACAACACAAGAGTGTATATGAGATTAATGCAAGCTTTCCAACTATTCACTTCCAATTGATTGTGTGTGTGTGTGTGTGTGTGTGTGTATTAGTCTATTCGTTCTTTATTCTAAACTATTTTTATTGATATTATATTTCATTTTGTGAGTAGATTTGTACATCTAATACATACACGTCATTCTGTAACCACATTTGTCTATCCTCTTCCACTGTCTCCCACTTCCTCCATTGTATATTATCCACTCCTTTTTCTATCTTATTTCTGTGTATTCGTTCATTTGTAGTGTCTAAATCAGTGGTTCTCAACCTGTGGGTCTCCAGATGTTTTGGCCTTCAACTCTCAGAACTGGTAAACTGCCTGGGATTTCTGGGAGTTGTAGGCCAAAACACCTGGGGACCACAGGTTGAGAACGTAGGTCTAGATCCAGGGAAGTCATGCTCCCCATGCTACATTCTGCCTTGGTGAGACCGCACCTGGAAGCGCACTGTGTCAAATTCTGGGCACCCCAATTGAAGGGAGATGTTGACAAGCTGGAATGTGTCCAGAGGAGGGTGACTGAAATGTTCAAGGGTCTGGAGAACAAGCCCTATGTGGAGCGGCTGAAAGACCTGGGCATGTTTAGCCTGAAGAAGAAATAGATCAAATTTTCAAAGCCTATAACAATATCAAGAATATCTCACATTGTGAATTCTAAAATAACAAGACCTGTGTTTTTATTTAATCTAATATGGATTAAAAGTGTACGTGCCAGGTGCAGGGAAATGGCCAGTGAAGTCTAGCCAGAGATATTTGTATCTCTTGTACATCAAATAATAGCACAAGCCTCTTTTCCTCTGGCTTGGCCTTAACAGAAGCACTGGGTTCAATTCTGAAATCCTGGCAGAAAAACAAAATTCACAAACTGGAGCTTTGCAAACAAGGTGGTAAAGGATCTAGAAACCGAGCTCAGAGGAACAGTTGATGAAAGTACATATGGCATTTTTTCCAGAATAGGGAAGCTTGCTTTCTGCTCGAGAGAACCGGACCTCCAACTCAGAGACTGAAATGACAAGAAAGGGGACTCTACCAAATCTTAGGCAGAACTTCTCAAACAGTCCTGTTTGAAATCAGATGCTTACCCACAACGGCTGTTTTTTAGCCTGTGTGTATTCTCTGGTGCTTGTTAAGGGATGAAGTCCGAGTAAAACATTTTCCACATTCATCACATTTGTATGGTTTCTCTTCAGTGTGAAGTCTTTCATGCCTCACCAAGCTCGAACTATTAGTAAAACATTTCCCGCACTCCTGGCATTGGTATGGCTTTT
>JARBWK010000001.1:206019434-206033271 GCA_030556195.1 Anolis apletophallus | reverse complement strand
TGAACAAACAAGCCTTGTATGCATTTCAGAGCCAGGTGATGCTGGGGCCTCCTTCCTTCCGCTTGGGCCTCAGCTTCTCCAGCCGCCAGGCCCACCCGGCCTCCCCTTGAGCTCCCATTCAGTCCCACCCACACTGGATCCCCCAGGATTCCTGCAGCCGGTGCCTCGTGATCCATAGCCTTCCTTGTGAAGAAGAACCAAGAGTCTTTGAAACAGGAGACACAAATCAATACAACAACTACATAAATTATTTGGAAATCCAGATGACTAACGGAAATTCTGAATTATTTAAAAACGTGTGTGTGGGAAAAGCACCCAGAGAAGGAGATGAGTGGGTTGGCAGGAGAAAGCCAGGGCCCAAGGACCCCTCCCCCCGGGAAAATCTGATGACCCCCAATCTCAAGGGAGTCCCCTCCGGCCCTCCCTCCCTCCCTCCAGGTGTGTTGGGCTTGCCCTCCCTTTGGCCCTTTGGAGAAGGAATGGGAAGAAGACTCACCAGAAGGAGAAGAGGGAGGAGAGGAAATGAAAGGCTGCCAAGGAGAGGAAGTGGAGGAGGAAGGACGAGGAGGAAGAGGAGAGGCCAAAGGGGACAACTCTTCTCTTCTCTCCCAGCCGGGCAAGGAAGGGTGAAGGGGAGGGAGTTTGATTCCTAGAGGGGCAGGAAAGGCGGGTCTGAGGAGGAAGCCCACTCTCTTGCTGCCTCTCTAGGAACCAAGCTCTCTCTCTCTCTCTCCTTAACCCTTTCTTGACCAGCACTGCTCTACAAGGAAAGTGCTCCTGGGCCACAGGTTCAACATGAGCCAACAATGCCTTACTCCCTTGAGTTTGGCCCGTGCCTGACTGCATGATTACTGCATGATTACTGCTGACCAGTGGATGCCCTTTGTGCCATACCTTGACCTTGGGTTTTGACAAAGCGCTTCTTAGCGCGAAACGGAGCGGGAACCCGGTGACTTCCGTCAACCCGGCTCCTTCATCATGATTTGACTGGCTCCACTATACAGCGACTTCGCCTAGAACTGTTTCAGCATTGATATATTGGAATTATACCACTTTACTTTCATGAACTATATGAACTCTTGACGAACTTTTGTTGAACCTCTAACTTGACTTTATTTACTTTTGACCAATGGGAATTCTTCCTGTTTGAACTTGTGTTACACGAGCAACTCATGCTATGCGTTTGGTCCGTGAGTATAATTCCTAACATAAATTACTATTTGGATTTCTAATGAATTGCATTGTTTGACTTTGATGGTACTATATTGTGTCCTTTACTCCTTTGCATTCTGTGGTAGTAACAGTACTTTCCCTATAATATTTGTCTCCTCCAGCTGATCCCAACGTTCCATCCAATCAGCATGGAGCCGGCCGGCGCACGCGGGCGGGAAGTTTAAATTTTGACAGTTCTGTATAACTATAAATATGGCATGTATTTTGAATGTAACCTTATGACTGCTATGCGGCAAGGATATTGTGGCTCTCATCCTCTTCAGCTGATGAGAAATAAAGACCTCGGTGGCATCTTCTTCTGGACTTCTTTGGTGAGATCATTTGGGCAAACAGATTGCTATTTTTAACATGCCAGAGGTTTCTTTGGATCCTCGCTTTAGGGTTACTTTTGGGCCTCTGCCCCCGTTGGGCCAGGCCACCTCCAAATTGTTCGATAACAGTATGGCCACAACATATATTTAACATTCCAGCTTCTGGCCAACAGGAGAGCAGTTGCTTCCTCATTCTTTGCATACTACCTGGAGATTTTTATGGCCTCGTAAATCGGTTAAATTATCGACCCCACAAAGTGGTACCTCAATTTCCTACTAGACAGGTGCAACTGTCTTTCGGGCTGCAACAAGCTACACAATTCAACACCCTGTGAAGCCGACTGCTTAGGAGTTTACAACTTGTTTACATCTTACTCGGTAATAGTATGAAACTGGGTCCGGAAGTTCACAGCGTTACGCTGTTTCCTCTCGGCTCCTTCGGGAGCGCTGCTTGCGCAACGCAGAACGGAACACAGATATTATAGAAGGAAAGTGTTGCTTATATGTTCAGCCTCTTCCGGCTCTTCGTGCCCTCACGGACCATCCCACGCCAGAGCTCCCTGTCGGCCGTCACCTCCTCCAGCTCCTTCAGGGTCAAGCCAGTCACTTCAAGGATACCATTTATTTATTAATTATTTATTTGCTGTACTTTTATACCGCCCCTCTCAGCCCGAACGCAACTCGAGGCGGATTACATAGGCAATTACTGCCCTACCATCCACCCATCTTGACCTTGGTCGGCCCCTCTTCCTTTTTCCTTCCATTTTCCCAGCATCATTGTCCTCTCTAAGCTTTCCTGTCTTCTCATGATGTGGCCAAAGTACTTCATCTTTGCCTCTACTACCCTTCCCTCCAATGAGTAGTCAGGCTTTATTTCCTGAAGTAGGGACTGGTGGGACCCAGCTATCACACAATCACCTCTTATTCTTCGGCGGCTGTGGGATTGTCATTCTGGGGGGAGGGGGAGGCTGGTCACCTAATGTTGAATTACTACACAACTCAAAAAGATCAGAAGACACTGGACATAAACTGCTTCACTGCTCTTGTGAATAGAATACCGTGCTGCTAAGCTTGCTCACTATATCTGCACTTTATCCTATGAACTCCCTCCCACTGACTGCATTTTATATCAGATATTTAACCATCGTGTACTTTAACAACTGCAGATCCCACCCGCACTTTGTACTGTATACAACTCATCAGCACTTTATGGACTGTGCGTTGTTTTACCACCTGCCTGCACTTTATAGACTACTAGACAAGAATGATATGGTATTCTCTGGGACGCTAATATCGTTATACAGTGGCTCCAGTCCTTCCTAGAGGGTCGTTCCCAGGAGGTGTAATTGGGAGATACCTGCTCAACCCCACAACCATTGTCTTGTGGGGTTTCCCAGGGCTCAATAGTGTCTCCCATGTTGTTAACATCTACATGAAGCCGCTGGCGGAGGTCACCCGGGGTTTCGGGGTGAAATGTCACCTGTATGCAGATGTTGTCCAACTCTGTCACTCCTTTGCACCTGCTACTAAGGAGGCTGTTGGCTGCTGTGATAGTCTGGATGAACATAATCATACTATCCAAAGTACAACAAAAGCTCAATTGAACAAGCTGTTAACAAGGGATCAAGATCCCGGTCCCGATCAAATATCTGCATCACCCCTACAGTTTACCCCATTGACTCCAAATATGGTGTTCTCTGCTGAGTTGCTTTATATAGAAAAGGGGCCATATTATATGTTATTTTAGGGTTCTGGCTGGCCAGTAAAAATGTTGTTTTAATATAAGAGTCCCAGTGTGTCTTGTCTATAATGCATGTATTGGTTTCTCTATTGTAACTGTCTAATGTGTAATTCAAATACATAGTTCTTTATAGGGGGGTTACAGTGTAAAACGTATTCTAACATTGTAGTGAGTTTCTCCCCTATACCTCTGAAAATGAGGGAGAACAGAGCCCAGAATTCCCACCAGGTGCACAATTACTTTAACGAAATAGTAACGAAATTTCATTACTCTCATTACAGTAACAAGAGTTTTACAAACAACACTTTAGAAACACTTTGGAAATGAAATGCTGACATCCCCGTTTTGTAATGACTTTTGAAACATTTTTTCTAAAAATAACATATAAAACAGCTCTATTTTTAAGCAAAGCAATATGTCCGATAATCACATACGTGGTGCTGATTGGGGTAAATTGTAGGGGTGATATGGAAACATGATGTATATATTTGATTTTATCATATTTATTAACTGTTCTTGTTATAAGTCTTAACTTTTTATACAAAGTGTAATCAAGTTATATCAAGCCTTGTTGTTTGGTTTGGTATTGTGATATGGCCTAAGGACTAATCAATAAAATTTACTACTACTACAACTACTACTACTACTTAACATATAAGAGCAAGAGACGTAAATTTTGCAAAATAGATCAAATTATCAAAGACTAAACAATATCAAGGATATCTCACATTGCGAATTCTAAAATAACAACAAGACCTTTGTTTTTATTTAATTTATGTGGATTAAAAGTGTACGTGGCAGGTGCAGGGAAATGGCCAGTGAATTCTAGCCAGAGATAATTGTATCTCTTGCACATCAAATAATAGCGCAAGCCTCTTTTCCTCTGGCTTGGCCTTAACAGAAGCACTGGGTTCAATTCTGGAATCCTGGCAGAAAAACAAAATTCACAAACTGGAACTTTGCAAACAAGGTGGTAAAGGATCTAGAAACCGAGCTCAGAGGAACAGTTGATGAAAGTACATATGGCATTTGTTTCAGAATAGGTGACATGACAATCATGTTTAACCCTCTGAAGGATTGTCACGGGAAGCGTGCTTTCTGCTGCTCGAGAGAACAGGACCTCCAACTTAGAGACTGAAATGACAAGAAAGGGGACTCTACCAAATCTTAGGCAGAACTTCTCAAACAGTCCTGTTTGAAATCAGATGCTTACCCACAACGGCTGTTTTTTAGCCTGTGTGTATTCTCTGGTGCTTGTTAAGGGATGAAATCCGAGTAAAACATTTTCCACATTCATCACATTTGTATGGTTTCTCTTCAGTGTGAAGTCTTTCATGCATCACCAAGTTTGAACTTTGAGCAAAACATTTCCCGCACTCCTGGCATTGGAAAGGCTTCTCTCCTGTGTGGAGTCTTTTGTGCCTCACCAAGCCTGAACTCACAGAAAAACATTTCCCACACTCCTGGCATTGGTATGGCTTTTCACCTGTGTGGACTCTTTTGTGGCTCACTAAGTGTGCAATCTGAGCAAAACATTTCCCACACTCCGGGCATTGGTACGGCTTCTCTCCTGTGTGGAGTCTTTTGTGTTTCACCAAGTATGAACTGGAAGCAAAACATTTCCCACACTCCTGGCATTGGTGTGGCTTCTCTCCTGTGTGGACTCTTTTGTGGCTCACCAAATCCGAACTGGAAGCAAAACATTTCCCACACTCCTGGCATTGGTGTGGCTTCTCTCCTGTGTGGAGTCTTTTGTGCCTCACCAAGTGTGAACTGGAAGCAAAACATTTCCCACACTCCTGGCATTGGTGTGGCTTCTCTCCTGTGTGGACTCTTTTGTGGCTCACCAAATCCGAACTGGAAGCAAAACATTTCCCACACTCCTGGCATTGGTGTGGCTTCTCTCCTGTGTGGAGTCTTTTGTGTTTCAACAAGGCTGAACTGGAAGCAAAACATTTTCCACACTCCGGGCATTGGTATGGCTTCTCTCCTGTGTGGAGTCTTTTGTGGGTCACCAAGTGTGAACTGGAAGCAAAACATTTCCCACACTCCTGGCATTGGTATGGCTTCTCTCCTGTGTGGAGCCTTTTGTGCTTCACCAAGTCCGAACTGTGAGCAAAACATTTCCCACACTCCTGGCATTGGTATGGCTTCTCTCCAGTGTGGAGTCTTTTGTGGTTCACGAAGTCTGAATGCTCAGCAAAACATTTCCCACACTCCTGGCATTGGCATGGCTTCTCTCCAGTGTGGACTCTTTTGTGGGTCACCAAGTTTGAACTGGAAGCAAAACATTTCCCACACTGCTGGCATTGGTATGGCTTCTCTCCTGTGTGGACTCTTTTGTGCCTCATCAAGTCTGAACTGCAAGCAAAACATTTCCCACACTCCTGGCATTGGTATGGCTTCTCTCCTGTGTGGAGTCTTTTGTGACTCACCAAGTGTGAACTGGAAGCAAAACATTTCCCACACTCCTGGCATTGGTATGGCTTCTCTCCTGTGTGGACTCTTTTGTGCCTCACCAAGTCTGAACTGGAAGCAAAACATTTCCCACACTCCTGGCATTGGTATGGCTTCTCTCCTGTGTGGAGTCTTTTGTGGCTCACCAAGTGTGAACTGGAAGCAAAACATTTCCCACACTCCTGGCATTGGTATGGCTTCTCTCCTGTGTGGACTCTTTTGTGGCTCACCAAGTGTGAACTGTGAGCAAAACATTTCCCACACTCCTGGCATTGGTATGGCTTCTCTCCTGTGTGGACTCTTTTGTGTTTCAACAAGGCAGACCTGTAAGCAAAACATTTCCCACACTCCTGGCATTGGTGTGGCTTCTCTCCTGTGCGCAGTCTTT
This sequence comes from Anolis apletophallus, assembly GCA_030556195.1. Lineage (NCBI taxonomy): Eukaryota > Metazoa > Chordata > Lepidosauria > Squamata > Anolidae > Anolis > Anolis apletophallus. The sequence continues at coordinate 206,027,141 of JARBWK010000001.1, read as the reverse complement.
TGTGCCTCACCAAGAGTGAACTTTGGATAAAAGATGTCCTACACTCCTGGCTTATGAAATCCTCAGTTCCTTCAAAGATTTCTTCTGGGCACAGATCTGGCCATTGGTAATCAGCAACACATTTTGCTGATCTTTTCCATTTAAGATGCCTTTTCTCAACACGGAGTGTCTTGTGAAGCACAAGTGCCATATTTTGGGTAAAACACTGCCCACATACATTGCATCTGTAGGGCCTTTCTCTGGCAGATCCTCTGTCTTCTTGGTGGGTTTGCTGGTGTCTAAGAAGGTCCCCGTTGTGCTCAAAATGCTTCCTGCATTTGGTGGATACATTGCTTGTCTTCCAGTTATCTGCTGTGAAGAAGAGGGAAAGAAGCAATAATCCCTTAGTGTTAGTGATAAGGACTCTTAGGAAGTGGACTGAAGTCGTCCTCTAAAACAGAGGTCAGGAACCTATGGGTCGGGAGCCAGGTGTGGCTCTTTTGATGATTGCTCCCAGCCCCTCTGCCAGTTTGGATCTGAACCAAACTGAACACAAAAAGCATTGGGGGGGGGGGGACCGCTGCGCTCGTCCCTGCCTTCCCTGCAGGCTGTGGGGCAAGCGGAGTGCCAGCAACAGCGTGAAAAGGCAGTGCAGGGAGGGGGGGGAGGAGTGAAGGGCCCGTTGCTCCTCCTCGCAGGCCACGGGGACTGGAGCCACGTGCAACAATGGAGGGTCTCCCCGGGAGGGGAAGAAGAGGAAGAGAATGGTGTTGATGCACAATGCCCCTTTTCTTTCTAGTCCTTTTTACTTCCTCTCTGCTCCTCTTTCCCTGAAACCCTCGGGGGCAGAGACCTGGCTGGGTTGCTGTGAGTTTTTCAGGCTGTATGGCCATGTTTCAGTAGCCTTCTCTCCTGGTGGTTTTGGAGAAGGAAAGAGATGTCGGTCGGTGGCGCCTCGGTTGAGTCTCCCTCTGCTTCCCAGATGGGTCTGTTTTGTTCTCAAAGGGGAGTTGCAGGGTTTGGGCAAAGTATTTTTGAACATTATACTCCCTTCCTTACCAATATCCCCCCGACGACAAATGCCCCTTTTTGTTTTCCCCCAGGAGGAGGAAAGTATTTCCTTCCTTTTATTTCCTTATCCCTCCTTTCTTCCCTGCCTCCCTTTGGTCCTCCCTTCCTTCCTTCTTTTCCCTCCCCTCATTCATTTCCTTCCCTTTCTCCTTCTCTTTCTTTTTCCCCTCCCCTTTTTCCTTCCTTCCTTTTTCCTTCCATCCATCTTTCTGCCGTTTCCTCTCTTCTCCTCCCCAATCCATGCTGCCTAAACCCCGGTATCTGCAGACATCCATCCATCCGTGCTTTGGGGGTAGGGAGGGAAGGAGGGAGGCGGCTGCTGGCTCTGTCAGATCCTCCGTGTTGCTGGGGAGCCGGCATTAGTGGAGTAGAGCAGCTCCCGGCCTGCACGGAGGATCCACTGGCTGCAAGGGACGCCTGCTGCTTTGCTGCCTCCTCCTCTTCCTCCTCCATGTGGTGTTTTTGTTTTTGTGAGGAAGGAAGGAAGGAAGGAAGGAAGGAAGGAAGGAAGGAAGGAAGGAGGGAGGCCACCTGGCGCTGCTGTTCTTCTGTGGCGCCCACAGAGTCAAAAGCAGAGGGGGTGACTCTCCAGGTGAACTTAGCCCAGGCATGGGCAAACTTGGGCCCTCCAGGTATTTTGGACTTCCCACAATTCCTAACAGCCCAGGCCTGCCTTTGCCACAGATATGCAGGGTGAACCTCTTTGATTGTAGGTAAACTAGAAATCCAATCTACTCCAACTCCCAAATGTCATGGTCTATTTTCCCCAAACTCCACCAGTGTTCAAATTTGGGCATATTGCATATTCATGCCAAGTTTGGTCCAGATCCATAATTGTTTGGGATCACAGTGCTCTCCAGAAGTAGGCAAACCACATCTCCCCTAAATCACTGTCAATTCTTCCCAAACCTCCCCAGTATATTGGTCATGGGGTTTCTGTGTGCCAAGTTTGGTCCAGGTCTGTAATTCCTGGGGGTCTCAGTAGTCTGTGGAAGTCAGAACGGAATCGGTTGAAGGTACTGCAAATCCCATCATCCATTGCCCATATTCCTCCAACCATATTGTTTTTTGTGCCCCTACCATATTGTTTTTGTGATTCATCACTATGCTTTAATTATATTCAATTTGTAACAATGAAAATACATCCTGCATATCAGATATTTATATTACTGGGTTGCTGTGAGTTTTCCGGGCTGTATGGCCATGTTCCAGAAGCATTCTCTCCTGACATTCTGCCCACATCTATGGCAGGCATCCCCAGAGGTTGTTGGGAAGGTTTATATATCTGTGGAATGGTGTCCAGGGTGGGAAAAAGAACTCTTGTCTGTTGGAAGCAAGTATGAATGTTGGAATTAATCACTTTGATTAGCATTGCACAGCTTTGCAGCTTCAAGGCCTGGCAGATTCCTGCCTGGGAGAATCCTTTGTTGGCAGATGTTAGCTGGCCCTGATTGTTTCCTGCCTGGAATTCTCCCATTTTCAGAGTGTTGTTCTTTTTTTACTGTCCTGATTTTAGAGTTTTTAATACTGGTAGCCAGATTTTGTTCATTTTCATTGTTTCTTCCTTTCTGTTGAAATTGTCCATGTGCTTCGTGTGCCTCCTCTGTGTTGTCTGGCATGGTGGTTGTTAGAGTGGCTGAGCATTTCGGTGTTCTCAAATAATATCCTATGTTCAGGTTGGTTCATCAAGTGCTCTGCTATGGCTGACATCTCTGGTTTAATTAGTCTACAGTACCTTTCATGTTCCTTGATTCATGTTTGGGTGCTGTGTTTGGTGGCCCCTAGCTTGTCCACAGCTGCATGGTATACAGTAGACTCCTGCAGAGGTGAGAGGATCTCTACCATGTACCATGCAGCTGTGGACAAGTCTACACAGGGACTGCCAAACGCAGCATTTCCCAAAACACAAATCAACTCACATGAAAGGCACTGCAGACTGATTCAAGCAGAGAAGTCAGTCATAGCAGGGCACTTGATGAATAATTGAATCTAATATTAAATAATTAAATAATAATAAAACAGGTAGCAATGAAAATAATGTTATGGTTGGGGGTCACCACAACATGAGGAACTGTATTTAGGGGTCACAGCATTAGAAAGGTTGAGAATCACTCGTCTACGGATTCTTCGGTTGGACATACGCACCGTCATTCTGCCAGGGGAATCCTTTTCTCATAGTATGTACGTATATACTCACATTTAGTTGAATTCAGTCTGAAAATATATTACATATATTCTATGGCTCTCACTGAAATAAATTTCCAAATATTTTGCTTTCATGACTGTCTGAGTCAAAAGGTTCCCGACCCCTGATTTAGGATATTGCTCCCACCAGAGAGCTGCTGATTGGGATCCTGCATTTTGAAATAGAAATCCCCATCAGTGAGGGAGCCTTACCGAGAGAGTCCACCATCCCATGAATCTCCTCCATGACCTGCACGTGCAAGACTTTCTGACCAGGATTCAGGAGAGCCCACTCCTCCAGGGAGAAATGGACAGCCACGTCCTCAAAGGCCATTGGGCCCTGGTGGAAAAAGAAAACATTTCCTTCTCACATCAGGGAAATAGAGAAAAATAGTTACAAAAATCCCTTTAAAGCAGATTTACATTCTTGTTGGTTGTTTGAAAGGGAAAGGGCTAAGGGCCCCATCCCATAGTTGTAAGCTTTGTAGAGACGTGTGGTTGGTCACTGACAGAACCATTTCTTAGTTGGTGTGTAGAATCAGAAATGGGATCCGGACATGTTCTATCTTTTACTGTGTTGCCCAGAACTGGACCCAGTGTTTTTCCAGGTGAGGCCTCACCAAAGCAGAAAGAAGCTCACCATGACTTCCCTTAACCTCAGACTTCATCACATTGAAGCAGGGAAGTGTTTGGTAGAGTATGTTTATAGTACTGCTCAGGCATACTCCGTTTAGAAACAAATTGGATGGTTTTCCCACCTTCATCGCACTGCGAAATCTATTTGTGTGACTCAGTTGTACTTGGGATTCTTCAACCGATTTGCCATCACACTGTAATCTCTAGGCACCGCCCTCCCTTCTCCCTCCCTCCCTCCCTGTTCTTTGTGTGTGTGTGTGTGGGGGGGGGGGGGGGTGCCTTCAGTATTTCCCTTTTAAGAAATTCCCATTCAATCCATTCCTCCTCTCCCAGGAATCCTCCTGCTTACCTGATTCAGTTCCACTCCATCACAAAGGGGAAGAAACGACTGTGGATTCAACAACAACATCATCCCAGCCCCTGGGAGAGAGAGAGAGAGAGAGAGAGAGAGAGAGAGAGAGAGAGAGAAGGGGGGTGGAAAGCTGAACACATAAATATGTCTCAGAGATGACAATTACAGTCCTAAAAAGAAACCTATGAGGAAATCACTCTGTGAACACTGGAGCATTCTCCAGCCCAGGAATTGTAAAGTTTTGGACTTTTTCATCTCATGCAGTACTGTGAATAGGTTGGATTGAAACTAGTACTGGGCTTGGTAGTTCAAGGGACTAAAGTTATTCTTTGTTGTCTGTTGTCTGTTCCAGCCCAGGAATATGTAACGTTTTGGAGTTTAGGACTTCATCTCACAAGCAGTGCTATGAGTAGGTTGAATTGAAACTAGTATTTCAATTGACTAAAGTTATTCTTTGTTGTCTGTTTGTTTTGCAGCTCAGTTTCAGAACTAATCTTAGCTTCAGGTCCCACCTGGGAAGATACTGAAGGGATGAATTTTCAGTCAGATCCAACTTTAGGCTAATATACAAGTATTGTAAGAAATAAAACTGCAAATCACAATGAAATTACATTTTGCAACCGAATGCCGGCATATATACTCACCTCAAGGCCAAATGATCCTGCATATGCACCTTCCCAAGTTCAAACTGACTGTGGATATGCTACAACCCCTCTAAAGGGGAATTTACACTGGCATAAAAGACCAAAACTCCCAGAAGGGTTCCTTCTTACCCTCCAAGGCTGCAGGCCCCTCTCCTTCCTGCTTGAGCTCCTTCTGCCTTTGACTCTGGGTGGTGTCTGATGGAGGTTGCTCTGAATCAGGGACATTAGACTGGATTTCAATGCAGTTATTCAGATCCTGGAAAAGCACAGAATATTCCAGAAATAGTATGGAACAATTTTTTAAAAATCACAAACTCGGAAACCTAGTTTGAAACAATAATGCTTTATGTATAGCCCACCCTATCTCCCCGAGGTTATGCCATGCTCCCTCTCCCATCATTTTCAATATTGTATTTGGGGTCAACAAATTAGACTAGAGGAGCAACCGAGCTCAAAGTGGATATGAAGGTGAGAGCAGGTGGGAGAAGAGGCCGAGGGAGCAGAGTCTGGCTTCTCCCATCTTGGAAGGATGTACGTTTAACCTATCCATCAGTCCCAAGGTTAATGAAACCAAGAGGAAATGCCTCACCTGTCCTTCCTGCTTTATGAAGGAGGACTGCCTGAAGTGCTGGCGCTGTGTGTCTGAGCCATAAAGGTCCACACTCAGGAACGTCTGCATGGTCCTGTCCCAGGATTCCCCACTGCTCCCGGGGACGATGCCTCCTTGAGGTCCAGGGGAGTTGGGTCTCTCCATGTTGGGACCACTATGATGAAGAACCAAACCGTTTCCTCCCTCTTCTCTCAAGGGAAAGAAATCCCTCAACAGGCCCGACTCCAAATTTATCAGCCCACAATCACATTTCCTCTGTGAAAGAAAGGCAGGATTAGACAACAGGCTTCGGGCGGCTTTTTCTTGGAGAGTGAACACACAAGCCTTTTAATGTATTTCAGAGCCAGGTGATGCTGGGCCCTCCTTCCTTCCGCTTGGGCCTCTCCTTCTCCAGCCGCCAGGCCCACCCGGCCTCCCCTTGAGCTCCCATTCAGTCCCACCCACACTGGATCCCCCAGGATTCCTGCAGCCAGTGCCTCGTGATCCATAGCCTTCCTTGTGAAGAAGAACCAAGAGACTTTGAAACAAGAGACAAAAATCAATATAACAACTACGTACATTATTTGGAAATCCAGATGAGAAACAGAATTTATGACTTATTTAAAAACGTGTGTGTGGGGAAAGCACCCAGAGAAGCAGATGAGTGGGTTGGCAGGGGAAAGCCAGGGCCCAAGGACCCCTCCCCCCCCGACACAATCCGATGACCCCCAACCCCATGTGAGTCCAGGCCTGGGCCTGCTCCAGCCCTCCCTCCCTCCATTTGTTTTGGGCTTGACCCTCCCTTTGGCCCTTTGGAGAAGGAATGGGAAGAAGACTCACCAGAAGGAGAAGAGGGAGGAGAGGGAATGAAAGGCTGCCAAGGAGAGGAAGTGGAGGAGGAAGGAAGAGGAGGAGAGGCCAAAGGGGACAACTCTTCTCTTCTCTCCCAGCCGGGCAAGGAAGGGTGAAGGGGAGGGAGTTTGATTCCTAGAGGGACAGGAAAGGCGGGTCTGAGGAGGAGGCCCACTCCCTTCCTGCCTCTCTAGGAACATAGGTCTCTCTCTCCTTAACCCTTTCTCGACCAGCACTGCTCTACAAGGAAAGTGCTCCTGGGCAACAAGTTGAACATGAGCCAACAGTGTCACGTGGCAGGCGGGGACGCCCTGGCCTTTCACCCTCTCCCACCACGCTCTCAAAGCCCACCATTGTGTCTCCAGACCGGTGTTATTTATTTACTTACAGTATTTATATCCCGCCCTTCTCACCCCGCAGGGGACTCAGGGCGGATTACAATGTACATATACATGGCAAACATTCAATGCCATAGGCACACCACACGTATAGATGAAAGCGAGCCCCAGAAGACCCCCGCTCCGTCCTAGTTGTTTTGGCCTGCAGCAGGGAGTTCCAACGTTCCTGCATGATCTTTGTGGTCTGGCATCATTAAGGACAAAGGCTGGGACATAGCTTCAGAAGACCTCTAGCCATTTCTATCTTTCCATTTCCATGCCCCATTTGACCTGAAACTTTGTAACGCAGCTTAAATTAAGAACACTCCACATTGCAACATTATTTCCTTTCCGCATAGATACAAAGTATCCTATCTGGCTCACTCACCAATTCTTGCAAAACTAAACCTTTCCGGGCCGCAGGGAGCTGCTGGGCCGCCTGGGATGCCTTTCTGGTGTCTCGGGGAGGCCGGAGCTGCGCTCCTCAAAACCATGGATATGGAGTTTTCAAAATGGCGCCGTTTCCCTCCGCCATCCGCGAGAACATCAGTTTGAACAATTGGCTCCATTTCAATTCCATATTTTTCTTTGACTTCTTCTAATTGGCATAATTATTTCTCATTCATCACAACGGCTGGTTTTTCCCGGCTTCGGACCCCGGGGGAATCAGCAATCTGGAACGATCATTTGTTTATTATTCCTGAGACATCCATGAAAAGATCCGCATCTGTCCTTTGTCAACAGGAAGGGACAGATATGGCCAGTTCCCCATTTCCCACAGAAAACAAAAGACTTTCTTTGGCTCGAAAGGCCAAGGACTTGGGATCCTAATTTACATGAGGACTAATTTAAGTAAGGCACTTCCTGCTACATTGTTTTTATAAAAGTTCCCAACTCCCGCTTCCCATTTGCTATTGGCTCTCCTCCAGCTGATCCCAACATTCCATCCAATCAGCATGGAGCCGGCCGGCGCACGTGGGCGGGAAGTTTAAATTTTGACAGTTCTGTATAACTATAAATATG
>JARBWK010000001.1:205990750-206019334 GCA_030556195.1 Anolis apletophallus | reverse complement strand
GGGGCCAACCAAGGGCAAGATGGATGGATGGTAGGGCAGTAATTGCCTATGTAAACCGCCTTGAGTGGCCTTCGGGCTGAGAGGGGCGGTATAAAGGTACAGCAAATAAATAAATAAATAATAAGTGGTATCCTTGAAGTGACTGGCTTGACCCTGAAGGAGCTGGAGGAGGGGACGGCCGACAGGGAGCTCTGGCGTGGGATGGTGCAGGAGGGCACAAAGAGTCGGAAGAGACTGAACGAATGAGCAACACATTCCTTCTATAATATCTGTGCTCCGTTCTGCGTTGCGCAAACAGCGCTCCCGGCGCAGTGAAGAGGAAACAGCGTAACGCTGTGAACTTCCGGACCCAGCTTTCATACTATTACCGAGTAAGGTGTAAATAAGTTGTAAATTCTTAAGGAGTCGGCTGGACAGGGTGTTGAGGGGCCATGGACTGTGGCGCAGCTGGCTGGGAGTCAGCTGCATTAAGATCGCTACTGACCAAAAAGTCATGAGTTCGAAGCCAGCCTGGATCGGAGTGAGCTCCCGACCAAAATTGTGTCGCTTGTTGCAGCCCGAAAGACAGCTGCATTTGTCAAGTAGGAAATTTAGGTACCACTTTACGAGGCCATAAAAATCTGCAGGAAGTATGCAAAGAATGAGCAAGCGACCGCTCCCCTGGTGGCCAGAAGCTGGAATGTTAAATAGCCTCTGAGTGTCTGTCTATATATGTCGTGTGTATATCTATGGCATTGAATGTTTGCCATGTATATGTACATTGTAATCCGCCTTGAGTCCCCTGCGGGGTGAGAAGGGCGGAATACAAATACTGTAAATAAATAACACCGGTCTGGGGACGCAATGGTGGGCGTTGAGAGCGTGGTGGAAGGGGGTGAAACGCCAGAGTGTCCTGGCCTTTTTTAGCTGCCACATGACACTGTTGGCTCATGTTGAACCTGTTGCCCAGGAGCCCTTTCCTTGTAGAGCAGTGCTGGTCGAGAAAGGGTTAAGGAGAGAGAGAGAGAGCTTGGTTCCTAGAGAGGCGGCAAGAGAGTGGGCTTCCTCCTCATACCCGCCTTTCCTGCCCCTCTAGGAATCAAACTCTCTTCCCTTCACCCTCCCTTGCCCGGCTGGGAGAGAAGAGAAGGGTTGTCCCCTTTGGCCTCTCCCCTTCCTCTTCCTCCTCCTCTTCCTCCTCCACTTCCTCTCCTTGGCAGCCTTTCATTTCCTCTCCTCCCTCTTCTCCTTCTGGTGAGTCTTCTTCCCATTCCTTCTCCAAAGGGCCAAAGGGAGGGTCAAGCCCAAAACATCTGGAGGGAGGGAGGGCCGGAGCGGGCGCAGGCCTGGACTCACTTGGGATTGGGGGAGGGGGGGTATCCTTGGGCCCTGGCTTTCTCCTGCCAACCCACTCATCTGCTTCTCTGGGTGCTTTCCCCCCACACACGTTTTTGAATAAGTCAGAATCCAGTTTGTCACCTGGGTTCCCAAATAATTTATGTAGTTGTTGTATTGATTTTTGTCTCCTGTTTCAAAGTCTCTTGGTTCTTCTTCACAAGGAAGGCTATGGATCTCGAGGCACCGGCTGCAGGAATCCTGGGGGGTCCAGTGTGGGTGGGACTGAATGGGAGCTCAAGGGGAGGCCGGGTGGGCCTGGCGGCTGGAGAAGGAGAGGCCCAAGCGGAAGGAGGGCTCTGAAATACATAGGGGGCTTTTGTGTTCACTCTCCAAGAAAAAGCCGCCCGAAGCCTGTTGTCTAACCCTGCTTTTCTTTCACAGAGGAAATGTGATTGTGGGCTGAGAAATTTGGAGTCAAGCCTGTTGAGGGATTTCTTTCCCTTGAGAGAAGAGGGAGGAAAGGCATCTTGGATACGGTTTGGTTCTTCATCATAGTGGTCCCAACATGGAGAGACCCAACTCCCCTGGACCTCAAGGAGGCATCGTCCCCGGGAGCAGTGGGGAATCCTGGGACAGGACCATGCAGACGTTCCTGAGTGTGGACCTTTATAGCTCAGACACACAGCGCCAGCGCTTCAGGCAGTCCTCCTACCTAGAGGGCAAGGGGCCCAGAGAGTTGTGCAGCCGCCTCCACGATCTCTGCCGCCAGTGGCTGAAGCCAGAGCAACACACCAAGGCGGAGATGCTGGACCTGGTGATCCTGGAGCAGTTCCTGAGCATCCTGCCCCCAGAGATGGGGAGCTGGGTCCGAGAGTGTGGGGCAGAGACCTCTTCCCAGGCGGTGGCCCTGGCGGAAGGCTTCCTCCTGAGTCGGGCAGAGGACGGAAGCAGGAAGGACAGGTGAGAGCATTTCTTGGGTTCACTCACCTTGGGACTGATCACCAGTCACCTTGGGACTGATGGATAAAAGTTTTAAATAAATAAAGGTAAATCCTGCCTTCCTTCCAAGATGGGAGAAGCCAGACTCTGCTCCCTCGGCCTCTTCTGCCACCTGCTCTGCCCCTCCTGCTCTCACCTCCATATCCACTGTGAGCTCGGTTGCTCCTCTAATTTATTGACCCCAAATACAACATTGAAAATGATGGGAGGGGGAGCATGGCATAACATCGGGGAGATAGGGTGGGCTATACATAAAACATTATTATTATATTGTTTCAAACTAGGTTTCCATCTCAGAGTTATTCTTCAAAATTCCATGCAGTTTCCAATTTTTTTTTCTGAATTTGTGATTTCCTTTAATTTTTTCCATACTACTTCTGGAATATTCTGTGTTTTTCCAGGCTCTGAATAACTGCATTGAAATCCAGTCTAATGTCCCTGCATCGGAGCAACCTCCATCAGACACCACCCAGAGTCAAAGGCAGAAGGAGCTCAAGCAGGAAGGAGCTGGGCCTGCAGCCTTGGAGGGTAAGAAGGAACCCTTCTGGGAGTTTTGGTCTTTTATGCCAGTGTAAATTCCCCTTTAGAGGGGTTGTAGCACATCCACAGTCATTTTGAGCTTGAGAAAGTGCATATGCTGCAGCATTTGGCCTTGGGGTGAGTATATATGTCGGCATTCGGTTACAAAATGTGTAATTTCAGTGTGATTTGCAATTTTATTTCTTGCAATACTTGTACATTAGCCTAAAGTTGGATCTGACTGAAAATTCATCCCTTCAGTATCTTCCCAGGTGGGACCTGAAGCTAAGATTAGTTCTGAAACTGAGCTGGAAGACAAACAGACAACAAAGAATAACTTTAGTCCCTTGAACTACCAAGCCCAGTACTAGTTTCAGTCCAACCTATTCACAGTACTGCATGAGATGAAAAAGTCCAAAACTCCAAAACTTTACATATTCCTGGGCTGGAACAGACAATAGACAACAAAGAATAACTTTAGTCCCTTGAACTACCAAGCCCAGTACTAGTTTCAATCCAACCTATTCACAGTACTGCATGAGATGAAAAAGTCCAAAACTTTACAATTCCTGGGCTGGAGAATGCTCCAGTGTTCATAGAGTCATTTCCTCATAGGTTTCTTTTTAGGACTGTAATTGTCATCTCTGAGACATATCTATGTGTTCAGCTTTCCACCCTTGCTCTCTCTCTCTCTCTCTCTCTCTCTCTCTCTCTCTCTCAGGGGCTGGGATGATGTTGTTGTCGAATCCACAGTCGTTTCTTCCCCTTTGTGATGGAGTGGAACTGAATCAGGTAAGCAGGAGGATTCCTGGGAGAGGAGGAATGGATTGAATGGGAGTTTCTTAAAAGGGAAATATTGAGGCATCCCCCCCCCACAAAGTATCGGGAGGGAGAGAGGGAGAGAGGGAGGGCGGTGCCTAGAGATTACAGTGTGGTGACAAATCAGTTGAAGAATCCCAAGTACAACTGAGTCACACGGATAGATTTCACAGTGTGATGAAGGTGGGAAAATCATCCATTTGTTTCTAAACGGAGTATGCCTGAGCAGTACTATAAGCATACTCTACCAAACGCTTCCCTGTTTCAATGCGATGAAGTCTGAGGTTAAGGGAAGTCATGGTGAGCTTCTTTCTGCTTTGGGGAGGCCTCACCTGGAAAAACACTGGGTCCAGTTCTGGGCAACACAGTAAAAGATAGAACATGTCCGGATCCCATTTCTGATTCTACACACCAACTAAGAAATGGTTCTGTCAATGACCAACCACATGTATCTACAAAGCTTACAACTACGGGTTAAGGGCCTCAGCCCTTTCCCTTTCAAACAACCAACAGGAATCTGCTTGAAAGGGATTCTTGTAATTATTTTTCTCTATTTCCCTGATTTGAGAAGGAAATGTTTTCTTTTTCCGCCAGGGCCCAATGGCCTTTGAGGACATGGCTGTCCATTTCTCTTTGGAGGAGTGGGCTCTCCTGAATCTTGGTCAGAAAGCCTTGCACGTGCAGGTCATGGAGGAGATTCATGGGATGGTGGACTCTCTCGGTAAGGCTCCCTCACTGATGGGGATTTCTATTTCAAAATGCAGGATCCCAATCAGCAGCTCTCTGGTGGGAGCAATATCCTAAATCAGGGGTTGCGAACCTTTTTGACTCAGAGAGCCATGAAAGTAAAATATTTGGAAATTTATTTCAGTGAGAGCCATATAATATTTCTATATATAAATTTTGACACGTTGTGCATCCCGGCAAATAGGCAGCTAAACTATAAGCCGCAGAAGCAAGAAAATCGTCAACACATTCCACCATACCACGAGGTACTATACGGCCAAAAAACCCGCCCTAGATACCTCGCAACACCCCCAAACACAAGCCCCAAAAATCGGGCAACGGAACTGGCATCCCTGCCTCTTCGCTGCCAGCACGCGTTTCGAAAGTTCGTGTATGGCAGCCAGAGCGCAGTGGCCCGATTCCACAGGGGCTCCCCTTCCCGGACAAAGCCCTCTGCCGGTGGCTCACCTTCCCCTCCGCCCATGGCGCCTGTCATGTGAGAGGAGAGGAAGGAAAGGAGGGAGGGAGAAGGGGCCTCCTCTTAGGAAAGGCCGGGGCTTCGGGGAAGGAACAAGGCCGCGGGCTGAGGAGACGCCCTGGGGGAGAGGAAGCCGGCCCGCCTCCTCCCCCTCCAGGCTCTTGCTTTCCCGCCCAGAAAGGGCGGTGGGGAGTGAGGGGACCGGTCGCCACCGCTGCTGACAGGGCTTCCTGTCCCATGCCATGATCCACCCGCAGCCCTTCCAGGCCCCCGCGGCCTCCACAAACACTGGCGGGGGCTGCTCCACACGCCCGATGAGGAAGCCCTGGCGACGGCGGCGGCGACGAGGAGGAGGCGGAGAAGAAAAAAGTAAGGAGCGGGAAAGGAAAGAATAGAAGGATGGAAGGGGAGAAGAAAGGAAGAAAAAAGGAAGGAAGGAGGGAGGAGGAGGAGAGAGAGAGAAAGAGAGAGTGTGAGAGAGAGAGACAGAGAAAGAGAGAGAAAGAGACAGAGAGAGAGAGAGAGAGAGAAAGACAGAGAGAGAGAGAGAGATACACACACACATATACATAAAGACATGCACATCATGAATGGATGGAAGGAAGGAGGGGAGAAAAGACAGGAAAAGATAGGAGGAAGGAAGGCGGGGAGAAAACAGTAAGGAAATAGGAAGGCTAGCAGGAAGGATGGGAAGGGGAAAGGAAAGAAAGGATGGAGGGAAGGCAGGAAGGAGGGGAGAAGACAGGAACACATACACACACACATACACATGCAGAGAAATATACAAATATACACATACACACATACATACACACATATACACGCATATACATATACAAACACATATAGATAAGTACACACATACACGCATACACACATACACATATACATAAGAACACACACATATGCACACACACACATGTACACATAGACACAAATCCATATATATACATACATACACACACAAAACACATATATACAGACTGGGCCACAGGAAACATAAAAAGGCACAGCAAAGCGTGGCCGGGTCAGCTAGTATGTAATATATTTTAAGACTGAATTCAACTAAATGTGAGTTTATACATACATACTATGAGAAAAGGATTCTCCCGGCAGAATGATGGTGCGTATATCCAACCGAAGAATCCGTAGACCAGTGATTCTCAACCTTTCTAATGCCGTGACCCCTAAATACAGTTCCTCATGTTGTGGTGACCCCTGACCATAAAATTATTTTCATTGCTACTTGTTTTATTACTTACTAGCTTGAGGACCCGGCGTTGCCCGGGTTATTTGAGAAACGTATTAGTTGGTCTTTAGCAGTGATTTATGTGGCTTGTAGTTGTGTCAGGAAGTTAGTGAAGGTACTGTGAGTTCCATCGTCCATGGTCCACCCTCCTCCAAACAGCATCAGGATGTAGAGTGGATCATGGAGGTTCTGTCTGCTAAGTTTGGCCTTGATCCATCATTATTGGGAGTGGCAGTGATATCATGTAATTACTGAAGGTACTGCAAGTCCCATCACCTGTGGTCTGTCCTCCTCTCAACTGCACCAGGATGTAGAGTGGGTCATGGGGGCTCTGTGTGACAAGTTTGGCCTTTATCCATTATAATTGGGAGTTGCAGTGGTGTCATGAAAGTACTGAAGGTACTGCAAGTCCCATCACCTGTGGTCTGTCCTCCTCTCAACTGCACCAGGATGTAGAGTGGGTCATGGGGGCTCTGTGTGACAAGTTTGGCCTTTATCCATTATAATTGGGAGTTGCAGTGGTGTCATGAAAGTACTGAAGGTGGAAGTCCCATCACCTGTTGTCTGTCCTCCTCTCAACTGCACCAGGATGTAGAGTGGGTCATGGGGGCTCTGTGTGACAAGTTTGGCCTTTATCCATTATAATTGGGAGTTGCAGTGGTGTCATGAAAGTACTGAAGGTACTGCAAGTCCCATCGCCTGTGGTCTGTCCTCCTCTCAACTGCACCAGGATGTAGAGTGGGTCATGGGGGCTCTGTGTGGCAAGTTTGGCCTTGATCCATCATTATTGGGAGTTGCAGTGGTGTCATGAAAGTATTGAAGGTACTGCAAGTCCCATCACCGGTGGTCTGTTCTCTCAACTGTACCAGGATGTAGAGTGGGTCGTGGGGGTTCTGTGTGGTAAGTTTGGCCTTGATCCATCAGTATTGGGAGTTGCAGTGGTGTCATGAAAGTACTGAAGGAACTGCAAGTCCCATCACCTGTGGTCTGTCCTCCTCTTAACTACACCAGGATGTAGAGTGGGTCATGGGGGGGGGGGTGTTAGATAATATCATTTAGTTAATTAATAACATTATTTATTAGAAAAAAGCCAGTCTTTGATTCTGTTTTTATTAGTGCTCCCATTAGAAAATACAGAACAATGTAGATGAACCTCAATTCCCACAACCGTGGGTCAATCCTCCCTAGACCCGGCCTGTATACACAGCTGGCCATGTTGAGTCTGTGGAAACAATGAAAATGAACAAAATCTGGCTACCAGTATTAAAAACTCTAAAATGAGGACAGTAAAAAAGAACAACACGCTGAAAATAGGGGAATTCCAGCCAGGAAACAATCCAGGGCCAGCTAACATTTCCCAACAAAGGATTCCCCCAGGCAGGTATCTGCCAGGCCTTGAAGCTGCAAAGCTTTGCAGTGCTAATCAAAGTGATTAATTCCAACATGCATACTTGCTTCCAACAGACAAGAGTTCTTTTTCCCACCCTGGACACCATTCCACAGATATATAAACCTTCCCAAACACCTCTGAGGATGCCTGCCATAGATGTGGGCAGAATGTCAGGAGAGGATGCTTCTGGAACATGGCCAGACAGCCCGGAAAACTCACAGCAACCCAGTAATATAAATATCTGATATGCAGGATGTATTTTCATTGTTACAAATAGAATATAATGAAAGCATGGTGATGAATAACAGAAACAATATGGTTGGAGGAATATGGGCAATGGATGATGGGATTTGCAGTACCTTCAACCAATTCCGTTCTGACTTCCACAGACTACTGAGACACCCAGGAATTACAGACCTGGACCAAACTTGGCACACAAAAACCCCATGACCAATATACTGGGGAGGTTTGGGAAGAATTGACAGCGATTTAGGGGAGATGTTGTTTGCCTACTTCTGGAGAGCACTGTGATCCCAAATAATTATGGATCTGGACCAAAGTTGGCATGAATATGCAATATACCCAAATTTGAACATTGGTGGAGTTTGGGGAAAATAAACCGTGACATTTGGGAGTTGTATCTGATGGGATTTATAGTTTAACTACAATCAAAGAGGTTCACCCTGCATATCTGTGGCAAAGGCAGGCCTAGGCTGTTAGAAACTGGGAGTTGAAGTCCAAAATAACTGGAGGGCACAAGTTTCCCCATGCCTGGGCTAAGTTCACCTGGAGAGTCACCCCCTCCTTTTTTGACTCTGTGGGCGCCACAGAAGAACAGCAGCGCCAGGTGGCCTCCCTCCCTTCCTTCCTTCTGCCCAAAAACAAAAGCACCACACGGAGGAGGAAGAGGAGGAGACAGCAAAGCCGGGTGCTTCTCTACTCCACTAATGCCAGCTCCCCAGCAACATGGAGGATCTGACAGAGCCAGCAGCAGCCTCCCTCCTTCCCTCCCTACCCCCAAAGCACGGATGGCTGGCTGGCTGCAGGTACTGGGGCTGTAACCTGGGTTTAGGCAGCATGGATTGGGGAGGGGAGGAGAGGAAACAGCAGAAAGATGGAAGGAAAGAAAAAGGGGAGGGGAAGAAGAAAGAGAAGGAGAAATGGCAGGAATTGAATGAGGGGAGGAAAAAGAAGGAAGGGAGGGAGGATAAAGAAATAAATTCCTCATCCTGGGGGGAAACAAAAAGGGGCATTTGTCGTTGGGGGGATATTGGTAAGGAAGGGAGAATAATGTTCAAAAATACTTTGCCCAAACCCTGCAACCCCCCCTTGAGAACAAAACAGACCCATCTGGGAAGCAGAGGGAGACTCAACTGAGGCGCCACTGACCGGCATCTCTTTCCTTCTCCCACAAAAACCACCAGGAGAGAAGGCTACTGAAACCTTGCCATACAGCCCGAAAAACTCACAGCAACCCAGCCAGGTCTCTGTCCTCGAGGGTTTCAGGGAAAGAGGAGCAGAGAGGAAGTAAAAAGGACTAGAAAGAAAAGGGGCACTGTGCATCAACACCATTCTCTTCCCCCTCCCGGGGAGACCCTCCATTGTTGCACGTGGCTCCAGTCCCCGTGGCCTGCGAGGAGGAGCAACGGGCCCTTCACTCCTCCCCCCTCCCTGTACTGCCTTTTCACTGCCTTGTTGGCGCCTGCCCCACAGCCTTTTTTGTGCTCAGTTTGGTTCAGATCCAAACTGGCAGAGGGGCTGGGAGCCAGATGCAATCATCAAAAGAGCCACACCTGGCTCCCGACCCATAGGTTCCTGACCCCTGTTTTAGAAGATGACCTTAG
The DNA here is from genome assembly GCA_030556195.1 of Anolis apletophallus. Taxonomy (NCBI): domain Eukaryota; kingdom Metazoa; phylum Chordata; class Lepidosauria; order Squamata; family Anolidae; genus Anolis; species Anolis apletophallus. The sequence goes on along the minus strand of JARBWK010000001.1, from coordinate 206,009,993 downwards.
TCCTTATCACTAACACTAAGGGATTATTGCTTCTTTCCCTCTTCTTCACAGCAGATAACTGGAAGACAAGCAATGTATCCACCAAATGCAGGAAGCATTTTGAGCACAACGGGGACCTTCCTAGACACCAGCAAACCCACCAAGAAGACAGAGGTTCTGCCAGAGAAAGGTCCTACAGATGCAATGTATGTGGGCAGTGCTTTACCCAAAATATGGCACTTGTGCTTCACAAGACACTCCGTGCTGAGAAAAGGCACCTTCAATGGAAAAGATCAGCAAAATGTGTTGCTGATTACAAATGGCCAGATCTGAGCCAAGAAGAAATCTTTGAAGGAACTGAGGATTTCATAAGCCAGGAGTGTAGGACATCTTTTATCCAAAGTTCACTCTTGGTGAGGCACAAAAGACTGCGCACAGGAGAGAAGCCATACTCATGCCAAGAGTGTGGGAAATGTTTTGCTTACAGGTCTGCCTTGCTGAAACACAAAAGACTCCACACAGGAGAGAAGCCATACCAATGCCAGGAGTGTGGGAAATGTTTTGCTCGCAATTCACACTTGGTGAGGCACAAAAGATTCCAAGCAGGAGAGAAGCCTTGGCGATGCCAAGAGTGTGGGAAATGTTTTGCTTCCAGTTCAAACTTGGTGAAACACAAAAGACTCCACACAGGAGAGAAGCCATACCAATGCCAGGAGTGTGGGAAATGTTTTGCTCACAGTTCAGACTTGGTGACCCACAAAAGACTCCACACAGGAGAGAAGCCATACCAATGCCAGGAGTGTGGGAAATGTTTTGCTTGCAGTTCGGATTTTGTGAGCCACAAAAGAGTCCACACAGGAGAGAAGCCATACCACTGCCAGGAATGTGGCAAATGTTTTGCTCAAAGTTCAAACTTGGTGAGCCACAAAAGACTCCACACTGGAGAGAAGCCATACCACTGCCAGGAGTGTGGGAAATGTTTTGCTCGCAATTCACACTTGGTGACCCACAAAAGAGTCCACACAGGGGAGAAGCCATACCAATGCCAGGACTGTGGGAAAGGTTTTGCTGACAGTTCGGCTTTGGTGAACCACAAAAGAATCCATACAGGAGAGAAGCCATACCAATGCCCGGAGTGTGGGAAATGTTTTGCTTCCAGGTCAGCCTTGTTGAAACACAAAAGACTTCACACAAGAGAGAAGCCACACCAATGCCAGGAGTGTGGGTAATGTTTTGCTTCCAGTTCGGATTTGGTGAGGCACAAAAGAGTCCACACAGGTGAAAAGCCATACCACTGCCAGGAATGAGGGAAATGTTTTGCTGACAGTTCAGCCTTGGTGAAGCACAAAAGACTTCACACTGGAGAGAATGCATACAAATGCCATGAATGTGGAAAATGTTTTACTCAGATTTCATCCCTTAACAAGCACCAGAGAATACATACAGGCTTTTAAAAAGCCCTTATGGATTAGCATCTGCTTTCAAAGAGGACTGTTTGAAAAGTTCTGTCTAAGATTTGGTAGTCCCGTTATTTTAGAGTTAACAATGTTAGATATCATTGATATTGTTATAAACTTTGAAAATTTGATCTATTTTGCAAAATTTAAGTCTTTGGTTCTTATATACCAATACCAGGAGTGTTGTGATTGAGCCTGTGGCTCTGCCTGTGAGTAGGGCTGGGGAGGATGCTGAATCTACAGCAGGGGTGGGCAATTATTTTTTCCAAGGGCTGCATGTGAGCCAAAAAATATTATGGAGGGCCGCACCTATTTATTTATTTACTTATTTACTTACTATATTTACTACATATTACACATTATTAATATTAACATATTAATATATCAATAAATATACATATATTATTAGTATTAATATCATAATTATTATATTATAGTGTATATATAAATATATAGACATTATAATATATTGAAATTATAATATAAAATAACATTATTATATTATATTATTTATTATATTATAATATTATTATTAAAAAAATTATAAAATAAAGGACATTAATCAAGCTCAGTTCAGCATATTACTAAAGCAATCACAAAACTCACGGTCCTATATATCCAGCTGATGGAAAAAGAGTTGTAGTTCTGCAAGGCTCCCAGGTGTAGTTATAATCCACAATATTAGAAACCCATGGCCACAGAAGTCAGGCATGAATAACGAATAATAAGCAGCCTCACGTCAAACAAAAGGTTTATCTGTGACTTGTAAACATCACTCAATTAGAGGGAGGCTGTGAATGTAAAAAAGGCTGGCACTATGGTCCGGCTCCGCAAGAGGTGAGCCGGCCAGTTCCCAGTATTTCCGGGTGGCGAGGCGCTGAGTGAGGGAGAAGCAGCTGAATTAGCCTCTCCAATGTAATTCAACTCAGCACGGCGGAGGCAGAGAGAGGGCGCAGGGACAAGAAAAAATGGGGAGCGGAGCAGCAGGCGATCGGAGGCTGCAGGCCTCCGCCCGCTCTCGCCCCCAGCCGATCGCCCTGCTATGGAGTGCCTGCCATTTCTTTTGCTGCAGCAGCGGGGAAGGAGAAAACGCGTTCTGCTCCATCCCTTGCTTTCTGCCGGACACAAAGCAAGGGAGGGAGCAGAACGCGTTCTCCCCTTCCTCGCTGCTGCTGCAAAGAAATTCTTCCGCCCCTGAGTCTCTTCCACGATGCCGGCTGTGACCTCATCGCGGAAGAGACTCAGGGGGCGGGGCTTCCACCATAATTTCTTTTGCAGCAGCAGCGAGGGAGAACGCGTACTGCCCCCTCCCTTGCTTTTTGCCGGACACAAAGCTACAGCTTTGTAGCTGCCCGGGCCTCCCTTTCTTCGCCAAGAAGGCACGCTGCCCACGGCTCCCTCTCTTCCCCCGGTAAGCAGCGTTGCCCAAGGCTCTGCGGGCCGGATGGCATCGCCCAAAGGGCCGGATTCCGCCCGCGGGCTGTAGTTTGCCCACCCCTGCACTAATGTGTAAAATGTTTTACTCGGACTTCATCCCTTAACAGAGAAACAGCGGTGAAAACACAATGTATATAAACCAGGTGTGTGTGTGTGTGTATATATATATATATATATCTGTGTATTATATAGAGATCATACATATGGTTTGTAGATATCAAAAATTGTATTTTACATTTTTATATCCGTGGCGTTTTGAGAAAACCCGATATACAGTTCCAGTGAAGACGATCTGCTCATGTAAAGGAGTGCAATACTCCGACAGGGAAATTCCCAGGACGCGGTGTAGAGAGCAAAATTAGCGACTCCCAAGAGTAGAGGTTGATTTAACACAAGAGCCGACGCCAGGCGGATGCTCCGATATCGTGGCCACACAGAAACCGTTTCGGGATCCTTTCTCAATAAAGAAATTACAGGGCAGGGTGAGAACCGAAGGGAAGGAAGGAATAGTGGTAGAGGAAACACCATCGAATCAAGTATTCACCATCAAGCCATGGGTTGAAAACGAGGAAATTGGACATGGTAGGAGAGGGGGGAGTTCCATCGGTCGCAAAGAATGAGGAAGCGACAGCTCCCCTGGTGGCCAGAAGCTGGAATGTTAAATAGCCTCTGAGTGTCTGTCTATGTATGTGGTGTGTCTATGCCATTGAATGTTTTCCATGTATATGTACATCGTAATCTGGCTAAGAAGGGCGGAATAGAAATACTGTAAATAAATAAATAACACTGGTCTGGGGATGCAATGGTGGGCGTTGAGAGCGTGGTGGAAAAGCGTGAAAAGCCAGTTTCACCGCCTTTTTTAGCTGCCACGTGACATTGTTGGCTCATGTTGAACCTGTTGCCCAGGAGCCCTTTCCTTGTAGAGCAGTGCTGGTCAAGAAAGGGTTAAGGAGAGCAAGAGCTTGGTTCCTAGAGAGGCAGGAAGAGAGTGGGCCTCCTCCTCAGACCCACCTTCCTGCCCCTCTAGGAATCAAACTCCCTCCCCTTCACCCTTCCTTGCCCGGCTGGGAGAGAAGAGAAGAGTTGTCCCCTTTGGCCTCTCCCCTTCCTCTTCCTCCTCTTCCTTCCTCCTCCACTTCCTCTCCTTGGCAGCCTTTCATTTCCTCTCCTCCCTCTTCTCCTTCTGGTGAGTCTTCTTCCCATTCCTTCTCCAAAGGGCCAAAGGGAGGGGCAAGCCCAAAACAAATGGAAGGGGGGTCTGGAGCGGGACTTACTGGGATTGGAGCTCATCAGATTCTCCGGGCGGGGGGGTCCTTGGGCCCTGGCCTTTCCCTGCCAACACACTCATCTGCTTCTCTGGGTGCTTTCCCCCCACACACGTTTTTAAATAAGTCAAATTCTGTTTCTCATCTGGATTTCCCAATAATGTATGCAGATGTTATATTGATTTTTGTCTCCTGTTTCAAAGACTCTTGGTTCTTCTTCACAAGGAAGGCTATGGATCACGAGGCACCGGCTGCAGGAATCCTGGGGGATCCAGTGTGGGTGGGACTGAATGGGAGCTCAAGGGGAGGCCGGGTGGGCCTGGCGGCTGGAGAAGGAGAGGCCCAAGCGGAAGGAAGGAGGGCCCAGCATCACCTGGCTCTGAAATACATTAAAAGGCTTGTTTCTTCACTCTCCAAGAAAAAGCCGCCCGAAGCCTGGTCTCTAATCCTGCTTTTCTTTCACAGAGGAAATATGATTGTGGGCTGAGAAGTTTGGAGTCGGGCCTGTTGAGGGATTTCTTTCCCTTGAGAGAAGAGGGAGGAAAAGCATCTTGGATACGGTTTGGTTCTTCATCATAGTGTTTCCAACTTGGAGAGACCCAACTCCCCTGGACCTCAAGGAGTCATCGTCCCCGGGAGCAGTGGGGAATCCTGGGAAAGGAACATGCAGACCTTCCTGAGTGTGGACCTTTATGGCTCAGACACACAGCGCCAGCGCTTCAGGCAGTCCTCCTTCCAAAAGGACGAGGGGCCCAGAGAGGTGTGCAGCCGCCTCCACGATCTCTGCCGCCAGTGGCTGAAGCCAGAGCAACACACCAAGGCGGAGATGCTGGACCTGGTGATCCTGGAGCAGTTCCTGAGCATCCTGCCCCCAGAGATGGGGAGCTGGGTGCGAGAGTGGGGCAGAGACCTCTTCCCAGGCGGTGGCCCTGGCGGAAGGCTTCCTCCTGAGTCAGGAAGAGGATGAGAAGCAGGAAGGACAGGTGAGGGCATTTCCTCTGGCTTCACTCACCTTGAGACTGAGGGATACATTCAACGTACATCCTGCCTTCCTTCCAAGATGGGAGAAGCCAGACTCTGTTCATTCGGCCTCTTCTCCCTCCTGCTCTGCCCCTCCTGCTCTCACCTCCGAATTCACTGTGAGCTTGCTTGCTTTTCTCTAATTTGTTGACCCCAAATACAGCATTGAAAATGATGGGAGGGAGAGCATGGCATAACATCTGGGAGATAGGGTGGGCTATACATAAAGCATTATTATTATATTGTTTCAAACTAGGTTTCCATCTCGGAGTAATTCTTCAAAAGTCCATGCAGTTTCCAATTTTTTTCCTGAGTTTGTGATTTCCTTTAATTTTTTCCATACTACTTCTGGAATATTCTGTGCTTTTCCAGGCTCTGAATAACTGCATTGAAATCCAGTCTAATGTCCCTGCATCGGAGCAACCTCCATCAGACACCACCCAGAGTCAAAGGCAGACGGAGCTCAAGCAGGAAGGAGAGGGGCCTGCAGCCTTGGAGGGTAAGAAGGAACCCTTCTGGGAGTTTTGGTATTTTATGCCAGTGTAAATTCCCCTTTAGAGGGATTGTAGCACATCCACAGTCAGTTTGAACTTGGGAAGGTGCATATGCAGGATCATTTGGCCTTGAGGTGTGTATATATGTTGGCATTCGGTTGCAAAATGTGTAATTTCATTGTGATTTGCAGTTTTATTTCTTACAATACTTGTACATTAGCCTAAAGTTGGATCTGACTGAAAATTCATCCCTTCAGTGTCTTCCCAGGTGGGACCTGAAGCTAAGATTAGTTCTGAAACAGCTGGAAGACAAACAGATAACAAAGAATAACTGTATTCAATTGAAATACTAGTCTCAATTGAACCTACTCATAGCACTGCTTGTGAGATGAAGTCCTGAACTCCAAAACTTTACATATTCCTGGGCTGGAACAGACAGCAGACAACAAAGAATAACTTTAGTCCCTTGAACTACCAAGCCCAGTACTAGTTTCAATCCAACCTATTCACAGGACTGCATGAGATGAAAAAGTCCTAAACTCCAAAACTTCATCTCTGAGACATATTTAAGTGTTCAGCTCTCCACCCCTTGCTCTCTCTCTCTCTCTCTCTCTCTCTCTCCCCAGGGGCTGGGATGATGTTGTTGTTGAGTCCACAGTCGTTTCTTCCCCTTTGTGATGGAGTGGAACTGAATCAGGTAAGCAGGAGGATTCCTGGGAGAGGAGGAATGGATTGAATGGGAATTTCTTAAAAGGGAAAGACTTAAGGCATCCACCACCCCACGCCCCTCGCCCCACAAAGAACAGAGAGGGAGGGAGGGCGGTGCCTAGAGATTACAGTGTGGTGGCAAATCAGTTGAAGAATCCTAAGAATAACTGAGTCACACAAATAGTGTGATGAAGGTGGGAAAATCATCCAATTATTTTCTAAACGGAGTATGTCTGAGCAGTACTATAAACATGCTCTACTAAACGCTTCCCTGCTTCAATGTGATGAAGTCTGAGGTTAAGGGAAGTCATGGTGAGCTTCTTTCTGTTTTGGCGAGGCCTCACCTGGAAAAACATTGTCTCCACTTCTGGGCAGCACAATAAAAGATAGAACATGTCCGGATCCCATTTCTGATTCTGCACACCAACTAAGAAATGGTTCTGTCAGTGACCAACCGCACATCTCTACAAAGCTTACAACTATGGGATGGGGGCCTCAGCACTTTCCCTTTCAAGCAACCAACAGGAATGTAAATCTGCTTTAAAGGGATTCTTGTAACTATTTTTCTTTATTTCCCTGATGTGAGAAGGAAGTGTGTTCTTTTTCCACCAGGGCCCAATCGCCTTTGAGGACGTGGCTGTCCATTTCTCCCTGGAGGAGTGGGCTCTCCTGAATCCTGGTCAGAAAGCCTTGCACGTGCAGGTCATGGAGGAGATTCATGGCATGGTGGACTCTCTCGGTAAGGCCTCCTCACTGATGGGGATTTCTGTTTCAAAATGCAGGACCCCAATCAGCAGCTCTCTGGTGGGAGCAATACCTAAATCAGGGATCGGGAACCTTTTTGACTCAGAGGGCCATGAAAGCAAAATATTTGGAAATTTATTTCAGTGAGAGCCATATAATATATGTAAGTAGCTTGGGGACCCGGCGGTGCCCAGGTTATTTGAGAAAGGCATTGTGTGCCAAGGTTGGTTTTTGGTACTTCCAAGTCCCATCATCCACGGTCCACCCTCCTCCAAACTGCAGTAGAAGATACAGTGGGTCATGGGGGCTCTGTGTGCCAAGTATGGTCTTGATCATTCATTGGATGAGGGTTGCAGCGGTCTCGGAAGGTGAGTGGAGGTAGTTCTAGTTCCATCATCTGTGGTCCATCCTCCTTGAAACAGCACCAGGGTGTAGAGTGGGTCAAGGGGGCTCTGTGTGCCAATTTTGGTCTGTATTGATCATTGGATGAGGGTCGTGTTGTTTTCAGGAAGTGAGTGAAGGTACTGCAAGTCCCATCATCCATGGTCCATCCGCCTTCAAACTGCAGCAGGATGTAGAGTGGGTCTTGTGGGCTCTGTGTGACAAGTTTGGGCCTGGTGTGTGATTTGTAAGGGCTACAATGTTCTGTGGGAAGTGAATCAGGTGAAGGTACTGGAAATCCCATCATATGTGGGCCATCCCGCCATAAACTGCACCAGGTTGTAAAGTGGGACATTGGGCCTCTGTGTGCCAAGTTTGGTCCTGATTTGTCATTGGTGTGGGCCACAGTGCTCTAAGGAAGTGAATTATAGTACTGTAAGTCCCATCATCCATGGTCCATCCTCCCTCAAACTGCACCAGGATGTAGAGTGCATCTTGGGGAATCTGTGTGCCAAGTTTGGTCTTGTTCTGTCATTGTTGGGGGCGTAGTCAGGAAAATCAAGTTGAGGAAGCCTTACTGTCAATTCAGGCTCTAAACAATATCCCATGAGCTGAAGCCTAGTCAGGAAAATCGGGTTATTAATTAATTTATTTATTTATTAATTCGATTTAGTAGACCGCTCTATACAGAGCCCAGAGCGGTTTACAACAATTAAAACCAATAAAACACAGGTAAAACACATAAAACAGAATTCTAAAACCAGTGAAACCCCCCTCCCAACGATAAAAACATAACAGATCGGCAACAATGCAGACGGCAAGACGCGGCAGGATGGCAGGTTACAGCGGCATCAGTCGGGACCGAATGCCTGTCTGAACAGCCAAGTCTTTACGGACTTGCGAAATGCCATCAAGCCCGAGTTCCAGAGGCTCGGCGCAGCCACTGTGAACGCCCTCTGCCGTCTACTTGACAATCTGTAGGTCTTAATACCAGGCACCTCTAGTAGATTGAGCCCCTCGGAACGCAGTGATCTTCTGGGCACATATGGGGTAAGCTGCTCCTTCAGGTACACTGGCCCCAAACCATATAAGGCCTTGAAAGTTAAAACTAACACCTTGAAGAGGACCCAGAATTCAATGGGAAGCCAGTGCAGTTCGTGCAGAAGTGGGGTCACATGGGCGGATCTTGGAGCTCCTGAGAGCAGGCGCGCTGCTGCGTTCTGCACCAGCTTAAGTTTCCGGATCGCCGACAAGGGTAGGCCAATGTACAGCGCATTACAGTAATCGAGCCTCGAGATGACCGTGGCTTGGATCACCATGGCCAGGTCGCAGTGGGAGAGGTAAGGAGCCAGACGTTTTGGCCATCGCAGGCGGTAAAACGCTGTCTTAAGGAAACCTTGCTGTCAATTTTGGGCCTGGTCTGTGATTTAGAGGGACTAGAGTGTTGTTTGAGAAGTGAATCAGGTGAAGGTACTGCAAATCCCATCATTCATTGCCCATCCTGCCCTAAACCACACCAGGTTGTGAAGTGGGCCATTGGGTCTCTGTGTGCCAAGTTTGGTCCTGATCCATCATTGTTGTGGGCCGTAGTGACTGACTGCCTGAGGCCTTTCCTTTTCCCTCTGCGTCATCTTAGAATGTTGGAATGTAGATGGCCAATCAGAGTCCTTTATGCAAATACTCCTTAAGTGGCAACCAATCCCCTCTGTCTGGTGCCTTAGAATGTTGGAGTTCTAAGGCTGGCCAATAAGAGTCCTTTATGCAAATAATCCCAAAGTGGCAACCAAATGAAATGCTGCCACATATTCCTTCGCATGCACCGCCGCACCTCCGCCCACAAACACTGACTTTTATTATATACATAGATATATTTTCAGACTGCATTCAACTAAATGTGAGTTTATACCTACATATTATGATAAAACGATTCCCACGGTAGAAAGATGGTGCCTATGTTCAACCGAAGAATCCGTAGATGAGTGATTCTCAACCTTTCTAATGCCGTGACCCCTAAATACAGTTCCTCATGTTGTGGTGACCCCCAACCATAAAATTATTTTCACTGCTATTTGTTTTATTACTTATTTAATTAATTTAATATTAGGTTCAATTATTCATCAAGTGCCCTGCTATGACTGACTTCTCTGCTTGAATCAGTCTGCAGTGCCTTTCATGTGAGTTGATTCGTGTTTTGGGGAATGCTGCGTTTGGCAGTCCCTGTGTAGACTTGTCCACAGCTGCATGGTACACGGTAGAGATCCTCTCACCTCTGCAGGAGTCTACTGTATACCATGCAGCTGTGGACAAGTCTACATAGGGGCCACCAAACGCAGCACCCAAACATGAATCAAGGAACATGAAAGGCACTGTAGACTAATTAAACCAGAGAAGTCAGCCATAGCAGAGCACTTGATGAACCAACCTAAACACAGCATATTATTTGAGAGCACAGAAATGCTCAGCCACTCTAACAACCACCCTGTCAAGCAGCACAGAGGAGCCACATGAAGCACATGGACAATTTCAACAGAAGGGAGGAAACAATGAAAATAAACAAAATCTGGCTACCAGTATTAAAAACTCCAAAATCAGCACAGTAAAAAACAACAACACTCTGAAAATGTGGGAATTCCAGGGAGGAAACAATCAGGGCCAGCTAACATCTCCCAACAAAGGATTCCCCCAGGAAGGAATCTGCCAGGCCTTGAAGCTGCAAAGCTTTGCAATGCTAATCAAAGTGATTAATTCCAACATGCATACTTGCTTCCAAGAGACAAGAGTTCTTTTTCCCACCCTGGACACCATTCCACAGATATATAAACCTTCCCAACAACCTCTGAGGATGCCTGCCATAGATGTGGGCAGAATGTCAGGAGAGAATGCTTCTGGAACATGGCCATACAGCCCGGAAAACTCACAGCAACCCAGTAATATAAATATCTGATATGCAGGATGTATTTTCATTGTTACAAATGGAATATAATTAAAACACAGAAACAATATGGTTGGAGGATTATGGGCAATGGATGATGGGATTTGCAGTACCTTCAACCGATTCCATTCTGACTTCCACAGACTACTGAGGCCCCCAGGAATTACAGACCTGGACCAAACTTGGCACCCAGAAACCCCATGACCAATATACTGGGGAGGTTTGGGAAGAATTGACAGTGATTTAGGGGAGATGTTGTTTGCCTACTTCTGGAGAGCACTGTGATCCCGAACAATTATGGATCTGGACCAAACTTGGCATGAATATGCAATATGCCCAAATTTGAACACTGGTGGAATTTGGGGAAAATAAACCGTGACATTTGGGAGTTGGAGTTGATTGGATTTATAGTTTACCTACAATCAAAGAGGTTCACCCTACATATCTGTGGCAAAGGCAGGCCTGGGCTGTTAGGAATTGTGGGAGTTGAAGTCCAAAATACCTGGAGGGCACAAGTTTGCCCATGCCTGGGCTAAGTTCACCTGGAGAGTCACCCCCTCCTCTTTTGACTCTGTGGGCGCCACAGAAGAAAAGCAACGCCAGGTGGCCTCCTTCCTTCCTTCCTTCCTGCCTTCCTCCCTAAAACAAAAGCACAACACGGAGGAGGAAGAGGAGGAGGCAGCAAAGCCGGGTGCTGCTCTACTCCACTAATGTCAGCTCCCCAGCAACGTGGAGGATCTGACAGAGCCAACAGCAGCCTCCCTCCTTCCCTCCCTACCCCCAAAGCACTGATGGATGGCTGGCTGGCTGCAGATACCGGGGCTGTAACCTGGGTTTAGGCAGCATGGATTGGGGAGGGGAGGAGAGGAAACGGCAGAAAGATGGAAGGAAGGAAAAGGGGGAGGGGAAGAAGAAAGAGAAGGAGAAAGGGCAGGGAAAAGAAGGAAGGAAAGGAGGACTGAAGGGACACAGGGAAGAAAGGAAAGATAAGGAAATAAAAGGAAGGAAAATAAAAAGGGGCATTTGACGTTGGAGGGATATTGGTAAGGAAGGGAGTATAATGTTCAAAAAAAACTTTGCCCAAACTCTGCAACCCCCCCCTTGAGAACAAAACAGACCCACCTGGGAAGCAGAGGGAGACTCAACCGAGGCGCCACTGACCGGCATCTCTTTCCTTCTTCCACAAAAACCACCAGGAGCGAAGGCTACTGAAACATTTATCTATTTATTTATTCGATTTTATATCGCCACTCCCAAAGGCTCGGGGCGGTTTACAAGGAAGAATAAACAATACAGAATAAAACAGTGGTTTAAAAACTCAATAATTGTCGAAAGCCTGCCTGAAGATCTGGGTTTTGCATGCTCTACGAAAGGAGCTCAGATCTCAAAGGGCCCTGGCCTCTGGCGGCAGAGAGTTCCATAGGACCGGACCTATGATGGAGAATGCCCTCCGCCGTGTTGCTGTTAGATGAAAGGATCTGACACTAGGAATAGCAAGAAGTTTCGAATCTTCTGACCGTAGTGACCTCGGGGCATTGTAAGGGAACAGGCGATCCCTTAAATACACTGGCCCCAGAGGATGTAAGGCCTTAAAAGTAAGAACTAACACCTTGAAAGTGATCCGGAATTCAATTGGTAACCAGTGCAGGTCTCACAAAAGAGGTGTTACATGACAGCTCGCAGGCTTCCCTGTGAGGAGCCGAGCTGCAGCGTTCTGCACTAGCTTGAGTCTCCGGGTTGCAGTCAAGGGAAGGCCAATGTAAAGAGCGTTACAGTAGTCAAGTCTTGAGATGACCGTAGCCTGGAGCACCAAGGCCAAATCGTTCCGGGACAAATAGGGAGCCAGCCGCTTCGCCTGCCGTAGATGAAAGAATGTGGTCCTGCTGACAGTGGAGATTTGAGCCTCCATTGACAGCAGGGGGTCTAAAAGGACACCAAGGCTTTTTACAGATGATGACAGGCGTAGTGCCTCGCCATCCAGGGCCGGCAGCTGGATCTCCCTATTGCCCGGACGGCCCAGCCATAGGATTTCCGTCTTCCCTGGATTCACCTTCAACCTGCTGGCACGCAGCCATCCAGTAACGGCCTCAAGGCACAGATGGAAATTATTGGGTACGGAGTCCGGCCGGCCCTCCATCCTGAGAATGAGCTGGGTGTCATCAGTGTACTGGTGGCACTCCGGCCCAAAGCTACCTACCAGTTGAGCGAGTAGTTGCATATAGATATTAAATAACAAGGGAGAGAGTATGGCACCATGGCCATACAGCCCGAAAAACTCACAGCAACCCAGCCAGGTCTCTGCCCCCGAGGGTTTCAGGGAAAGAGGAGCAGAGAGGAAGTAAAAAGGACTAGAAAGAAAAGGGACATTGTGCATCAACACCTACCTCTTCCTCTTCTTCCCCCTCCCGGGGAGACATCCATTATTGCACGTGGCTCCAGTCCCCGTGGCCTGCGAGGAGGAGTAACGGGCCCTTCACTCCTCCCCCCTCCCTGCACTGACTTTTCACGCTGTTGTTGGTGCTCTGTCTGCCCCACAGCCTGCAGGGAAGGCAGGGAGGAGCACAGCAGTGGGTTTTGCTCCCCCCCCCCCCGCGCTGCTTTTTGTGCTCAGTTTGGTTCAGATCCCAACTGGCAGAGGAGCTGGGAGCCAGATGCAATCATCAAAAGAGGCACAACTGGCTCCCGCGCCATAAGTTCCTGACCCCTGTTTTAGAGGAGGACTTCAGTCCACTTCCTAAGTGTCCTTTCCACTAACACTAAGGGATTATTGCTTCTTTCCCTCTTCTTCACAGCAGATAACTGGAAGACTTGCAATGTATCCACCAAATGCAGGAAGCATTTTGAGCACAACGGGGACCTTCCTAGACACCAGCAAACCCACCAAGAAGACAGAGGTCATGCCAGAGAAAGGCCCTACAGATGCAATGTATGTGGGCAGTGCTTTACCCAAAATATGTGTCTTGTGCTTCACCAGACACTTCGTGCTGAGAAAAAGCATCTTAAATGGAAAAGATTAGCAAAAAGTGTTACTGATTACCAATGGCCAGATCTGTACCCAGAAGAAATCTTTGAAGGAACTGAGGATTTCATAAGCCAGGAGTGTAGGACATCTTTTACCCAAAGTTCACACTTGGTGAGCCACAAAAGACTGCGCACAGGAGAGAAGCCATACCAATGCCAGGAGTGTGGGAAATGTTTTGCTTCCAGTTCTCCACACAGGAGAGAGACCATGAAGAGGTGTGGGAAAGACTCCAGTTCACAAGGAGAGAGACCATACCAATGCCAGGAGTGTGGGAAATGTTTTGCTTCCAGTTCACACTTGAAGAGGCACAAAAGACTCCACACAGGAGAGAAGCCACACCAATGCCAGGAGTGTGGGAAATGTTTTGCTTCCAGTTCAGACTTGGTGAGGCACAAAAGACTCCACACAGGAGAGAAGCCATACCAATGCCAGGAGTGTGGGAAATGTTTTGCTCAGAGTTCACACTTGGTGAAACACAATAGACTCCACACAGGAGAGAAGCCACACCAATGCCAAGAATGAGAGAAATTTTTTGCTTCCAGTTCAGACTTGGTGAGGCACAAAAGACTCCACACAGAAGAGAAGCCATACCAATGCCAGTAGTGTGGGAAATGTTTTGCTTCCAGTTCGGATTTGGTGAGGCACAAAAGACTCCACACAGGAGAGAAGCCATACCACTGCCAGGAGTGTGGGTAATGTTTTGCTCGCAGTTCAGACTTGGTGAACCGCAAAAGACTCCATACACGAGAGAAGCCATACCAATGCCAGCAGTATGGGAAATGTTTTGCTATCGGTTCGGATTTGGTGAGCCACAAAAGACTCCATGCAAGAGAGAAGCCATACCAATGCCAGGAGTATGGGAAATGTTTTGCTTCCAGTTCACACTTGAAGAGGCACAAAAGAGTCCACACAGAAGAGAAGCCATACCAATGCCAGGAGTGTGGGAAATGTTTTGCTTCCAGTTCACACTTGCTGAGCCACAAAAGAGTCCACACAGGAGAGAAGCCATACCAATGCCAGGAGTGTGGGAAATGTTTTGCTGTGAGTTCAGGATTGGTGAGGCACAAAAGACTCCACACAGGAGAGAAGCCTTTCCAATGCCAGGAGTGTGGGAAATGTTTTACTAACAGTTCGAACTTGGTGATGCATGAAAGACTTCACACTGAAGTGAAACCATACAAATATGATGAATGTGGAAAATGTTTTACTCGGACTTCATCCCTTAACAAGCACCAGAGAATACACACAGGTTAAAAAACAGCCATTGTGGGTAAGCATCTGATTTCAAACAGGACTGTTTGAGAAGTTCTGCCTAAGATTTGGTAGAGTCCCCTTTCTTGTCATTTCAGTCTCTACGTTGGAGGTCCTGTTCTCTCGAGCAGCAGAAAGCACGCTTCCTGTGACAATCCTTCAGAGGGTTAAACATGATTGTCATGTCACCTATTCTGAAAAAAATGCCATATGTACTTCCATCAACTGTTCATCTGAGCTCGGTTTCTAGATCCTTTACCACCTTGTTTGCAAAGTTCCAGTTTGTGAATTTTGTTTTTCTGCCAGGATTCCAGAATTGAACCCAGTGCTTCTGTTAAGGCCAAGCCAGAGGAAAAGAGGCTTGCGCTATTATTTGATGTACAAGAGATACAATTATCTCTGGCTAGACTTCACTGACCATTTCTCTGCACCTGGCACGTACACTTTTAATCCACATTAGATTAAATAAAAATACAAGTCTTGTTATTTTAGAATTCACAATGTGAGATATCCTTGAGAATTTGATATATTTTGCAAAATTTAAGTCTCTTGCTCTTATATGTTAAGTAGTAGTAGTAAACTTTATTGATTAGCCCTTAGGCCATATCACAATACCAAACCAAACAACAAGGCTTGATATAACTTGATTACACTCTATATAGTAAGTTAAGTAAACACTTATAACAATAACAGTAACTAAATATGATAAAACTGAATATATACATCATGTTTCCATATCACCCCTACAATTTACCCCATTCAGCGCCACGTATGTGGTTCTTGGACGTATGCTTTGCTTAAAAAAAACGTATGCTTTGCTTTATGCTTTGCTTAAAAATAGAGCTGTTTTATATGTTATTTTTGGGTCTTGGCCACACATAAAACATAACATAACATTTTACATTTGTTAATCGCCCTCCATCCGAGATGCTCCGGGCGATTTACAGCAAGAAAAAAATACAATACAATATGGGGGGAAAGGGGGAGGGAGAGGGGAGGGAAGGGAGGAGGTCCAGCGGCGATACCGACTAAGGCCCCAGCCCGCCATCAAAAGGTGGCAGGCAGGGGAGGCCCAGGAGGATCGCCGGTAGTGAGGGGCGGGTTGGAAACAGCGTCCGCAGACCACCCGATGGCTGCCTACGATGCGTGTTCCAGAACACCCGCGGAGAGTCCGCTGCGGCCCTCGCATTGGCCGGATTTGGTGTGTCCACTGCTTGGAGCTCTGGCTGTCCATAGCGAGAGCTCCAGAAGGTCCTGGCTCGATAGCTCTTCACAGGCCTAGCAGTCCTCGGCACCGGGTACTTCCTCATCCGGTCGATAGTAGACCTGAGGGCTCTACCCTCTCGGAGGGGAGCTGCTCCTGGCGCACGAGTTGCCCGGCGCTTCCGGCGCGCCGCCGCCTCTTCTGGGGACCACGCTGCTTCCGGGCAGGGCCCTCGCCGAGGCAGGGTCCTCCAAGGGCGGAACTTCCGGCCGAGGACTGCATCCGGTCCTGCTCCCTCTCCGGAACAATGCACATGGCGTAGGGGAGCGCGTCCTCAAGGCCAGCCGCCATGTTGGGCCGTTCCAACTCGAGTTGGCTCCCCAGCTTCTCGCCATGCGGCCGGCGGGCACGGGAGTTTCGGGAAGAGCCAGGACAGCCGAGATGTCGAGTTCGGGCATCAGCGGGTCACACGCCGCAGATCCCGATGGTCGACTGCCAACTCCTCCACTGGAGGTAGGCAGGCTTGCAGGCAGTTGGTTTGCAAGGTACCTTGGCCATCAGGGTCATCAGGGTCCAGTGCCTGGTCGAGGGTCGCCAATAGTACTTCGGGAGTCATCGCCGTCCGCGGGGCAGCCTCATCGGTGATGGCTGGGCCTTCCTGGGGGTTGTAGGGCAGGCTCTCTTGAACTGGGCTCAAACTCTTAGTGGGAAAATCCCACGAGTGGTCCCAATCGAAGTCCGGAGCAGCGGCGGGCACTGGTTGGGATTCAGGCTGGAGACAGGTCAGGTTTCCGGGTCTACCATTCGGGACTGGGACCCGGGGGAGCTGGGGGAAGGACAGGCCTGTCCTCTCCAGTAGGCTCCCGAACCTTCTCCTGAACTTCTCAATATGATCCACGAGCTCATTGTATCCTTCAATGAGCTCTGGGAACGATATAGGGTCGAGCTGATCGGGGTCAGACTGGTCAGGGGATGGACCCCGAGGCATTGGAGAGCTACTCCTCGGGGACTCAGGTGATTCCAGAGGCTGCGAGTCTCGGCCAGCTATGGTCGTTGCCTTCGCCGGGGGGGAGCCGCCCACATCTCCTTCCAAAGGACCGAAGGAAAAGTGCGGAGGCCTACACGTTCTGATGTAGGATTCCCAATACATTGTTTGTTTGATATATGAACCAAGGTAAAAGTCTCTCACCTTCTGGTACAATTTACAATCAAATAATATGTGTGCTACTGTACATCCTTAATTTCAGGTGCTTCGCAGATACAAATCCGTTCATTCTAAGGTATGCTATTAAATCTCCCATACCTGATCATTGTATCAAGCGGATCAAATCTAGCTCGAGTGAATACCTCCCTAAATGTTTTGGCATTTGAATGTTTAGATAGTTGGTAATTTGATTTAAAAAAATAGAGCTGTTTTGATAATGAAATTAAACAGGCCTCAAAAAGCAATAAATTAGTCATAATGGGGGACTTCAACTATCCCCGAATAGATTGGCTAAATTCTTGTTCTACGCATGAAAGAGAGACAAGGGTCCTCGACATGCTAGCTGATTATTCCCTTGAGCAGATGGTCATGGAACCAACCAGGGGAAAGGGGATCCTGGACTTGGTGCTAACTAATGAACAAGATCTCGTTCAAGATGTCCTTGTAACTGAGCCCATAGGTACCAGTAACCACAACACAATAACCTTCAACTTAAGTTTGGATAGCAAACTGTCAGTGAAAACTAACACAGAGACCTTAAATTTTCACAAAGGAAATTTCACCAAAATGAGAAAAATAGTAAAGAACAAACTAAAAGGAACAGTAAAAATCAAATCCCTCCAGAATGCTTGGAAACTGTTTAAAAATACTTTAAAACAAGCCGAACTAAAATGCATTCCTAAAATAAGAAAGAGGCCGGGAAAGTCCAAGAGGACATCGGTATGGCTTACAAATGAAGTAAAAGATGTGATTGGAAAGAAGAAAAACTCATTTAAGAAATGGAAGGCTCTTCCTACTGAGGAGAACAGAAAGGAACACAAGCTCTGGCAAACTAAATGCAAAGCAACCGTCAGGAAAGCCAAGATAGATTTTGAGGCACATATAGCTAAGAATATGAAAAAAATAGCAAAATCTTCGTTAGGTACTTCAGAAGTAGAAACCCAACTAGAAAAGCAGTTGGGCCACTTGACTAAAATGGTAAGAAAGGGACAATAAGTGAAGACAAGGAGATTGCTGAGCGGCTAAATGACTTCTTTGCCTCCGTTTTCACACAGGAGGACAGACAACATATGCCTGCAGCTGAGTCAGTTTTTTCAGGGAGGGAATTAAATGAATTAAACCAGATAGAGATAAACAAGGAAGATGTTCTCACATGCCTTACTAAACTAAATGGCAACAAATCACCAGGGCCAGATGGCATCCACCCCAGAGTTCTTAAGGAACTCAAGTGTGAAATTGCTGAAATTCTAGCCAAAATATATAACCTTTCTCTAAGATCAGGCACTGTACCGAGGACTGGAGGGAGGCAAATGTAACTCCGATCTTCAAGAAAGGATCCAGGGGTGATCCAGGAAATTATAGGCCAGTTAGTCTAACCTCAGTTCCAGGCAAAGTGATGGAAACCATTATTAAAGAAAAATTACCAAGCACATAGAAGAACAGGCATTGCTGAAGGAAAATCAACATGGTTTCTGCAAAGGCAAATCATGTCTTACTAACTTGATAAATTATTTGAGGGTGTAAATAAACACATAGATAAAGGGGACCCAGTCGATATTGTTTACCTTGACTTTCAAAAGGCTTTCGACAAAGTCCCTCACCAAAGGCTCCTAAATAAGCTCTTCAGCCATGGAATCAGGGGACAGGTCTTGTCCTGGATTGGAACCTGGCTAAACTGTAGGAAACAAAGGGTGGTAATAAATGGACACTTCTCTGGATGGAAAGAGGTGAGAAGTGGCGTACCCCAAGGTTCAGTTTTAGGACCGTTACTTTTTAATTTATTCATAAATGATCTGGATGTAGAAGTAAATTGTGAGGTAGCAAAGTTTGCAGATGACACTAAACTGTTCAGGATAGTTAAAAATGAAACTGACTGTAAAGAGCTCCAGAAAGATCTCTCGAAATTGAGTGAATGGGCAACAAAGTGGCAAATGCATTTTAACCTAAACAAGTGTAAAGTCATGCACATCGGGGCAAAGAACCCCAAATACACTTATCAACTGATGGGATCAAAGCTTTCTGAGACAAACCAGGAAAGGGATTGTAATGACGCTCCAATTTCGGTAAGGATCACGCGTAGATAGAGGCACGGTCCAACACGATTTTATTGCAGGTACAACACTTGTAAAGCCAAAGCACCGTCCC
>JARBWK010000001.1:205969117-205990650 GCA_030556195.1 Anolis apletophallus | reverse complement strand
GAGGTTGTGACAGCTGTCAGCCTGGACAGCTTCAAGGCAGGATTAGACAGATTCATGGATACCAAGGGAATCAGTAGCTACTGAAATGGACATCCAAGTGCCACCTCTGTGTTGATGGAGGCAGGCAGGATTTTCCCGGGTACTGGTTGTGGGGGTCGGGAGCAGGTGAGGGTTTTGCCCTCCTTTCTGCTAGAGATCCCTGTGTACAACTAGTGGGCCACTGTGTGACACAGAATGCTGGACTAGATGGGCTGAGGCCCGATTCAGCATGGCTCTTCTTATGTTCTTATGTTCTTAAACCGCTGTCAATTCTTCCCAAACCTCCCCAGTATATTGGTCATGGGGTTTCCGTGTGCCAAGTTTGGTCCAGGTCTGTAATTCCTGGGGGTCTCAGTAGTCTGTGGAAGTCAGAACGGAATCGGTTGAAGGTACTGCAACTCCCATCATCCATTGCCCATATTCCTCCAACCATATTGTTTCTGTGATTCATCACTATGCTTTAATTATATTCAACTTGTAACAATGAAAATACATCCTGCATATCAGATATTTATATTACTGGGTTGCTGTGAGTTTTCCGGGCTGTATGGCCATGTTCCAGAAGCATTCTCTCCTGACACTCTGCCCACATCTATGGCAGGCATCCTCAGAGGTGTTTGGGAAGGTTTATATATCTGTGGAATGGTGTCCAGGGTGGGAAAAAGAACTCTTGTCTATTGGAAGCAAGTATGAATGTTGGAATTAATCACTTTGATTAGCATTGTAAAGCTTTGCAGCTTCAAGGCCTGGCAGATTCCTGCCTGGGGGAATCCTTTGTTGGGAGATGTTAGCTGGCCCTGATGGTTTCCTCCCTGGAATTCCCACATTTTCAGAGTGTTGTTGTTTTTTACTGTGCTGATTTTGGAGTTTTTAATACTGGTAGCCAGATTTTGTTCATTTTCATTGTTTCCTCCTTTCTGTTGAAATTGTCCATGTGCTTCATGTGGCTTCTCTGTGTTGTCTGACATGGTGGTTGTTAAGAGTGGCTGAGCATTTCTGTGCTCTCAAATAAGGTTGGTTCATCAAGTGCTCTGCTATGGCTGACTTCTCTGGTTTAATTAGTCTACAGTGCCTTTCATGTTCCTTGATTCATGTTTGGGTGCTGCGTTTGGTGGCCCCTATGTAGACTTGTCCACAGCTGCATGGTATACAGTAGACTCCTGCAGAGGTGAGAGGATCTCTACCGTGTACCATGCAGCTGTGGACAAGTCTACACAGGGACTGCCAAATGCAGCATTTCCCAAAACACGAATCAACTCACATGAAAGGCACTGCAGACTGATTCAAGCAAAGAAGTCAGTCATAGCAGGGCACTTGATGAATAATTGAATCTAATATTAAATTAAAGTAATTAAATAAGTAATAAAACAAGCAACAATGAAAATGGTTGGGGGTCACCACAACATGAGGAACTGTATTTAGGGGTCACGGCATTAGAAAGGCTGAGAATCACTGGTCTACAGATTTTTCGGTTGGACATACGCACCGTCATTCTGCCGGGGAAATCCTTTTCTCATAATATGCAGGTATATACTCACATTTAGTTGAATTCAGTCTTAAAATATATTACATATATTATATAGCTCTCACTGAAATAAATTTCCAAATATTTTGATTTCATGGCTCTCTGAGTCAAAAAGGTTCCCAACCCCTGATTTAGGATATCACTCCCACCAGAGAGCTGCTGATTGGGATCCTGCATTTTGAAATAGAAACCCCCATCAGTGAGGGAGCCTTACCGAGAGAGTCCACCATCCCATGAATCTCCTCCATGACCTGCACGTGCAAGGCTTTCTGACCAGGATTCAGGAGAGCCCACTCCTCCAAAGAGAAACGGACAGCCACGTCCTCAAAGGCCATTGGGCCCTGGTGGGAAAAGAACACATTTCCTTCTCACATCCGGGAAATAGAGAAAAATAGTTACAAGAATCCCTTTAAAGCAGATTTACATTCCTGTTGGTTGTCTGAAAGGGAAAGGGCTGAGGCCCCCATCCCATAGTTGTAAGCTTTGTAGAGACGTGCGGTTGGTCACTGACAGAACCATTTCTTAGTTGGTGTGTAGAATCAGAAAGGGAATCCAGACATGTTCTATCTTTTACTGTGTTGCCCAGAACTGGACCCAGTGTTTTTCCAGGTGAGGCCTCACCAAAGCAGAAAGAAGCTCACCATGACTTCCCTTAACCTCAGACTTCATCACACTGATGCGGGGAAGTGTTTGGTAGAGTATGTTTATAGTACTGCTCAGGCATACTCCGTTTAGAAACAAATGGCATGATTTTCCCACCTTCATCACACTGTGAAATCTATTTGTGTGACTCAGTTGTACTTGGGATTCTTCAACTCATTTGCCACCACACTGTAATCTCTAGGCACTGCCCTCCCTCCCTCCCTCCCTGTTCTTTGTGTGTGTGTGTGTGTGTGTGGGGGGGGGGGTGCCTTCAGTATTTCCCTTTTAAGAGATATCCATTCAATCCATTCCTCCTCTCCCAGGAATCCTCCTGCTTACCTGATTCAGTTCCACTCCATCACAAAGGGGAAGAAATGACTGTGGATTCAACAACAACATCATCCCAGCCTCTGGGGGAGAGAGAGAGAGAGCAAAGGGTGGAAAGCTGAACACTTAAATATGTCTCAGAGATGACAATTATAGTCCTAAAAACAAATTGTAAAGTTTTGGAGTTTTGGACTTTTTCATCTCATGCAGTACTGTGAATAGGTTGGATTGAAAGTAGTACTGGGCTGGGTCGGGCGAAGATGGCGGCAGGACGGGCACTCTAGGGCTCCCTGGAGTGTCACCTGCTTTCCTGGCTGGAGGGCGATTAGCGCCCCCCTCCTCGCGGACAGAAGCGTCCGAAGAGAGCGCGAAGCCGGCGGACGAGGTCCGGCGGCCCCAAGGATCTCCCCCTCCTCAAGAGGGAGAGGTCAAGCGGGCTTGGACCGCCGCCATTGCGGCGAGCAAGCCGGGAAGCGGGAAGCGGGTGGCGACCCGCACTTACTGCCAGCCCAGCCCGGCCTCCCCTCCCCCCCCCACCTTAAGCAGAGGGCAGGAGGTGAAGAAGAGACGAAACGGAAGGAGGCCGTGAGTACGGGGAACAGCGGCCCATGCGGCATCGGGGAGGCGCCATTGGAGACAGAGGGGAGGAGAGCGGACGAGCAGCGGGGATCCCAACAGCCCCATGGAAGCCCCCACACTCAGGGGATCGGGCCCCCAACAAAAGAGACACAAAGGCCCAACAAGCAGGCCGCACAGAGGGGGAGCCAATCATCCCTGGCAAAGGCAGAGGGAATGGGAGGAAAAGAGCTAAAGGGCACCAAAATGGCGGATGAGCTCTCACAGTCCTAGGAGCAGGGAAGAAGAGGAGCTTTTTGGCGGGAGCGCCATCTTGGGAGAGGGAAAAGGACATTTTTCCAATAGTAAAACAGGGAATAGCACAACTGACAATAGAACTATGTCGGCACTGCATGAACGGACCTCAAAAGCAAAAGAGCGGAGGATAATGCAAGAAGAGGGACCAGAGGAGGAAGGAATAACTTTGAGGGACATCCTTGCAGAACTACGAAAAATAGGGGAAGCTCAAGACGGATGCCTACGGAAGATGGATGCCATAATGTCTCGGCAAGAAAAGCAAATGGGAACGATCCGGGAGCACTCCCAACGTGCAAGAACAGAACCAACCGAAGAGGCGTTCCCCACAATGCCAGAGCGGCTGACCCTCTATGATGATGGAAAAGACGCACCCCAGGTCAAGGGGGAAATCGCAACAATACATGAAGGCAGAGAGAAGAGAGGGAAGGAGAATACAAAACCGCAAGAAATACCAGAAGAAAGAGGACCTCACTTCAAAAATAGTGAGGAAGTTTCACTGGAAGTTGCAAGAACGGCTTCGAAGGGCCCTAAAACCTCTGCCCCCCAAAAAAGGGAAGAGGGGGAAAACCAAGGGGCCGCTGCAACACCCAAAAGCCCCATCCCGGATACAGATAAGAACGAAAACAAAAAGACTGGGACGCAGCCCAATAGGAAGAGAAGCTGGACGAGAACAACCCAGCAAGGAAGAAAGAAAAACCCAAAGAAAAATGGCCCCTACTCTCTAGAGGCGTATTTTAGGCCTACGAGATGTGGCATCCTGGGGATGGATATTAAAGGCCTCGAATCTCCTAAAGAGAACGGTTAGAAAGGAAGCCGAGGAAAACGAAAAGGTACAGACCCAGCTGCACTAAAAGACAAGGAACGGACAATGGACACCAAACACGGGAAAGATTTTGTAGGCTAAGGGAAAAGAGTTTTTTTTTTTAAAGGACAAAAACTAAAAACAACAGATTGCTTTTATACCAAGAGGGTTATGAAGACCCGTCTCTGGAAAAAGAAGGAAAAGAGCCTAAAAGAAGACTTGTAAAAAGGAAATGTCCAGCTTAACAAGGAGAGAGACTGTACGAGAAAAACAAGAAGCAGCCATGAACAAGGAACTTAGAAGAAAACAAGTTACCCCTATCCCTATCTTTTCTCATCACCCTTACCCATTACTATCCTTCCCAGATCCCGGACCAAACAACCTCCTTCACCGCCCTAACCCTTACCCCTTTTACCCGCCATCCCCTGTTACCACCACCCCGCACCCCCTTCCCACCCCCGACGCCCCCCCCTCTACCCCCCTCCCCCATCACCACTCTCAGCCTCTCCTTTCTCTATCTTTCCTACTGTCCTTTACCTGAAATTGTTCCCCCACTTTTACTGTTTATGGAAAAACCCTAATAAATATATTTTTTTAAAAGAAAGAAAGTAGTACTGGGCTTGGTAGTTCAAGGGACTGAAGTTATTCTTCATTGTCTGTTGTCTGTTCCAGCCCAGGAATATGGGAAGTTTTGGAGTTCAGGACTAATTCTCACAAGCAGTGCTATGAGTAGGTTCAATTGAGACTAGTATTTCAATTAACTAAGGTTATTTTTGTTGTCTGTTTGTTTTGCAGCTCAGTTTTAGAACTAATCTTAGTTTCAGGTCCCACATGGGAAGATACCGAAGGGCTGAATTTTCAGTCAGATCCAAGTTCAGGCTGATATACAAGTATTGCAAGAAATAAAACTGCAAATAACACCGAACATTTTGCAACCGAATGCCGACATATATACTCACCTCAAGGCCAAAAGATCCTAAATATGCCCTTTCTCAAGCTCAAACTGACTGTGGGTGTGCTACAACCCCTCTAAAGGGGGATTTACACTGGCATAAAACACCAAAACTCCCAGAAGGGTTCCTTCTTACCCTCCAAGGCTGCAGGCCCAGCTCCTTCCTGCTTGAGCTCCTTCTGCCTTTGACTCTGGGTGGTGTCTGATGGAGGTTGCTCCGATGCAGGGACATTAGACTGGATTTCAATGCAGTTATTCAGAGCCTGGAAAAGCACGGAATATTCCAGAAGTAGTATGGAAAAAATTAATTCACAAACGGGGGGGGGGACTTCATGGACTCTTGAAGAATAATAATTCTAGTTTGAAACAATATAATGATGCTTTATGTATAGCCCACCCTATCTCCCTGATGTTATGCCATGCTCCCCCATCATTTTCAGTGTTGTATTTGGGGTCAACAAATTAGAAATGGTCTCACCTGTCCTTCCTGCTTCTCGTCCTCTGCCCGGCTCAGGAGGAAGCCTTCTGCCAGGGCCACCGCCTGGGAAGAGGTCTCTGCCCCACACTCTCGGACCCAGCTGCCCATCTCTGGGGGCAGGATGCTCAGGAACTGCTCCAGGATCACCAGGTCCAGCATCTCCGCCTTGGTGTGTTGCTCTGGCTTCAGCCACTGGCGGCAGAGATCGTGGAGGCAGCTGCAAACCTCTCTGGGCCCCTCGCCCTCTCGGGAGGAGGACTGCCTGAAGCGCTGGCGCTGGCGCCGTGTGTCTGAGCCATAAAGGTCCACACTCAGGAACGTCTGCATGGTCCTGTCCCAGGATTCCCCACTGCTCCCGGGGACGATGCCTCCTTGAGGTCCAGGGGAGTTGGGTCTCTCCATGTTGGGACCACTATGAAGAAGAACCAGACCGTATCCAAGATGCTTTTCCTCCCTCTTCTCTCAAGGGAAAGAAATCCCTCAACAGGCCCGACTCCAAATTTCTCAGCCCACAATCACATTTCCTCTGTGAAAGAAAGGCAGGATTAGACAACAGGCTTCGGGCGGCTTTTTCTTGGAGAGTGAACACACAAGCCCTTTATGTATTTCAGAGCCAGGCGATGCTGGGCCCTCCTTCCTTCCGCTTGGGCCTCTCCTTCTCCAGCCCCACCCGGCCTCCCCTTGAGCTCCCATTCAGTCCCACCCACACTGGACCCCCCAGGATTCCTGCAGCCGGTGCCTCGTGATCCATAACCTTCCTTGTGAAGAAGAACCAAGAGACTTTGAACCAAGAGACAAAAATCAATATAACAACTGCATACATTATTTGGAAATCCAGATGAGAAACAGAAATTCTGACTTATTTAAAAATGTTTGTGGGGGAAAAGCACCCAGAGAAGCAGATGAGTGTGTTGGCAGGGGAAAGCCAGGGCCCAAGGACCCCCCAATTGGGAGAATCTGATGACCCCCAATCCCAAGGGAGTCCAGGTCTGGGCCTGCTCCCAGCCCTCCCTCCAGATGTTTTGGGCTTGACCCTCCCTTTGGCCCTTTGGAGAAGGAAAGGGAAGAAGAAGACTCACCAGAAGGAGAAGAGGGAGGAGAGGGAATGAAAGGCTGCCAAGGAGAGGAAGTGGAGGAGGAAGAAAAAGGAGGAGGAGGAAGAGGAGAGGCCAAAGGGACAACTCTTCTCTCCCAGCCGGGCAAGGAAGGGTGAAGGGGAGGGAGTTTGATTCCTAGAGGGGCAGGAAAGGCAGGTCTGAGGAGGCCCACTCTCTTCCTCCCTCTCTAGGAACCATGCTCTCTCTCTGTGTGTCCTTAACCCTTTCTTGACCACCATTGCTCTACAAAGGAAGTGCTCCTGGGCAACAGGATCAACATGAGCCAACAATGTCATGTGGCAGCTAAAAAAGGCCTGGACACCCTGGCCTTTCACCCTCTTCCACCACGCTCTCAACCATGTGTTTTGTGAGGCCAGCTGATGCAAGAGAAGATCGGAACGATTGCATTCCAAGCCGCACCTTCTTTGATGAGTTCATCAACTACGATTGCATGAGTATAACAGGGCTTTTTGGGTATGGAAACGGGGGCTATCCTGTTTCTCAATGAAGACCACTTATCTCTCAGCAGGAGGGGCTTCGGACCCCGGGGGAATCAGCAATCTGGAACGATCATTTGTTTATTATTCCTGAGACTTCCATGAAAAGATCCGCATCTGTCCTTTGTCAACAGGAAGGGACAGATATGGCCAGTTCCTCATTTCCCACAGAAAACAAAAGACTTTCTTTGGCTCGAAAGGCCAAGGACTTGGGATCTTAATTTACATAAGGACTAATTTGATCAAAACACTTCCAGCTACATTGTTTTTCTACAAGTTCCCACCTCCCGCTTCCCATTTGCCAGAACGGAGGCGGCGCTGTTTCACTATTGGCTCACCTCCAGCTGATCCCAACGTTCCATCCAATCAGCATGGAGCCGGCCGGTGCACGTGGGCGGGAAGTTTAAATTTTTAAATTTTAAATTAACCTTTACTCTACACTTTACCCTAATCCCAACCCTAACTGTAATCCTAACCCTAAACCTTACCCTAATGCTAATCCCCTCCTTTCTATCCTTCCACCAAATGCAACTACAAAGTATATTCCTGCCCTCAGTGTGCCGCTCTCCGCTTCCCTTGTTCACAACCACCGTTGCGGAAACTGCGTAACGCTCGGAGCTTCCAGACCCAGCTCTCACACGATCACCTCTTATTCTTCGGCTGCTGTGAGATTGTCACTCTGGGGGGAGGGGGAGGCTGGTCACCAAGAATGAGGGAGAGACTGGTCACCGGGAATTTGGCACAGCTGGCTGGGTGTCAGCTCTTCTTTACTGACCAGGTCATGAGTTCGAGGCCCGCCCGGGTCGGGGTGAGCTCTCAACCAAATTGTGTAGCTTGTTGTCGAACTTTGCAACCCGAAAAACAGTTGCATATGTCAAGTAGGAAATTTAGGTACCACTTTGTGGGGAGGCTAAATTTAACTGATTCTGGAATGTTAAATTGCCTCTATGTCTGTCTATATATGTTGTATGCCAATGGCATTGAATGTTTGCCTGTATATGTGCATTGTAATCCGCCCTGAGTCCCCTGCGGGGTGAGAAGGGCGGAATATAAATGACATAAATAAATAAATGTTAAATTGCTACAGAACTCAAAAAGATCAGAAGACACTGGACATAAACTGTTACACTGCTCTTGTGAATAAATACCGTTCTGCTAAGCTTGTTCACTATATCTGCACTTTATCCTATGAACTCCCTCCCACTGACTGCATTTTATATCAGATATTTAACCATCGTGTACTTTAACAACTGCAGATCCCACCAGCACCTTATAGACTGTATACAACTCATCAGCACTTTATGGACTGTGCATTGTTTTACCACCTGCCTGCACTTTATAGACTACTAGACAAGAAATACTGTCGCCCATCCTGCTCCTCAACCCCTTATATATGTTAATTGTATTTGTAAGTTATGAGGGAGGAAAGAGTCGGGGTGGGCTGGAGGAATACAGGGCGGGTGTGGGAACTGAAGGGAAGGAAGGAATAGTGGTAGAGGAAACACCATTGAATCAAGTATTCACCATCAAACCATGGGTTGAAAACGAGAAAATTGGACATGGTAGGGGAGGGGGGAGTTCCATCGGCTGGGGGGGGGGGGCTAAAGGTAATAATGGGGAGGGGGAGATACAGGAAAGGAAGACCATTAATTCGGCCTAGAGATTGTGAAAGAATACTACCGTGTTTCCCCGAAAGTAAGACAGTGTCTTACTTTCTTTTGACCCCCAAAATCCCCACTACGGCTTACTTTCGGGGTACGGCTTACATTAGCCGACGGTACCCCGAAAGTAAGGCGACAGTAAGACTTACCGCGGGTGGCATGGCGTGGCTGGCTTGGCTGGGCCCGGAATCCTCCTCCTCTTCCTTCCAGCGGCGCCTTC
The DNA here is from genome assembly GCA_030556195.1 of Anolis apletophallus. Taxonomy (NCBI): domain Eukaryota; kingdom Metazoa; phylum Chordata; class Lepidosauria; order Squamata; family Anolidae; genus Anolis; species Anolis apletophallus. The sequence goes on along the minus strand of JARBWK010000001.1, from coordinate 205,981,537 downwards.
CATCCTCCCAGCAGCGCCTTCTCCCTCTCGCCGGATCCGCCCCCTCCCTTCACTGAAGCCTGCAGGGAAACCGATCGATCAGTGAAGGGAGGGGGCGGATCCGGCGAGAGGGAGAAGGCGCCGGCGGAAGTCCCGCCCACATGGCGGCCAGGCGCTTTTCGCCGCCGCCCGGCTCGCCCCTCTCACCGGTTCCAGCCCCCTCCCTCAGCCGCCCCTCTTCCCTTCCCCGCAACGGAGCCTGCAGGGAGATCGATCGGTTTCCCTGCAGGCTCCTCTGCGGGGAAGGGAAGACAGGCGCAATGGGGAGCCCTCTTGCGCCCGGGCCTCTTCCCTTCCCCGCAGAGGAGCCTGCAGGGAAACCGATCGATCTCCCTGCAGGCTCCGTTATGGGAAGGGAAGAGGGGCGGCTGAGGGAGGGGGCTAGAACCGGCGAGAGGGGCGAGCCGGGCGGCGGCGAAAAGCGCCTGGCCGCCGTGCGGGCGGGACTTCCGCCGGCGCCTTCTCCCTCTCGCCGGATCCGCCCCCTCCCTTCACTGATCGATCGGTTTCCCTGCAGGCTTCAGTGAAGGGAGGGGGCAGATCCGGCGAGAGGGAGAAGGCGCTGCTGGGAGGATGGAAGGCGCCGCTGGAAAGAAGAGGAGGAAGAGGAGGAGGATTCCGGGCCCAGCCAAGCCAGCCACGCCATGCCGCCCGAGGTACGGCTTACATTCGGGGTACGGCTTATATAAGCCGACCCCTCTGACACCCCCGATATGGCTTACAATCGGGGGTGTCTTATTTTCGGGGAAACACGGTAGTAGCTCCAAAATGATCTCCTGACACAGTAATTCTGAGTACCCAGGATGGCGGTTCCTCTGGACTAAGGATGGTGCTGTTGAACACCAGATCTGTCAATGGTAAAACAGCTTTCATCCAGGACTTAATTCTGGATGAGCGGGCAGATCTGGCGTACATAACGGAGACCTGGTTGGAGAGAGGGAGGTGTAAATCTGACACAGCTTTGTCCACCAGGATTCTCCGTGCAGCACCAGCCGAGATCTAGAGGATGGGGAGGCGGGGTTGCGGTCGTCTATAGGGATTCCATCTCCCTGACCAGGTGCCTCATCCCACAGTCCCAACATCCTCGCCGAGACCACCCTATCAGGAGCGGCTCAGGACCTCATGTCTTCCATGGCAACCATGGGGCTGTCCCAACGGGTATCGCGCCCTACCCACAGTGCTGGTCACACACTAGACTTGGTTTTCTGTCAGGGATGGGAGGTGGCGGTGTACAGGAGCTGACCATTGCTCAGTTGCCATGGACTGACCCTCACCTGATCAGTTTTAGACTCACCACACGCCCTAACCTCCGCAGGGATGGAGGACCCACTGAGATGGTCCGCCCCAGGAGGCTTATGGATCCGGACCAATTCCTGACGGCTCTTGGGGAGTTTCCCGCCATCTTAGTTTCACAACTTCAGGTATTGTTGGAAGACACGGATTATCTAGATCTGCCACAGTCTGGCTTTAGGCTGGACATGGAACCGAAACAGTCTTGGTCGCCTTAGTGGATGGGAAGTAGACAGAGGGAGTGTTTCCCTGTTAGTTGTGCTGGACCTCTCAGCGGCCTTCAATACCATTGACCATGGTATTCTTCTGGGATGCTGTGTTATTGGGAGACACCTGCTCAACCCCACAACCATTGTCTTGTGGGGTTTCCCAGGGCTCAATAGTGTCTCCCATGTTGTTAACATCTACATGAAGCCGCTGGCGGAGGTCATCCAGAGTTTCGGGGTGCAGTGTCACGTGTATGCAGATGTTGTCCAACTCTGTCACTCCTTTGCACTTGCTACTAAGGAGGCTGTTGGCTGCTGTGACGGTCTGGATGAACATACATCATACTATTCAAAGTACAACAAAAGGATCCCAGTGTGGCATTGATGGTTTATGTATCCGGCCTTGAAAAAGCCAGAATTCTCCTGCCGAAACGGCGACAGGGCCCTAATACTCATAATCCCGTCGGCCCCTCCCCTTTTGGTTGCCTCATCTATACCCGCTGAATACGGGTCAGCTCCTCCAAGATATCTGATGGCTACTTGCCCTATCTAAGGGCGCATTACAGTGTGGACTTCTATGTAGAGATATCGGGAGTAGAGTTCACTGCGCGTCCTCCAGGATATTTACATCCATTTGAATTGGGCAGCGTCAAGGAGGCGATGCTCTGGAGAATCTTTGGATTAGACCCCCCCCCCTTTTTTTATCCTACTTACGATATCAACCATTGGATTTATAAACATTTGGTACACATATGAGGGCACACACTTTCATGACCCATTTGGGATTTGTAGTCCACGTCTAGGCTGCTCTAAAGTAATCGCGGAGACTTCCGCTACCATCACCTCCCCGGAAGAGGTGGGACTTAGCGGACTTTGCTTTGCCATCGGGCTTTTGATACCTTTGGGACTTAAAAAGAACTTTGGGACTATTCTGAATTGCAACTCGCGGGCGGAGAGTTTGGACTTACAAAGGACTTTAATTCTACACCAATTTGGCGTTTTCTGCATATGTATGGAGTGCCCTCCCCATAGCGTGAGTATGGACGATTTGCATTGTTGCGCCCGCGGATGATTCACTGTATAATAATATGTGTAACTTTGATTGTTTGTGGATAAGTATAGATAATTGCGGTGTACTTTTGATACAGGTTTGCATTCTCCAGTCTCTGTCTATAAAGTGTATGATGGTTTGCATTTTGTAACGTGTGTTGACTTTGAATAGAAAATATTATTGATGAGACTGCCTCGCTGCTCTATAATTTTGATGTGTCAGAGGGAATTATACTTATTAAATACTTGGTGTTTATTATGCCCAAACGGATGGGTGATTGCCAAAACCCTGGTTTATATTACCAGACAACTCTGAGTATACATTAGGAATCTAACCTCAAGAGTGTGCTGATTTTTGACTGATTTTCTATTTGTGACGTTTCAACCCTAGTTTGGTTTTCTGTGTCTGTGTATCAGATAGCCATTTAGTGTCTTTACCTATTGGTATATAAGAGCCAGAGACTTAAATTTTGCAAAATAGATCAAATTTTCAAAGCTTATAACAATATCAAGGATATCTAACATTGTTAACTCTAAAATAACGGGACTCTACCAAATCTTAGACAGAACTTTTCAAACAGTCCTCTGAAATCAGATGCTTACCCATAAGGGCTTTTTAAAAGCCTGTATATATTCTCTGGTGCTTGTTAAGGGATGAAATCTGAGTAAAACCTTTCCCACACTCCTGACATTGGTATGGCTTCTCTCCTGTGTGGACTCTTTTGTGCTTCACCATGTCTGAACTGTCAGCAAAACATTTCCCTCATTCCTGGCATTGGTATGGCTTCTCTCTTGTGTGGAGTCTTTTGTGTTTCACCAAATCTGAACTGGAAGCAAAACATTTCTCACACTCCTGGCAATGGAAAGGCTTCTCTCCTGTGTGGAGTCTTTTGTGTATCACCAAGTGTGAACTGTCAGCAAAACATTTCCCACACTCCTGGCATTGGTATGGCTTCTCTCCAGTGTGGAGTCTTTTGTGGGTCACCAAGTGTGAATTGCGAGCAAAACATTTCCCACACACCTGGCACTGGTATGGCTTTTCTCCTGTGTGGACTCTTTTGTGGCTCACCAAGTGTGAACTCTGAGCAAAACATTTCCCACACTCCAGGCATTGGTATGGCTTCTCTCCTGTGTGGAGTCTTTTGTGTTTCACCAAATCCGAACTGGAAGCAAAACATTTCCCACACTCCTGGCATTGGCATGGCTTCTCTCCTGTGTGGACTCTTTTGTGGCTCACCAAATCCGAACTGGAAGCAAAACATTTCCCACACTCAAGGCATTGGTATGGCTTCTCTCCAGTGTGGACTCTTTTGTGGCTCACCAAGTTTGAACTTTTTGCAAAACATTTCCCACATTCCTGGCATTGGTATGGCTTCTCTCCTGTGTGGAGTCTTTTGTGCCTCATCAAATCAAAACTGGAAGCAAAATATTTCCCACACTCCTGGCATTGGTATGGCTCTCTCTCAGCTTTTGCAAAACATTTCCCACATTCCTGGCATTGGCATGGCTTCTCTCCTGTGTGGAGTCTTTTGTGCCTCATCAAATCGGAACTGGAAGCAAAACATTTCCCACACTCAAGGCATTGGTATGGCTTCTCTCCAGTGTGGACTCTTTTGTGGCTCACCAAGTTTGAACTTTTTGCAAAACATTTCCCACACTCCTGGCATTGGCATGGCTTCTCTCCTGTGTGGAGTCTTTTGTGCCTCATCAAATCGGAACTGGAAGCAAAATATTTCCCACACTCCTGGCATTTGTATGGCTTCTCTCCTGTGCGCAGTCTTTTGTGGCTCACCAAGAGTGAACTTTGGATAAAAGATGTCCTACACTCCTGGATCATGAAATCCTCAGTTCCTTCAAAGATTTCTTCTGGGCTCAGATCTGGCCATTGGTAATCAGCAACACGTTTTGCTGATCTTTTCCATTTAAGATTCCTTTTCTCAGCACGGAGTGTCTTGTGAAGCACAAGTGCCATATTTTGGGTAAAGCACTGCCCACATACATTGCATCTGTAGGACTTTTCTCTGGCAGAACCTCTGTCTTCTTGGTGGGTTTGCTGGTGTCTAGGAAGGTCCCCGTTGTGCTCAAAATGCTTCCTACATTTGGTGGATACATCGCTTGTCTTCCAGTTATCTGCTGTGAAGAAGGAAAGAAGCAATTATCCCTTAGTGTTAGTGATAAGGACACTTAGGAAGTGGACTAAAGTCATCAATCTTGTCCTGGATTGGAACCTGGCTAAACTGTAGGAAACAAAGGGTGGTAATAAACGGACATTTCTCTGGGTGGAAAGAGGTGAAGTGGCGTACCCCAAGGTTCAGTTTTGGGTCCATTACTTTTTAATTTATTCATTAGTGATCTGGATGTAGGAGTGAATTCTGAGGTAGCAAAGTTTGCAGACGACACTAAATTGTTCAGGGTAGTTAAAAATGAAACTGATTGTAAAGAGCTCCAGAAAGATCTCTCGAAATTGAGTGAATGGGCAACAAAGTGGCAAATGCATTTTAACCTAAACAAGTGCAAAGTCATGCACATCGGGGCAAAGAACCCCAACTACACCTACAAATTGATGGGGTCAAAGCTTTCCGAGACAAACCAGGAAAGGGATCTTGGGGTTTTGGTGGACAGCTCAATGAAGATGTCAACCCAGTGCTCAGCAGCAGTGAAAAAAGCAAATTCTATGCTAGGCATGATCAGAAAGGGAATCGAAAATAGGTCAGCAAATGTTGTATTACCTCTCTACAAATCGATGGTAAGGCCACATTTGGAGTACTGTGTACAATTCTGGTCTCCGCACCTTAAGAAGGATATAACGGAACTGGAAAAGGTACAGAAAAGGGCAACAAGAATGATCCAAGGGATGGAGCGGCTCCCTTATGAAACCAGGTTGCAACGCCTTGGTCTTTTCAGCCTTGAAAGACGGCGTTTAAGAGGTGACTTGATCGAAGTGTATAAAATCATGCATGGGATAGAAAAGGTGAATAAAGAAAAATTATTTTCTTTGTCACAAAACACTAGGACTAGAGGGCACTCCCTGAAGCTCCCAGGTAGGAAAATTAGGACTAATAAAGGGAAATATTTCTTCACCCAGAGGGTCATTGGGTTATGGAACTCACTTCCAGAAGAGGTTGTGACAGCTGTCAGCCTGAACAACTTCAAGGCAGGATTAGACAGATTCATGGATACCAAGTGTATCGGTAGTTATTGAAAAGGACATTCAAGTGCCACCTCGGAGTTGGTTGAGGTAGGCAGGATTTCCCTGGGTACTGGTTGTGGGGGGTCGGGAGCAGGTCAGGGTTTTGCCCTCCCTTCTGCTCGAGATCCCCGTGTACAACTGGTGGGCCACTGTGTGACACAGAATGCTGGACTAGATGGGCTGAGGTCCGATTCAGCATGGCTCTTCTTATGTTCTTATGTTCTCTACCGGGGGAATCCTTTTCTCATAGTATGTACGTATATACTCACATTTAGTTGAATTCAGTCAGAAAATATATTACATATATTATATGGCTCTCACTGAAATAAATTTCCAAATATTTTGCTTTCATGGCTCTCTGAGTCAAAAAGGTTCCCGACCCCTGATTTAGGATATTGCTCCCACCAGAGAGCTGCTGATTGGGATCCTGCATTTTGAAATAGAAATCCCCATCATTGCGCGAGCCTTACCGAGAGAGTCTACCATCCCATGAATCTCCTCCATGACCTGCACGTGCAAGCCTTTCTGACCAGGATTCAGGAGAGCCCACTCCTCCAGGGAGAAATGGACAGCCACGTCCTCAAAGGCCATTGGGCCCTGGTGGAAAAAGAAAACATTTCCTTCTCACGTCAGGGAAAGAGAGAAAAATAGTTACAAGAATCCCTTTAAAGCAGATTTACATTCCTGTTGGTTGTTTGAAAGGGAAAGGGCTGAGGCCCCCATCCCATAGTTGTAAGCTTTGTAGAGACGTGTGGTTTGTCACTGACGAAACCATTTCTTAGTTGGTGTGTAGAATCAGAAAGGGAATCCGGACATGTTCTATCTTTTACTGTGTTGCCCAGAACTGGACACAGTGTGATTCCAGGTGAGGCCTCACCAAAGCAGAAAGAAGCTCACCATGACTTCCCTTAACCTCAGACTTCATCACATTGAAGCAGGGAAGCGTTTGGTAGAGCAGTGTTTCCCAACCTTTTTTGAGCCGTGGCACACTTTTAACATTAAAAAAAATCCGGGGGCACACCACCAACCAAAATGACACAAAATGACACTCTATCACAGTAAAGAACGGCTGGGGGATGGTGGCCTGCTGGTAGCAGCTGCTGGGAGTGCCGAAGCCGGGGAGGGGGCGGAGCAAGGCTGCGCCATGCCCCGCCCCCTCTCCCCGGCTTCAGCTCTCCCACAGCTTCTCCAGCTTTGAGGGGCAGTGCCAAGCCAGCGGTGTCAGAGCCAGCACAATGCTGGATTGGCACTGTCCTCAAGGCTGGAGCAGCTGCTGGGAGAGCTGAAGCCCTGCCCCCTCCCCCAGCTTCAGCTCTCCTACAGGCGCGCCATGCCCTGCCCCCTCCCCAGCTTCAGCTCTCCTACAGAGGAAGAGCATGAGCGGTGGACGGGCTTCAGTGGGCGGGGCTCCTCCTCCACGCAGTTTCAGCGAGCGGGCGAGAGTCATGGTGGGAGTCATGGCGGATTGGAGGCTGACTGGGGAAACGACCGAAGGAGGCGGCACCCCGGTCCCATCTTCTTTTTCTTCGCCACTGCCCGGCCCTTCCTCCTCCTCCCCCAAGCAGCAGGAGTTTGGCAGGAGGGGGGGAGGAAGGGGGGCAGAGAGCTTTTTCTCGCGGCACAGCAGGAGGTCCGTCACGGCACACTAGTGTGCCACGGCACACTGGTTGAGAAAGACTGTGGTAGAGTATGCTTATAGTACTGCTCAGGCATACTCCGTTTAGAAACAAATTAGATGATTTTCCCACCTTCATCACACTGTGAAATCTATACGTGTGACTCAGTTGTACTTGGGATTCTTCAACTGATTTGCCACCACACTGTAATCTCTAGGCACCGCCCCTCCCTCCCTCCCTGTTCTTTGTGTGTGTGTGTGTGGGGGGGGGGGGAATGCCTCCAGTATTTCCCTTTTAAGAAATTCCCATTCAATCCATTCCTCCTCTCCCAGGAATCCTCCTGTTTACCTGATTCAGTTCCACTCCATCACAAAGGGGAAGAAACGACTGTGGATTCGACAACATCATCATCCCAGCCCCTGGGGGGAGAGAGAGAGAGAGAGAGAGAGAGAGAGAGAGAGAGAGAGAGAGAGAGAGCAAGGTGTGGAAAGCTGAACACATAAATATGTCTCAGATGACAATTACAGTCCTAAAAAGAAACCTATGAGGAAATGACTCTATGAACACTGGAGCATTCTCCAGCCCAGGAATTGTAAAGTTTTGGAGTTTAGGACTTCATCTCACAAGCAGTGCTATGAGTAGGTTGAATTGAAACTAGTATTTCAATTGACTAAAGTTATTCGTCGTTGACTGTTTGTCTTCCAGCTCAGTTTCAGAAATAATCTTAGCTTCAGGTCCCACCTGGGAAGATACTGAAGGGCTGAATTTTCAGTCAGATCCAACTTTAGGCTAATATACCAAATGCCGACATATATACTCACCTCAAGGCCAAATGATGCTGCATATGCACCTTCTCAAGTTCAAACTGACTGTGGATGTGCTACAACCCCTCTAAAGGGGAATTTACACTGGCATAAAAGACCAAAACTCCCAGAAGGGTTCCTTCTTACCCTCCAAGGCTGCAGGCCCCTCTCCTTCCTGCTTGAGCTCCTTCTGCCTTTGACTCTGGGTGGTGTCTGATGGAGGTTGCTCCGATGCAGGGACATTAGACTGGATTTCAATGTAGTTATTCAGAGCCTGGAAAAGCACGGAATATTCCAGAAGTAGTATGGAAAAAGGTTAAAGAAAATCACAAACTGGAGGGGGGGGGAATCGAAACTTCATGGACTCTTGAAGAATAATAATTCTAGTTTGAAACAATATCATGTTTTATGTATAGCCCACCCTATCTCCCTGATGTTATGCCATGCTCCCCCATCATTTTCAGTGTTGTATTTGGGGTCAACAAATTAGAGAAGAGGAGCAACCGAGCTTACAGAGAAATCGGAGGTGAGAGCAGGAGGGGCAGAGCAGGTGGGAAAAGAGGCAGAGGGAGCAGAGTCTGGCGTCTCCCATCTTGGAAGGAAGGCAGGATGTACGTTTAACCTATCCATCAGTCCCAAGGTGAGTGAACCCAAGAGGCAATGCTCTCACCTGTCCTTCCTGCTTCTTGTCCTCTGCCCGACTCAGGAGGAAGCCTTCTGCCAGAGCCACCGCCTGGGAACAGGTCTCTGCCCCACACTCTCGGACCCAGCTCCCCATCTCTGGGGGCAGGATGCTGAGGAACTGCTCCAGGATCACCAGGTCCAGCATCTCCGCCTTGGTGTGTTGCTCTGGCTTCAGCCACTGGTGGCAGAGGTCGTGGAGGCGGCTGCACACCTCTCTGGGCCCCTCGCCCTTTTGGAAGAAGGACTGCCGGAAGTGCTGGCGCCGTGTGTCTGAGCCATAAAGGTCCACACTCAGGAACGTCTGCGTGGTCCTGTCCCAGGATTCCCCACTGCTCCCGGGGACGATGCCTCCTTGAGGTCCAGGGGAGTTGGGTCTCTCCATGTTGGGACCACTATGATGAAGAACCAAACCGTATCCAAGATGCTTTTCCTCTTCTTTCAAGGGAAAGAAATCCCTCAACAGGCTCGACTCGAAACTTCTCAGCAAACAATTTCCTCTGTGAAAGAAAGGCAGGATTAGACAACAGGCTTCGGGAGGCTTTTTCTTGGAGAGTGAAGAAACAAGCCTTTTATGTATTTGAGAGCCAGGTGATGCTGGGCCCTCCTTCCTTCCGCTTGGGCCTCTCCTTCTCCAGCCTCCAGGCCCACCCGGCCTCCCCTTGAGCTCCCATTCAGTCCCACCCACACTGGACCCCCCAGGATTCCTGCAGCCGGTGCCTCGTGATCCACAGCCTTCCTTGTGAAGAAGAACCAAGAGGCTTTGAAACAAGAGACAAAAATCAATATAACAACTACATAAATTATCTGGAAATCAAGATAAACAGATGAGTGGGTTGGCAAGGGAAAGCCAGGGCCCCAGGACCCCCCCCCTCCCCCAATCCCAAGGGAGTCCAGGCCTGGGCCCGCTCCGGCCCTCCCTCCCTCCATTTGTTTTGGGCTTCACCCTCCCTTTGGCCCTTTGGAGAAGGAAGACTCACCAGAAGGAGAAGAGGGAGGAGAGGGAATGAAAGGCTGCCAAGGAGAGGAAGTGGAGGAGGAAGAAAGAGGAGGAGGAAGAGGAGAGGCCAAAGGGGCCAAGTCTTCTCTTCTCTCCCAGCTGGGCAAGGAAGGGTGAAGGGGAGGGAGTTTGATTCCTAGAGGAGCAGGAAAAGTGGGTCTGAGGAGGTCCACTCTCTTCCTGCCTCTCTAGGAACCAAGCTCTCTCTCTCTCTGTGTCCTTAACCCTTTCTTGACCAGCACTGCTCTACAAAGATAGGGCTCCTGGGCAACAGGTTCAACATGAGCCAACAATATCATGTGGCAGCTAAAAAAGGCCTGGACACTCTGGCCTTTCACCCTCTTCCACCACGCTCTCAACGCCCACCATTGCGCCCCCAGACCGGTGTTATTTACGTACAGTATTTATATTCCACTCTTCTCACCCCGCAGGGGACTCAGGGCGGATTACAATGTACATATACATGGCAAACATTCAATGCCATAGAAACACCACATATATAGACAGGCACTCAGAGGCAATTTAACATTCCAGCTTCTGGCCACCAGGGGAGCTGTCGCTTCCTCATTCTTTGCATACTTCCTGGGGATTTTTATGGCCTCGTAAATCAGTTAAATTAGCTGCCCCACAAAGTGATACCTAAATTTCCTACTTGACAGGTGCAGCTGTCTTTCGGGCTGCAACAAGCTACACTATTTTGGTCGGGAGCTCACTCCGACCCGGGCTGGCTTTGAACTCATGACCTTTCATTCAGTAGCGATCTTAATGCAGCTGACTCCCAGCCAGCTGCGCCACAGTCCATGGCCCCTCAACACCTTGTCAAATCATCTGAATAGGAGTTTACAATTTATTTACATCTTACTCGGTAGTAGTATGAAAGCTATTGGGTCCGGAAGTTCACAGCGTTACGCTGTTTCCTCTCGGCTGCTTTGGGAGCGCTGTTTGCGCAACGCAGAACGGAACACAGATATTATAGAACAGGGCTGTCCAACTTCTTTTGGCCCAAGGGCCGGAGTTCTGGTCAGTGATGACCTGGGGGGCCGGAGCAGGGGGCGGACTGCTCCTGACGGCGCGCTGACGTCACCACGCCTGACGTCACCACGCCGGTGTCCTGCGCGGCCCGCCCCTTTTCGGCGAGGCTTGCTGACGTCACCAAGCCCCGCCGAAAAGGGACGCTGCGCTTGGTGACGTCAGCACGCCGTCAGGAGCGGCCCCGCCCCCCGCCTCCCTCCTACAGTGACAGCCAGGGCGGCAGAACCGGCAATTTCTCCCGGTTCTGCTGCCCCGGCTGAGGCTGTAAGAGGGAGGGCAAATCTGAGGAGAGCCCTCCATGGCTTCGCCCTTCCAGCTGAAGGGACACGCCCGCCTCGGAAGCAGGGAAATCGCTGCTTCTGAGGCTGGCGTGTCCCTTTAAGAGGAAGGGCAAAGCCAAGCAGAGCCCTCCATGGCTTCGCCCTTCCAGCTAAAGGGTCACACCAGCCTCCTCCTCCGTCCCCTCTCCCCCCGGCGCACCGATCAGAGCGCAGGGGGGAGAGGCGGGATGGAGGAGGCGGGCCTCTGGAGGAAGATGGGAAGCGCTTCTCTTCCTCCCCTTTAGGCCCGCCCCCTCCCTCCCTCCCTCCCCCCCCCCCGGCGTTCCCGATCGGTGCGCTGGGGAGAGGCGGACGGAGGAGGAATGGAGTGGCGGGGCTGGGTGACGTCAGGCTCGGCGCCGGCGCCACGCCTGACGTCACCCAGCCCCGCCCCTCGGAGATCAAATTTTTTTAAAAAAAAAATTTTGTTTGCAGGGGGTAGGCGGGGGCCGTAGGGAAGGGGCTGGGGGCCGTATACGGCCCCAGGACCACCAGTTGGACAGCCCTGTTATAGAAGGAAAATTTTGCTCATTCGTTCAGTCTCTTCCGACTCTTCGTGCCCTCACGGACCATCCCACGCCATAGCTCCCTGTCGGCCGTCACCTCCTCCAGCTCCTTCAGGGTCAAGCCAGTCACTTCAAGGATACCATTTATTTATTTATTTGCTGTACTTTTATACCGCTCCTCTCAGCCTGAAGGCCACTCAAGGCGGTTTACATAGGCAATTACTGCCCTACCATCCATCCATCTTGCCCTTGGTCAGCCCCTCTTCCTGGTCAAGTGGGCCCTGGTTAAAGTTGTCCCTATTGAAGGGGGCCCTGGTCAAAGTGGCCCTGGTCAAGTGGTCCTTATTCAAATGGGCCCTGGTCAAAGTGGTCCCTATTGAAGGGGGCCCTGGTCAAAGTGGGCCCTACTGAAAAAAAGGTTGGGAGCCGCTGGTATATGGTAAGGAGGCTGCAATGCCCCAGGCGGCCACCGGGGGCAGCGGCGTCCTTGCCAGGGAGGAAGGGGGGGGGGGGCCGCCTGGGCAAAGCTGCTCCTGGTCCTCCTTCCCGCCTTTTCTTTCCCGCCTTTTCTCCTCCCTCTGGCCTGCTAAGCCTGGCGCTGAGAGGCCTCCTTCCTTCCTTTCCTCCCTCCCTCCGTTCTGGGTGAGTCAGAGGCAGGAGGTGGAGGGAAGGCCCAGGAGGAGGGGC
>JARBWK010000001.1:205771319-205969017 GCA_030556195.1 Anolis apletophallus | reverse complement strand
CCGCAGCCTTTTGATTTTTAAAGAATATATAAAGGATCAGCTGATTGTCAGAAGTTGCCGGTTTTTGCAAATCTTTCATTCCCGCCACCGTAAAAGGCTCCTGTTTAGGTCCTGAACATATGGACACCCTGTGCACATCCCTGGGAGTTTTTACTTATTCTAACGAGGTGAATGCAAATCTGCACCTCACTGAGTTCCAGTCAGTTGTACTGGGGCTGGGCTGGGTGTATCTCCTTATTACTCCATTATATTTGCCCCTCCTTCATAGTATTCATTGCAAGACTGAGATGTCAAAACCAGTAACACCCTTCTAACCAAACTCTGAATGAAGATTGCTTTGGGGAGCAGGTATTGCAGCAGGTGACATCTCAAAAGCCACAGGCAAGGAAGAGCGTGCTTGTGGGAGGTGCTGTTGCTGTATCTTCCACCCAAGTCTGTGTCCCTCCACCTTGGGAAAAGGGATTAGTGGGAGCAATGGTTTGACCGGGAGAGATTATATTTAACTCACCATCCTATGGATATGGAATTGTTCTTCCATGATGACATCTCTGCCATCACTTTTAGCACCGGTACTGTGGCGCAGCTGGCTGGGAGTCAGCTGCATTAAGATCACTACTGACCGAAAGGTCATGAGCTCAAAGCCAGCCTGGGTCGGAGTGAGCTCCCAACCAAAATTGTGTAGCTTGTTGTCAACCTTTGCAACCCGAAAGACAGTTGCACCTGTCAAGTAGGAAATTTAGGGACCACTTTGTGGGGCGGCTAATTTAACTGATTTACGAGGCCATAAAAATCTCCAGGAAGTATGCAAAGAATGAGGAATGTGACAGCTCCCCCTGGCAGCCAGAAGCTGGAATATTAAATAGCCTCTGTTTGCCATGTATATGTACATTGTAATCTGCCCTGAGTCCCCTGCGGGGTGAGAAGGGCAGAATATAAATACTGAAAATAAATAAATAAATAAATATCCTTTCCTTCCAAGGCTTTAGAGCAGGGGTGGGTAACCTGCGGCCCGCAGGCTGGATCCGGCCGGGCAGCTGATTCTGTCCGGCCCGGGGAGAAGTGCGTCGGGGGCAGGGCCAAGAGGAAGGGGTGCCGCTGCCGCCATCTTATCGTGGGCTCTGTGTCGGCAGACAGGCCGGAGGAGCGGCGGCTTTGGAGTGCCTGCCATCCCTGGAGGCGATCCGGGCCTGCAGCAGTAGCACTCGGTGACCTGTGGGGGCTTATCGCCCTGGCGACCCGGAAGACTTGATCGTCTTCCGGGTCGCCAGGGTGAACAGCCGCCTCAGATCATCGACTGCTCCCCCCTGCAAGCCTGGATCGCCAGCAGGGATGGCAGGCACTCCATAGCAGGGCGATCTGCTGGGGAACGGCTGGGGGCGAGAGCGGGCGGAGGCCTGCAGCCTCCGATCGCCTGCTGCTCTGCCCTCCTCTGCTGCGGTGGCGGCTGGGTCCGCTTTGCCATCCTCTGGGCTGGGTCCATTGGGCCATTCCATCTTGGGATCCTTCCTCTTTTGAGGATGTCAGCCTTCATCTTGGTTCGCACCTTGTCTTCTTGAATTTAATTTAAGTATTTTTTATTATTTTATAATAATTTTAAAATAATAATATAATAAATAATATAATAATGTTATATTATATTATAATTTCAATATATTATAATGTCTATATATATATATACTATAATATAATAATTATGATATTAATACTAATAATATATGAATATTTCTTGATATATTCATATGATAATATTAATGATGTGTAATATATAGCAAATAAATAAATAAATAATGTAGATTCAAATGTAGTTCAGCCTTTTGGTGTGGCCCTCCACAAAAAAATTTGGCTCTCGCGTGGCCCCTTGGAAAAAATAATTGCCCGTCCCTGCTTTAGAGAAATGGTCTTTTTTTTAAAAAAATTGTTTTATCATTGTCAACACAATATTATACAATGTCTATTTACAGCAGATTCATGTTATTCATTTCTAGCTACAATACTTCAATCTTTAGCATCTGCCATTATGTTTTCTTATACATTTTTGTATCCCTCACCACTGTGCTCCACTCCCCCTCCCCAAGCCATTGCTTTTACATATCATTCGTCCAAAATTTCATTTCTTCTTGTGGAGGTAACCTTCCTTCTTCCTTTTCTAATCCTTTTTCAATGAATTTTCTCCATACCTCATCAAAATCACTTTGTTTCCATATACCTCTTTTTACTTTTAATATACATGTTAACTTATCATTTATTGCAAGTTTCCATACTTCCTTGTACCATTCCTCTATTTGTATATTTATTTCTTTTTTCCAATTCCTTGCTATAAGCAGTCTTGCTATTGTTAATAGGTTTGTTATCGCATCTTTATCCTTTTCCCCCCAATTGTTTACTATTATATAATGATAATAAAGCTATACTAGGACTTCTTTCTATTTTAATATTCATTATATCTTCTATTTCTTTAAATACTTTCGCCCAAAATTTGCTTACATATTTACATTGCCACCACATATGTATGTATGTTCCTGTTTCTTGACATCCTCTCCAACAGTTTTCCGAGTAGTTTTTATTTATATTTGCTATTCTTACTGGTGTAAGGTACCATTTCCATATTAACTTATAATAATTTTCTTTAATCCTTATTGATAAATTTTTTAGATGTCTTTGTCTCCATAATTGTTGCCACTCTGTTTCCTTTATTTTTATCCCTAAATCTTCTTCCCAAACCTCCTTAAGGGTGTTATTTTTTGTTTTTTCCTTCCTTTATTTCAATTATTATCTTATATACTTTACTAGTTATTCCTTTCAAGTTTTCGGGCTCTTCTACATCCCTCCCATTTTGTATTATTTGTTCAAATTGGTTAACCTTACTTCCTTTTTATTATTTTTAGCCAATTTTTAAACCATTGTTCTAATTGTATACAATGGAACCATGTCAATTTTATTTCTCTAAATTCTTCCATAATCATTTCCTTCTTCGTTCCTACATTTATCCGATCCCCCATTTTATCTTTAAAAAAAATTCCCTTAACTTTTTATCCATTATTTGTTTTAAATTCTTTGGAAATTTATTTTCCATTACAATTGGGGTTATTAGGCTCGGAGGCTGGCCCCCTATATCTCCCGGAATGACCTGGCCACGGTGATCCAAGCTACGGTCATCTCAAGGCTGGATTACTGTAACGCGCTTTACGTTGGCCTTCTTTTGTCGGCGACCGAAAGCTCAAGCTGGTGCAGAACACTGCCGCCCGGCTCCTGTCTGGAACCCCAGCAGGCCGCCACATCACACCTGTTTTGCAGGATCTGCACTGGCTCCCAATCGAGCACCGGATCTCCTTCAAGGTGTTGGTTCTTACCTTTAAGGCCTTGCATGGCCTGGGGCCAGCGTATTTGAGGGACCGACTCACCCCACACTGTCCCCGAGATCACTACGCTCCGAGGATGCTAATTTGTTAGAGATACCCTCGGCGAAATCGGCTAAACTGACATCTACTCGCGGAGGGCGTTCTCCGTTATAGCTCCTACGCTGTGGAACGCCCTCCCGGCTGGAACGCGGGCTATAAAGGACCTGCTCCCGTTTAGACGCGCCTGCAAAACTTATTTGTTTAAGCAGGCCTTCGGTGAGTAGGTCCTGCCCATGTTCCGCTTTAGCCGCTGTCCTGGGGTGTCACGCTATCTAATTTCTGAACTGGACCTGGGGTTTTGTATTTTGCTGATTTAACTGTTTAATTGTCTTAGAGGTTTTATCGCAGTGCTTGTGTGTAGTTGTACCTTCGGTTCCTGTGAGCCGCCGCGAGCCTCAGGGAGTCGGCGGCATAGAAACCCGAATAATAAATAAATAAATAATAAATAAATAAATTACTGATCCATCTGTTATTAACATTCTCCTATATTTATTCCATACTTCTAATATATTACTCAACATTGGATTTCTAATTTCCCTAATTTCTTTCCTCGTGAATTGTTTAAAAAATATATTCCATATTTCTTCTTCCACTTTTCCTGAGTAATTTCTTAGCCATTTTACCCCATCTTTTTAAATCATTCCTTCTATAACCAGTCTCAATCTACTCGCTTCATAATATTTTTAAATGTTAGGGAGTGCTAAACCTCCTTCTTTTTGCGATTTATACCATAACTATTTGTTTAGTCTATTTTTTTTTACTACCATTACAATATTTATTTATCATTTGTTGCCATCTGTTAGTTCTTCCTCTGTAATTTGAAGTGGCAGCATTCTAAATATGAAATTTATCTTTGGGAGTATTTTCATTTTTACTAATGCTATCTTTCCAAACCAAGATAAATGTATACTTTTGTACTCTGTTAATTTTTTTTGAACCTCTTTTCTCAATGCTACTACATTTACCTCTTCCATTTCTTTTAAATCTTTTGTTATTATTATTATAATAATTTTCTTTAATCCTTATTGATACATTTTTTAGATGTCTTTGTCTCCATAATTGTTGCCAAATGGTCTTTCCCCCTCCTTCCACTGTAAACCTGGGCAAGGAAGGGTTAAGGGGAGGGAGTGTGGCTCCCAGAGAGGCAGGAAGGAAGTGGGCTTGCTTAGACCAGCCCTTCCTGTTCCTCTAGGAACCAAACTCCCTCTTCTTAACCCTTCCTTGCCCGGCTGGGAGAGGGGAGTTGGCCTTGCCAGCTTCTCTACTCTTCCTCTTCGCCTATCTCTTTCCTCCTTCTCCTCCTTCCTCTTCTCCTTCCGGTGAGTCTTCTTCCCATTCCTTCTCCAAGAACAAGGAAGAGAGCAACTTTCTAAGCTCTCCACCTTGAAAAGGAGACGCATTGCCTGGCTCTGAAATAAATACATAAATACATAAATACATAAACAAATGACTTATTGGTTTTTTTTACTATCCAAGAAAAAGCCTGTTGTCTAATTCTGCCTTTCTTTCACAGAGGAAAGCTGATGGTTCACTGAAAAATCTTGTTCAGGGATTTTGTTCCCTAGAGAGAAGAGGGAGGAAGAGCATCTTGGATACGGTTGGGTTCTTCGTCAAACAGTGGTCCCAACATGGAGAGATTCAACTCACCCAGAACTGAAGCAGGATCTGTGAGCATTGGGGCATCCTGGGGGAAAGCTGCACGTAAACACACGTCACAGACTGGCAAATTGGCGGTGGATATGGACCTTTCTAGCTCAGACATACACTTGCAGTGCTTCAGGCAGTGCTCCTACCGAGAGGGCGAGGGACCCAGAGAGGTTTGCAGCCGCCTCCACGATCTCTGCCGCCAGTGGCTGAAGCCAGAGCAACACACCAAGGTGGACTTGGTGATCCTGGAGCAGTTCCTGAGCATCCTGCCCCCAGAGATGGGGAGCTGGGTCCGAGAGTGTGGGGCAGAGACCTCTTCCCAGGCGGTGGCCCTGGCGGAAGGCTTCCTCCTGAGTCGGGCAGAGGACGAGAAGCAGGAAAGACAGGTGAGGCATTTCCATTTGGCTTCACTCACCTTGGGACTGATGGAGAGATTGAACGTATATCCTGCCTTCCTTCCAAGATGGGATTGATGTGAGGGAGAAGCCAGACTCTGCTTCCTCTTTCTCTTTTCCCACCTGCTCTGTCCCTCCTGCTCTCATTTCCATATCCCCTGTGAACTCAGTTGCTGCTCTACACAAATTTGTTGACCCCAGATACCACATTGATAATGATGGGAGGGGGAGTATGGCTAATCTCAGAATGCAGTGTTTGTACATTTGGAAAAAAAATACTTTTCTAATATTTATCTGTATTACTTCAGGTATACCCTGTGCTATTCCAGGCCCAAAGTAACTGCATGGAAGTCCAGCCCAATGCCTCTGAATCAGAGAAGCCTCAAGCAGGCCCCACCCAGGGCATCCAGCAGAAGGAGCTGAAGCAGGAAGCAGATGGGGCTGCAGCCTTGGAGGAGGGTAAGAAGGCACCCTTCTGGGAGTTTTGGTGTTTTATGCTAGTGAACATTCCTCATCTTGGGATTGTAGTACCTCCACAATCAGTTTGAGATTGGGATTATTTGAAACTGAGACTTTGAATATGCATTGAATTTGTTTGAATGGGTTTGACACCGACCACCACACATTAAAAAAAAAACTCACACACAGGCATCTTTCCAAGAAAAATAGAACCAAACCAACAAAAATTCCAATGGCCATCAGGAGGGGCGATGGGGGCAGGACTATGAAATCTGGAAGCCCCTAGTCACAGACTGGCAAATGGGCGGTGGATATGGATTCAGTTGCTCTACCTCAAGGTTCGAGGCAGTTGAGTAGTCTGGCAGCTGTATCCACGACTGAGCAGTCCTTTTTAGGAAACACTCCGCTCTCCCCACATGGGGAAGGGTCTAGAAAAAGTGCCCTAAACATAGTCTGCCTCTCCTATCCCTGACTGGACTACCACATCCAGAGGGGTCATTACCCTATGGCCAAAAATGGAAAATGAACTTTGGAACATGGAATGTATGGACACCGTTGGACAACTCAGACAGTGAACGCTCTGAATGGAGGACTGCTATTATTGCAAGGGAGCTGAGGCACTTTAACATTGACATAGCTGCACTTCAGGAGACCCGGAGATCAGGAGAGGGACACCTGAAGAAATTAAAAGGAGGCTATACCTTCTTGTGTAAGGGACTGACTGAAGACGAACAAAGAATACACGGAGTTGGCTTTGCTAGCAGTATCGACCTGATGAAGCACCCATTGGCATTAACGAATGACTCTCAACCCTCTGAATTAACATTGCTAAAAACCAACAGGCAAACATCATAAGTGCCTATTCACCAACACTATATATTGATGGCTCTTGTGAGAAGCAGAGACTGGCAGCATTTTTCCCAAATGAAGCAGAGAGTGTTTGAGGATCAGGACATCCGTAGGGAGACCAAGGTGCTTGTTTATAAAGCTATTGTCCTCCCAGCCCTGCTATATGCCTGTGAAACGTGGACTGTCTACAGATGTCACACTCAACTCCTGGAATGATTCCATCAGTTCTGCCTCTGAAAAATCCTGCAAATCTCTTGAGAAGACAGGCAGACAAATGTCAGCGTGCTGGAAGAAGCAAAGACCACCACCAATGAAGCAATAATCCTCCACCATCGACTGGACTGGTCATGTTGTCCAAATGCCCAATCGTCATCTCCCAAAGCAGTTGCTCTACTCCGAACTCAAGAACAGAAAATGAAATGTTGGTAGACAAGAAAAGAGATTTAAAGATGGGCTTATAGCTAACCTTAAAAACTGTGGCATAGACAGTGAGAACTGGGAAGCTCTGGCCGTTTTTCGCTCTTACTGGAAGTTAGCTGTGGCTAACACTGCTGTGGAATTCAAAGAGGCACAAATGGAGAGTGAAAGGGAGAGATGTGTCAACAGGAAGACACGTGAAGCCAACCCTGATTTCTGCCTAGAAACCGATGCCCTTGCTGTGGAAAAATATGAGGATCAAGAATAGGGATTTACGGTCACCTACATATCGACTGCCAAGACACTACACTTGGAGGATCATCATACTCGGGCTACGAGGGATAACCTAAGTAAGTGTATAAGGAGGATGAGTCCTCTGTGTGACTCGGTGTCAGTATCTGTCTATGTTCTGCATGTGACTGTCTGATTACTCTGATTGTTCGTAAGTATAAGGCAGAGGTGCTCACACTTTTTCAGCATGTGAGCTACTTATAAAACAAACAAGTCAAAATGATCTACCTAGGTTTTGCAGGAGGTTTATTTTAGGTAGAACTTTTTCTGCATTGGGGGGGGGGGGGGGGTGAAAGATGTTGTTGCTGTCTTTTCTATGTTGTTCTATGTGTCAATCTATGGCTGCTGCTCCTGGATGACCAGATGGCCAGGAGTGCTTTCTCTCAGTTTTGAATTATGTGCCCGTGTATCCCTACCTCAGTGAGGTGGGTGTTGTACCCTGGACATTCCACAGATATATAAACCAGGCAGTAAGAAGCCAATCTTGAAACTGCAAGGCCATTAAATGCTAATCAAGGTGGCCAGTTGAAACATTCACACTTACTTCAAACAGACAAGAGTTCCTTCTCCCACCCTGATATAATTCCACAGATATAAACAGGCAGAATGACCTTTCAGCTGCAAGGCCATTCAATGCTGATCAATATGGCCAATGGGACATTCAAAAATGCATCCAGACAAGACTTCCTTTTCCCATCCTGACATCATTCCACAGATATAAACTGGCAGAATGAAAGCACACAGACCTTTCAGCTGCAAGGCCATTCAATGCTGATCAATGTGGCCAAGCAGATGAACTCGCAGTCGCAGATGGCTTTGGCAGGAAATGGCTGCCAAAGCCTCCTTGTGGTTGTCCTCCCTCGTGGCTCGTCTTCGCGCGCTGCTGCAAGCTCCAAATGCGTCGGCCGGGCGCCTGCCCCCTAATTTGCTCTGCTGCCCTCCTTCTTCTCCCTCGCTCCTCCTCAGGCCACGTTACGACGGCACTGAGGATGGAGGCGGGGGAGTCGCCTCAGGGGCAGCATGAGGAAGCCCGGCGGAAGATGCGCCGCACACGGGGCAGAAGCACCCCTCTGAAATCCGGTCGCGATCTACCAGCTCTGGGATCGCGATCGATGTTGTGAGCAGCCCTGGTATAAGGAATGAGGATCTGCGAATCCTGTTTGTACATTTGTATATATTGCAACTGTGAAGATTAAAGCCTCTGGATATTTTGGATGAAAACCAGATTCAGTGAGTTTACTAAATAGTGTGTGTAGATAAAGTCAGATGCTGGTAGTTTAACTTTGCTGATAGAGGGGCTGAAGCATGCTGTGAAAAAAACCCTCAAAAATTCAATGCCATACAGGTAAACAATAGGTTTCAATCCAGCCTATTCACAGTACTGAGATAAAAAGTCCTAAACTTCAATAAAATGTTACATAATCCTGGGCTGGAGAATCCCCCAGTGTTCATATGATTATTTCTTCATAGGTTTCTTTATAGGACTGTAATTGTAACCTCTGAGACATGTTTATGTGTTCAGCTTTCCACACCTTAATCTCTCTCCAGAGGCTGGGATGATGTTGTTGGCAAACCCACAGTCGTTTCTTCCACTTTGTGATGGAGTGGAACTGAATCAGGTAAGCAGAAGGATTCCTGGGAGAGGGGAATTGGGGCTGCCTGGGGGTCATTGGCTCAGGGCTTAATAATCAAACATCTCTTGGAAGAGAAAAGATTGAATGCATTTTCTTAGAAGTGAGATATTGCAGGCCCAATTGGAAACAGTGCCAATGAAGAGGGGGGAAATTAAGAGAAGTCTAAACAAACCAGAATGTCCAAAGAACGTTCGAGTGAGCTAAGATTTAAAAGGAAAATGTATGGGAAATGGAAAACAGGGAGAAATTACCACACAAAAAAAGAAAAGAAAAGAAAAAGGAATTCAAATGACTAACCAGCATAAGTAGGGAAAAAGTCTAACAAGCTAAAGCAGAAAATGAGCTCAGGTTTGCCAGTGAGCTTGAAAACAATACAAAGCGATTCTCTGATTGTGTCAGTAGAAGAAGGAAGAACGAGCCAAGAGTAGGGTCTGTGCCTGGAGAAGGTGATGAAATGCTAACGGGATAGGGAAAAGGGAGAAAGTTGCCTCAGTCTTCTCCCAAAAGTGAATCAATATTCTACTTGAGCAAGATGGAGTAGATGAGGTAATAGGGGAAATGCAACCCGAAATAGGTAAATAAATAATAATAATACACTTTATTTATATTCCGTTCTTCTCACCCTGAAGGGGACTCAGAGCGGATTACAGGTACACATACTTAGCAGACAATCCCTGCCGTTTTACATACACACATATAGACGAACAGAGGCAAACTCTGGCCACCAGGGGGATCTGACGCACTCCTCATCTCTCAGCGTTCCAAGCGTCCCTTGTTCTTCCTTCCGCATTCCTCAGCGTTCCTGGAATTCTTTAATGGCCTCATAATTCAGTCAAAATTTCCCTCCCCACTTAATGTGGTACCTTTATCTCCTACTTGACAGATGCAACTGTCTTTTGGGCTGCAAAGGTCAACAGCAGGCTACACTTAAAGGTCGAGCACCCACCTCGACCTGGGCAGGCCTTGAACTCATGACCTACTGGTCAGAGAGATCATATGCAGCTGACACTTAGCCAGCTGCGCCACATTCCTGGTAAACAAGTAGTCTAGGAATACCTGGCCATGCTAAATGAATTAAAGTCTCCAGGGCCAGATGATCTATATCCAAGCGTACTGAAGGAACTCGCAGAAGAAGTTTTAAAACCACTGCCAATAATTTTTGAGAACTCTCGGGGGAAATCCCAGGAGCCAAAGGTTGTCGCTATCTTCAAAAATAGGCAAAGGAGTCCCACCAGTGGTTCCTCTTCATCCTGGAAAGAAGTGACCAGTGGGGTGCCGCAGGGTTCTGTCCTGTGCTGTTCCACACCTTTCTTTTTGACCTGGATGAAGGTTTAGAGGACATGCTTATCAACTTTGCAGATGACACCAAAGTAGCAGGAGTAACTAATATTCCAGAAGGCAGGATCAGAATTCAAAATGGCCTTAACATGTTAGAGATCTGGGTGAAAACTCATCTCTGTCCAGTTCTGGGTATCACAATAAAAGATGGAACATTTCCAAATTCCATTTCTTATTTTACATATCATTTAAGTAATGGTTTTGACTGTGAGCAACCGGCCGTCTCTACAAAGCTTAAACTATGGCATGGAAGTTGTTCGCCCTTTCTCTTTCGAACAGCCAACAAGAATGTAAATCTGCTTTAAAGGGTTTCTTGCAATTATTTTTCTCTATTTCCCTGATGTGAGAAGGAAATGTGTTCTTTTTCCACCAGGGCCCAATTACCTTTGAGGATGTGGCTGTCTATTTCTCCCTGGAGGAGTGGGCTCTCCTGAACACTGATCAGAAAGTCTTGCACGTGCAGATCATGGAGGAGATTCATGGGATGGTAGGCTCTCTTGGTAAGGCTCCCTCACTGATGGGGGTTTCTGTTTCAAAATGCAGGATCCCGGTCATCAGCTCCTTTGTGGGAGAAGGATCCTAAATCATCACAATCTCTGAAAGTTCTCAAGACAGAGCTTATGTTAGAAATATATGACATAAGTATACATAAGTTACACTCCCGCTGAGGACACAGGTCCTCTTGGATTCAGCACTGACGCTTGATGCTTAGGTGTCAGCAGTGGCCAGGAAGGTCTTTGCACATTTAAAGCTTGTGCGCCATCTGCTACTGTACATCGGGAAGCCTGACTTGGCCTCGGTGGTCCATGCCTTGACTACATCCAGACTGGGTTGTTGCAACACATTCTACATTAGGCTCCTCTGGAATATGGCCCAGAAACTACAACTGGTGCAAAAGTTGGCAGTCAGGCTTCCAACTTGAGCTAATTACAGGGAGTACACGATGCCCCTATTAAAACTGGCTGCCAATAAATTTTGAGTTCCAATTCAAGGTACACGTTAAGACCTAAAAGCCCTAAATGGTTTGGGCCCTGCCTAACTTCGTGATCGCATCTTCTCCTATGAACCAGCGTGGGCTCTAAGATTTGCCGGGAGGCCCTCCTCTCATTCCCACTGCCATCACTGGTACGGTTGGTGGAGATGAAAGAGAAGACCTTCTCGATGGTGGCCTCTCAACTTTAGAACATTCTCCCCAGGGAGATAATGCCTTCTATGTTTCGTGCTTGTGAATGATTGGGGGTCGTATTTTTTGTGCATTGGGAGAGGCATATAGTAGTAATCAAACTCTATGCTCCTATCTTTCAAATAGGGTTGAGTTTAATTCATGGTAGGTTGCCATTATATCTGGCTGAGTTCTTCAGACCTTCCTTTTTCTCTCCCTTCTCTGCCTTCATCATTGTTCTCTTTTTCTTTACAGTCACTATCTTGTATCATCCCAGCTTTGTCAAGCCAATTAATCCCTTTAGAACTCATAATTACAACAAACTTCCAAAACCCATAAGAGTCCCATTTGGTAGTTGATGATAAAAGCGTAACGATCTCTGCAGCATTCTGGAAATTAGATATGGGACCTTCTGCGTTGGAGCAGAAAAACCCAACCTTAAGTGAACATTGAAAAAAAGAACTGGAAGTTGGGGGAGAGAAATAAAAAGGAGGGAACGATTGTGAAATAGGTGGAAGTAAGGAAAAGTCTTAAGCTAGAGAAAAAGGCATGCATTTAAATGTGAAGGGAAAAGGCATCAATTCCTCCAGAGAGAAGGGAACAGAATAAGAAACCAGGCTGAGCTGAGCAACAGGTAGCCTCTGGCACATATGTTACTCATTTCTC
Organism: Anolis apletophallus; assembly: GCA_030556195.1. Taxonomy (NCBI): domain Eukaryota; kingdom Metazoa; phylum Chordata; class Lepidosauria; order Squamata; family Anolidae; genus Anolis; species Anolis apletophallus. Next base: position 205,956,761 of record JARBWK010000001.1, on the reverse strand, counting down.
TCTTAGAGGCTCTAGGCTAGGGGTCCTCAAACTAAGACCCCGAGGGCTGGATACATCCCTCCAAGGTAATTTACTTGGCCCTCACTCAGGGTCAACCTAAATCTGAAACGACTTGAAAGCACACAACAACAACAATATAATAAGATATGTGCAATATGCAATACATTCAATAAAAACAGTGGTATAAAAACATTATAAAATCATCAATAAAAAATCATCAACAGTCACGTTAACATGCCGCTAAAAACAGAGTCCAGCCAATAATTCCAATATCGTCATGTCACAGTATTGAAGTCCAGCTGCCATTATCCTATACTCAATATCTTTAGTCAAACGCCTGGGCCCACAGCTAGGTCTTTAGTTGTCTCCTAAAGGACAGGAGGGAGGTGGCTAACCTGATGTCCTTAGGGAGGGAGTTCCAGAGATGGGAGCCACTGCTGAGAAGGCCCTGCCTCTCGTCCCCACCAACCGCATTTGTAAGAGTGGCGGGGTTTAAGAGCAGGGCCTCTCCTGAAGACTTTAAGTTGCGTGATGGTTTATAGCAGGAGATACGTTTGGACAGGTAAACTGGACCAGGGCCGTTTAGGGGTTTAAAGGTTAACAACAGCACTTTGAATTGTGCCCAGAAGCTAATCGGCAGCCAGTGAAGCTGACGTAACACAGGAGTGGTTCTCGTCTCTCTCTTAGAGGCTCTAGAGCAGTCAAACCGTGTCCATCTTTAATGAACAAGGGATGGGGAAATCAGGCTGACCTGAGCAACAAGTAGCCTCTGGCACATATGTTACCCATCTCTCTCTCTCTCTCTTAGAGGCTCTAGAGCAGCCAAACCATGTCCCATCTTTACTGAACAAGAGATGGGGAAATCCCACGACAACATTTATATCTTCTTTTCCTCCATGTCTATGTTGTTTCAAGGATAATTTCAATTTACCTTCCACTCGGTGGAGCAAATTGTGTTGCCGCTATTACCAAATTGTGTTGTCTTGCTGCTACTCAATTTAGAGAAGTATAAGACGCTGTTGTGCTGAACATTACATGTTGGCACTTGGTGATCAGACCTCAATGACTATAACCCACCAGATGACCAGCCTTGCAGCCTACAGATTTTATTTTAAGATCTACCCATTTATGCTCCTCCTCAACCCTTCGCATAGAGGACTTTAAGATCTGTACACACTCTTATTGTTGAAGACCTTTTACAAAAGAGCTATTAAGTCTCTGAGGGTAGGAGGGGTTTGGAGGCCAAAGTACTGCTTATCTGAATCTCAAGGTTGCAGGGCCGGGGAGGAAAGAGACCGGGAGAGAGAGCCAGTCATTTTTGGCCAGTAGGGCAGGGGATGTATCACACAGAGGAGGGGGTTCTGATGGTTGAGGGTCCCCATAGAAGTAATTATGGGGAGAGGGAGATACAGGAAAGAGAGTCCAAGGCAATTCCGTCAACCTAGGGAATATAGGAGACTTCCTAGAGTCCCCAAACAATCTCCTGACATGGTAAACCTGGGTAACAGGGATGGCGGTTCCTCTAGGCTGAGGATGTTGCTGTTGAACGCAAGGCCTGTGACTGGAAAAACAGCAATGCAGGATTTAATCCTGGATTAAGTGACAGACTTTTGTGCATAATAGGGATCTGGCTGGATGAGGCTGGGGAGGTTAATCTCTCCCAGCTTTGTCCACCAGGCTACTCCGTGCAGCACCAGCCTAGATCTGGGGGGCAGCGAGGTGGGGTCACAGTGGTCTATCAGGATTCTGTCTTCATAAGAACATAAGAAGAGCCATGCTGAATCGGACCTCAGCCCATCTAGTCCAGCATTCTGTATCACACAGTGGCCCACCAGTTGTACACGGGGATCTGGAGCAGAAGGGAGGGCAAAACCCTGACCTGCTCCCGACCCCCCACAACCAGTACCCAGGGAAATCCTGCCTACCTCAACCAACTCCGAGGTGGCACTTGAATGTCCTTTTCAGTAACTACCGATACACTTGGTATCCATGAATCTGTCTAATCCTGCCTTGAAGCTGTCCAGGCTGACAGCTGTCACAACCTCTTCTGGAAGTGAGTTCCATAACCCAATGACCCTCTGGGTGAAGAAATATTTCCCTTTATTAGTCCTAATTTTCCTACCTTGGAGCTTCAGGAGTGCCCTCTAGTCCTAGTGTTTTGTGACAAAGAAAACAGTTTTTCTTTATTCACCTTTTCTATCCCATGCATGATTTTATACACTTCGATCAAGTCACCTCTTAAACGCCGTCTTTCAAGGCTGAAAAGACCAAGGCGTTGCAACCTGGTTTCATAAGGGAGCCGCTCCATCCCTTGGATCATTCTTGTTGCCTTTTCTGTACCTTTTCCAGTTCCGTTATATCCTTCTTAAGGTGCGGTGACCAGAATTGTACACAGTACTCCAAATGTGGCCTTACCATCGATTTGTAGAGAGGTAATACAACATTTGCTGACCTATTTTCGATTCCCTTTCTGATCATGCCTAGCATAGAATTTGCTTTTTCACTGCTGCTGCGCACTGGGTTGACATCTTCATTGAGCTGTCCACCAAGACCCCAAGATCCCTTTCCTGGTTTGTCTCGAAAGCTTTGACCCCATCAATGTGTAGGTGTAGTTGGGGTTCTTTGCCCGATGTGCATGACTTTACACTTGTTTAGGTTAAAATGCATTTGCCACTTTGTTGCCCATTCACTCAATTTCGAGAGATCTTTCTGGAGCTCTTTACAATCATTTTCATTTTTAACTACCCTGAACAATTTAGTGTCGTCTGCAAACTTTGCTACCTCAGAATTCACTCCTACATCCAGATCATTAATGAATAAATTAAAAAGTAACGGACCCAAAACTGAACCTTGGGGTACGCCACTTCTCACCTCTTTCCACCCAGAGAAATGTCCGTTTATTACCACCCTTTGTTTCCTACAGTTTAGCCAGGTTCCAATCCAGGACAAGACCTGTCCCCTGATTCCATGGCTGAAGAGCTTATTTAGGAGCCTTTGGTGAGGGACTTTGTCAAAAGCCTTTGAAAGTCAAGGTAAACAATATCAATTGGGTCCCCTTTATCTATGTGTTTATTTACACCCTCAAAGAATTCTAACAAGTTAGTAAGACATGATTTGCCTTTGCAGAAACCATGTTGATTTTCCTTCAGCAATGCCTGTTCTTCTATGTGCTTAGTAATTTTTTCTTTAATAATGGTTTCCATCACTTTGCCTGGAACTGAGGTTAGACTAACTGGCCTATAATTTCCTGGATCACCCCTGGATCCTTTCTTGAAGATCGGAGTTACATTTGCCTCCCTCCAGTCCTCGGGTACAGTGCCTGATCTTAGAGAAAGGTTATATATTTTGGCTAGAATTTCAGCAATTTCACACTTGAGTTCCTTAAGAACTCTGGGGTGGATGCCAGGTGCTCCATCTCACAGTCAATCACATTTGAGTATGTCCATCTGAGGGTAGGTGACCGGGGCAGAATTGGGATGCTGTTAGTGTACCAACCAAGCCACTGCACTGCAGTCTCCTATAAGGCCCTAAACAGTTCTGGCGCAGCTTACCTGTCTGAAAGTATCTCCCCTTACAAATCAGTCCAGACGTTAAGATATTCTAGGGGAGGCCCTGCTCTCATTTCCACCCACTTCACAGGTGGGAACAAGGGATAGGGCCTTCTCAGTGGTATCCCCACGGCTATGGCGCTCCCTTCCCCACAACATCAGATCAGTTCCCTCCCTGCTGTCCTTCAGAAAGTTAAACTTGGCTATGGAACCAAGCGTTTGGAGAGTATTTGCAGTGCAACGTGCAGCTACAAGGTTAATGCAGTGTCATTGGAACGACTTTTGCACTATGACTTCAGTACTATGTGCTATATTTTCAACTGTTTATTTTAAATGTATTTAATTTATATGTCTCTGTTTTTAATCCACAATATATTTGGATTTTAATCCACAATATATTTGGTATTTTGTTTGCTGTTATGTTTCAATGCGGCATTAAATTATTGCAAAATTGGAAGCTGCTCTGAGTCCCCCGCGGGGTTGAGAAAAAGTGGAATAAAATACAGTAAATAAATAAATACACTTCTTATCCCACTTTCTTAGACTCCTTATCATTCATGCTGAGGAATTATTTTTTCTGTTGTTCTTAACAGCAGATAACTGGAAGACAAGCGATGTATACACCAAACCGAGGAAGCATTTAGGACACAATGGGGGCCTCCCTAGACGCCAGCAAAGCCACGGAGAAGATGGAGGTTCTGCCAGAGAAAAGCCCTACAAATGCAATGTATGTGGGCAGTGTTTTACCCAAAATATGGCACTTGTTCTTCACAAGACACTCAGTGCTGGGGAAAGCCATCTTAAATGGAAAGAATCCGCAAACTCTGTTGCTGATTGCAAATTGCCACTTCTGAGCCAAGAAGAAATCTCTGAAGGAACTGAAGATTTCAAAAGCCAGGAGTTTGGGAAATCGTTTATCCAGTGTTCACACTTGGTGAATCATGAGAGATTTCACACAGGACAGGAACCATACAGATTTCAGGAGTGTGGGAAATGTTTAACTCAGAATACACACCTTATAGACCACTGGAGATCCCACACAGGAGAGAAGCCATACGAATGCCAGGAGTGTGGGAAATGTTTTACTTGCAGTTCAAACTTGGTGACGCACAAGAGACTCCATACAGGAGAGAAGCCATACCAGTGCCAGGAGTGCGGGAAATATTTTGCTTCCAGTTCACACTTGGTGAGCCACAAAAGACACCACACAGGAGAGAAGCCATACGAATGCCAGGAGTGTGGGAAAGGTTTTACTTGCAGTTCAAACTTGGTGAGGCACAAGAGACTCCATACAGGAGAGAAGCCATACCAGTGCCAGGAGTGTGGGAAATGTTTTGCTTCCAGTTCACACTTGGTGAGCCACAGAAGACACCACACAGATGAGAAGCCATACCAATGCCAGGAGTGTGGGAAATGTCTGGCTGACAGTTCAGCCCTGGTGGCCCACAAAAGACTCCACACAGGAGAGAAGCCATACCAATGCCAGGAGTGTGGGAAGTGTTTTGCTGATGGTTCAGCCTTGGTGAGGCACAAAAGACTTCACACAGGAGAGAAACCTTACCAGTGTCAGGAGTGTGGGAAATGTTTTGCTTGCAGTTCACAATTGGTGAGGTGCAAGAGACTCCACACAGGAGAGAAACCATACCAATGCCAGGAGTGTGGGAAACGTTTTGCTCACAGTTCAGACTTGGTGAAGCACAAAAGAATCCACACAGGAGAGAAACCATACAGATGCTCAAATTGTGGGAAGTGTTTTGCTGATGGTTCAGCCTTGGTGAGGCACAAAAGACTCCACACAGGAGAGAAACCATACAAATGCCAGGAGTGTGGGAAATGTTTTGTGCAAAGTTCATCCCTTGTGAACCACCAAAGGGTTCACACAGGAGAAAAACCATACAGATGCACAGATTGTGGGAAATGTTTCGCTCAGCCTTCATCCCTTAACAAGCACCAGAGAACACACACAGGCTAAAAAATATACAAATGCCAGATGTGTGGGAAATATTTTGTTTGGGATTCACACCTTTTTGAACTACTACAGACTATATATAGGAGATCTAATCTAATAGAGCTGGGTCAAAATAAAGGAGTTGCAACAGGGAAATTGCAGGTTCTGGACATGTTGGACAGGCAAGTGTATGCTCACAGGAGAGGCAATGGGACCACATGCCATCCTCCCTGCCAGCCCCAAGATGCCTTCGCCTTTGCGTCCTCCGCTCTTGGGCCTGTCCCCTTCACCTTTGCTCACCGGGGTCTTGCAAAATCCAGGGCCGCCTCCTACTGCCTCTGGTGAGGCCTTTGCCTGCCCTATCGCCACAGCCAGGGCAACCCCCACTGACTTTGCACCACCGGGCTATGCCATCTGTAGTGAACCCCTACCTGGAAGGCTGGGAGAAGCCTGAAAAGCTAGGCCCAAAAACCTCGGCAAAGCACACAGAAACTGGAAGTATGTGTCAAAATACATCATAATATCAAATACAAATAGCAAAAATCTTTATGAAGGACACAAGAGGGATGCCTGTGAAGCCCTATAGGCAATTGTATGTAACAATAAATAACGTGCAAATACACAAACGTAGTCCACACACTTATACCAATGTATAGCACCACGTCTGCCAGCAGCATCTCCGTGAGTCTATAATTCCGTATGGTCTCTAAATGCAGCTAATAGATGGATACAATAGTCACAAAATGCAAGCGGTGACTGCAGAGGAAAAGGTTCCATGAAACTACATTACCCAGAAGCGTCTCTGGTATCATATGCAGTCTCGCGAGAAGGGAGAACCCGGAAATGGTATGCTTTCTCGCGAGGATGAGACAAACCTTGCGTCCGAGAATTAGATGAACAAAGGAAATATTCCTTTTAAGGGACCAAATTGGGGGATGCCAAATCGCCATTTCGGCAGCGCATTCAAGAAGAGGTCCCTTAAAGGAATATTAGTGAGAGTCAGGGTTAGTGAGAGTTAGAAAGAAGAGGCCTGAAAGTAAACAGGTGGCTAGCGGGGATAGCTGGCGAATAGGAATCTACAGCTATCGGGATAGATCGGGAGTAGATTTCTAGTTCAGATAGATCCAGAGTGTGGACTATCTGTAGCAGTGTCAAAGTTTATTAGGCAGAGAGAAAAGTTCCTGTCAGTAAACTCTTGGATAGCTGTGAAAGGAGTTGTACTTAGTAACAAAGAACTGTACTGTTTAAAGTAATCACACGCATTCATGCCAAAATATCTTGAAATCATTAAGCTTGTTAACTGTTCCTGAAAGTTCTCTCAAATAAACTTTATTGTGGTTTGTTCAAACAACTGCTTCACGTGTGCCTCAGTCAAAAAGAACTTAAACCGGTTCCTACAGCAACCCAGAGTCCAAAGGTGGCAGCATACCTTAATCTGAAGAAATCATTTTAGTTTTTCTCCAGTGAGCCGAAGGGCTTAACCCTATTAATAACTGTGGTGGTGGCCAGTGGGTTTTCAAAGGTGTTTTGGCCAGGAGAGTGTTTCAGCTCAGAGTAGTTTTAAATCCTCAAGTAAATAAGACACTTATCTTTATATTGGTGGCAGCAGTTTTGATTTAGTGGGGTTTTATCAAAGACAACACCCCTGCTTAAAACCCACATCGTTACATTTTTGGTGGCAGCGGTGGGATGAAATAAGGAAGGCCCACCCTGCCCTAATTGGTAAACAGAGACAAACTGTATACCACCCCTTCCACACCCTTGTCACGCTTTTAAACCTTTCTTCTGTCCTTTTCGCCTTTTCCTTCTCCCTCCCCACCATTCCCTCTCTCTTCCTTTTCTTTCTTCTCTTTCTCTCTTCTATCCTCTTGTAATCCATCTCTCCCTCTTCCATTTTCTTTCCTATCCTCTTTTCATCCCTACTTCTCTTTTCCTTCTTCCCTTACTGCCTTATTTCCTCCTCATTCTGACTTTTTTCTTTTTCTTTCATAGAATAATAGAGTTGGAAGAGACCTCATGGGCCCTTTAGTCCAGTGTTTCTCAACCTTGCTAATGCCATGACCCCTTAATACCTCATGTTGTGGTGACCCCCAACTATAAAATTATTTTTGTTGCTACTCCATAACTAATTTTGCTAATGTTATGAATCGTAACATCAATATCTGCACCAAATTTGGCACAAATACCTGATACTGCCTAATTTTAATAGGGGGTTGGGCGGGATTGATTTTGTTGTTTACGAGTTGTAGTTACTGGCCTTTATAGTTCACCTATAATCAAGGAGCGTTCTGAACTCCACCAATGATGAAATTGAACCAAACTTGGCACATGGGACTCCCATGACCAACAGAAAATACTACTGGGATGGTTTGGTGGGCATTGACCTTGAGTTTTGGAGTTGTAGTTCACCTATATACAGAGAGCACTGTGGACTCAAGCAATGATGGATCTGGACCAAACTTGGCACGGATACCCAATATTCCCAACAGTGAACAGTGGTGGAGTTTGGGGACAACAGACCTTGACATTTGGGAGTTGTAGTTGCTGGGATTTATAGTTCATCTACAATCAAAGAGGATTCTGAACCTCACCAACGATAGAATTGGGCCAAACTTCCCATACAGAATTCCTATGACCAACAGAAAATACTATGCTTTGGCGACCCCTCTGACACCCCATCGCGACCCCCTCAAGGATCCCGACCCCCAGGTTGAGAAACACTGCTTTAGTCCAACCCCATTCTGCCAAGAAGCAGGAAAAACACAATCCAAGCACCTCAGACAGATGGCCACCCACCCTCTGCTTAAAAGCCTCCAAAGAAGGAGCCTCCACCACACTCTGCGGCAGAGAGTTCCACTGCTGAACGGCTCTCACAGTCAGGAAGTCCTTCCTCATGTCCAGGTGGAATTTCATACCCAATGTATTTCAGGCTCTATTTTTGTTTTACTTTTCACTGACAAGATAGGCGAAAATCTGTTCATCACTGAGTTAGAGTCAGTTGGACTGGGGACAGGCTGGGTATCTCCACCTGCTTCACCCTATTTGCCATGCCTCTGCTCCCTGGACTGACTGGTTCCCCTTAATGTCCAGTGGGGCTGGGGAGCAAGGGCTTGGCAGGGAGAGAGGAGATCTGGCTGACTGCCCTGTGAATATGGAATTGTTCTTCCATGACTCTCTCTCTCTCTCTCTCTGCCTTCACCTTCGGTCCTTCCAGGGCTTTGGGGAGAGAGATGCCCTTTCCCCCTCCTTCCTTCCTTCCAGTGTGACGCTGGGCAAGGAAGGGTTAAGGGGAGAGAGTGTGGTTCCCAGAGAGGCAGGAAGGGAGTGGGCCTCCTCCTCAGACTGGCCTTTCTGGTTCCTCCAGGAAATAGACTCCCTCCCCTTCACCCTTCCTTGCCTGGCTGAAGGAGGCCTCTCCTTCCTCCTCGCTTGTCTCTTTTCCTCTTCTCCTTCCTTTCCTTCTTCTGCTCCTTCTCCTTCTGGTGAGTTTTCTCTCCCCCCCCCCCCCATTCCTTCTCCAAAGGGCCGAAGAGGGGCTGAAGCCCAAAACACCCAGAGGGAGAGCTGGAGTGGGCCCAGGCCTCCTTCCCTCCCAGGTTGGCCTCCTCTCACAGGCATGGAGACACACTCCCTGGCCCAGAACAAGGGAGGCAACCCCTTTCTAAGCTCCCTTCCTCCTTGAAAGGAGATGGAGCCTGGCCTTGAGCCACCTGAGCCATGGAGGAAAGGGGGCCTCAGGCAAAGGGGGCTGGGGGCCAGCACAACAGGCTGCGAGGCTGTCCCTTCTCCAACCGGGGGAGCCTTTGGAGGAGAGAGAGAGGGGGGGGGGTCAGGCAGAGAGAGATCCCTTTCCCTATGGCCCTTTTCCTACCCATACTTCCTGTTCCTGCCTGCCTGTGTCTTCTTTTTCTTTCGGAAAGGATTGGCGACTTGGATGTTTGGGCAAGCCTTTGAGAATATCTAGCCACAATGCTCCACAATTAATGACACAGCACTGTACTTCCATCCTATTCCCTAATCCATTGGCCACAACTTGCACTATCCCATATTTCCTGTTCCTGGTTACGGTTGGGCATGTTTCACCATAGGTCAGGGGTGCTCATTAGGTAGATCACGATCTACTGGTAGATCATAGGGCGTCCTGGTAGATCGCAGGCAGAGCGAGAGGAAGGCTCGGTCCCACCCTGCAGGCTCCCGACGCTGCCCAGGTGCAGAAGGAGTTTGGACTGGATGGCCCTTCGAGGTCTCCTTCTACTCTAAGAACCTATTGTTACTATCATTAGTAGTAGTAGTAGTAGCAGAGGCTGAATGAATATCATCATTATTATTAGGAATAAATTCAGGGGCTTATTATACTCACATTTTGTTGAATTCAGTCTTAAAATATATTATATGGCTCTCACTGAAATAAATTTCCAAATATTTTGCTTTTATGGCTCTCTGAGTCGTGGGGAGGTAAGGTCATTTTGACTTATAAGTAGCTCGCATGCTGAAAAAGTGTGAGCACCCCTGCCATAGGTTATTGGCTCTGTTTTAAGTTTAAATAATAACTTTATATGTTTGTGGTTTTATCTTTTATTGTATTGTATGTTTATTTAATGTGTAGTTTTGGGCACATTGTACCATATGGGGGAGATGGAGGCGAGCTACAAAAATAATATTGTTTTGGTTGTTGTTGTTGTTGGGCTGGGATTGAATGGCAGCACAATGGAAGGCCAGGTGGGCCTGGAGGCTGGAAAAGCAGAGCCCAAAGTGAAAGGAGGGCCCAGCATCACCTGGCTCTGAAATAAATAAATAAAGGACTTGTTGGGTTTTTTTTTAACCTGTTGTCTAATTCCGACTTTCATTCAAACAGGAAATGTGATTGTTGACTGAGAAATTTGGAGTTGAGACTGTTCAGTTGAGAGAAGAGGGAGGAAAAGCATCTTGGATACAGTTTAGTTCCTCATCAAAGAGTGGTTCCAGCATGGAGAGACCCAACTCACTTGGACCTGAAGCAGGACTTTGGAGCAGTGGGACATCCTGCGAAAGAACTACGGATAAGTTTCTGAGTGTGGACTTTTATAGTTCAGGCATACAGCGCCAGAGCCTGTTGATGGATTCCGTTCCCTTGAATGAAAAGGGAGGAAAAACATCTTGGATAGAGTTTGCTTCCTCAGCAAACAGTGGTTTCAACATGAAGACGCCCAACTCAACTGGACCTGAATCAGGCAGGGCCCCCAGTGGGGCATCCTGGGAAAGAACTATACAGACGTTCCTGAATGTGGACACACAGCGCCAACGCTTCAGACAGTCCTCCTACCGAGAGGGCGAGGGGCCCAGAGAGGTTTGCAGCCGCCTCCACGATCTCTGCCGCCAGTGGCTGAAGCCAGAGCAACACACCAAGGCGGAGATGCTGGACCTGGTGATCCTGGAGCAGTTCCTGAGCATCCTGCCCCCAGAAATGGGGAGCTGGGTCCAAGAGTGTGGGGCAGAGACCTCTTCCCAGGCGGTGGCCCTGGCGGAAGGCTTCCTCCTGAGTCGGGCAGAGGACGGGAAGCAGGAAGGACAGGTGAGAAAATTTCCTCTTGGGTTCACTTACCTTTGGACTGATGGATAGTGTAAACATACATTCTGCCTTCCTTCCAAGATGGGAGAAGCCAGACTCTGCTCCCTCGGCCTCTTCTCCCACCTGCTCTGCCCCTCCTGCTCTCATCTCCATATCCACTGTGATATCGGGGAGATAGGGCGGGCTATACATAAAGCATTATTGTTTCAAACTAGGTTAACATCTCAGAGTTGTTTTTTTTTTAAGTGCATGCAGTTTCTGGTTTTCTTCCTGACTTTGGGATTTTTTTGAACTTTTTCCATACTACTTCTGGAATGCTCTGTGCTTTTCTAGGCTCTAAATAACTACATTGAAATCCCGTCTAATGTCCCTGCATCGGAGCAACCTCCATCAGACACCACCCAGAGTCTCAGGCAGAAGGATCTCCAGCAGGAAGAAGCTGGCGCTGCAGCCTTGGAGGGTAAGAAGGAACCCTTCTGGGAGTTTTGGTGTTTTATGTCAGTGTAAATTCCCCGTTAGAGGGATTGTAGCACACCCACAGTCAGTTTGAGCTTGAGAAAGGGCATATTTAGGATCTTTTGGCCTTAAGGTGACTACATATGTAGGGATTCGGTTGCAAAATGTGTAATTTCAGTGTGATTTGCAGTTTTTATATCTTGCAATACTTGTACATTAACGAAGAAACTGGTAGGGGTAGAGGCAAGGGAAGGAAACGGAAAAGCCGTCACTGGAGGTGTGTGTACAAGGAATAAAGATGTATAAGTAGTACTAGCTAATGCTACTAATAAATGTAGAATACGAAATTGTATAATCAGTACTTAATATGGATTAATGACGTCAATCAAGAGTGGTTGACATGAAGAGTAAGGGTTGCAAAATGCCCAAGGGCCGGAAATATACGAAAAAAGGTAACCAAAAAGTTAATTCACTGTAATCAAATAACACGGCATGTATATAAAGTGTTCTATGCTAAAACTATCATCAATGAAAGGAAGATCAAAGCATCAAACATCAGATTTAACTGAGTATGATCTAACTACACTGTATATATCATAGAGGAAAAAGTCAAATGTGTAGTACACAGTACATCATAGTACAACATGCATGATAGAAAAGTCAAATTTATAGTATAATGCAAGGCCAGGTCACATGGCTTTTGCCACTTGCCAGGCCCTGCAAGTGGCGCGAGCTAAACGAGGGGCGCTAGGCCAGACCAGATGGTGGTGCTTCCCTTTCCTGGCTCGCGCCGCCTGCCGAGTCTGGCAAGTGGCAAAAGCCAGGCAAGGGAAGCTGCACTGCAACAACCTGGTCTCGCAGGAAGCCCTCGCATGGCTTTCGCCGCTTGCCAGTCCCGACTGGCAGCACAAGCCAGGCGAGGGGCTTCCCGCGAGGCCAGGCCGCACGGTGGGCCTCCTTCACCTGACTTCTGCCGCTTCCCAGTCCCGTTGGGCGGCGCAAGCGGCAAAAGCCATGTGACCTGGCCTTGCATTATGCCTCTCGTCCTGTTCACGCCGCCTGCCGAACTTGGCAGGCGGCAGAAAACAGACAACAGATGCATCACTGCGCAGCCTGGTGGAGGGGGCGGGGCCAATGGACATCGCGCCACAACCCCTCCGAAATGGCCAGGCGACCCCCAGGGAGAGAACCATTGTACTATGTGTTACACACCTCCTTATATTTTTTGTTATCTTTTTGTTATACTGTCCTTTACTCTGTATGCAGTTTTACAGTAAATAATAAATACTGCGGTCATTATAGCGCCACAGCGGATCTCCTCCACAGCGATACTTTGCTGAGGTGTCTATAAGTACAACACAAAAGCAACTAGGGTTGCAAATGATGAAGTAAGGCTAATCAGTATCAAAAATTGTATTAATACGGTATACATTCTTCGTACAGCACAATATAAGTGAGAATTCACATATAAATAGTTCACCACAAAAATTCACATATAAATAGTTCACCACATCTGTCGGGCCTGGAAAGCAGCAAAAGCCAGATGAGAGAGGCACCACCATACAGCCTGGCCTCACACAGTGCAAGCCAGGCGAGGGGCTTCCTGCAAGGCCAGGCTGCCCGGCTGGAGGCAGCAATGCGAGAAGCAGCGGCAGCAGCGGCAGGCGAAGTTGCCAGCCGCTACACTCGGCCAGAAGCAGTTTCACACAGAGGGAGGCTGCACGGGGCCTCATCAGCAGTGAGGCTGGGTGAAGCTGGCTGAGGAGGCCAGCGCAGGCCTACGCAGCCAGTTTCACTCAGCCTCGCTGCTGATGTGCCCCTGTGCAGCCTCTGTCTGAGTGAAGCAGCTGGCGAGGGTGCCTGCCACTGCAGCTCGCCAAGACTAAATGAAGTTGGCTGAACGAAGCCACCTCTGGCTGAGTGAAGCGGTTGCCCAGCGTGCCCATCGCCGCTTCCCACGATACCGCTTCCAGCCTCCTTCCTCACGCTGCTTCTGTCCTTCCTGGGCCCAACTGGGGCCCAACAGAGCATCTGGCCTATGCCACACTGCTCTTGAAGGGCGCCTTTGGCCTCCTTCCTCACACTGCCCTGCACTGCACACGGAGGGGGCAGCGGATGCAGCAGAGGAGGACCTCTGCGACCTTCCTGCCTGCCTGGGCCAGGAGGTGAGAAAACTCATTATTATTGTTGTTGTTGTTAAGGCTGGATGGCCATCTGTCAGGGGTGCTTTGATTGTGCTATTCCTGCATGAAGGCAGAACAAAGGGGATTGGACTAGATGGCCTTTAGAAGTCCCTTCCAACTCTGTTGTTCTTGTTGTTCTTGTTGCTGTTCTTGTTATTATTATTATTAAGCATGGGTGGCCATCTGTCACGGGTGCTTTGATTGTGCTTTTCATCATGAAGGCAGAAGGAAGTTGGACTAGATGGCCCAAGGGGTCTCTCTCAGCTCATTATTATTGTTGTTGTTATTGTTATTATTGAGGCTGGATGCCAAGTTTGGTTCAATTCCATTTCTGTTGGAGTTCAGAATGCTCTTTGATGGCAGGGGAACTATACATTCCAGCAACTCCCAAATGCCAAGGTCTATTTTCCTCATGCCTCTTCAGTGTTTTCTGTTGGTCATGGGAGTTCTGTATGCCATGTTTGGTTCAATTTCATGGCACGGGATCTATACATCCCAGCAACTGCAACTCCCTAATGTCATGATCTATTTTTCCCAAACTCCACCAAGGTTCTATTTTGGGCATATCGAATATTTGTGCCAAGTTTGGTCCAGATCCATAGTCATTTGGATTCACAGTGCTCTCTGGATGTACATCTTCCATAAATCACTGTCAATTCCTCCCAACCCCTCCAGTGTTTTCTGTTGGTCATTGAGGTTCTGTATGCCAAGTTTGGTCCAGGTCTTTAATTCGTGGACTGTGGATGTTAGAGGTGAATCAGTTGAAGGTACTGCAGATCCCACCATCCATTGTCCATACTTCCACAAACATATTGTTTTTGTGATTAATCACTATACTTTAATTATGTTCTATTTCTAACAATAAGAATACATCCATAATATCGGATATTTACATTACAATTCATAACAGTAGCAAAATTACAGTTATGGAGTAACAACGAAAATATGGTTGGGGGTCACCACAACTTGAGGAACTTTATTTAGGGGTCACGGCATTAGAAAGGTTGAGAATCACTGACATAGTAGATGTCCTATAAATAAACTCCAAAAAGATGCAATCGATGTAGCCGCTGTAGAAGTATAATCACCGCACAGGTCCCAGATCGAGGGAAGCCTGGTGAGATCAATGAGTTAGTCAAGTGATCGTGGCTAGAGGAAACAAAATGCGGCAAATGTTGGAGGCGTAAACAAATAACTGCTACTGCCGACGGGAGGGAAGTTCTCGGGCGCCAGTCCCGTTTTGCCCTAGAGAAGGGCTTTTTCAAGGCAAAGTATGGTATGGAGAGACTGAACAGTAGGGTAGTGCACGTCCTGTGTGAAGGAGTAATCTACATGAAAGAAGGGAAACAAAACCCCGAAGTTGAAGCAGCTAAAGAGGCAGGTAAGGATATATCAGAAAAACTTATTAATGTAAGATATCTATGGATAGTATAGAAGGTACATACCAAAGGAAGAAGTAATCAAAAGGCCACATGAGATATCTGCAACAAAATCCAGGAGGTAAGTGTCTCTGATGGAATTAAATGGTAATGGTCTGAGTATGTAAGGTAAGAGTTTATAAGGGAACCATATGGCTAGCAGGTGTGTTATGTTAGGAGGTTGTTAATGCTGAGGGAATCATTGAGACCTAATGGAGATTCAGAAGACAATGTGATGATCCATCTAGCCTCAGCCTGGATCAGTGCTCTACCAAGATAGCCATGAGGTTTTGTATTAACCCTTTCTAAGCCCATAAAGCGTAAGGAATCGCAACTGTGTCTTCTTTGAAATGATGATATAAACGTGAGTTGTCAGCTATGTTGCGAATGCGTGACTTATGCTCCAAAATACAAAGCTGTAATAATCTACTTGTCTGACCAACATAGACATGGTCTCCCAGGAGGTGGTCTATCTGGTTTATGAATTTTTGGCAGAATGTAGAATAGTGGGATCCATGGATATGGATTAAAAAGAAACTGTGCCAGTGTTCATAGAGTCATTTCCTCATAAGTTTCTTTTTAGGATTGTAATTGTCATATCTGAGACATATTTCTGTGATCAGCTTTCCACCCCTTGATCTCTCAATATCTCTCAATCTCTCTCTCTCTCTCTCTCTCTCTCTCTCTCTCTCTCTCTCTCCTCCCTCCCTCCCTCCCTCCCTCCCAGGGGCTGGGATGATGTTGTTGCCGAATCCTCAGTCGTTTCTTCTCCTTTGTGATGGAGTGGAACTAAATCAAGTAAGCAGGAGGATTCCTGGGGGAGGAGGAATGGATTGAATGGGAATTTCTTAAAAGGGAAATACTGAAGACACAATTGCAAACAGTGCCAACAAGGAGGAAAAAAATAAGAAAAATCTAAGGAAACCAAAATGAATGTTCAAAGAATTTTCAACTGGCTAAGATTTAAAAGGAACATGTACAAGAAATGGAAAGGAGGGAAAATCACCAAAGAATTCAGACGACTAACCAGCATAAGTAGGCAAAAGGTTTGAGAAGGTAAAGCAGAAAATGAGCTCAGGTTTGCCAGAGAGAGAGAGAAGGGTGGCTCAGGGATTTATTTATTTATTTAGGTCATGTCAGGAGCGACTTGAGAAGCTTCAGGCTGCTTCTGGCCGTTTCCAAAGACGTTGCCCAGGGAAGCCCTGACATTTTGATGTGTTACCATCCTTGTGGGAGGCCTCTCTCATGTCCCTGCATGAGGAGCTGGAGCTGATAGAGGGAGCTCGCCCATGCTCTCCTCAGATTTGAACCTGCGACCTGTCAATCTTCAGTCCTGCCGGCACAGGAGTTTCGTAACAGCTGACATTTCAAAGCGAGGAGGTCCCCCCCCCCCCCACAAAGAAAAGGGATGGAGGGTGGTGCCTAGAGATTACAGTGTGGTGGCAAATGAGTTGAAGAATCCTAAGTACAACTGAGTCAGACAAATGGATTTCACAGTGTGATGAAGGTGGGAAAATCATCCAACTTGTTTCTAAATGGAGTATGCCTGAGCAGTACTATAAACATACTCTACCAAACGCTTCCCTGCTTCAATGTGATGAAATCTGAGGTTAAGGGAAGTCATGGTGAGCTTCTTTCTGCTTTGGTGAGGCCTCACCTGGAAAAACACTGTTCTGGGTAATGCAATAAATGCTGGAACATGTCCGGATCCCATTTCTGATTCTACACACCAACTAAGACATGGTTCTGTCAGTGACCAATCACACGTCTCTACAAAGCTTACAACAATGGGATGGGGGCCTCAGCCCTTTCCCTTTCAGACAACCAACAGGAATCTACTTTAAAGGGATTCTAGTAATTATTTTTCTCTATTTCCCTGATGTGAGAAGGAAATGTGTTCTTTTCCCACCAGGGCCCAATCGCCTTTGAGGACGTGGATGTCCATTTCTCCCTGGAGGAGTGGGCTCTCCTGAATCCTGGTCAGAAAGCCTTGCACGTGCAGGTCATGGAGGAGATTCAAGGGATGGTGGACTCTCTCGGTAAGGCTCCCTCACTGATGGGGATTTCTATTTCAAAATGCAGGATCCCAATCAGCAGCTCTCTGGTGGGAGCAATATCCTAAATCATCCCAGTCAGGGCTTATGTTAGAAATATATGGCATATAAGTAATAGATGGATCTGGTAATCTTTATGGTACAGAGAAGAATCCCCCTTCTTTGTCTCTCAGCTGATTTGTGATTTCAAGTTGGCAGGTTTTAGGGAATATTAGCTTCCCTTTTTGTCCTAAACCTGCTATTGAGACTTTCTTGGGGTCTGAGGTGGGACTGTGGCTTTCATGTTTTACTTCCTTCATGTTTAATGTGTGTATGTTGGCTTGATGGACAGTTTATCTTTAGTAATACTTTATACATTTTTCCAATAAGATGTTCTTCATTAGTACACAGTTCATTTTCAAATTCTGATTGGTCTCTTTCCAATCCCATATTTTTATTGTCTACACAAACACACAAACAGGCCCTAGCCTCAGTCATTCACGAGATGGTGACCTGCAACATAATGCATTCTATGTTCTGTGCTTGCGAATGTTTGGGGCTCAGGGTTTTCGTGCACCGGAGAGGCATATAGGTCACACATTCGAATGCGAGGAGCGAGGTGAGCTCCCGATGTTAGCTCCAGTTTCTGCCAACGTAGCAGTTCAAAAACATGCAAATGTGAATAGATCAATAGGTTAGGAAGGTAACGGCGTTCCATGCACTGTCATACCAGCCACATGACCTTAGAGGTGTCTATGGACAATGCCAGTTCTTTGGCTTAGAAATGAGCACCAACCCCAGAGTCAGACACGACTGTACTTAATGTCAGGAGAAAACACTTTACCTTTATCTAGATTCATAATTGCAGAAATTTAGCTATTTCCTAATTGAGTGCATCTTTTTAAAACACTCTGTATATTTATTCCACCCTAAAGGTGTGGGAATAGCTAATATATCCACTGCCACTTCCCTAAATTTTTATATGTGAAGAAGTTGCAGCTCCTCTCTCTCAAAATCTATCTGGCCGAGTCCTGCAGACCTTCCTTTTTTGTTCCCTTCTCTGCCTTCATCATTGGTCTCCTCTTTTTCTTTTCTTTTTATGTTAAAATAGTTTTTATTGAATTTCAAACAAATATACATACTATATTAAAAACAATAAGACAATACAAACTACCTGACTAATACACAACACTTATCTACAACTAACGACAAAAACTAACACGAGTACTTTCCGCCCTGTTTTTACTATATTTTGCCATTTTTACCGGTGTAAGGTACCATCCATGAAATATTTTTATTTGGTTTTCTTTGAGGTCATATGAATACGTATACTTTAAATGTGTATTCCATAGTCTCTCCCAACGGGCTAGAGGAATGGTATGTCCCAAATTCCGTGCCCACTTCATCATATATTATTTTACTACTTCTTTTTCTGTTTGCCATTCTAGCAGTTTGCGATATATTATCTTGATTTTTTTTACATTTCTTTTGTATTAGTTTATCCCAGAAGTTTTGTTGTTGTTCGAAACCTTTTGATTTATCTTTTTTAAAATATTTCCACAATTTGTGCATACTGAAACCAATTAATAGAGTCATCTGTTTCTTTTAGTTCTGAGTGATCTTTTAGGGTCCACTCATTACCTTGTTTCTTTAATATAGATGAATACCTTGCCCATGATTTTTTCCCCCCAAATTGTCTCCTATAATATGCTTCCCGTGGCAAAATCCATTGTGGAGTTTTATCATACAATTTGTTTCTATATTTTAACCAGACTCTTAACAATGCTGCTCTAATCAAGTCATCCCTAAAATTCCCTTCAATTTTTCCCTCCCATGCCACATATATCAATGCCATCCCACCCTCAAGTCGTATTCCTCGGGTGAAAGAAGTCTTTGATTTTCCAGGGTGGTCCATTCACATACCCTCTCTAGAGTGCTAGCTGCATAATAGCATTTTAGATCCGGTACTCCCAGCCCACCTCTCCTATTTTCGTCTATCATGATGTCCCACTTAATTCTTGGTTTTTTGTCTCTCCATATTAATTTTGTCAAATCTTTTTTCCATGTTGCAAATAGTCGACCATTCTTTAAAATTGGTAGGTTTTGGAACAAGAAAAGCATTTTAGGAAGAACATTCATTTTAATTAAAGATATTCTACCTAAAATAGACAAATTCAGATATTTCCATTTATCTAGCTTTTCTTTTATTTCCTTCAATTTTACTTCACAATTATTTTTATTAAGTTTATTAAGTTTATATTGTTTGGTGTCGAATTTATGCCTAAAAATTTTGTTTTGCAAATCTATCCCTTTGGAACTCACCTTTACAGCCAACTTTCAGAAACTGTAGGAGTCCCATTCAATAGTTGGTGGCAAAAGCTAACAATCTCTGCAGCACTCTGAAATTAGGTGTGGGAAGAGAGAACTGGAGGTTGGGAGAGAGAAATAAAAAGGAGGGAATGATTGTCAAATGTATGGTAGGAAGGTAAAATCTTAGAGAAAAAGGCAAGCTTTTGAATGTGAAGGGAAAGGCATCCATTCCCCCAGAGAGGAGACAGAATTTTTTTAAAAAAACAAAACAGGTTGGGCTGAGCAACAAGTAGCCTCTGGATCATATTTTACTAATCTCTGTCTTAGAGGCTCCAGGCATTCAACAGTGCCCATCCTCACTAAATAAGGGGTGGGGAGAGAACAGCATTTCTATCTACTTTTCCTCCATATCTATGTTATTTTGAGGATGACTTCAGTCCACTTCCTAAGAGTCCTTATCACTAACACTAATGGGATTATTGCTTCTTTCCCTCTTCTTCACAGCAGATAACTGGAAGACGAGCAATGTGTCTACCAAATGCAGGAAGCATTTTGAGCACAACGGGGACCTTCTTAGACACCAGCAAACCCACCAAGAAGACAGAGGTTCTGCCAGAGAAAGGTCCTACAGATGCAATGTATGTGGGCAGTGCTTTACCCAAAATATGGCACTTGTGTTTCACCAAACACTCTGTGCTGGGAAAATGCAACTTAAATGGAAAATATCAGCAAAATGTGCTGCTGATTACAAATGGCCAGATCTGTGCCCAGAAGAAATTGTTGAAGGAACTGAGGATTTAATAAGCCAGGAGAGTAGGACATCTTTTATCCAAAATTCACTCTTGGTGAGCCACAATAGAGTCCACACAGGAGAGAAGCCATACCAGTGCCTGGAGTGCGGAAAATGTTTTGCTTACAACTCAGACTTGGTGAGCCACAATAGAGTCCACACAGGAGAGAAGCCATACCAATGCCAGGAGTGCGGAAAATGTTTTGCTTACAACTCAGACTTGGTGAGCCACAAAATACTCCACACAGGAGAGAAGCCGTACCAGTGCCAGGAGTGTGGGAAATATTTTGCTTACAGATCTGATTTGATGAAGCACAAAAGACTCCAGAAAACAGAGAAGCCATACCAATGCCAGGAGTGTGGGAAATGTTTTGCTGTGAGTTCAGCCTTGGTGGGCCACAAAAGACTCCACACAGGAGAGAAGCCATTCCAATGCCAGGAGTGTGGGAAATGTTTTGCTGACAATTCAAACTTGGTGAGGCATAAAAGACTCCACACAGGAGAGAAGCCCTACCAATGCCAGGAGTGTGGGAAATGTTTTGCTGACAGTACACACTTGGTGAGGCATAAAAGAGTCCACACAGGAGAGAAGCCATACCAATGCCAGGAGTGTGGGAAATGTTTTGCTGTGACTTCAGCCTTGGTGAGCCACAAAAGACTCCACACAGGAGAGAAGCCATACCAATGCCAGGAGTGTGGGAAATGTTTTGCTGTTAGTTCAGTCTTGGTTAGGCACAGAAGACTCCATACAGGAGAAAAACCATACCAATGCCAGGAGTGTGAGAAATGTTTTGCTCGCAGTTCAGACTTGGTGAAACACAAAAGAATACACACCGGAGAAAAACCATACCAATACCAGGAGTATGGGAAATACTTTGTTCAAAGTTCTTCCCCCGTGTGAACCACCAGAGAGTTCACACAGGAGAAAAACCATACAGATGTACAGATTATGGGAAATGTTTGCTCAGCCTTCATTCCTTAACACACACAGGCTAAAAATATACAAATGCCAGGTTTGTGGGAAATATTTTGTTTGGGATTCACACCTTTTGAACTATTAAAGACTACATATACGAGAGACATAATCCAAAGAGCTGGATCAAAAAAAAGGAGTTGCAACAGGGAAATTTCAGGTTCTGGACATGTTGGTGCTGTAGAATATACATTCAGCATTTCCCGATGAACATGTGTTATTCCCTTGGCTTTCAGTAACACTTGGCTTTGGACTAATTTTTTAGACAAGTCTCTTCTTAGTTTCGTACTCTATTCGGGGTTTTGGCTTTGTTTGACTTGGGACTATTTTGGATAACTCTTTTCTGGACACAGTATCATCTGATTACAAAGAAGTTCTGCCTAAGATTTCATATATTCCCCTTTCTTGTTATTTTAATCCCTAAATTGAGGTCCTCTTCTCTGGAGCAGCAGAAAGCAAGCTTCCTGTAACAATCCCTCAGAGCAGTATTTTTCAACCTTTTTTGAGCCGCGGCACATTTTTTACATTTATGAAATCCTGGGGCACACCACCAACCAAAATGACACAAAATGACACTCTAACACAGTAATACATATAGTTAATATGTTTTTAAATGTATTTATACACTTAGTGTGTAACCTGTGCCTGTTTCTATGAACACAACATAGATATCTTGGCAGGAATGGCAGAAAGACACAAACTTCCCACACAGAACCCCCATAACCAAGAAAAAGGGTATTGGAGGTTCCAATTTCCCACGGCACACCTGATGATTGCTCACGGCACACTAGTGTGCCACGGCACACTGGTTGAGAAACACTGCCTCAGAGAGTTAAATACTGTTCTCATGTCAGTTATTTTAAAAATAAACAATATGTCATTCCATCAGTTGTTCTGGGCTTAGATTGCAGCTCCGTTTCCACCTCGGTTTCAAATTTACAGTTTACGGATATTGTTTTTTTAGCTGGGGTTCCAGAAACAGTGCTTCTGTTGAGGCCAAGCCAAAGGAAAAGATGCTTACACCATTATTTTCTTGATGTGCAAATCGTATCTCTGACTAGCATTTACTGTCTGTTTCCCTTCTCCTGGCAGACACACTTTTAATCCACATTAAATTGGAAAACACGAGCCTTGTTATTTTAGAATTTACAGTGTTATATATCTTTGATTTTGCTGAAGACTGTGAGAATTTAATCTATTTTCCAAAATTGAAGTCCCTGGATCTCATACGTGAAGGAAACCAGTTGGTCTGTGCAAAGCAGGCATGGGTAAACTTTGGCTCTCCAGGTGTTTTTGAACTTCCACAATTCTTAACAGTCGGTAAGCTGGCTGGGATTCCTGGGAGTTGAAGTCTGAACATCTGGAGAGCCGACATTTGCCAATGTAGATTGAAAAAACATCAACAGCGTTTGTAAAATTAATACAAGCTTCCCAACTAGTCACTTCCAATTGCTTGAGAAAATCTAATTGCCAGTAAAGAGATTACTGTATTTATGCAAATCCAAGACGCACCTTTTTTGACTAAATCACCATGCCAAAATTGGGGTGTGCATTACATTTGTGTAATATGGTTAAGTGTGGGCAGGCAAGTGCGTGCTCACAGGAGAGGCAGTGGGAGCACATGCCAGCCTCCCTGCCTGCCCCAAGATGCCGCCTTTGCCTTTGCGCCCTCTGCTCCTGGGCCTGTCCCCTTCACCTCTGCTCACCGGGGTCTTGCAAGATCCAGGGCCGCCTCCTCCTGCCGCTGGTGAGGCCTTTGCCTGCCCCATCGCCACAGCCAGGGCAACCCCCACTGACTTTGCACCACCAGGCTATGCCATCCTTTGCACACCCTTGTCACCCTTTTAAACCTTCCTTCTGTCCTTTTCTTCGCCTTTTCCTCCCTTCCTTCTCCCTTCTCCATCCCTTCCACCCTTCCCTCCCTCTTCTGTTTTTTCCTCCTCTTTTCATCTCTACTTCTCTTTTCCTTTTCCTTCTTCCCTTACTGCCTTATATCCTTCTCATTCTGGCTTTTTTTTCTTTTCCTTTCATAGAAATAATAGAGTTGGAAGAGACCTCATGGGCCCTTTAGTCCAACCGCATTCTGCCAAGAAGCTGGAAAAGCACAATCAAAGCACCCCAGACAGATGGCCACCAGCCTCTGCTTAAAAGCGTCCAAAGAAGGAGCCTCCACCACACTCCACAGCAGAGAGTTCCATTGCTGAACTGCTCTCACAGGAAGTTCTTCCTCATGTTCAGGTGGAATCTCCTTGTAGTTTGAAGCCATTCTTCCATTGCATCCTAGTCTCCAGAGCAACAGAAAACAAGCTTGCTCTCTCCTCCCTAGGACATCCCCTCACATCTTGATATGTCCCCTCATCATGTCTCCTCTCAGCCTTCTCTTCTTGAGGCCAAACATGCCCGGCTCTTTAAGCTGCTCCTCATAGGGCTTGTTCTCCAGATCTTTGATCATCTTAGTCACCCTCCTTTATACACATTCCAACTTGTCAACATCTCCCATCAATTGTGGTGCCCAAATCTTCCTCTTCCTTTCTTCTTTTCATTCCTCCCTTCCCGCCTTTTTTCCTTCCTTTCCATCTTCCCTCTTTCCAATTTCTCCCTGTCTTCCTTTTTCCCTTCCTTCCCATCAAGGGCTCCCTGATTCTCTGGTGTTAATTTCATTGGAAATAAGAGTTATGACTCTTTTTTAGAGACACTGCACACACCTAGGGACTGAGCAAACGATCTTGGAAAATATTTCAGTGCGTTTCCTAGTTGCAGGTTATCAGGGGTCATATTCTTGCTGTTTGTATTTTGTGGTGGTGCCTCTGGGTCTGCTTGTTTCCAAAGTCATTTCTGTGTTTCAGGCAGTACTGCTATTTTCCATCTCCAACCAGGTCAATGTACTGAGGAGCAAAGGCAGAAGTTGGATATCTAAACCTCAAGCATAGAATCATAGAGTTGGAAGACACCTCATGGGCCATCCAGTCCAGGCCAAGAAGCAGGAAAATTGCATTCAAAGCACCCCTGACAGATGGCCACCCAGCCTCTGCTTAAAAGCCTCCAAAGAAGGAGCCTCCTCCACACTCTGCGGCAGAGAGTTCCACTGCTGAACAGCTCTCACAGTCAGGAAGTCCTTCCTCATGTTCAGGTGGAATCTCATACCCAATGTATTTCAGGCTCTATTTTTGTTTTTCTTATCACTCTGACAAGATGGGTGAAAATCTGCTCATCACTGAGTTAGAGTCAGTTGGACTGGGGACAGGCTGGGTATCTCTACCTGCTTCACCCTATTTGCCATGCCTCTGCTCCCTGGACTGACTGGTTCCCCTTAATGTTCAGTGGGGTTGGGGAGCAAGGGCTTGGCAGGGAGAGAGGAGATCTGGGTGACTGCCCTATGAATGTGGAATTGTTCTTCCATGGATGTCTCTCTCTCTCTCTCTCTCTGCCTTCACCTTCAGTCCTTCCAGGGCTTTGGAGAGAGAGATGCCCTTTCCCCCTTCTTCCTTCCATTGTGTTGCTGGGCAAGGAAGGGTTAAGGGGAGAGAGTGTGGTTCCCAGAGAGGCAGGAAGGGAGTGGGCCTCCTCCTCAGACCCGCTTTTCCTGTCCCTCTAGGAACCAAACTCTCTCCCCTTCACCCTTCCTTGCCCGGCTGGGAGGGAAGAGAAGAGTTGGCCCCTTTGGCCTCTTCCTCCTCCCTCATCTCCTTCCGGTGAGCCTTCTTCTTCTCCCCATTCCTTCTCCAAAGGGCCAAAGAGGGGCTGAAGCCCAAAACACCCGGAGGGAGGGCCGGAGTGGGCCCAGGCCTCCTTCCCTCCCAGGTTGGCCTCCTCACACAGGCATGGAGACACACACCCTGGCCCAGAACAAGGGAAACAACCCCTTTCTAAGCTCTCTTCCTCCTTGAAAGGAGATGCAGCCTGGCCTTGAGCCAACTGACCCATGGAGAAAAGGGGGCCTGGTGCACAGGGGTCAGGGGGTCAGCACAACAGACCAAGAGGCTGTCCCTTCTCCAACCGAGGGAGCCTTTGGAGGAGAGAGTGAGGCCCATGGCTTTTCCCTGCCCTCCCACTCACCTCCCTTGCCTGGGTCTTCTTTTTACCCCCCTTTAAATTTTTCAATAATTCAAGAGTTTCTGTTTGTCACCTGGATCCCCAAATATTTTACTTTAGTCGGTATATTGATGTTTGTCTCTTGTTTCAAAGCTATGGGTCACGAGCCATTAGTTGAGGGAAGCATGGAGGGGGAGGGAATTAAAACAGCTGCACTGGTTGTACGTTTCCGCTCTCAAGTCAAAGTGTAGGCCATCACCTACAAAGCCCTATACAATTCGGGCCCTGCCTCTCTTCGTAACCGTATCCCCCCCCCCTCCAAATTCTTCTGGGCGAGCATTACTGAACAATGGCGTCAATCTACAGGAAAGAGATTCCACCTGAACATGAGGAAGAGATTCCTGACTGTGAGAACTGTTCAGCAGTGGAACTCTCTGCCCTGGAGTGTGGTGGAAGCTCCTTCTTCTGAGGCTTTAAAACCCTGGCCATCTGTCAGGGTTGCTTTTTATGCGATTTTCCTGCTTCTTGGCAGAATGGGTTGGACTGGATGGCCCACCAGGTCTCTTCCAACTCTGTGATACTATGAAAAGAAAGGGAGGGAAAGGCGGAAAGGGCAGAAACATGTTTAAAAGGGCATCACGGTTGTGGAGAGGATGCTGTGGTCTCGCGGCACATTGCTGGTGGGGATGGTCTTAGTACCGGCAAGGAGGCAGACTACGGCCTCACTAACAGTAGTAGGAGGTGGCCTTGGCCCAGAAACCGCAACTGGTGCAAAGGTCGGCACAATGCCCCTATTAAAACAGCTCCATTGGTTGCCAATAAGTTTCAGGTCCCAATTCAAAGTGTAGGTCATTACCTACAAAGCCCTAAACCAGTGGTCCTTAAACTAAGGCCCGAGGGCCAGATACAGCCCTCCAAGTTCATTTACTCGGCTCTCGCTCGGGGTCAATCTAAGTCTTGAAAGCATACAACAACAACAATCCTATCTCATCAGCCAAAAAGCAGGTTCACACTTCCCATGTTTATATTTGTTCAAATTGTTCTTCATTTTAATTATTGTATTGTTTTAAGTGTTTTTTGCACTACAAATCAGATATGTGCAGTGTGCATAGTTTTTCATTCATGTTTTTTCATATTATAATCCGGCCCTCCAACAGTTTGAGGGACTGTGACCTGGCCCTCTGTTAAAAAAGGTTTGAGGACCCCTGCCCTAAACGATTTGAATCCTGGCTGTCTTCATGACCACTTCCCCCCTATGCTCCTGTGTGAGCATTATGATTTGAGGAAGCGCTCCTCACAGTCCCACTGCAGTCACAGGTGAGGACAAGGGAGAAGGTCTTCTCGGTGGTGGCCCTCCTGCTTTGGAATGCCCTCCCCATGGAAATTAGGCAGACCCCTCGTGGTCCCGCCACCATCACAAACCTAGGGAGATTAGACACGCCCCCCACACACACACCCACACACACACTGTCATCCTTCTGGAAGGAATTGAAGACTTGGATATTTGGACAAGCCTTTGAGAATGGCTAACCCCAATGGTCCGCAATTAATGACATACTGGTCCCATGCCCTAGTTTATGAGCGACAGCTTGCACTATCCCATTCCCTTGTTCCTGTCTATAGTCAGCCATGTTTTACAACAGTTCTCTCCATATGTTATTTGGTGCTGTTTTGAGCTTAAATGATTGCTTTATATTCTATTGGTTTGATCTTTCATTGCATTGTGTGTTTATTTTATGCGTTGTTTTGGGCATATTGTGCCATATGTAAGCTGCCCTGAGTCCCATTGGGAAGATGGAGGTGTGATACAAATATAAATTTGTTGTTGTTATCGGGCTCGCACTGAATGGGAGCTCAATGGAAGGCCAGGTGGGTCTGCAAGCTGAAGAAGTAGAGGCCCAAATGAAAGGAGGGTCCAGTATTAACTGGCTCTGAAGACTTGTTTTTTGTTTTTTACCCTCTAAGAAAAAGCCTCCCAAACCTTTTGTCTAACTCTGCCTTTCTTTCACAGAGGAAACAGGATTGTTGGCTAAACATTTGGAGTAGAGCCTGATCAGGGATTTCTTTCCCTCGAGAGAAGAGGGAGGAATAGCATCTTGGATACTGTTTGGTTCTTCCTCAGAGCAATTTAAACATGGAGAGACCCAACTCACCTGGACCTGAAGCAGGACTTGGAAGCAGTGGGGAAGCAGAGACGTTCCTGAGTGCGTACATACAGCACCAGCGCTTCAGGCAGTCCTCCTACCGAGAGGGCGAGGGACCCAGAGAGGTGTGCAGCTGCCTCCACGAACTTTGCCGCCAGTGGCTGAATCCAGAGCAACACACCAAGGCGGAGATGCTGGACCTGGTGATCCTGGAGCAGTTCCTGAGCATCCTGCCCCCAGAGATGGGCAGCTGGGTCCGAGAGTGTGGGGCAGAGACCTCTTCCCAGGCGGTGGCCCTGGCGGAAGGCTTCCTCCTGAGTCAGGCAGAGGACGAGAAGCAGGAAGGACAGGTGAGAGCATTTCCTCTTGGCTTCACTCACCTTGGGACCAATAGATACATTAAATGTACTTTCTGCCTTACTTCCAAGATGGGACCGATGTGAGGCAGAAGGCGGACTCTGCTCCCTCGGCCTCTTTTCCCACCTGCTCTGCCCCTCCTGCTCTCACCTCCATATCCACTGTGAGCTCGGTTGCTGCTCTATCCAAATTTGTTGACCCCAGATATTACATTGAAAATAATGGGAGAGGGAGTGTGGCATTTGTTTAAAACTAGGTTGTCATCTCAGGGTTATTGTTTTTAAAAGTCCATGCAGTTTGTGCACATAGGTTTGTGATTTTTTAAACTTTCTTCATACTACTTCTGGAATACTCTGTGCTTTTCCAGGCCCAAAATAACTGCATCGGAGCCAAGTCTAATGTCCTTGTATCAGAGCAAACTCCACCAGACACCACCCAGAGTCTCAGGCAGAAGGATCTCAAGCAGGAAGCAGATGGGGCGGCAGCCTTGGAGGGTAAGAAGGAACCCTTCTGGGAGTTTTGGTCTTTTATGCCAGTGTACATTCAACTTGAAAGGTTTGTAGGATATCCACAGTTAGTTTGAGATTGGTAAATTGAGATTGAAATTGTGCACATCCAGGATGATTTGGCCTTGAGGTGAGTATATATGTCGGCATTCGTTTGCAAAAGGTGTAATTTCAGTGTGATTTGCAGTTTTATATCTTGCAATACTTGTACATCAGCCTAAAGTTGGATCTGACTGAAAATTCATCCCTTTAGTTCTGAAACTGAGCTGGAAGACAGACAGACAACAAATAATAACTGTAGTTAGTTGAAATATCGAGGCCTGTTACTAGTTTCAATTCAACCTACTCACAGCACTGCTTGTGAGACAAAGTCATAAACCCTAAATTTTTACATATTCTTGGGTTGCTTTAAAAAAAATATTGTTTTGCTCCACTCCCACTCTCTGCCCCTCCCATTTAAATGATCAAGGATCTGGAGAACAAGCCCTATGAGGAGTGGCTTAAAGAGCTGGGCATGTTTAGCCTAAAGAAGAGAAGGCTGAGAAGAGACATCATAGCCATGTATAAATATGTGAAAGGAAGTCATAGGGAGGGAGCAAGCTTGTTTTCTGCTGCCATGGAGACTATGACACGTAACAATGCCTTCAAACTACAAGAAAGGAGTTTCCATCTGAACATTAAGAAGAACTTTCTGACATGAGAGCTGTTCAGCAGTGGAACTCTCTGCCCCGGAGTGTGGTGGAGGCTCCTTCTTTGGAAGCTTTTAAGCATAGGCCGTATGGCCATCTGTCGGGGGTGCTTTGACTGCAGTTGACAGGGGGTTGGACTGGATGGCCCATTAAGTCGCTTCTAACTCTAGGATTCTATGATCCCCGTACATACAGAAATCACATTTGAAATATCAGTCTTTATCTGAAGGTTTTATTGTTATTCTTGGGCTGTTGAAGGCTTCTGTGTTCGTAGGGTCATTTCTTGATGGGTTTCTTTTTAGGACTGTAATTGTAACCTCTGAGACATGTTTATGTATTCACCTTTCCACACCTTGCTCTCTCTCTCTCTCCTCCAGAGGCTGGAATGATGTTGTTGGCGAATCCTCAGTCATTTCTTCATCTTTGCGATGGAGTGGAACTCAATCAGGTAAGCAGGAGGATTCTGTTGGGCGAGTGGGCTTATTAGCAAAAGACCCTCCCCTTAAATGTGTAGCAGAGTAACACTAGCTTTGGCCCACTAACTCTAACAGGCTTCGGCCTACTCACTCACCTCAGGGTGACTCTAGCTTTAGCGCAATAACTTTAACAGGCTTCGGCCTACTCAGTCTCCTCAGTGCGACGCTAGCTTTGGGCCACTAACTCTAACAGGCTTCGGCCTACTCAGTCTCCTCAGGGCGATGCTAGCTTTGGGCCACTAACTCTAACAGGCTTCGGCCTACTCACTCTCCTCAGGGCGACGCTAGCTTTGGGCCACTAACTCTAACAGGCTTCGGCCTACTCAGTCTCCTCAGGGCGACGCTAGCTTTGGGCCACTAACTCTAACAGGCTTCGGCCTACTCAGGGCGATGCTAGCTTTGGGCCACTAACTCAGGGGCGATGCTAGCTTTGGGCCACTAACTCTAACAGGCTTCGGCCTACTCACTCTCCTCAGGGCGATGCCAGCTTTGGGCCACTAACTCTAACAGGCTTCGGCCTACTCAGTCTCCTCAGGGCGACGCTAGCTTTGGGCCACTAACTCTAACAGGCTTCGGCCTACTCAGTCTCCTCAGTGCGCCGCTAGCTTTGGGCCACTAACTCTAACAGGCTTCGGCCTACTCAGTCTCCTCAGGGCGACGCTAGCTTTGGGCCACTAACTCTAACAGGCTTCGGCCTACTCAGTCTCCTCAGGGCGATGCCAGCTTTGGGCCACTAACTCTAACAGGCTTCGGCCTGCTCACTCTCCTCAGGGCGATGCTAGCTTTGGGCCACTAACTCTAACAGGCTTCGGCCTACTCACTCTCCTCAGGGCGACGCTAGCTTTGGGCCACTAACTCTAACAGGCTTCGGCCTACTCACTCTCCTCAGGGCGATGCTAGCTTTGGGCCACTAACTCTAACAGGCTTCGGCCTACTCAGTCTCCTCAGGGCGATGCTAGCTTTGGGCCACTAACTCTAACAGGCTTCGGCCTACTCTCTCCTCAGGGCGACGCTAGCTTTGGGCCACTAACTCTAACAGGCTTCGGCCTACTCACTCTCCTCAGGGCGACGCTAGCTTTGGGCCACTAACTCTAACAGGCTTCGGCCTACTCACTCTCCTCAGGGCGACGCTAGCTTTGGGCCACTAACTCTACCAGGCTTGGGCCTTCTCAGTCTTTTCAGGGCGTCACTAGCTTTAGCCCACTAACTCTAACAGGCTTCGGCCTACTCAGTCTCCTCAGGGCGATGCTAGCTTTGGGCCACTAACTCTAACAGGCTTCGGCCTACTCAGTCTCCTCAGGGCGACGCTAGCTTTGGCCCACTAACGCTAACAGGCTTCGGCATACTCAGTCTCCTCAGGGGCTTCGGCCTACTCAGCTTTCAGGGCCAGCTTTGGGCCACTAACTCTAACAGGCTTCGGCCTGCTCAGTCTCCTCAGGGCGATGCTAGCTTTGGGCCACTAACTCTAACAGGCTTCGGCCTACTCACTCTCCTCAGGGCGATGCTAGCTTTGGGCCACTAACTCTAACAGGCTTCGGCCTACTCACTCTCCTCAGGGCGATGCTCGCTTTGGGCCACTAACTTTAACAGGCTTTGACCTTCTCAGTCTCCTCAGGGCGACGCTAGCTTTGGGCCACTAACTCTAACAGGCTTCGGCCTGCTCACTCTCCTCAGGGCGACGCTAGCTTTGGGCCACTAACTCTAACAGGCTTCGGCCTACTCACTCTCCTCAGGGCGATGCTAGCTTTGGGCCACTAACTCTAACAGGCTTCGGCCTACTCACTCTCCTCAGGGCGATGCTAGCTTTGGGCCACTAACTCTAACAGGCTTCGGCCTACTCACTCTCCTCAGGGCGATGCTAGCTTTGGGCCACTAACTCTAACAGGTTTCGGCCTACTCAGTCTCCTCAGGGCGACGCTAGCTTTGGGCCACTAACTCTAACAGGCTTCGGCCTACTCAGTCTCCTCAGGGCGATGCTAGCTTTGGGCCACTAACTCTAACAGGCTTCGGCCTACTCACTCTCCTCAGGGCGATGCTAGCTTTGGGCCACTAACTCTAACAGGCTTTGGCCTACTCAGTCTCCTCAGGGCGATGCTAGCTTTGGGCCACTAACTCTAACAGGCTTCGGCCTACTCACTCTCCTCAGGGCGACGCTAGCTTTGGGCCACTAACTCTAACAGGCTTCGGCCTACTCAGTCTCCTCAGGGCGACGCTAGCTTTGGGCCACTAACTCTAACAGGCTTTGGCCTACTCACTCTCCTCAGGGCGACGCTAGCTTTGGCCACTAACTCTAACAGGTTTCGGCCTGCTCACTCTCCTCAGGGCGACGCTAGCTTTGGGCCACTAACTCTAACAGGTTTCGGCCTGCTCACTCTCCTCAGGGCGACGCTAGCTTTGGGCCACTAACTCTAACAGGCTTCGGCCTACTCACTCTCCTCAGGCAGAAGCTAGCTATGGGCCACTAACTCTAACAGGCTTTGGCCTGCTCACTCTCCTCAGGGCGATGCTCAGCTTTGGGCCACTAACTCCTAACAGGCTTTGGCCTACTCACAGGGGCGATGCTAGCTTTGGGCCACTAACTCTAACAGGCTTTGGCCTACTCACTCTCCTCAGGGCGATGCTAGCTTTGGGCCACTAACTCTAACAGGCTTCGGCCTACTCAGTCTCCTCAGGGCGATGCTAGCTTTGGGCCACTAACTCTAACAGGCTTCGGCCTACTCACTCTCCTCAGGGCGACGCTAGCTTTGGCCCACTAACTCCAACAGGCTTCGGCCTACTCCTCAGGGCGATCTCCTCAGGGCGGCCTGCTCAGCTCCTCAGGGCTTTGGCCCACTAACTCTAACAGGCTTCTCCTCAGGGCGACGCAGCTTTGGCCCACTAACTCTAACAGGCTTTGGCCTACTCACTCTCCTCAGGGTGACTCTTGATTTGGCCCTCTAACTCCAACAGGCTTCGGCCTACTCACTCTCTTTAGGGCAATGCTAGCTTTGGCCCACTAACTCTAACAGGCTTCGGCCTACTCACTCTCCTCAGGGCGACTCTAGCTTTGGCCCACTAACTCTAACAGGCTTCGGCCTACTCACTCTCCTCAGGGCGACGCTAGCTTTGGCCCACTAACTCTAACAGGCTTTGGCCTACTCACTCTCCTCAGGGCGACGCTAGCTTTGGCCCACTAACTCTAACAGGCTTCGGCCTACTCACTCTCCTCAGGGTGACACTAGCTTTGGACCACTAACTAACAATGTGATGAAGTCTGAGGTTAAGGGAAGTCATGGTGAGCTTCTGTCTCCTTTGGTGAGACCTCACCTGGAATCACACTGTGTCCAGTTCTGGGTAACGCAATAAATCCTGGAACATGTCCGGATTCCATTTCTGATTCTACACACCAACTAAGAAATGGTTCTGTCAGTGACCAACCGCACATTTCTCTGGGACAACTATGGGATGGGGGCCTCAGCCCTTTCCCTTTCAAACAACCAACAGGAATGTAAATCTGCTTTAAAGGGATTCTTGTAACTATTTTTCTCTATTTCCCTGATGTGAGAAGGAAATGTTTTCTTTTTCCACCAGGGCCCAATGGCCTTTGAGGATGTGGATGTCCATTTCTCCCTGGAGGAGTGGGCTCTCCTGAATCCTGGTCAGAAAGCCTTGCACGTGCAGGTCATGGAGGAGATACATGGGATGGTGGACTCTCCTGGTAAGGCTCCCTCACTGATGGGGATTTCTGTTTCAAAATGCAGGATCCCAGTCAGCAGCTCTCTGGTGGGATCAGGATCTTAAATCTTCACATTCTCTGAGAGTTCTCAAGGCAAGGCTTATGTTAGGAATATATGACATAAGTGTAACATTGACTTGGTGCCCGAGTAACAGTGGTGTTGGCACCAATTCGGACTACAGTAGGAAGACTTCCATAACTGGAGCCAAGTCTGAGTGTACCACATTCCCTCGCAGCAACAGGGCTCTTCGGAAAACCTATCAAGAGTCATTACCCCAGATCTGTCACACTACACATTTTTGTCCATTTGAAAAAATGTCCTTCAAAAAAAAAGTTAAACTTGACTATGAAACCAATCGTTTGGAGAGTAGTTGCAGTGCAATATGCAGGTACAAGGTTAATGCAATGTTACTGGAATGACTTTTGGACTATGATTTTGCAACTATGTGCTATGTTTTTTAACTGTTTATTTTAAATGTATTTATATGTTCCTGTTTTGAATATAATCCACAATATATTCTGTATTGTGTTTGTTGTTATTTGTTAATGCGGCATTGAACTATTACCAAATTGGAAGCTGCTGTGAGTCCCCCTCGGGGCTGACATAAAGCTGGAAAAAAACCCCAGTAAATAAATACCGTATATTCCGGGGTACTAGATGACTTTTTAGCCCTGAAAAATCTTATTAAAAGTTGGGGGGTCGTCTAGTACGCCGGATATAAAATTGAAAAACCTAAAAATAATTAAAATAAAATAATAAAATTAAACTATCGTGACTTGGGAGGGGAGGGGGGCGGAGGAAGGGCGGAGGAAGGAGGAGCAGCAGGCTGTATTGCCATGGAGAAAGCCTGCTGGACTGTCGCCGCAGCCCTGGTCCCTTGGGATGGCGACGCGATGTGAAGGGAATCCTTCTTGCCTGCCCGTGTGCCAACACAATATTGGGAAGAAAGGGGTGAAGCGTCCTCCTTGCCGGCCGGCGCAAACAACACAAAGCGCGCTCTCTCTCAATCTCTCCGCCTCCGCTTTCTCCAAGCAGGAAGTCGCCATCCGAAGGCACTTCTTCCTGCGTGCGTGGGATGGGCTTGCTGCGCCCACGCAGCAAGAAGTGCCTTCGGATGGCGACTTCCTGCTTGGCGAAAGCGGCGGTGGAGAGATTGAGAGTGCCCTTTGTGTTGTTCGCGCCGGCAGGCAAGGAGGGCGCTTCGGCCCTTTCTTTCCAATCCCCTCAATATTGTGTTGCCGCACAATCCCTTTCATGTCACATCGCCATCCCAAGGTGAGCGGGGCCGCAGCGACAGTCCAGCAGGCTGTCTCCATGGCAATACGGCCTGCTGCTCCTCTCAGACCCTCTGTTATGGCGTCCAGGGAGGGAGGAAAGTGAGCAGATCGCCCCCAGCCATCACCATGTAATACGGAGTCGTCTTAAACTGCGACTATATCCCTAACTCTGTATTTTTTGTTTAAAATTTGGGGGGTCGTGTAATACCCCCCAGTCGTCTAGTACTAGTATATACGGTACATAAATTTCTTATCCCACTTTCTTAGACTCCTTATCACTCTTGCTGAGGAATGATTATTTCTGTCCTTCTTCACAGCAGATAACTGGAAGAATAGCAATGTATGCAGCAAACACAGGGAGCACTTGGGACACAATGGCAGCCTTCCTATACACCAGGAAACCCACAGAGAAGATGGAGATTCTACCAGAGAAAGGCCTTACAAATGCAATGAATGTGGGCAGTGTTTTACTCAAAATACGGCACTTGTGCTTCACAAGACACTCCATGCTGGGGAAAGCCATCTTAAATGGAAAGAATCCACAAATGGTGTTGCTGATTGCAACTTGCCACTTCTGACGCAAGAGGAAATATTTGAAGGAACTGAAGATTTCGTAAGCCAGGAGTTTGGGAAACCTTTCGTCCACAGTTCGCACTTGGTGAACCATGAGAGATTTCACACAGGACAGGAACCATACAGATTCCAGGAGTATGCGAAATATTTAACTCAGAATACACACTTTATAGACCACTGGAGACCCCACACAGGAGATAATATATACCAATGCCAGGAGTGTGGGAAATGTTTCCCTTACATTTCAGACTTGGTGAGGCACCAAAGACACCACACAGGAGAGAAGACATACCAATGTCAGGACTGTGGGAAAAGTTTTACAGACAGTTCAAACTTGGCGAGGCACAATAGAGTCCACACAGGAGAGAAGCCACACCAATGCCAGGAGTGTGGGAAATGTTTTGCTTACAGTTCAGTTTTAGTGAGGCACGAGAGAATCCACACAGGAGAGAATCCATACCAATGCCAGGAGTGTGGGAAATGTTTTGCTCGCAGTTCAGCCTTGGTGAGCCACAAAAGACTCCACACAGGAGAAAAGCCATACCAATGCCAGGAGTGTGGGAAGTGTTTTGCTGGCGGTTCAGGGTTTGCGAGGCACAAGAGACTCCACACAGGAGAGAAACCATACCAATGCCAGGAGTGTGGGAAATGTTTTGTTTGCAATTCAGACTTGGTGAGGCACAGAAGAATCCACACAGGAGAGAAGCCGTACCAATGCCAGGAGTGTGGGAAAGGTTTTGTTCGCAGTTCAGACTTGGTGAAGCACAAACAACTCCACACAGCAGAGAACCCCTACATATTCTAGGAGTGTGGGAAATGTTTTGTTCAAAGTTCATCCCTTGTGAACCACCAAAGGGCTCACACAGGAGAAAAACCATACAGATGCACAGATTGTGGTAAATGTTTTTCTCAGCCTTCATCCCTTAACAAGTACCAGAGAAAACACACAGGCTAAAATATTCAAATGACAGGCATGTGAGAAATATTTTGTTTGGGGTTCGTACCTTTTGAACTGTCACAGACTACATACAGGAGAGACGTAATCCAAAGAGAGCTGGGTCAAAACAAATGAGTTGCAACAGGAAAATTGCAGGTTCTGGACATGTTGGTGCTGTAGAACAGTGTTTTTCAACCTTTTTTGAGCCGCGGCACATTTTTTACATTTACAAAATCCTGGGGCACACCACCAACCAAAATGACACAAAATGACACTCTAACACAGTAATACATATAGTTAATATGTTTTTAAATGTATACACTCAGTGTGAAACCTGGGCCTGTTTCGATGAACACAGCATAGATATCCTGGCAGGAATGGCAGAAAGACACAAACTTCCCACACAGAACTCCCATAAACAAGAGAAAATACTATAAGAGTTTGGTGGGTATTGACCTTGAGTTTTGGAGTTGTAGTTCACCTATATCCAGAGAGCACTGTGGACTCAAACAATGTTGGATCAGGGCCAAACTTGGCATGAATTCTCAATATGCCCAAATGTGAACACAGATGGAGTTTGGGAAAAATAAACCTTGACATTTGGGAGTTACAGTTTCTGAACTCTTGCAACAATGGAATTGAACCAAACTTGGCATACTGAACTCTCATTACCATCAGAAAGTACTGAAAGGGTTTGCTTGGGAATTGACCTTGAGTTTGGAAGGTGTAGTTCACCTACACCCAGAGAGCACTGTGGACTCAAACAATGTTATGTTGTTTGTTTTCTATCCAGAATCACAATGTTGGAAGGAGGCTCACCACTATAAGGTCCCTAAAACAGGCATGGGAAAACTTTGGCCCTCTGGGTGCTTTGGACTTCAACTCCCACCATTCCTAACAGCCTGAGGCCCTTTCCTGCTTAAGTGGCTGAGGGGGAAAAGGAAAAGAGCTTGAGGCTGCTAGGAATGGTGGGAGTTGGAGTCCAAAACACCTGGAAGGTCCAAGTTTGCCCGTGCCAGCTTTCGACAGAGACCTCTTCCTCCCCCTTCGTGCCCTTTCTTCCCCCTCCTGCCGAACACTTTTTCTTCTACACTGCCGCTTCTGCCGCCATTTTGATCCAAGGGGGCAGCCTGAGCGTGTTCAGGAGGGGAGAGGTGAGGGAGGATGACGTGACCCGTGCAGGCGCTACTAACAGACTCGCCGCAGAGCAAAGCGAGGCAAAGCGAGCAGAGCGAGGCTGGGAAGAAGGGAGCCCGAGTGGAGAAGAAAAGGTGTTCGGAAGGAGGGGGAAGAAAGGGTATTGGAGGTTCCCATTTCTCACGGCACACCTGATGATCGCTAATGGGACACTAGTGTGCCCTGGCACACTGGTTGGGAAACACTGCTCTATATAGTAAGTTAAGTAAACACTTATAACAATAATAGTAAATAAGTTTGATAAAACCGAATATATACATCATGTTTCCATATCACCCCTACAATTTACCCCAATCGGCGCCACGTATGTGGTTCTTGGACGTATTGCTTTGCTTAAAAATAGAGCTGTTTTATGTGTTATTTTTGGGTCTTGGCCATACATAAAATACGTTGTTCTGATGTGGGATTCCCAATACATTGTTTGTTTGATATATGAACCAAGGTAAAAGTCTCTCATCTTCTGGTACAACATTTACACAACTGTAACGTTTATACTGTAGCCCAGGGGTGCCCACACTTTTTCATCATGCGAGCTACTATATGAACAATCAAGTTGAAAAGATCACCTGTTGTGCATGTGAGTGTGCGAACTTTACAAATATCTCGCATTGGCAAGATTTCCAGTTTCACTTCGTTCTGGGTCTAATAATATTTTCTAAATCTTTTTTTGGGACCATTATACTTGGACTCCCTTCCTTGGACTCCTTGCTTCCCAGGGGTATGTATTTAATATTGCATTTTGTCATTATAATTAAAATAATCCATTGTTTATGGTGAGTGTTTGTGCCTCCTTGTCTTTTTTCCCTCTTTGTTGGTTCAAATGCCCACCAAACCCTTCCAGTACTTTGGTCTCATGAGAGTTCAGTGTGCCAAATTTGGTTCCAGATGGCTGAATGGCCATCTGTGGGGAATGCTCTGATTGTG
The DNA here is from genome assembly GCA_030556195.1 of Anolis apletophallus. Taxonomy (NCBI): domain Eukaryota; kingdom Metazoa; phylum Chordata; class Lepidosauria; order Squamata; family Anolidae; genus Anolis; species Anolis apletophallus. The sequence continues at coordinate 205,918,726 of JARBWK010000001.1, read as the reverse complement.
TTTTTTCCTTATGGCAGAAGGAGGTTGGACTGGATGGCCTTTGGAGGTCTCCTCCTACTCTAGGGACCCATTGTTATTGTTATTATCAGAGGCTAAATAAATATTATGCCTTAATATCCAGAGTTATAGGCTGTGTGGAAGGTCCCTGTGTTATCTAAATTCCTTTCCACACATCTGAATAAAATCCCATGCTATCTGCTTTGAACCAGATTATATGCCAGTGTGGACTCCGATAACCCAGTTCAAAGCAGATATTGTGTGATTTCCTGTCTTGATATTCTGGGTTATGTGGCTGTGTGGAAGGGCCCAGAGTCCACACAGCCATATAATCCAGTTCAAAGCAGATATTGTGGGATTTCCTGCCTTGATATTCTGGGTTATGTGGCTGTGTGGAAGGGCCCTGAGTCCACACTGCCATATAATCCAGTTCAAAGCAGATATTGTGGGATTTCCTGCCTTGATATTCTGGGTTATATGGCTGTGTGGAAGGGCCCTGAAATAAAATTCCAAATATTTTGCTTTTATGGCTTTCCGAGTCAAAAAGGATCCTGAACCCTGATATAATGAATCACAAATGATATAAATGTTCACATTTTTAACCATTGTTTTGTAAAATTTTAGTGAATAAATGTCATTTTTCCTATGACAACCTCTCTTTTTCATGGCTCATAACATATACTCTTATCAGTCTTATTAATATATCAAAAAGCCTTTTTATTATTATTAAAGAAATTCAATTGATATTATTGTAGAATGTAGTTCAGCCTTTAGGTGCGGCCCTCCATAATGTTTTCTGGCTCTCGTGTGGCCCCTTGGAAAAAATAATTGCCCACCCCTGCACTAATGTGTAAAATGTTTTACTCGGACTTCATCCCTTAACAAGCAGCAGAGCCGTTGTGGGTAAGCATCTGATTTCAAACAAGACTGTTTGAGAAGTTCTGCCTAAGATTTGGTAGAGTCCCCTTTCTTGTCATTTCAGTCTCCAAGTTGGAGGTCCTGTTCTCTCGAGCAGCAGAAAGCAAGCTCCCCGTGACACTCCTTCAGAGCATTAAACACGATTGTCATGTCGCCTATTCTGAAACAAATGCCATATGTACTTCCATCAACTGTTCCTCTGAGCTCAGTTTCTAGATCCTTTACCACCTTGTTTGTAGTTTGTGAATTTTGTTTTTCTGCCAGGATTCCAGAGTTGAAGACAGTGCTTCTGTTGAGGCCCAGCCAAAGGAAAAGAGGCTTGCACTATTATTTTCTTGATGTGCAAATCGTATATCTAGCTAGCATTTACTGTCTGTTTCCCTTCTCCTGGCACACACACTTCTAATCCACATTAAATTGGAAAACTCGAGCCTTGTTGTTATTTTAGAATTTACAATGGTTTATATCTTTGATTTTGCTGAAGACTGTGAGAATTTAATCTATTTTCCAAAATTTAAGTCCCTGGACCTTATATGTGAAGGAAACAAGTTGGTCTGTGCAAAGCAGGCGTGAGCAAACTTTGGCTCTCCAGGTGTTTTTGAACTTCCACAATTCTTAACAGTCGGTAAGCTGGCTGGGATTCCTGGGAGTTGAAGTCCGAACACCTAGAGCAGTGTTTCCCAACCGCTGTGACGCGTCGCAGTAGTGTGCTGTGACGGACCTGCAGTGCCACGAGAAAAGTTATCTGGCCCCCTTCTTTCCCCCCTCCTCCTGCCGAACTCCTGCTGCTTGGGGGAGGAGGAGGAGGAGGAAGGGGCGGGCAGCGGCGAAGAAAAAGAAGAAGGGGCCGGGGCGCTGCCTCCTTTGGCCGTTTCCCCAGCCAGCCTCCAATGCGCCATGACTCTCGCCCCTCGCTCGCTGAAGCCTGTCCACCGCTCATGCTCCACCCCCTCCCTCTGGTTTCAGCTCTCCCACAGCTTCTCCAGCCTTGAGGGGGCAGTGCCAAGCAAGCATTGTGCTGGCTCTGCCACCACTGCCTTGGCACTGCCCCCTCAAGACTGGAGAAACTGTGGGAGAGCTGAAACCAGGGGGAGGGGGCGGGGCATGGTGTGGCCTGGCTCCGCCCCGTCCCCAGCTTCGGCACTCCCAGCAGCTGCTCCCAGCAGGCCACCATCCCCCAGCCGTTCTTTACTGTGTTAGAGTGTCATTTTGTGTCATTTTGGTTGGTGGTGTGCCCCCAGGTTTTTTTAATGTTAAAAGTGTGCCGCGGCTCAAAAAAGGTTGGGAAACACTGACCTAGAGAGCCGACGTTTGCCAATGTAGATTGAAAAAACAACAGCATTTGTAGAATTAATACAAGCTTCACAACTAGTCATTTCCAATTGCTTGAGAAAATCTAATTGCCAGTAAAGAGATTACTGTATTTTTCTGCAAATCTAGGGCGCACCTTTTTTGACTAAATCACCATGCCAAAATTGGGATGCGAGTTACATTTGTGTAATATGGTTAAGTGTGGGCAGGCAAGTGCGTGCTCACAGGAGAGGCAATGGGACCACATGCCAGCCTCCCTGCCTGCCCCAAGATACCTTCTCCGCCTTTGCGCCCTCCGCTCTGGGCCTGTCCCCTTCACCTCTGCTCACCGGGGTCTTGCAAGATCCAGGGCCGCCTCCTCCTGCCGCTGGTGAGGCCTTTGCCTGCCCCATCACCACAACCAGGGCAACCCCCCACTGACTTTGCACCACCGGGCTATGCCATCCTTTGCACACCCTTGTCACCCTTTTAAACCTTCCTTCTGTCCTTTTCTTCTCCTTTGGAAGAGACTTCATAGGCCCTTTAGTCCAACTGCATTCTGCCAAGAATCCTTCTCATTCTGGCAATTTTTCACCCTTTCATGAAAGATGGCCACCCAGCCTCTGCCCTTAAAACCGCCTGCCAAGAAGAAGGAATCCTCCTCCACAGATGGCCATCCAGCAGAAAGCCTCCACTGCTGAACAGAGTTCCACAGAACAGGAGTCCTTCCTCATGTTCAGGTGGAATCTCATACCCAATTTTTTCTGGCTCTTTTTTTCTGGCTCTTATCACTCTGACAAGATGGGTGAAAATCTGCTCCTCACTGAGTTACAGCCAGTTGGACTGGGGACAGGCTGGGTCTCTCTACCTGCTTCACCATATTTGCCATGCCTCTGCTCCCTGGACTGACTGGTTCCCCTTAATGTTCAGTGGGGCTGGGGAGCAAGGGCTTGGCAGGGTGAGAGGAGATCTGACTGCCCTATGAATATGGAATTGTTCTTCCATGGATGTCTCTCTCTGCCTTCACCTTCAGTCCTTCCAGGCTTTGGAGAGAGAGATGCCCTCCCCCCCTTCCTTCCAGTGTGACGCTGGGCAAGGAAGGGTTAAGGGGAGAGAGTATGGTTCCCAGAGAGGCAGGAAACGAGTGGGCCTCCTCCTCAGACCCCCTTTTCCGATCCCTCTAGGAATCAGGCTCCCTCCCCTTCACCCTTCCTTGCCTGGCTGAAGGAGGCCTCTCCTTCCTCCTCGCCTGTCTCTTCTCCTCATCCTTCTTCTTTTCCTTCTTCTGCTCCTTCTCCTTCTGGTGAGTCTTCTTCTTCTCCCCATTCCTTCTCCCAAGGACCAAAGAGGGGCTGAAGCCCAAAACACCCAGAGGGAGGGCCAGAGTGGGCCCAGGCCTCATCCACTCCCAGATTGGCCTCCTCTCACAGGCATGGAAACACACACCCTGGCCCAGAACAAGGGGGACAACCACTGTCTAAGCTCTCCTCCTCGAAAGGAGATGGAGCCTGGCCTTGAGCCACCTGACCCATGGAGGAAAGGGGGCCTCAGGCAAAGGGGATTGGGGGTCATCACAACAGACCAAGAGGTTGTCCCTTCTCCAACCGAGGGAGCCTTTGGAGGAGAGAGTGAGGCCCATGGCTTTTCCCTGCCCTCCCACTCGCCTGCCTGCCTGCCTGCCTGGGTCTTCTCCCCCCCCCCCCCTTAAGTTTTTTCAATAATTCAAGTTTCTGTTTGTCACCTGGATCTCCAAATATTTTACTTTAGTCGGTATATTGATGTTTGTCTCTTGTTTCAAAGCTATGGATCATGAGGCATTAGTTGAGGGAAGCATGGAGGGGGAGGGAATTAAAACAGCTGCACTGGTTGTAAGTTTCCGCTCTCAAGTCAAAGTGTAGGCCATCACCTACAAAGCCCTATACAATTCGGGCCCTGCCTATCTTCGTAACCGTATCCCCCCCATTCTTCTGGGCGAGCATTACTGAACAATGGCGTCAATCTACAGGAAAGGAGATTCCACCTGAACATGAGGAAGAGATAATAATAATAATAATAACTTTATTTCTTGTGAGTCGCCCTCCACCGATGGTGCTCCGGGCGACTTACATCATTTAAAAAATACATCTAATTAAAAACACGGGTTCAAAGAATCACAAAGGGCCCAATCCCCAAGATTAGTCAATCCCCAAACGCCTGGCGGAAGAGCCAAGTTTTCAGCTCGGACAGGAATCTGGCCATCCAGCCAGATTCCTGACTGTGAGAACTGTTCAGCAGTGGAACTCTCTGCCCTGGAGTGTGGTGGAAGCTCCTTCTTCGGAGGCTTTTAAAACAGATGTTGGATGGCCATCTGTCGGGGTTGGTTTGAATGCAATTTTCCTGCTTCTTGGCAGAATGGGGTTGGACTGGATGGCCCACGAGGTCTCTTCCAACTCTGTGATACTATGAAAAGAAAGGGAGGGAAAGGCGGAAAGGGCAGAAACATCTTTAAAAGGGCATCACGGCTGCGGAGAGGATGCTGCAGTCTCGCGGCACATTGCTGGTGGGGATGGTCTTAGTACCGGCAAGGAGGCAGAATACGGCCTCACTAATGGTAGTAGGAGGTGGCCTTGGCCCAGAAACCGCAACTGGTGCAAAGGTCGGCACGATGCCCCTATTAAAACAGCTCCATTGGTTGCCAATAGGTTTCCAGTCCCAAATCAAAGTGTAGGTCATCACCTACAAAGCCATAAAACGGGTCCTCAAACTAAGGCCCGAGGGCCAGGCACAGCCCTCCAAGATCATTTACCCGGCTCTCGCTCAGGGTCAATCGAAGTCTTATAGCATACAACAACAATCCTATCTCATCAGCCAAAAAGCAGGCTCACATTTATATTTATTCAAATTGTTCTTCATTTTAATTATTGTATTGTTTTAAGTGTTTTTTGCACTACAAATCAAATATGTGCAGTGTGCATAGTTTTTCATTCATGTTTTTTCATATTATAATCTGGCCCTCCAACAGTTTGAGGGACTGTGACCTGGCCCTCTGTTTAAAAAGTTGGAGGACCCCTGCCCCAAACGATTTGGATCCTGGCTGTCTTCATGACCACATCCCCCCCATGCTCCTGTGTGAGCGTTATGATTTGGGGAAGCGCTCCTCACAGTCCCACTGCAGTCACAGGTGAGGACAAGGGAGAAGGCCTTCTCGGTGGGGGCCCTCCTGCTTTGGAATGCCCTCCCCATGGAAATTAGGCAGACCCCTCATGGTCCCGCCACCATCACTGGCCTGGGAACATTAGACACTCTCCCCCCCACATACACACACACTGTCGTCCTTCCAGAAGGAATTGAAGACTTGGAGGTTTGGACAAGCCTTTGAGAATGTCTAACCCCAATGGTCCACAATTAATGACACACTCGTCCCATGCCCTAGTTTATGAGCGACAACTTGCGCTATCCCACTCCCTTGTTTCTGTCTAGTCAGCCATGTTTTACGACAGTTTTCTCCATATGTTATTTGGTGCTGATTTGAGCTTAAATTATTGCTTTACATTCTATTCGTTTGATCTTTAATTGCATTGTGTGATTGTTTTATGTTTTGTTTTGGGCGTATTGTGCCATATGTAAGCCCCCCTGAGTCCCATTGGGAAAATGGAGGTGTGATCTTCTATCTATCTTATATATATAAAAATCGAGTGGTCGTGGGTTGACGATTATGCACGGCCACACCATAACCCCCACAACCACAAAACCCACAACACACGTTTCACCAGGCCATGAGGTACCAACTAGGCACAACTCCCCACCCTTAAAACTTCCACAAACCCCTAAATGCGCCCCCCCAAAATAGCCCATTCAAACCTATGGGAGGAGGATCGGGCGCCGGCCGCGGCTTCGCCCGATCCCCCCCCTGGCACATTCACCTGCTCTCCACTGGGAGAGCGGAACCTCCTCCCCGCCTGAATGCCCTCCGCAGGTTAGGGGCCGGTCTGGAAGCGGCGGAAGACAGGGCCAGAACCCCAAGGAGCCCAATGCAGCACCCGCGCCACCCGGCTCCATGCGGCGGAGGACGGCTGCTCTGTGATGCCTTTCCTGCTTTCCCTGCGTTGTCCTCCTCCAGGAGTGGCAGGAAGCTGGCCCGCCACCGTCTCATCGCTCTTCCTGGCCACTGTCGCCTCCTTGGCTTCCTCCACTGCTTTCCTCATGTTCGTGGACTCGGGTTGCGTGCATTGGGTCCGGAAACTTTTAGAAGCCTGTGAGATGGAGGAGGAGGCGGGTAAGGCCATGGAACTACATCTCCCAGAAGGCTCCGCGCCGCTCCCAGGGAAACAGGGGCGGAGCTTTCTGGATAGTCCCATGCCTTTACCCGCCTCCGCCTCCATCTCCCAGCCTCCAAAACGTTCCCGGACCCAACGCACGCAACCCGAGTCCACGAACATGAGGAAAGCAGCGGAGGAAGCCAAGGAGGCGACAGTGGCCAGGAAGAGCGATGAGGCGGTGGCGCCCCAGCTTCCTGCCACTCCCGAAGGAGGACAACGCAGGGAAACACACAGGACACCAGACATCCTCCTACAGAATGTCCCCCACCGCCCCCCTGCCCTCGGCAGAAAGGTGGCAAGGAAGGGCGACCATCCAACTGAAGAGACACACATGGAACAGGCAAGCTAACAACACACATAAAAAAAACACCCATAAAAACAAAAACCCCAAACACAACAACTCCTACCCCAAACCACACAAACAAACACATCCACACACATACAAACACATATAAATACACACCTATACATACACATCCACACAAAAACATAAACATACAAACACACACATATAAAAACACAACCACATACAAACACATATATCTACACACCTACACATACACACCCACACTAATACATAAACATATATACACACACATCTAAATACACAACCACATACAAACACATATATCTACACACCTATACAAACACATTCACACTAATACATACACATATATACACACACATACAAACACATATAAATAAACATCCACAGGGGTGGCATTATTTGTTAAACCTGATCTGAAGCCAACCTTGGAATTTAAAGACAATGAGGGCAGAGTGGTGGCGGTCTCGGTGGAAGTGAAGGGGAAGAAGATTTTGATTGTTAATTTGTATGCGCCGAATGGCCCAAAAGGACAATTGTTTAATTATATAAAGGAGGAAATGTCAAAGATTGAATACGAAGGGGCAGTGGTAATGGGGGATTTCAATGGCGTAATTGATGTGAAATTGGACAAGAACTACAATAATGGCAGAAATAAGTCAATGTCTAGTAAGCTTCCTAAGACCTTCTTTAGTTGGATAAATGATTTTGATTTACAGGATACGTGGAGGGTGCTCAACACTAATGATAAAGATTTTACTCACTTCTCAGGAAGGAGAAGAACGTGGTCTAGGATAGACATGATCCTGGCTTCAAGAAGTTTAATTTTAAATAGTAAAGAGGCCAAAATACATCCTAGGTTAATTTCTGATCATGCACCCATAGAGGTAACATTATTATTTGGTAGAAGGAATTATACATGGAGACTGGATGATTGGCTTTTGAAGAATGAAGCACAAGTTTCGAAAAACCTTAAACACCTTAATGAATTTTTAGAGTTAAATGATCAGCCAGAGATTCCAATAACAACTCTGTGGGATACGAAGTAAAGCGGTCATGCGGGGTATTTTATTGAGCAGAAGAGTTATATAATTAAAACAAGGAAGAAAGAACTGAATGGGCTAATGCGCGACTTGGAGCAAGCGGAAAAAGAGCTGAAGAATAACCCGCTCGACAAAAAAAATTGAAAACAGATTAATACTACTGAAAAAGCAGATAAATTTAATAAATATGGATCAGATAGAAAGGAATCTGAAATCCCTAAAACAGAAATGTTTTGAAAATGCTAATAAACCGGGAAGGTGGCTGGCCTACCAACTCAATAAGAAGAAACAAAAAGTGTAGTCAATAAAATAAAGAAAGGTGATAAAGAACTTACAAAAGATAAAGATATTCTTGAAGCATTTAGAGAATTCTATCAAGATCTCTACACTGCAGAAAAGGGCAATAAGGAAAAGATACAAAAGTATATAAATGAACAAGAGTTGAGGAAGATTGATGATAAGATGAGAGAAAAACTTAATGCCCCAATCACAGATAGAGAAATTGAAATAACTATTAACAGATTAAAGACAGGCAAATCGCCGGGGCCCGACGGCTTGACAGACCAATACTATAAGAAGTTAAAAGAAGCTTTAATCCCATATCTCAGGAAGCTTATGAACCAAGTGTTGAGTAATGGTTTAGCCCCGGAAACATGGAAAGCAGCGAGCATCACTGTTTTCCCTAAGGAAGGTAAAGATATTGAGATTGTCGGAAATTATCGCCCAATCTCGCTCCTTAATCAGGACTATAAAATCTTTTCGGCGGTAATAGCGAATAGATTTAAGGACTTCCTAAAAGACTGGATCTCCCCGAATCAAAAGGGGTTTCTCCCGCAGAGACATATGAAGCATAATATTAGGCATGTTATAAATATAGTGGAACATCTAGATAAAAACATCGGGAAAAGTAGCCCTTACTTTTATAGATGCCGAAAAGGCCTTTGACCGGGTCAATTGGGAAACCATCGAGATTTTGGTCAGAGAGTTAGATATGGGAAATAAGTTCTACAATGCAATCATGAGTATTTATACATCGCAGAGTGCAGTAGTAATAGTTAATGGCCAGAAATCTGATAAAATCAACATACAAAGAGGAACCCGACAGGGGTGTCCGCTCTCACCTTTAATTTTCAATTTTGTAATGGACCTACTTCTGAAAAACATAAATAAGGATACTAGTTTGAGAGGGCTAAGAATAGGGAAAGAAAATTATAATATATACGCATTTGCTGATGACTTGGTCTGCGTAATAGAAGAGCCAAAAGAGCAAATAGATGGGTGGCTAAACAAGCTGGAGCAATTTGGGGAGGTTTCGGGGTTCAAATTAAATAAGAAAAAATCTAAAATTATTACCAAAAATATAGATGAAAAAGAAAGGATCTGGCTAGGGGAAAAATCTGGAATGGAAATAGTTAAAAAAGTAAAATATTTAGGAATTGAGATATCAGCAAATAATTGTCAGTTAGTAAAGAATAACCATGAAAAGCTATGGCTGGCAATTAAAAAAGATTTAGATGCATGGAAATCTTCTAACTTGTCACTTTTGGGCAGAATCTCTGCCATAAAAATGAAAATTCTTCCAAGAATTAATTTCCTCTTGCAGATGCTGCCCATTTTAAAGAATAATTACATATTAAAAAAATGGCAGGCAGCCCTGAATAAATTTATATGGCAAGGGAAGAAAGCCAGGATAAGAGCACAGTGTCTACAAGAAAGAACAGAGAAAGGAGGGATGGGTGTCCCTGATTTGGGAAAATATTATGAAGCAAACTGTATCAACAGCTTGAAAGAGTGGGTAGAGCTGAAGGATAAACATCTATTGAAATTGGAGGGCTACGATATAAAGGGAGGATGGCATGCCTACTTACTATATAATTACATTGAAAAGGATAAGGGCTTCAATAATCATATAATTAGATCTGCCTTACTCAAAGCATGGACGAAATTTAAGAAGAAAAATTATAAGAAGCTCCCTCTTTGGGGCTCCCGGTAGAAGCTTTTGGTCGAAAATTTGAAGAAACTTTGGAACCTAAATATAAGGACTTATTAAAGAAGGAGGATCAGAATTTTAGATTGAAAGGGGAGGAGGAACTGAGCCAATGGGAACTAAATTGGTTCCAATATGGCCAGCTCAAGAAAAGATATAATGAAGATAAACAGATAGGATGGGAAGAGAAATCGAACAAGATAGAGAAAATATGGTTATATCCATATAATAAACCTGTAAGCTCAATATATAAAATTCTGATGGAACAGGAGAATGAGGAAAAGAGACCGATAGAAGAGTATAAACAGAAGTGGGTCAAAAATATAGGATATAAAATCAAATCGGAGGAATGGGAAAAAATTTGGAACGTCAAATTGAAGTATACTTATGCCCATAGTTTAAAAGAAAACATATATAAGATGTTGTATAGATGGCACCTCACTCCTGCCCAGCTGGCTAAGATTTATAAAAATAATGGAGATGCATGTTGGAAATGTAGACAGGAAAGGGGCACATACTATCATATGTGGTGGACCTGTAGAGTAACTAAAAATTTCTGGGAGGGATTCATAAAACAATATTAGAGATTATGAAATGCAAGATAGATAAACAACCAGAATTATATCTTCTAAATGTTACAGGATGTAAGCTGAGTAAGGAAGCAGAGAAGTTGATAACTTTTTTGATAATTGCGGCAAGGATCACCTTTGCCAGATACTGGAAACTCCCCCAAGTGCCTGAGGAGGACGAATGGCTGGTCAAGGTTGTAGAACTGGCTGAAATGGATAAATTAACATGCCTATTACGGTATGGGACAGCACGAAGCTTCAATGACACATGGACTCCATTTCTAGAATTCATGAAAGAAAAGAAAAAAATTCTGCTGAAAGGCTTTCAAGTATGATTTGTGCAGATATGGGAAATGAAAATTTTGTAAGATTCTCTTGTGAACCGTCTGGGGCGAGAAATTATGTTCCTTTCTTATTAATGGTGAAGACGAGGAGTCAATCTCTTTGTGTAAATGTATATGTGTATGTTTTGTTATGTTTTAACCCTATCCTGTAACAACCCCCCCCCCCTCTGATCCCCCCCTCTTACCCTAACCCTACCCCTAGCCCCCACTCTCTTTCTTCCCTTCCTTTCCCTTCCTCCCTTTCCAATGCCTTCCCTATCATCCCAGCATTACTTATGCTGGGAGGTGACATAGAGGTGGGCCTATAGTGGCCAGGGTTTGGGCCGGGTCGCCTCGTGTGTAAGTTTTTAATCCTTTTGTGTATATGTATGTTCATGTTTATACCTTTTCGTCAATAAAGCCTTAAAAAACTAAAAAAAAAAAAATAAAAAAAAAAAAATAAATAAACATCCACATACAAACACATATATCTACACACCTAAACATACACATCCACACTAATACATACACATATATACACACACATATCAGCACCTCTCCACATATACACATACATACATACACAAACACACATATATATACACGTCACCACACACACAAAAAACCACAGAAAAAAACACACATACATACACACATACCAAGACCAATATACACACACATACACACACACGCACACACATACACACACACAAATATACACAAACCTATACATGCACACACACATACACACATACCCCCCAAAACCAAACACACATACAACTATAAACACAAGAACACACACCTATATATACACACAACAAACATGCTCACATCATTTCCACAACTTACATACCCAGACTTTCCCACATCACCAACATAGGGCACAGCAACGCGTGCCGGGTACAGCTAGTACAAATATAAATGTGTTGTTGTTATCTTGCTCGCACTGAATGGGAGCTCAATGGAAGGCCAGCTGGGTCTGCAGGCTGAAGAAGTAGAGGCCCAAGTGAAAGGAGGGTCCAGTATTACCTGGCTCTGAAATAAATACAAGACTTGTTTTTTGTTTTTGTTTTTTACTCTCTAAGAAAAAGCCTCCCAAACCTGTTGCCTAACTCTGCCTTTCTTTCACAGAGGAAACGGGTTTGTTGGCTAAACGTTTGGAGTAGAGTCTGTTCAGGGATTTGTTTCCCTCGAGAGAAGAGGGAGGAATAGCACCTTGGATACTGTTTGGTTCTTCCTCAGAGCAATTTAAACATGGAGAGACCCAACTCACCTGGACCTGAAGCAGGACTTGGGAGCAGTGGGGAATTCTGGGAAAGAACTACAGAGACGTTCCTGAATGCGTACATACAGCACCAGCGCTTCAGGCAGTCCTCCTACCGAGAGGGCGAGGGACCCAGAGAGGTTTGCAGCCGCCTCCATGATCTCTGCCACCAGTGGCTGAAGCCAGAGCAACACACCAAGGCGGAGATGCTGGACCTGGTGATCCTGGAGCAGTTCCTGAGCATCCTGCCCCCCGTAATGGGGAGCTGGGTCCGAGAGTGTGGTGCAGAGACCTGTTCCCAGGCGGTGGCCCTGGCGGAAGGCTTCCTCCTGAGCCGGGCAGAGGATGAGAAGGAGGGAGAACAGGTGAGTGCATTTCCTCTTGGCTTCACTCACCTTGGGACCAATAGATGCATTAAATGTACTTTCTGCCTTCCTTCCAAGATGGGACCGATGTGAGGCAGAAGGCGGACTCTGCTCCCTCGGCCTCTTCTCCCTCCTGCTCTGCTCCTCCTGCTCTCACCTCCATATTTATTTATTTATTTATTATTTGGTTTTGTATTCCGCTCCTCCCTGCAGGCTCGGGGCGGGTCACAACATATAAACCGGCGACATGGAATGGTCATGCTGCCGTACAGTAAAACAATAAAACATTAAAACATTAAAACCATACAAATCATATCCACTGTGAGCTCGGTTGCTGCTCTATCCAAATTTGTTGACCCCGGATATTACATTGAAAATGATGGGAGGGGGAGTGTGGCATTTCTTTCAAACTAGGTCGCCATCTCAGGGTTATTGTTTTTAAAAGTCCATGCAGTTTGTGCACATAGGTTTGTGATTTTTTAAAAACTTTCTCCATACTACTTCTGGAATACTCTGTGCTTTTCCAGGCCCAAAATAACTGCATCGGAGCCAAGTCTAATGTCCTTGTATCAGAGCAAACTCCACCAGACACCACCCAGAGTCTCGGGCAGAAGGATCTCAAGCAGGAAGCAGATGGGGCTGCAGCCTTGGAGGGTAAGAAGGAACCCTTCTGGGAGTTTTGGTCTTTTATGCCAGTATAAATTCGACTTGAAAGGTTCGTAGGATATCCACAGTTAGTTTGAGATTGGTACATTGAGATTGAAATTGTGCACATCCAGGATGATTTGGCCTTGATCAAGGATCTGGAGAACAAACCCTATGAGGGGTGGCTTAAAGAGTTGGGCATGTTTAGCCTGAAGAAGAGAAGGTCAGGAGGAGACATGATAGCCATGTATAAATATGTGAGAGGAAGTCACAGGGAGGAGGGAACAAGCTTGTTTTCTGCTGCCCTGGAGACTAGGACACGTAACAATGGCTTCAAACTACAAGAAAGGAGATTCCACCTGAACATGCAGAAGAACTTCCTGACTTGAGAGCTGTTCCGCAGTGGAACTCTCTGCCCCGGAGTGTGGTGGAGGCTCCTTCTTTGGAAGAGGCTGGATGGCCATCTATCGGGGGTGCTTTGAATGCAATTGACGGGGTTGGACTGGATGGCCCACGAGATCTCTTCCAACTCTAGGATTCTATGATCCCCCGTACATACAGAAGTCACGTTTGAAATATCAGTCTTTATCTGACGTTTTTTGCTATTCTTGGGCTGTTGAATGCTTCTGTGTTCGTAGGGTCATTTCTTGATGGGTTTCCTTTTAGGACCGTAATTGTAACCTCTGAGACATGTTTATGTGACCAGCTTTCCACACCTTGCTCTCTCTCTCTCTCCCAGAGGCTGAAATGATGTTGTTGGCGAATCCTCAGTCGTTTCTTCATCTTTGCGATGGAGTGGAACTGAATCCGGTAAGCAGGAGGATTCTGTTGGGCCAGTGGGCTTATTAGCAAAAGACCCTCCCCTTAAATGTGCAGCACAGGAACACTAGCTGTGGCCCACTGACTCTAACAGCCTTCGGCCTACTCACTCTCCTCAGGGCGACACTAGCTTTGGCCCACTGACTCTTACAGGCTTCGGCCTACTCACTCTCCTCAGGGTGATGCTAGCTTTGGCCCAATAACTCTAACAGGCTTCGGCCTACTCACTCTCCTCAGGGTGATGCTAGCTTTGGCCCAATAACTCTAACAGGCTTCGGCCTACTCACTCTCCTCAGGGTGATGCTAGCTTTGGCCCAATAACTCTTACAGGCTTCAGCCTACTCACTCTCCTCAGGGTGATGCTAGCTTTGGCCCAATAACTCTAACAGGCTTCGGCCTACTCACTCTCCTCAGGGTGATGCTAGCTTTGGCCCACTAACTCTAACAGGCTTCGGCCTACTCAGTCTCTTCAGGGCGACACTAGCTTTGGCCCACTAACTCTAACAGGCTTCGGCCTACTCACTCTCCTCAGGGTGATGCTAGCTTTGGGCCACTAACTCTAACAGGCTCCGGCCTACTCAGTCTTCTCAGGGCGACACTAGCTTTGGGCTACTAACTCTAACAGGCTTCGGCCTACTCAGTCTCCTCAGGGCGACGCTAGCTTTGGCCCACTAACGCTAACAGGCTTTGGCCTACTCACTCTTTTCAGGGCGACTCTAGCTTTGGGCCATTAACTCTAACAGGCTTCAGCCTGCTCAATCTCCTCAGGGCAACGCTAGCTTTGGGCCACTAACTCTAACAGGCTTCGGCCTACTCAGTCTTTTCAGGGCGGCACTAGCTTTGGCCCACTAACTCTAACAGGCTTCGGCCTACTCAGTCTCCTCAGGGCGGCACTAGCTTTGGCCCACTAACTCTAACAGGCTTCGGCCTGCTCAGTCTCCTCAGGGGGACACTAGCTTTGGGCCATTAACTCTAACAGGCTTCGGCCTGCTCAGTCTCCTCAGGGCGACATTAGCTTTGGCCCACTAACTCTAACAGGCTTCGGCCTATGCACTCTCCTCAGGGCGACGCTAGCTTTGGCCCACTAACTCTAACAGGCTTCGGCCTACTCAGTCTCCTCAGGGCGACGCTAGCTTTGACACACTAACTCCAACAGGCTTCGGCCTACTCACTCTCGTCAGGGTGACGCTAGCTTTAGCCCATTCACTCTTAACAGGCTTCGGGCTACTCACTCTCCTCAGGGCAATGCTAGCTTTGGCCCACTAACTCTAACAGGCTTCAGCCTACTCAGTCTCCTCAGGGTGACTCTAGCTTTGGCCCACTAACTGTAACAGGCTTCGGCCTACTTACTCTCTTCAGGGTGACTCTAGCTTTAGCGCACTAACTCCAACAGGCTTCGGCCTACTCAATCTCCTCAGGGTGACTCTACCTATAGTCCTCTCACTCTAACAGGCTTCGGCGTACTCACTCTCCTCAGGGTGACTCTAGCTTTTGCCCTCTCACTCTAAAAGACTTCGGCGTACTCAGTCTCCTCAGGGTGACTCTAGCTTTTGCCCTCTCACTCTAAAAGACTTCGGCGTACTCAGTCTCCTCAGGGTGACTCTAGCTTTTGCCCTCTCACTCTAAAAGACTTCGGCGTACTCAGTCTCCTCAGGGTGACTCTAGCTTTTGGCCTCTCACTCTAAAACACTTCGGCGTACTCAGTCTCCTCAGGTCGATGCCAGCTTTGGCTCACTAACTCTAACAGGCTTTGGCCTACTTACTCTCCTCAGGGTGACTCTAGCTTTAGCCCACTAACTCCAACAGGCTTCGGGCTACTCACTCTCCTCAGGGCGACGCTAGCTTTGGCCCACTAACTCTAACAGGCTTCGGCCTACTCGATCTCTTCAGGGTGACTCTAGCTTTAGCCCACTAACTCCAACAGGCTTCGGCCTACTCACGCTCCTCAGGGCAACGCTAGCTTTGGCCCACTAACTCTAACAGGCTTCGGCCTACTCGATCTCTTCAGGGTGACTCTAGCTTTGGCCCACTAACTCCAACAGGCTTCAGCCTACTCACTCTCCTCAGGGCAAAGCTAGCTTTAGCCCACTAACTCTAACAATGTGATGAAGTCTGGGGTTAAGGGAAGTCATGGTGAGCTTCTTCCTGCTTTGGTGAGACCTCACCTGGAATCACACTGTGTCCAGTTCTGGGTAACGCAAAAAATGCTGGAACATGTCCGAATTCCCTTTCTGATTCTACACACCAACTAAGAAATGGTTTTGTCAGTGACCAACCGCACATCTCTACGAAGCTTACAACTATGGGATGGGGGCCTCAGCCCTTTCCCTTTCAAACAACCAACAGGAATGTAAATCTGCTTTAAAGGGATTCTTGTAACTATTTTTCTCTATTTTCCTGATGTGAGAAGGAAATGTTTTCTTTTTCCACCAGGCCCCAATGGCCTTTGAGGACGTGGCTGTCCATTTCTCCCTGGAGGAGTGGGCTCTCCTAAATCCTGGTCAGAAAGCCTTGCACGTGCAGGTCATGGAGGAGATTCATGGGATGGTGGACTCTCTCGGTAAGGCTCCCTCACTGGTGGGGATTTCTGTTTCAAAATGCAGTATCCCAGTCAGCAGATCCCTAGTAGGATCAGGATCTTAAATCTTCACATTCTCTGAGAGTTCTCAAGGCAAGGCTTATGTTAGAAATATATGACATAAGGGTAACATTGACTTGGTGCCTGAGTAACAGTGGTGTTGGCACCAATTCGGACTACAGTGGGAAGACTTCCATAACTGGAGCCAAGTCCGAGCGTACCACATTACGCGATGTGAAGGGAATCCTTCTTGCCTGCCCGCGCGCCAACACAATATTGGGAAGAAAGGGGCGAAGCGTCCTCCTTGCCTGCCGGCGCGAACAACACAAAGCGCGCTCTCTCTTGATCTCTGCCACCACCACTTTCGCCAAGCAGGAAGTCGCCATTCGAAGACACTTCTTGCTGCGTGCATGGGATGGGCTTACTGCGCGTGCACACACGCTCGCAGCAAGAAGTGCCTTCGGATGGCGACTTCCTGCTTGGCGAAAGCGGCGGTGGAGAGATAGAGAGAGAGAGCGCTTTGTGTTGTTCGCGCCGGCAGGCAAGGAGGATGCTTCGCCTCTTTCTTCCCAATCCCCTCAATATTGTGTTGGCATGCAATCCCTTTCATGTCGCGTCGCCATCCCAAGGTGAGCGGGGCCGCGGCGACAGTCCAGCAGGCTGTCTCCATGGCAATACGGCCTGCTGCTCCTCTCAGACCCTCTGCTATGGCGTCCAGGGAGGGAGGAAAGAGAGCAGATCGCCCCCAGCCATCACCTTGTAATACGGAGTCGTCTTAAACTGCGACTATATCCCTAACTCTGTATTTTTTGTTTAAAATTTGGGGGGCCGTGTTATATCCCCAGTCGTCTAGAACTAGTATATACGGTACATAAATTTCTTATCCCACTTTCTTAGACTCCTTATCACTCTTGCTGAGGAATGATTATTTCTGTCCTTCTTCACAGCAGATAACTGGAAGAATAGCAATGTATGCAGCAAACACAGGGAGCACTTGGGACACAATAGCAGCCTTCCTATACACCAGGAAACCCACAGAGAAGATGGAGATTCTGCCAGAGAAAGGCCTTACAAATGCAATGCATGTGGGCAGTGTTTTACTCAAAATATGGCACTTGTTCTTCACAAGACACTCCATGCTGGGGAAAGCCATCTTAAATGGAAAGAATCCACAAACTGTGTTGCTGATTGCAACTTGCCACTTCTGACGCAAGAGGAAATCTTTGAAGGAACTGAAGATTTCGTAAGCCAGGAGTTTGGGAAACCTCTCGTCCACAGTTCACACTTGGTGAATCATGAGGGATTTCACACAGGACAGGAACCATACAGATTCCAGGAGTATGCGAAATATTTAACTCAGAATACACACTTTATAGACCACTGGAGACCCCACACAGGAGATAATATATACCAATGTCAGGAGTGTGGGAAATGTTTTCCTTACATTTCAGACTTGGTGAGGCACCAAAGACTCCACTCAGGAGAGAAGCCATACCACTGTCAGGACTGTGGGAAAAGTTTTACAGACAGTTCACAATTGGTGAGCCACAATAGAGTCCACACAGGAGAGAAGCCATACCAGTGCCAAGAGTGTGGGAAATGTTTTGCTTATAGTTCAGTTTTGGTGAGGCACGAGAGAATCCACACAGGAGAGAATCCATACCAATGCCAGGAGTGTGGGAAATGTTTTGCTCGCAGTTCAGCCTTGGTGAGGCACAACAGAGTCCACACAGGAGAGAAGCCATACCAATGCCAGGAGTGTGGGAAGTGTTTTGCTGGCGGTTCAGGGTTTGCAAGGCACAAGAGACTCCACACAGGAGAGAAACCTTACCAATGCCAGGAGTGTGGGAAATGTTTTGTTTGCAATTCAGACTTGGTGAGGCACAGAAGAATCCACACAGGAGAGAAGCCGTACCAATGCCAGGAGTGTGGGAAAGGTTTTGTTCGCAGTTCAGACTTGGTGAAGCACAAACAACTCCACACAGCAGAAAACCCCTACATATTCTAGGAGTGTGGGAAATGTTTTGTTCAAAGTTCATCCCTTGTGAACCACCAAAGGGTTCACACAGGAGAAAAACCATACAGATGCACAGATTGTGGGAAATGTTTTTCTCAGCCTTCATCCCTTAACAAGTACTAGAAAAAACACACAGGCTAAAATATTCAAATGCCAGGCATGTGGGAAATATTTTGTTTGGGGTTCGTACTTTTTGAACTGTCACAGACTACATACAAGAGAGACGTAATCCAAAGAGAGCTGGGTCAAAACAAATGAGTTGCAAGAGGGAAATTGCAGGTTCTGGACATGTTGGTGCTGTAGAACAGTGTTTTTCAACCTTTTTTGAGTCGCGGCACACTTTTTACATTTACAAAATCCTGCGGCACACCAACCAAAATGACACTCTAACACAGTAATACATATAGTTAATATGTTTTTAAATGTATTTATACACTCAGTGTGAAACCTGGGCCTGTTTCGATGAACACAGCATAGATATCCTGGCAGGAATGGCAGAAAGACACAAACTTCCCACACAGAACTCCCATAACCAAGAGAAAATACTATAAGAGTTTGGTGGGTATTGACCTTGAGTTTTGGAGTTGTAGTTCACCTATATCCAGAGAGCACTGTGGACTCAAACCACGTTGGATCATGACCAAACTTGGCATGAATTCTCAATATGCCCAAATGTGAACACAGATGGAGTTTGGGAAAAATACACCTTGACATTTGGGAGTTACAGTTTCTGAACTCTTGCAACAATGGAATTGAACCAAACTTGGCATATTGAACTCTCATTACCATCAGAAAGTACTGAAAGGGTTTGCTTGGGAATTGACCTTGAGTTTGGAAGGTGTAGTTCACCTACACCCAGAGAGCACTGTGGACTCAAACAATGTTTTGTTATGTTGTTTGTTTTCTATCGAGAATCACAATGTTGGAAGGAGGCTCACCACTTTAAGGTCCCTAAAACAGGCATGGGAAAACTTCGGCCCTCTGGGTGCTTTGGACTTCAACTCCCACCATTCCTAACAGCCTGAGGCCCTTTCCTGCTTAAATGGCTGAGGGGGGAAAAGTGTAATGTTTATACTGTAGATTTTGCAGTATAGTTGCACGCACGATCCACATCATTGCTAGAGGGTTTTCATGTACTATATGATGGAGCGTCTGCTATCTGATATTTACTGGTGATATTGTTATTATAGTGGTCACAGCGGCTCATGCCAAGTCCGTCACCATTTGTGCTTTTGTGAATGACTTACTCTGATAACCCATCTAGTGTTATTATTTCATTGCTTTGGCTATAGGAATATTCATTGTAGTATATTACCTTTTCCCCTGGTGTTTTTGCTTGCCTGCTGTAGGGGCATTTTTGTGTTTGTGGTTTTTTACACAGGGGAAAAGCCACACCAATGCCAGGAATGAGGGAAATGTTTTGCTGACAGTTCAGACATGGTGAAGCACAAAAGACTTCACACTGGAGAGAATACATACAAATGCCATGGATGTGGAAAATGTTTTACTCAGATTTCATCCCTTAACAAGCACCAGAGAATACATACAGGCTTTTAAAAAGCCCTTATGGGTAAGCATCTGATTTCAAAGAGGACTGTTTGAAAAGTTCTGTCTAAGATTTGGTAGAGTCCCGTTATTTTAGAGTTAACAATGTTAGATATCCTTGATATTGTTATAAGCTTTGAAAAATTGATCTATTTTGCAATATCTAAGTCGCTGCCTCTTATATACCAATGCCAGGAGTGTGGGAAATCTTTTGCTTACCACAAAAGAGTCCACACAGCAGAGAAAGCCATACCAATGCCAAGAGTGTGGGAAATGTTTTGCTGTGAGTTCAGCCTTGGTGACGCACAGGAGACTCCACACAGGAGAGAAAGCATACCAATGCCAGGAGTGTGGGAAATGTTTTGCTCACAGTTCACACTTCATGAGCGACAAAAGACTCCACACAAGAGAGAAGCCAGTCCAGTGCCATGAGTGTGGGAAATGTTTAGCTTACAGTTCGAGCTTTGTGAGGCACAAAAGACGTCACATTGAAGAGAAACCATACAAAAGCCACTAATGCAGGGATGGGCAAACTACGGCCCCCGGGCCGTATTCGGCCCAGCAGCCAATGCTGTCTGCGCCTTGGCTCCCCCAAGGCTTCGTCGTGAAGAGGGGGAGGTGAACTCCCATTGGGGCGGCTACAAACGTGAAGAAGCAGGCAGGCAGGCGTGCGGAGGGAGGGGGAAGAAGCGGAGGGAGGGGCGGCAAATAAAGAGTGTGTGTGTTCGCGTTCGCCCTCCTCCCTTCCTCCTCGCGCGCTCCCCCCTCCCTCTTGCCTTGGCGCTCTTTCCCGTCTTCTGTTTCCTGTTTCCCTCCCTCTCTCTCTTTCCCCCTTTTATTCCTTCCCCCTTTCACCACCTGAACGCAAGAGGAAAGGAGGGAGTGTGTATCGAGGGTGAGGGGGCGTGGCCAGAGCGAGAAAGGGGCGGGGCTGAGGCTGGAGCACACGGGAGGGGCACATCCATTCCCTTCCCAGTTTCCTCCTGGGCAAATTGAGGATTCGTGCCAAGTTTGGTCCTGATCCATCATTGAGTCCACAGTGCTGCTCTCTAGGTGAACTATAACTCCTAAACTCAAGGTAAATGCCCACCAAAGTAGAACAAGGAAGGCTAGTGTAGCAAGAGAACCAACAAAGTGGGGAAAAAGACAAGGAGGCACAGACACCATAAACAATGGATTATATTAATTACTAGCTTTGGGACCCAGCACTGCCCGGGTTATTGTTTGTTTTTGGATGTTAGGTAATATCAGTTTGGTCATATATTATGCTATGTCTTAAGAAAACTAAATTTTGGTCCAGATCTGCCATTGGGGGTCACAGTGGTGGCTGAAAACGGGTGAATGTGCTGTAAATCCTATCATCTGCTCTCCATCCTCCCTCAAACTGCACCAGGACGTAAATTGGGGTACCAGGTGTCTGTGTGCCAAGTTTGGTCCTGGTTGTTTGGGAAAAAATTATGAATGGTTTCAATAGTAAAATGGGTAAGATTGTAGATGGTCTCACATCATATTAAGTTGTCCCCCTCAAACTTGATCTAGTTGCTTAGGTACCCGATGTTGCCCAGGTTAATTTGGTAAGGATAAACATTAGAAATAGTCATTGTTAGATTTTGGATTTTAAGAATAGGCCTATGGGACTGTGGTGCAGCTGGCTGGGAGTCCGCTGCATTAAGATCACTGCTGACCGAAAGGTCATGAGTTTGAAGGCAGCCTGGGTCGGAGTGAGCTCCCAACCAAAATTGTGTAGCTTGTTGTCGACCTTTGCAGCCCGAAAGACAGTGGCATCTGTCAAGTAGGAAATTTAGGTACCACTTTGTGGGGAGGCTGATTTAACTGATTTAGGAGGCCATAAAAATCTCAAGGAAGTATGCAAAGAATGAGGAAGCAACAGCTCCCCTGGTGGCCAGGAGCTGGAATGTTAAATAGCCTCTGAGTGTCTGTCTATATATGTTGTGTGTCTATGGCATTGAATGTTTGCCATGTATATGTACATTGTAATCTGCCCTGAGTCCCCTGCGAGGAGAGAAGGGCAAAATATACGTACTGTAAATAAAAAATAAAATAAAATTAGAAAATGCATAATTTTATAAATAGGGCCATTGATAAATTTGTACAGCTGATGTGGTGCAAGTTTCCTCAGTGCAAGACCAACCTACTTCTCTACTTACCAAGTAATGCATTTTCTAATAATATGTATTGGATTTTTTTTCCAATTTACAGCTATAGAAATTAGTCAATCAGAGAAATGAAAAAGAAACAGTCTCTGCGGCCTGATCTGTAGTTTCAAGTTAAGGAAGCCTTACTGTCTACTAATTCCTATCATAGTAGCCCAGTATCTGAGGCCTAGTCAGGATATTCAAGTTGAGGAAGCCTTACTGTTAATTCATTCATGCCCTTTCAGGCTCTTTATGTCGTAACTTGGGCCTTGTCAGAAAAATCAAGTTAAGTAAAGGATGCCTGAGAAATGTGTATGCAGGTTAAAATTACCTCAAACAGCACAGTAATGTTTTCAGTACGTCAGGAATACCTCAAACAGCACAGTAATGCGCTAAGTACATCGGGAAACCCTCTTACTCTAGTGACATCCTCTCTAGAAATGAGCTTTCCCTTTCCAACTGGAAAAAACTGTCAGCTGGCTAACTGCCCAAACCAAGTTTGCATCTCTTGAAGCTAGATCTCCCTTTTATCTGCACAGCATGAATGATTGCTGTAAATGTGGGTCTGTCTTTGTACAGTATCATAGTAGCTGAGGCGTAGTCAGTAAATTCAAGTGGAGGAAGCCTTACTGTTCATTCATTCAGGCCCTGTTAAATCAGTTTCTGAGGCCCTGTTAATTCAGTCAGGCCCTTTATTTTCCCCTCTCTGTCATAAAGTGGTTGTAAAGTGGGCCATTGGGCCTCTGTGTGCCAAGTGTGGTCCTGATCCGTCATTGATGTGGACCACAGTGCTGTAAGCAAGTGAATTAAAGTATTGCATGTCCCGTTATCCATGGTCCATCCTCCCTTAAACTGCACCAGGACGTAGAGTGGGTCTTGGGGATTTGTTATGCAAATGTCCCTCAGTGGCAACCAATCATGTTGTTAGAATGTAGAGGCTGGGTGCCACCCCCCCTCTGGCAGTTTAGAGTTTCGGAATGTTGGGTGGCTGGCCAATCAGGCCGTTATGTAAATGATCCTGCATTGGGAGCCAATCAAAACGCTGGCACATATTCCTCCGCAAACATTGACTTTTATTATATCTATAGATAATGGCAAAATGCTATGATATTAAATTCATACCACTGGGAAGCAAGGAGTCCAAGGAAGGTAGTACAAATATAATGGTCCCAAAAAAGATTTAGAAAATATTACTAGACCCAGAATGGGAACTTTACAAATATCTCGCATTGGCGAGATTTCCAGTTTCACTTCGTTCTGGGTCTAATAATATTTTCTAAATCTTTTTTTGGGACCATTATACTTGGACTCCCTTCCTTGGACTCCTTGCTTCCCAGGGGTATGTATTTAATATAATTGCATTTTGCCATTATAATTAATATAATCCATTGTTTATGGTGAGTGTTTGTGCCTCCTTGTCTTTTTTCCCTCTTTGTTGGTTCAAATGCCCACCAAACCCTTCCAGTACTTTGGTCTCATGAGAGTTCAGTGTGCCAAATTTGGTTCCAGACGGCTGAATGGCCATCTGTGGGGAATGCTCTGATTGTGTTTTTCCCTTATGGCAGAAGGAGGTTGGACTGGATGGCCCTTGGAGGTCTCCTACTCTAGGAACCCGTTGTTGTTGTTGTTGTTATTATCAGAGGCTGAATAAATATTATGCCTTAATATCCAGAGTTATAGGCTGTGTGGAAGGTCCCTGTGTTATCTAAATTCCTTTCCACACATCTGTATAAAATCCCATGCTATCTGCTTTGAACCAGATTATATGCCAGTGTGGACTCAGATAACCCAGTTCAAAGCTGATATTGTGGGATTTCCAGCCTTGATATTCTGTGTTATGTGGCTGTGTGGAAAGGCCCTGAGTCCACACTGCCATATAATCCAGTTCAAAGCAGATATTGTGTGATTTCCTGCCTTGATATTCTGGATTATGTGGCTGTGTGGAAGGGTCCTGAGTCCACACAGCCATATAATCCAGTTCAAAGCAGATACTGTTGGATTTCCTGCCTTGATATTCTGGGTTATATGGCTGTGTGGAAGGGCCCTGAAATAAATTTCCAAATATTTTGCTTTTATGGCTTTCTGAGTCAAAAAGGATCCTGAATCCTGATACAATGAATCACAAATGATACAAATGTTCAGATTTTGTTAACCATTGTTTTGTAAAATTTTAGTGAATAAATGTCATTTTTCCTATGACAACCTCTCTTTTTCATGGCTCATAACATATACTCTTATCAGTCTTATTAATATATCAAAAACGCAATGTGGTGCCTTTTTATTATTATTAAAGAAATTCAATTGATATTATGTAGATAGAATGTAGTTCAGCCTTTAGGTGTGGCCCTCCGTAATATTTTTTGGCTCTCATGTGGCCCCTTGGAAAAAATAATTGCCCACCCCTGCACTAATGTGTAAAATGTTTTACTCAGACTTCATCCCTTAACAAGCAGCAGAGCCGTTGTGGGTAAGCATCTGATTTCAAAGAGGACTGTTTGAGAAGTTCTGCCTAAGATTTGGTAGAGTCCCTATTCTTGTCATTTCAGTCTCCAAGTTGGAGGTCCTGTTCTCTCAAGCAGCAGAAAGCAAGCTTCCCATGACAATCCTTCAGAGGGTTAAGCATGATTGTCATGTCACATATTCTGAAACTAATGCCATATGTACTTCCATCAACTGTTCCTCTGAGCTCGGTTTCTAGATCCTTTACCACCTTGTTTGCAGTTTGTGAATTTTGTTTTTCTGCCAGGGTTCCAGAGTTGAAGACAGTGCTTCTGTTGAGGCCCAGCCTAGGGTTGCCATATTTTGATGGAAGAAATAAGGGACATTTACGGGATTTTTTGCAAAAATAAGGGACACTTAATAAAAACTTGAAAATCAAACACCAGGAAGGCCCAAATCCGCCCACGCCTGATCTACACTGTAGAATTGATGCAGTTTGAACTGCCGCGACCCAATGCTGTGTAAACATTGGATTTGTAGTTCTACAAGGCCTTCTCTGCCAAGTCACCAAACTACGACTCCACTGTGGGAGTTGGAGTCCAAAACATCTGGAGGGCCGAAGTTTGCCCAGGCCTGATCTAGAGTGGCTCCGACATGACATAGAAGAGGCTGGACTAGATGACCTTTGGAGTCCCCAGACTACATGGAAAGGGAATGGACTAAGGCTTTGGAGGCCTTTATTGTTGTGATATTTCAATAGATATTTGCCTATTATTATTTCAGTATATTATTTCATATTATTTCAGTAGATATTATTATTGTTCAGTAGATATTCGACTATTATTATATTTCAGTAGATATTGAGCTATTAGTAGTAGTATTATTATATTTCAGTAGATATTATTATTCTGATTTAGAGTATAGAAAGGTTTTCCAACTACAACTCCTATAATGTTGTAGTTTACAAAAAATAAACACGTCTGAATCTATAGCTGGCAACTCTCGGTTTTTATAGAACAGGTATGGACAAACTTTGGCCCTCCAAGTGTTTTGGATTTCAGCTTCCACAATTCCTCACAGCCTAGCAGTCCATTCCACATGTAAGGGTTTGGACTAAATGACCTTTCGAGTCCCCTCTGACTCCACATGGAAGGGACCGGACTAGATGACCTTTGGGATCCCTTCCAAATCTACATGGAAGGGGATGGACTAGATAACCCCTCCAATTCTATATGGAAGGGACTGGACTAGATGACCCTTGGGTTCTCCACAGGACTGAGCCATGGCAATTAAAGCGGTGCCAAACCGCTCTAATTCCGCGGTGTAGACGCGTCCGAGTCTCTCCCTTCTTCCCTGTCCTTGTGAGGATGCTGCCACGGCCTCTCACCAGGTTCCGGAGACGGGCGGCCTGCTCCCGGTGGACCACCGCTTCAGAATGGAAGTTCACTTTTACACACCACCACAGAGGCTCCCCCAGAGAGCTCCTCACTCTCCTCCCACAAACTGAAAAAGAACACAATGGGGAATCCAGGACCAGCGGCCACCTGACGCCGCTCGGCGCTGATTGGCCCACCCGCCTAGCCCCGCCTCCGCCGCCAGAGCGATTTGTCGCTCAGAATCCGAGCTTTCTCTTAGGCCGGGCTGCCCTGCCAATCACCTTGAGGGACAGGCAGTTGCTCCTTTCGCCCCGCTTCCTCCCCCCCCCCCGTTTCCTCCCTCCCGCGCGCCTATCGATATTATTGGAGTGTGGCGCCAGCGGCCGGTCTGCAGTCGGAGACTCGCAGGCAGCAAAGACGGAGGAGAAGGCAAAGCGGAGAGTGCAACGAAGGCAAAGCCCCCCAACCCCTCTTTTCCCAGCACCAGCGAAAAATAAGGGACAGCAGCTCCAAATACGGGACACCCAAAAAAGGGCCAAAATACGGGACGTCCCGTATAATACAGGACATATGGGAACCCTAGCCCAGCCAAAGGAAAAGAGGCTTGCACTATTACTTTCTTGATGTGCAAATCGTATCTCTGGCTAGCATTTACTGTCTGTTTCCCTTCTCCTGGCACACACACTTCTAATCCACATTAAATTGGAAAACTCGAGTCTTGTTATTTTAGAATTTACAATGGTTTATATCTTTGATTTTGCTGAAGACTGTAAGAATTTAATCTATTTTCCAAAATTTAAGTCCCTGGACCTTATACGTGAAGGAAACAAGTTGGTCTGTGCAAAGCAGGCATGGGCAACTTTGGCTCTCCAGATGTTTTTGAACTTCCACAATTCTTAACAGTCGGTAAGCTGGCTGGGGTTCCTGGGAGTTGAAATCCGAACACCTAGAGCAGTGTTTCCCAACCGCTGTGACGCGGCACAGTAGTGTGCCGTGACAGACCTCCTGCTGTGCCGCGGAAAAAAGCTCTCTGCCCCCCTTCCTTCACCCCTCCTCCTGCTGAACTCCTGCTGCTTGGGGGAGTAGGAGGAGGAGGAAGGGGCAGGCAGCGGCAAAGAAAAAGAAGGGGCCGGGCCGCCGCCTCCTTCGGCCATTTCCCCAGCCAGCCTCCAATCTGCCATGACTCTCTCCCCTCGCTCGCTGAAGCCTGTCCACCGCTCATGCTCCGCCCCCTCCCCCCAGCTTCAGCTCTCCCACAGCTTCTACAGCCTTGAGGGGGAAGTGCCAAGGCAGCATTGTGCTGGCTCTGCCACCACTGCCTTGGCACTGCCCCCCTCAAGGCTGGAGAAGCTGTGGGAGAGCTGAAAACGGGGGGGGGGGGGTGCAGTCTGTCTCTGCCCCCTCCCCCGGCTTCAACTCTCCCACAGCTTGTACAGCCTTGAGGGGGAAGTGCCAAGGCAGCATTGTGCTGGCTCTGCCACCAGTGCCTTGTCACCGCCCCCTCAAGGCTGGAGAAGCTGTGGGAGAGCTGAAACCGGGGGGGGGGGGGCATGGTGCAGTCTGTCTCTGCCCCCTCTCCCCGGTGTTACATTTGTGCAATATGGTTAAGTGTGGGCAGGCAAGTGCGTGCTCACAGGAGAGGCAGTGGGAGCACATGCCAGCCTCCCTGCCTGCCCCAAGATGCCTTCTTTGCCTTTGCGTCCTCCGCTCCTGGGCTTGTCCCCTTCACCTCTGCTCACCGGGGTCTTGCAAGATCCAGGGCCGCCGCCTCCTGCCGCTGGTGAGGCCTTTGCCTGCCCCATCGCCACAGCCAGGGCAACCCCCACTGACTGCACCACCGGGCTATGCCATCCTTTCCACACCCTTGTAACCCTTTACCTTCCGTCCGTCCTTTTCTTTGCCTTTTCCTCCCTTCCTTCTCCCTCCCACCCTTCCCTCCCTCTTACGTTTTTTCCTCTTTTCATCTCTACTTCTCTTTTCCTTTTCTTTCTTCCATTACTGCCTTATATCCTTCTCATTCTGACTTTTTTTCTTTTCCTTTCATAGAATAATAGAGTTGGAAGTAGTGTTGCAATATGTCCCTTATTCTAAGAGACGTCCCTTATTTTGGCCCTAAAATTTGTGTCCCTTTTTTCCAGGCCCTGTCCCTTATTTTTGACTAGCAGGACAGGACTGGGCGGGGTTGACCAGAGGAAGCTGCACGCTGCGGTTTCCACGGCAATGCCTGCCCGGGGATTCCAACTCGCAGGGCAGCCTGCGTCCCCGTTGGAAGGAAGAGGCGATACAGGACTTTTTCAAAGTACAGTAGACTCATTAACCGTTACCCAAGGGGAATGTTGGATCATGTTGGATAAAGATAGTTTCTGGTTGCTTGAGAGTTACTCTTAAAATAGGCCTGTGCATCACAATACTATACAATGCTGTGTATCCCATACTATACCATACCATTAACTATTGACATAATAATCATGAAGATGTACTGTCTTATAACATTTATTTCATTTTAATGTTTAGACAGTGCGCTTTTAAAGTCAGCAAAGTCAAGTACTAAATACAGATGGAGAAAATTAGGTAGCTCTGATAATGTTTTTTCTGCATGACAAAGCATGCAGAAACATACCATGTGCTGTTAAGAGGGTGTGAGTCAGTTTCTTTTGTGAGTTTCATTATCTTATTCTGTTAATAAAACTATTTCTACCTAATGTTTGAGTTTCAAGTTTTTAATGAAGTGTCCCTTATTTTTGTGAAAAATCCCGTAAATGTCCCTTATTTCTTATATCAAAAAGTGGCAACCCTAGTTGGAAGAGACCTCATGGGCCCTTTAGTCCAACCGCATTCGGCCAAGCAGGAAAAGCACAATCAAAGCACCCCAGACAGATGGCCACTCAGCCTCTGTTTAAAAGCCTCCACCACACTTTGCGGCAGAGAGTTCCACTGCTGAACAGCTCTCACAGTCAGGAAGTCCTTCCTCATGTTCAGGTGGAATCTCATACCCAATATTTCAGTTTCTATTTTTGTTTTACTTATCACTCTGACAAGATGGGTGAAAATCTGCTCCTCACTGAGTTAGAGTCAGTTGGACTGGGGACAGGCTGGGTATCTCCACCTGCTTCACCCTATTTGCCATGCCTCTGCTCCCTGGACTGGTTGCCCTTAATGTCCAGTGGGGCTGGGGAGCAAGGGCTTGGCAGGGAGAGAGGAGATCTGGCTGACTGCCCTGTGAATATGGAATTGTTCTTCCATGGATGTCTCTCTCTCTGCCTTCACCTTCAGTCCTTCCAGGGCTTTGGACAAGGGGGGGGGGGGGCTCTTTCCCTTCCTTCCAGTGTGACGCTGGGCAAGGAAGGGTTAAGGGGAGAGAGTATGGTTCCCAAAGAGGCAGGAAAGGAGCTGGCCTCCTCCTTTCTGGTTCCTCCAGGAAATAGACTCCCCTTCACCCTTCCTTGCCTGGCTGAAGGAGGCCTCTCCTTCCTCCTCGCCTGTCTCTTTTCCTCTTCTCCTCATCCTTCTCCATCCTTTCCTTCTTCTGCTCCTTCTCCTTCTGGTGAGTCTTCTTCTTCTCCCCATTCCTTCTCCAAAGGGCCAAAGAGTGGCTGAAGCCCAAAATACCCAGAGGGAGGGCTGGAGTGGGCCCAGGCCTCATCCACTCCCAGGTTGGCCTCCTCTCACAGGCATGGAGACACACACCCTGATCCAGAACAAGGGAAACAACCAATCTAAGCCAGGCCTGAGCAAACTTGGGCCCTCCAGGTGTTTTGGACTTCAACCGGCTGTTAGGAATTGTGGGAGCTGAAGTCCAAAACACCTGGAGGGCCCAAGTTTGCCCAGGCCTGGTCTAAGCTCTCTTCCTCCTTGAAAGGAGATGGAGCCTGGCCTTGAGCCACCTGAGCCGTGGAGAAAAGGGGGCCTGGTGCCAAGGGGGTTGGGGATCAACACAACAGACCAAGAGGTTGTCCCTTCTCCAACCGGGGGAGCCTTTGGAGGAGAGAGAGAGGCAGGCAGGCAGGCAGAGAGAGTGAGGCCCATGGCTTTTCCCTGCCCTCCCACTCGCCTGCCTGCCTGCCTGGGTCTTCTCCCCCCCCCCTTAAGTTTTTTAAATAATTCAAGAGTTTCTGTTTGTCATCTGGATCCCCAAATATTTTACTTTAGTCGGTATATTGATGTTTGTTTCTTGTGTCAAAGCTATGGGGCATTAGTTGAAGGAAGCATGGAGGGGGAGGGATAAAAACAGCTCCACTGGTTGCCAGTAAGTTTCCGCTCTCAATTCAAAGTGTAGGCCATCACCTACAAATCTACAGGAAAGGAGATTCCACCTGAACATGAGGAAGAAATTCCCGACTGTGACAGCCGTTCAGCAGTGGAACTCTCTGCCCTGGAGTGTGGTGGAAGCTCCTCCTTTGGAGGCTTCAAAACAGAGGCTGGATGGCCATCTGTTTGGGGAGCTTTGAATGCGATTTTCCTGCTTCTTGGCAGAATGGGGTTGGACTGGGTGGCCCACGAGGTCTCTTCCAACTCTGTGATACTATGAAAAGAAAGGGAAAGGCGGAAAGGGCAGAAACATGTTTAAAAGGGCATCACGGTTGTGGAGAGGATGCTGTGGTCTCGCGACACATTGCTGGTGGGGATGGTCTTAGTACTGGCAAGGAAGCAGACTACGGCCTCACTAACGGTAGTAGGAGGTGGCCTTGGCCCAGAAACCGCAACTGGTGCAAAGGTCGGCACGATGCCCCTATTAAAACAGCTCCATTGGTTGCCAATAGGTTTCCAGTCCCAAATCAAAGTGTAGGTCATCACCTACAAAGCCCTAAACCAGGGGATCTCAAACTAAGGCCCGAGGGCCAGATACAGCCCTCCAAGGTCATTTACCCGGCTCTCGCTCGGGGTCAATCTAAATCTTGAAAGCATACAACAACAACAATCCTATCTCATCAGCCAAAAACGATTTGGATCCTGGCTGTCTTCATGACCACATCCCCCCTATGCTCCTGTGTGAGCGTTATGATTTGGGGAAGCGCTCCTCTCAGTCCCACTGCAGTCACAGGCGCGATTGGTGGGGACGAAGGAGAAGGCCTTTTCGGTGGTGGCCCTCCTGCTTTGGAATGCCTTCCCCAGGGAGATTAGGCAGACCCCTAATGGTCCCGCCACCATCACAAGCCTGGGGAGATTAGACCCCCCCGACACACACACACACACACACACTGTCATCCTTCCGGCAGAATTGAAGACTTGGAGGTTTGGACAAGCCTTTGAGAATGTCTAACCCCAATGGTCCGCAATTAATGACACACTCATCCCATGCCCTAGTTTATGAGCGACAACTTGCACTATCCCACTCCCTTGTTCCTGTCTATAGTCAGCCATATTTTACGACAGTTCTCTCCATATGTTATTGGGTGCTGATTTGAGCTTAAATGATTGCTTTATATTCTATTGGTTTGATCTTTCATTGCTTTGTGTGTTTATTTTATACATTGTTTTGGGTGTATTGTGCCATATGTAAGCCGCCCTGAGTCCCATTGGGAAAATGGAGGTGTGATACAAAAATAAATGTGTTGTTGTTATCTTGCTCGCACTGAATGGGAGCTCAATGGAAGGCCAGGTGGGTCTGCAGGCTGAAGAAGTAGAGGCCCAAGTGAAAGGAGGGTCCAGTATTACCTGGCTCTGAAATAAATACAAGACTTGTTTTTTGTTTTTTACCCTCTAAGAAAAAGCCTCCCAAACCTGTTGCCTAACTCTGCCTTTCTTTCACAGAGGAAACGGGATTGTTGGCTAAACATTTGGAGTAGAGCCTGTTCAGGGATTTGTTTCCCTTGAGAGAAGAGGGAGGAATAGCATCTTGGATACTGTTTGGTTCTTCCTCAGAGCGATTTAAACAAGGAGAGACCCAACTCACCTGGGCCTGAAGCAGGACTTGGGAGCAGTGGGGAACTCTGGGAAAGAACTACAGAGACGTTCCTGAATGCGTACATCCAGCACCAGCGCTTCAGGCAGTCCTCCTACCGAGAGGCCGAGGGGCCCAGAGAGGTTTGCAGCTGACTCCACGATCTCTGCCGTCAGTTCCCGAGCATCGTGCCCCCAGAGATGGGAAGCTGGGTCCGAGAGTGTGGGGCAGAGACCTGTTCCCAGGCGGTGGCCCTAGCGGAAGGCTTCCTCCTGAGTCGGGCAGAGGACGAGAAGCAGGAAGGACAGGTGAGAGCATTGCCTCTTGGCTTCACTTACCTTGGGACTGATGGATAGTGTAAACGTACATCCTGCCTTCCTTCCAAGATGGGACCGATGTGAAGGAGAAGCCGGACTCTGCTCCCTCGGCCTCTTCTCCCTCCTGCTCTGCCCCTCCTGCTCTCACCTCCATATCCACTCTGAGCTCGGTTGCTGCTCTATCCAAATTTGTTGACCCCAGATATTACATTGAAAATAATGGGAGAGGGAGTGTGGCATTTGTTTCAAACTAGGTTGCCATCTCAGAGTTATTCTTTTTTTTTAAAGTCCATGCAGTTTCTGCACATAGGTCTGTGATTTTTTTGAAAACGTTCTCCATACTACTTCTGGAATACTCTGTGCTTTTCCAGGCCCAAAAAAACTGCATCGGAGCCAAGTCTACTGTCCTTGTATCAGAGCAAACTCCACCAGACTCCACCCAGAGTCTCAGGCAGAAGGATCTCAAGCAGGAAGCAGATGGGGCGGCAGCCTTGGAGGGTAAGAAGGAACCCTTCTGGGAGTTTTGGTCTTTTATGCCAGTCTAAATTAAAATTGAAAGGTTTGTAGGATATCCACAGTTAGTTTGAGATTGATAAATTGAGATTGAAATTGTGCACATCCAGGATCATTTGGCCTTGAGGTGAGTATATATGTCGGCATTCGTTTGCAAAAGGCGTAATTTCAGTGTGTTTTGCAGTTTTACTTCTTGCAATACTTGTATATTAGCCTAAAGTTGGATCTGACTGAAAATGCATCCCTTCAGTGTCTTCCCAGGTGGGACCTGAAGCTGAGATTAGTTCTGAAACTGAGCTGGAAGACAAACAGAAAACAAAGAATAACTTTAGTTAGTTGAAATATCGAGCCTGATACTAGTTTCAATTCAGCCTACTCACAGCACTGCTTGTGAGACAAAGTCCTAAACTGTAAAACTTTACATATTCTTGGGCTGTTGAATGGTCCTGTGTTATTTTTAGGACTGTAATTCACCTCTGAGACATATCTATGTGTTCAGCTCTCCACCCTTGCTCTCTCTCTCTCTCTCTCTCTCTCTCTCTCTCTCTCTCAGGGGATGGAATGATGTTGTTGTCGAATCCACAGTCGTTTCTTCCCCTTTGTGATGGAGTGCAACTGAACCAGGTAAGCAGGAGGATTCCTGGGAGAGAAGGAATGGTTTGAATGGGAATTTCTTAAAAGGGAAATAATGTAGGCATCCCCCCAAAGAACAGGGAGGGAGGGAGGAATGGAGCTGCCTGGGGGTCATTTGTTATTGACTAAATCATCAAACATCTCTTGAAACAGACAAGATCGAATGGGAGTTTCTTAAAAGTGAAAAATCACCAAAGAATTCAAGCGAGTAACCAGCATAAGAAGGGAAAAGGTCATCCAACAAGAATGTAAATCTACTTGAAAGAGATTCCTGTAATTGTTATTCTTGATAGGTCTTATGTGAGAAGGAAATGTGTTCTTTTCCCACCAGGGCCCAATGGCCTTTGAGGACGTGGCTGTCCATTTCTCCCTGGAGGAGTGGGCTCTCCTGAGTCCTGGTCAGAAAGCCTTGCACGTGCAGGTCATGGAGGAGATTCATGGGATGGTGGACTCTCTCGGTAAGGCCTCCTCACTGGTGGGGGTTTCTGTTTCAAAATGCAGGATCCCAGTCAGCAGCCCTGTGGGAGAAATTCTAAGTCATCTCAGTCACTGAAGGCAGGGCTTGTATTAGAAATATATATGACATATAAGTAATAGATGGATCTGGTAATCTTTACGGTACAGAGAAGAATCTCCCTTCTTTGTCTCTCAGCTGATTTGTGATTTCAAGTTGGCAGGTTTTAGGGAATATTACAGCTTCCCTTTTTGTCCTAAACCTGCTATTGAGACTTTCTTGGGGTCTGAGGTGGGACTGTGGCTTTCATCTTTTACTTCCTTCATGTTTGGTGTGTGTGTATTGGCTTCTGGGAAATTTGATCTTTAGTAATACTTTATACACAGTATTTTTCCAATGAGATCTTCTTCATGAGTACACAGTTCATTTTCAAATTCTGATTGGCCTCTTTCAAATCCCATATTTTTATTGTCTAGTGCCCAATCTTTCTTTCAGTTGCCTATATCTGTCCCACTGGGGGTGAAATCCTGCATCCTTCAGTTCTTCAGTTATACATCCATATTTATCATCTTCATGTATTATTAAATTTCTGTATGTAATCTATGTGGTGTAATGTCAAATCAACCACATGTACTTCACGTTTGATCAGCCCACGCACTGCCTTTGCCAGAGAAAGAAAATATGCCACGGACATGAACAATGAATAACAAGTAGTTTACACTTCGTAGTTCAGAACAACACGTACAATGTGATTAGTTGTATCAACTCACATAATGTCGTTTTATTAGACATTTAAAATGGTATTTCTTTGTCCATGTAGATAAGCTCCTTCAGCTGCTCATGAAACGAGAGCACACTCCAAACTTTCTCTCTCTCTCTCTCTCTCTCTCTCTCTCTCTCTCTCTGCTTCGCTCTTTCTTTTCTGTGCTTCTCTCTGAGCACCGGCATAGTTCAAGCCTGAACAAAAATGTAACAGTAACCAAAAATCCTGGCTCAGCCATCTCCCCACACAAAGCTCAACCAACCAGCCTTTTGCATCTTATTTTACAGTTGACACACCACACTTGCATTCTCCAACAATCTAGCGTTCTCCTTTCTTCTTATCTTACTTGTACAAACCTTCCCATTAAAACTACTTGTTTCCATTATTCTAAAAAAGATAGCGGGGTGTTTGGACGTAGTTTAATTTTGCACTTGTTCCAAATCCTTTGTTTGGCTCATCTTATAAAATGGTGATTAAAGTCTGCTGTACTTTTGCTTTTTGATACCGCATATAGGCATGCCATCCAAAATGTAAACCATGACCTTCTAATTCTAACGGTCTCTCATGTCTTAAGGTCAGCTCATCTTTCACCCAAACTAGTATGCATGCCTTGAAGTACAGTTCCAGGTCTTTTTGATGTGTGTGTATTGACTTGTTGAACATTTTACGTAATATTTCACTCTCCATATAGAGAGATGTGTAGGGCGTAAAAGAAAACCGATAAAACAAATGCAAGTGATGCAAATGATAAATATGATTTTAAAATTTGAAATATATTAGGGCATTTTATATTAGAGTCCTGGGGAGAGGACAGCATTTATATCTACTTTTCCTCCATGTTTATGTTATTTTGAGGATCATTTCAGTCCACTTCCTTAGAGTCCTTATCACTCTCACTGAGGGATTACTGTTTTTGTCCTTCTTCTTCACAGCAGATAACTGGAAGACAAGCAATGTATCCACCAAATGCAGGAAGCATTTTGAGCACAACAAGGACCTTCCTAGACACCCGCAAACCCACCAAGAAGACAGAGGTTCTGCCAGGGAAAGGCCCTACAGATGCAATGTATGTGGGCAGCGTTTTACCCAAAATATGGCACTTGTGCTTCACAAGACACTCCGTGCTGAGAAAAGCCGTCTTAAATGGAAAGAATCAGCAAAATGTGCTACTGATTACAAATTGCCATATCTGAGCCAAGAAGAAATCTTTGAAGGATCTGAGGATGTAATAAACCAGGAGTGTGGGGAATCTTTTATTCAGAGTTCGGTCTTGCTGAGCCACAAAAGAGTCCACACAGGAGAGAAGCCATACCAATGCCAGGAGTGTGGGAAATGTTTTGCTCAGAGTTCAGCCTTGGTGAGTCACAAAAGAGTCCACACAGGAGAGAAGCCATACCAATGCCAGGAGTGTGGAAAGTGTTTTGCTCAGAGTTCAGCCTTGGTGAGTCACAAAAGAGTCCACACAGGAGAGAAGCCATACCAATGCCAGGAGTGTGGGAAGTGTTTTGCTCAAAGTTCAGCCTTGGTGAGTCACAAAAGAGTCCACACAGGAGAGAAGCCATACCAATGCCAGGAGTGTGGGAAATGTTTTGCTCGGAGTTCAAACTTGGTGAGCCACAAAATACTCCACATGGAAGAGAAGACATACCAATGCCAGGAGTGTGGGAAATGTTTTGCTCAGAGTTCAGCCTTGGTGAGTCACAAAAGAGTCCACACAGGAGAGAAGCCATACCAATGCCAGGAGTGTGGGAAGTGTTTTGCTCAAAGTTCAGCCTTGGTGAGTCACAAAAGAGTCCACACAGGAGAAAAGCCACACCAATGCCAGGAGTGTGGGAAATTTTTTGTTCGCAGTTCACACTTGGCGAGCCACAAAAGAGTCCACACAGGAGAGAAGCCACACCAATGCCAGGAGTGTGGGAAATATTTTGCTTCCAGTTCGGATTTGGTGAGGCACAAAAGACTCCACACAGGAGAGAAGCCATACCAATGCCAGGAGTGTGGGAAATGTTTTGTTCGCATTTCACAATTGGTGAGCCACAAAAGAGTCCACACAGGAGAGAAGCCACACCAATGCCAGGAGTGTGGGAAATATTTTGCTTCCAGTTCACACTTGGTGAGGCACAAAAGACTCCACACAGGAGAGAAGCCACACCAATGCCAGGAGTGTGGGAAATGTTTTGCTTCCAGTTCGGATTTGGTGAGCCACAAAAGAGTCCACACAGGAGAGAAGCCACGCAAATGCCAGGAGTGTGGGAAATGTTTTGCTTCCAGTTCATCCTTGGTGAAACACAAAAGACTCCACACAGGAGAGAAACCATACCAATGCCAGGAATGTGAGAAATGTTTTGTTCAGATTTCACAATTGCTGAGCCACAAAAGAGTCCACACAGGTGAAAAGCCATACCAATGCCAGGAGTGTGGGAAATGTTTTGCTGTGAGTTCAGCCTTGGTGAGGCACAAAAGAGTCCACACAGGAGAGAAGCCTTTCCAATGTCAGGAGTGCGGGAAATGTTTTGCTCAAAGTTCGAGCTTGGTGAGTCACAAAAGAATTCACACTGAAGAGAAACCATACAAATGTGATGAATGTGGAAAATGTTTTACTCGGACTTCATCCCTTAAAAAGCACCAGAGTATACACACAGGCTAAAAAAACAGCCGTTGTGGGTAAGCATCTGATTTCAAAGAGGACTGTTTGAGAAGTTCTGCCTAAGATTTGGTAGAGTCCCCTTTCTTGTCATTTCAGTCTCTAAGTTGGAGGTCCTGTTCTCTCGAGCAGCAGAAAGCAAGCTTCCCGTGACAATCCTTCAGAGGGTTAAACACGATTGTCATGTCACCTATTCTGAAACAAATGCCATATGTACTTCCATCAACTGTTCCTCTGAGCTCGGTTTCTAGATCCTTTACCACCTTGTTTGCAAAGTTCCAGTTTGTGAATTTTGTTTTTCTGCCAGGATTCCAGAATTGAACCCAGTGCTTCTGTGAAGGCCAAGCCAGAGGAAAAGAGGCTTGCGCTATTATTTGATGTGCAAGAGATACAATTATCTCTGGCTAGACTTCACTGGCCATTTCCCTGCACCTGGCACGTACACTTTTAATCCACATTAAATTAAATAAAAACACAGGTCTTGTTGTTATTTTAGAATTCGCAATGTGAGAAATCCTTGATATTGTTATAGGCTTTGAGAATTTGATCTATTTTGCAAAATTTAAGTCTCTTGCTCTTATATGTTAAGTAGTAGTAGTAGTAGTAGTAGTAGTAGTAGTAGTAAAGAGAATAAGGACAAAGACTTTATCTTCTGTGCTTGGCCAAGCAGGAGATCAGGGATTAAGGCTTTTGTCTGCAACTCAGAAAAAACTGGTTGGGAAGCCTGGGCAAAAGCCCAGCCTCGTGGCACCCTCAGAACCACCCTTTTCTCTCATTATTCCTCCTTCTTCTCCTTCATTGGCTGAGGCAGGGGGCGGGAAGTTTGAACCTGGGCAGTTCTGTTTGTCTATAAAAATGTATGTATCACATGTATGCTTGGTGCTAACATGGACGAAGGATCGCCGTTAGTACCTCATTCCAGCTGGATGAATAAAAACTCAGGTGCATTTTCTTCAACCTGGTGAGATCTTTATTGGGAAATTTAGGGGAAAGGGGATTGGTTTGCTTCCTTTCTCACCAGGCCAAATAGACTCTCCTTGGTGGATCTAACTGGTCTGCTTTCATGGCAAGACCCCCAAATTCCTGTTCGTTAACAGTAGTAGTAGTAAATTTTATTGATTAGCCCTTAGGCCATATCACAACACCAAACCAAACAAGAAGGCTTGATGTGACTTGATTACAGTCTATATCAGGGCTGTCCAACAGGCGGCCCGCAGGCCGTAGACGGCCCCCCAGCCTGTTGGACACGGCCCCCGCTACCCTCCTGAAAGAATTTTTTTTAAAAAAATTTAATTTTTTTTTTAATATACCTTTTTTTAAAAAATGGCGGCCGGGAGGGGAGGAGGAGGCGGGGCAGGGAGGAGGAAGGGAGCCAGCTCCTCTTCCCTGCACCGCCCCTCCATCCCTCTCTCCGCACTGCCACTGCGAGATCGCAACGGCGAGGGGAAAGGAGGGGGGGAGGA
This sequence comes from Anolis apletophallus, assembly GCA_030556195.1. Lineage (NCBI taxonomy): Eukaryota > Metazoa > Chordata > Lepidosauria > Squamata > Anolidae > Anolis > Anolis apletophallus. Next base: position 205,880,104 of record JARBWK010000001.1, on the reverse strand, counting down.
GGAGGCGGGGCAGGGAGAAGGAAAGGAGCCAGCTCCTCCTCCTTGCCTCGCTCCCTCCGTCCCTCTCTCCGCCCCGCCGCTGCGATCTGGTTCGCAGCGGCGGGGGGGGGGGGAGGAGGAGGAATCCTCCCTCCTTCCCGCCGCTGCCACGGCGATCGGGACACTGGCTGCGCCGGGAAGGGCAGGAGGGAGCGAGGGGGCAGGCCTCCTCCTTCCCGGCGCTGCTGGTGTCCCGATCGCCGCGGGGGGGGGGAGGAGGAGGAATCCTCCCTTTTTCCTCCTTCCCCCCGGCGCCACGGCGATCAGGATACCGGCTGCGCCGGGAAGGGCGGGAGGGAGCGAGGGGTGGGCCTCCTTCTTCCCGGCGCCGCTGGTGTCCCGATCGCCACGGGGGAGGGGGAGGGGGAGGAGGAATCCTCTCCTCCTTCCCCCCGGCGCCGCGGCGATCGGGACACCAGCGGTGCCGGGAAGGGCGGGAGGGGGCGAGGAGGAGGAAGGGAGGAATCTTTAGCAGGAAGGGCGAAGCCATGGAGGGCTCCCCTTGGCTTCGCCCTTCCTGCTAAAGGGTCACGCCAGCCTCAGAAACGGGCGAAATCGCCTGCTTCTGCTTCCCGGCATGACACTTTAGGAGGAGGGGGCGGGGCCGGGGGCGGAGCGCCCCCCCAGGTCATCAGTGACCTGAATTCTGGCCCTTGGCCGGTTAGAAGTTGGACAGCCCTGCTCTATATAGTAAGTTAAGTAAACACTTATAACAATAACTGTAAATAAATATGATAAAACCGAATATATACATCATGTTTCCATATCACCCCTACAATTTACCCCAATCAGCGCCACGTATGTGGTTCTCGGACGTATTGCTTTGCTTAAAAATAGAGCTGTTTTATATGTTATTTTTGGGTCTTGGCCACACATAAAACACACTGTTCTGATGTGGGATTCCCAATACGTTGTTTGTTTGATATATGAACCAAGGTAGAAGTCTCTCACCTTCTGGTACAATTTACAATCAAATAATATGTGTGCTACATCCTCAATTTCAGGTGCTTCGCAGATACAAATCCGTTCATTATAAGGTATGCTGTTAAATCTCCCATACCTGATCATTGTATCAAGCTGATCAAATCTAGCTCGAGTGAATACCTCCCTAAAATGTTTTGGCATTTGAATGTTTAGATAGTTGGTAATTTGAAAGGTACATTTATATTGGCTCAGCCATTTTAGTTTGGCAACCTTACGGAGGGTGGCTGTATCTTTTTGTGCTTCTATGGCTTATATATTAAGGAGCTAAGTTTGTCAAGTAAAAAAACAACAGTGTCTGTATAATTAATTCAACCTTCCCAACTAGTCACTTCCAATTGCTTGAGAAAATCTTAGAGATTATTTGGATTTGCCTCTGAACAGACCAAGAGACGTTGGTTGATAAAATAGAGGCACTGCGCACACCTAGGAGCTGAGCAAACTATCTTGGAAGTATTTCAATGCTTTTTCTAGTAGCAGGTTATCAGGAGAACTATTATTGCTGGGTATTAGGCATGTGCAATCAATAGAAAAAGTGTTTCAAAAGTCATTACAAAACTGGGGGGGCGTTGGCATTTCGTTTCCAAAGTGTTTCTAAAGTGTTGTTTGTAAAACTCTTGTTACTGTAATGAGAGTAATTAAATTTCGTTACTATTTTGTTAAAGTAATTGTGCACCTGGTGGGAATTTTGGGGCTCCGTTCTCCCTCATTTTCAGAGCTATTGGGGAGAAACTCACTACAATTTTAGGATACATTTTACACTGTAACCCCCCTACAAAGTACTTTGTATTTGAATTTTTTGACAATTACTCATAGAGAAACCAATACCTCGGGTCATGCGTTATACACACTGGGATCCTTATATTAAAACGACATTTTTACTGGCCGGCCACAACCCTCAAATAACATACAATATGGCCCTTTTTCTATATAAAGAAACTCAGCAGAGAACACCATATTTGGAGTCGATGGGGTAAACCGTAGGGGTGATGCAGATATTTGATCTGGATCGGGATCTTGATCCCTTGTTAACAGCTTGTTCATGTGAGCTTTTTTGTACTTTGAATAGTATGATGTATGTTCATCCAGATCGTCACAGAAGCCAACAGCCTCCTTAGTAGCAGGTGGGAAGGAGTGACAGAGTTGGACAACGTCTGCATACAGGTGACACTGCACCCCGAAACTCTGGATGACCTCCGCCAGGGGCTTCATGTAGATGTTAACAACATGGGAGACACTATTGAGCCCTGGGAAACCCCACAAGACAATGGTTGTGGGGTTGAGCAGGTGTCTCCCAATAACTCCTTCTGGGAGCGACCCTCTAGGAAGGACTGGAGCCACTGTATAACGATACTAGCGTCCCAGAAGAAGACCATGGTCAAAGGTATCGAAGGCCGCTGAGAGGTCCAGCAGAACTAACAGGGAAACACTCCCTCTGTCTACTTCCCACCCACTAAGGCGACCAAGACTGTTTCGGTTCCGTGTCCCAGCCTAAAGCCAGACTGCGCCAGATCTTCTAGATAATCCGTGTCTTCCAAGAATACCTGAAGTTGTGAAACTAAGATGGGTGGAAACTCCCCAAGAGCCGTCCGGCATCCGTCCGGATCCATAAGCCTCCTGGGGCGGACCATCTTAATGGGAGTTGAAATCCAAGACACACAGAGCCCACATGACCCATTCTACGTCCTGGTGCAGTTTCAAATAGGACGAACCGTGAATGATGGGACTTGAAGTACCTCCACTCACCTCCTGAGTACGCTGCCAGAGGGTAAAAGAAAGGGCCTGACTGAATTAACAGTACGCCTTCCTTAACTGGATTTTTCGGGACTAGGCCTCAGTTACTACATAAAGGGCCTGAAAGGGCCTGACTGAATTAACAGTCAGGCTTCCTAAAGTTTATTTTCCGTACTAGGCCTCAGTTACTGGGCTACTATGTAAGGACTGAGTTAACAGTAAGGCTTCCTTAACTTGATACTCCAGATTAGGCCGCCGATCATGGGATCCTGTGTCTGGCCTGAATTGACAGTAACACTTCCTCAGCTAGATTATCGTGACTAGGCCAAAGTTACTGGGATACGGTGTAAGGACTGAAATAACAGTAAGGCTTCCTAAACTTGATTTTTCCTGACTAGGCCTCAGTTACTGTGATACTGTGTCAAGACAGATCCACATTTACTGTATGTATCATGCTGTGTAGATACACGGGGCATATACCTTAAGAGACGCCATCTTGGTTTGGGCAGTGAGCCAGTTGACAGTTTTTTCCGTTGGAAGTGGAATGTGCAGCACCTTCACCCAATGCACTTCATAAAAGACATTGAAACCCCTACAAATCACAGACTAGGCCCAAAATTGACAGTAAGGCTTCCTTAACTTGATTTTCCCGACTAGGCCTCAGCTCATGGGACATTGTGTACGGCCTGAATTGACAGTAACCAACCTTGGCACACAGAGCCCCCATGACCCACGCTACACTCTACTGCAGTTTGGAGGAGGGTGGACCATGGATGATGGGACTTGAAGTCCCTCCACGAATTATGAGATTTGTAGTACTTTCAAACCTTTCATTCCCCACAGACGACTACAGCGCTGAACAAAGACCGATAAAGACAAAACACAGTGCCCCGTGACCTACTGCAGTTTAGAGGAGGCTGGACCATGGATGATGGGATTTCAAGTACCTCCACTCACTCCCGAGCCCGCTGCTACCCTCATCCAGTGCATGATCATGACCACACTTGGCACACAAAGCCCCCATGACCCACTTTACATCCTGGTGCAGTTCGGAGGAGGGTGGACCACGGATGATGGGACTTGATGTACCTCCACTCACTTCCCAAGACTGCTGCGACCTTCATCCAATAACTGAGCAAGACCCAATTTGGCACACAGAGCCCCCATGACCCACTCTACAACCTGGTGCAGTTTGGAGGAGGATGGACCATGGACGATGAGACTACCAGCACCGTCCCTCACTTCCCGAGACCACTGCAAGCCACATAAACAACTGATAAAGACCAACCTTGGCACAAAATGCCTTTCTCAAATAACCCGGGCAGTGCCAGGTCCCCAAGCTAGTCTGATATAAAATGCAGTCAGTGGGAGGGAGTTCATAGGATAAAGTGCAGATATAGCGAGCAAGCTTAGCAGCACGGTATTCTATTCACAAGAGCAGTGTAACAGTTTATGTCCAGTGTCTTCTGATCTTTTTGAGTTCTGTAGCAATTTAACATAAATGTTAACATTTAACATTAGGCAATTCAACAATTGCCCCGAGTGGCAATTTCACTGCAGCCGAAGAATAAGAGGTGGTCGTGTGAGAGCTGGGTCCGGGAGCTCCGAGCGTGACGCACATTCTGCAACGGTGGTTGTGAACAAGGGAAGGGGAGAGCGGCACACTGAGGGCGGGAATATACTTTGTACTTGCAGTTGGTGGAAAGATAGAAAGGAGGGGATTGGGGTTAGGATAAGGGTTAGGGTTCAGGGTAGGGTAAGGGTTGGGATTACTGTTAGAGTTAGGATTAGGGTAAAGTTTAGTGTAAATATTAGGATTAGGGTAAGGGTTTAGGTAAGGGTTAGGGTTTTAGCATTAAATAACTCTTACATTCCTATCAATCAGTCTGGTTGCCATCATCTTGGTTTTTTGATGTTTAACTGCAACCCGGCTTTTGCCCTTTCTTCTTCCACCTTCGTTAGAAGGCTCCTCAGCTCCTCCTTCCTTTCGGCCATCAAAGTGGTATCATCTGCATATCTAAGGTTGTTAATGTTTCTTCCAGAAATGTTAACCCCAGCCTTGCATTCGTCAAGCCCCGCACATCGCATGATGTGCTCTGCAAACAAGTTGAATAGGGTGGGTGAGAGGATACAACCCTGCCGTAAGCCTTTCCCAATCTTGAACCAGCCTGTTGTTCCATGGTCAGGTCTGACTATTGCTACTTGGTCCTCATACAGATTCCTCAGGAGAGTGACAAGCGAGAAGATGCAACCAGTCCCTACTTCAGGAAATAAAGCCCGACTGCTCATTGGAGGGAAGGGTAGTAGAGGCAAAGATGAAGTACTTTGGCCACATCAAGAGAAGACAGGAAAGCTTAGAGAGGACAATGATGCTGGGGAAAAGGAAGGAAAGAGGAAGGGGGCTGACCAAGGGCAAGATGGATGGATGGTAGGGCAGTAATTGCCTATGAAAACTGCCTCGAGTGGCCTTTGGGTTGAGAGGGGCGGTATAAAGGTACAGCAAATAATAAATAAATAAATGGTATCCTTGAAGTGACTGGCTTGACCCTGAAGGAGCTGGAGCAGGGGACGGCCGAAAGGGAGCTCTGGCGTGGGATGGTCCGTGAGGGCACGAAGAGTCGGAAGCGACCGAATGAATGAGCAACACTTTCCTTCTATAATATCTGTGTTCCGTTCTGCGTTGCGCAAACAGCGCTCCCCAAGGAGACAAGAGGAAACAGCGTAACGCTCTGAACTTCCGGACGCAGCTTTCATACTATTACCGAGTAAGATGTAAGTAATTTGTAAGCGCTTAAGGCCTTGGCTTGACAGGGTGTTGAGGGGCCATGGACTGTGGCGCAGCTGGCTGGGAGTCAGCTGCATTTCGATCGCTACTGACCAAAAGGTCATGGGTTCGAAGCCAGCCCGGGTCGGAGTGAGCTCCCAACCAAAATTGTGTAGCTTGTTGTTGACCTTTGCTGCCTGAAAGACAGCTGCACTTGTGAAGTCGGAAATTTGGGTGCCACTTTGTGGGGCGGCTAATTTAACTGATTTACGAGGCCATAAAAATCTCCAGGAAGTATGCAAAGAATGAGGAAGCGACAGCTCCCCTGGTGGCCAGAAGCTGGAATGTTAAATAGCCTCTGAGTGTCTGTCTATATATGTGGTGTTTCTATGGCATTGAATGTTTGCCATGTATATGTACATTGTAATCCGCCCTGAGTCCGCTGCGGGGTGAGAAGGGCGGAATATAAATACTGTAAATAAATAACACCGGTCTGGGGGCGCAATGGTGGGCGTTGGGAGCGTGGTGGAAGAGGGTGAAAGGCCAGGGTGTCCATTGGCTCATGTTGAACCTGTTGCCCAGGAGCCCTTTCCTTGTAGAGCAAGAAAGGGTTAAGGAGAGAGAGAGAGAGCATGGTTCCTAGAGAGGCAGGAAGGAAGTGGGCCTCCTCAGACCTGCCTTTCCTGTCCCTCTAGGAGTCAAACTCCCTCCCCTTCACCCTTCCTTGCCCGGCTGGGAGAGAAGAGAAGAGTTGTCCCCTTTGGCCTCTCCTCCTCCTCCTCCTTCCTCCTCCACTTCCTCTCCTTGGCAGCCTTTCATTTCCTCTCCTCCCTCTTCTCCTTCTGGTGAGTCTTCTTCCCATTCCTTCTCCAAAGGGCCAAAGGGAGGGTCAAGCCCAAAACAAATGGAGGGGAGGGAGGGAGGGCCGGAGCGGGCCCAGGCCTGGACTCCCTTGGGATTGGGGGTCATCAGATTCTCCAAATTGGGGGGGGGGGATCCTTGGGCCCTGGCTTTCTCCTGCCAACCCACTCATCTGCTTCTCTGGGTGCTTTTCCCCCACACACATTTTTAAATAAGTCAGGATTTCCATTTCTCATCTGGATTTCCAAATAATTTATGTAGTTGTTGTATTGATTTTTGTCTCTTGTTTCAAAGCCTCTTGGTTCTTCTTCACAAGGAAGGCTATGGATCACGAGGCACCGGCTGCAGGAATCCTGGGGGGTCCAGTGTGGGTGGGACTGAATGGGAGCTCAATGGGAGGCCGGGTGGGCCTGGAGGCTGGAGAAGGAGAGGCCCAAGCGGAAGGAAGGAGGGCCCAGCAGCACCTGGCTCTGAAATACATAAAGGGCTTGTGTGTTCACTCTCCAAGAAAAAGCCGCCCGAAGCCTGTTGTCTAATCCTGCCTTTCTTTCACAGAGGAAATGTGATTGTTGGCTGAGAAATTTGGAGTCGAGCCTGTTGAGGGATTTCTTTCCCTTGAGAGAAGAGGGAGGAAAAGCACCTTGGGTACGGTTTGGTTCTTCATCATAGTGGTCCCAACATGGAGAGACCCAACTCCCCTGGACCTCAAGGAGGCATCGTCCCCGGGAGCAGTGGGGAATCCTGGGACAGGACCATGCAGACGTTCCTGAGTGTGGACCTTTATGGCTCAGACACACAGCGCCAGCGCTTCAGGCAGTCCTCCTTCCAAGAGGGCGAGGGGCCCAGAGAGGTTTGCAGCCGCCTCCACGATCTCTGCCGCCAGTGGCTGAAGCCAGAGCAACACACCAAGGCGGAGATGCTGGACCTGGTGATCCTGGAGCAGTTCCTGAGCATCCTGCCCCCAGAGATGGGCAGCTGGGTCCGAGAGTGTGGGGCAGAGACCTCTTCCCAGGCGGTGGCCCTGGCGGAAGGCTTCCTCCTGAGTCGGGCAGAGGACGAGAAGCAGGAAGGACAGGTGAGAGCATTTCCTCTTGGCTTCACTCACCTTGGGACTGATAGATAGTTAAATGTACTTTCTGCCTTCCTTCCAAGATGGGACCGATGTGAGGCAGAAGGCGGACTCTGCTCCCTCGGCCTCTTTTCCCTCCTGCTCTGCCCCTCCTGCTCTCACCTCCATATCCACTGTGAGCTCGGTTGCTGCTCTATCCAAATTTGTTGACCCCGGATATTACATTGAAAATAATGGGAGAGGGAGTGTGGCATTTGTTTCAAACTATGTCGCCATCTCAGAGTTATTGTTTTTTAAAAGTCCATGCAGTTTGTGCACATAGGTTTGTGATTTTTTTAAACTTTCTCCATACTACTTCTGGAATACTCTGTGCTTTTCCAGGCCCAAAATAACTGCATCGGAGCCAAGTCTACTGTCCTTGTATCAGAGCAAACTCCACCAGACACCACCCAGAGTCTCAGGCAGAAGGATCTCAAGCAGGAAGCAGATGGGGCGGCAGCCTTGGAGGGTAAGAAGGAACCCTTCTGGGAGTTTTGGTCTTTTATGCCAGTGTACATTCAACTTGAAAGGTTTGTAGGATATCCACAGTTAGTTTGAGATTGATACATTGAGATTGAAATTGTGCACATTTGGCCTTGAGGTGAGTATATATGTCGGCATTTGTTTGCAAAAGTTGTAATTTCAGTGTGATTTGCAGTTTTACTTCTTGCAATACTTGTACATTAGCCTAAAGTTGGATCTGACTGAAAATTCATCTGTTCAGTGTCTTCCCAGGTGGGACCTGAAGCTGAGATTAGTTCTGAAACTGAGCTGGAAGACAAACAGAAAACAAAGAATAACTTTAGTTAGTTGAAATATCGAGCCTGGTACCAGTTTCAATTCAGCCTACTCACAGCACTGCTTGTGAGACAAAGTCCTAAACTGCAAAACTTTACATATTCTTGGGCTGTTGAATGGTCCTGTGTTCATAGGGTCATTTCCTCATAAGTTATTTTTTAGTACTGCAATTGTCACCTCTGAGACATGTCTATGTGATCAGCTTTCCACCCCTCTCTCTCTCTCTCTCTCTCTCTCTCTCTCTCTCTCTCTCTCTCTCTCTCAGGGGCTGGGATGATGTTGTTGCTGAATCCACAGTCGCGTCTTCCCCTTTGTGATGGAGTGGAAGTGAACCAGGTAAGCAGGAGGATTCCTGGGAGAGGAGGAATGGAGCTGCCTGGGGGTCATTTGTTATTGACTAAATCATCAAACATCTCTTGAAACAGACAAGATCGAATGGGAGTTTCTTAAAAGTGAAATACCGAAGGCCAATTGCAAACAGTGCCAACAAGGAGGGGAAAAAAATAAGAGAAATCTAAAGAAACCAGAATAAATGTTCAAAGAACTTTCAGCTGGCCAAGATGTAGAAGGAACGTGTACAAGAAATGGAAAAGGGGGGAAATCACCAAAGAATTCAAACGAGTAACCAGCATAAGAAGGGAAAAGGTTTGAGAAGGTAAAGCAGAAAATGAGCTCAGGCTTGCCAGAGAGAGAAGGGTGGTTGCATTGCGCTTTCCCTTCCTTCCTCCTTCCTGGCAGAGAGAGGGAGAGAAGTATGGCACACACAGAGAGAAAATAACTGGACTGAAAGCTCAGGGATTTTTTTTGTGTCATGTCAGGAGTGACATGACAAAGGAGTAGCTTCTGGTGTGTTGCCCAGGGGACGCCCGGATGTTTTGATGTGTTTCCATCCTTGTGGGAGGCTTCTCTCATGTCCCCGTATGGGGAGCTGGAGCTGATACAGGGATCTCATCCGCGCTCTCCCCGGATTTGAACCTGCAACCTGTTGGTCTTCAGTCCTGCTGGCACAAGGAGTTTCGTAACAGCTGACATTTCAAAGAGAGGAACCCCCCCCACAAAGAACAGGGAGGGAGAGATGGAGGGCGGTGCCTAGAGATTACAGTGTGATGGCAATCCTGGATACAACTGAGTCATGCGGATAGATTTCACAGTGTGATGAAGGTGGGAAAATCATCCAGTTTGTGTTTCTAAATGGAGTATAACTGAGCAGTACTATAAACATACTCTACCAAACACTTCCCGGCTTCAATATGATAAAGTCTGAGGTTAATGGAAGTCATGGTGACCTTTCTGCTTTGGTGAGACTTCAACTGGAATCACACTGTGTCCAGTTTTGGGTAACGCAATAAATGCTGGAACATGTCCAAATTCCATTTCTGATTCTACATATCTACATATCCACAAAGAAATGGTTCTGTCCGTGACAAAACTTACAACTATGGTATGAGGGCCTTAGCCATTATCCTTTCATCCAACAGGAATGTAAATCTACTTGAAAGAGATTCTTATAATTGTTATTCTTGATAGGTCTTATGTGAGAAGGAAATGTTTTCTTTTCCCACCAGGGCCCAATGGCCTTTGAGGACGTGGCTGTCCATTTCTCCCTGGAGGAGTGGGCTCTCCTGAATCCTGGTCAGAAAGCCTTGCACGTGCAGGTCATGGAGGAGATTCATGGGATGGTGGACTCTCTCGGTAAGGCCTCCTCACTGGTGGGGATTTCTGTTTCAAAATGCAGGATCCCAGTCAGCAGCCCTGTGGGAGAAATTCTAAGTCATCTCAGTCACTGAAGGCAGGGCTTATGTTAGAAATATATATGACATATAAATAATATATGGATCTCTTACTCTTTCTTGTAAATGGAAGAATCTCCCTTCTTTGTCTCTTAGCTGATTTGTGATTTCAAGTTGGCAGGTTTTAGGAAATATTACAGCTTCCCTTTTTGTCCTGAACCTGCTATTGAGACTTTATTGGGGTCTGAGGTGGGACTGTGGCTTTCATCTTTTATTCTCTTCATGTTTGATGTGTGTGTGTTGGCTTGTGGGAAATTTGATCTTTAGTAATACTTTATATACAGTATTTTTCCAATGAGATCTTCTTCGTGAGTACACAGTTCATTTTCAAATTCTGATTGGCCTCTTTCAAATCCCATATTTTTATTGTCTAGTGCCCAATCTTTCTTTCAGTTGCCTATATCTGTCCCACTGGGGGTGAAATCCTGCATCCTTCAGTTCTTCAGTTATACATCCTTATTTTTCATCTTCATGTATTATTAAATTTCTGTATGTAATCTATGTGGTGTAATGTCAAATACAACACGTACAATGTGATTAGTTGTATCAACTCACATAATGTCGTTTTATTAGACATTTAAAATGGTCACAGCAGCTTTTCCTTTTTGTAATGTTTGTCCATGTTTGCCAGAGAAAATAAGTTTACTCCTTCAGCTGCTGTGATTAGTTGTAACTCACATAATGTCGAGACATTTAAAATGGTATTTCTTTGTCCATGTAAACTTCAGCTGCTCATGAAACGAGAGCACACTCCATTCTCTCTCTCTCTCTCTCTCTCTCTCTGCTTCGTTCTTTCTTTTCTGTGCTTCTCTCTGAGCACCAGCATAGTTCAAGCCTGAACAAAAATGTAGCAGTAACCAAAAACCCTGGCTCAGCCATCTCCCCACACAAAGCTCAACCAATCAGCCTTTTGCATCTTATTTTACAGTTGACACACCACACTTGCATTCTCCAACAATCTAGCGTTCTCCTTTCTTCTTATCTTACTTGTACAAACCTTCTTCCATTAAAACCGATAGCGGGGTGTTTGGACGTAGTTTAATTTTGCACTTGTTCCAAATCCTTTGTTTGGCTCATCTTATAAAATGGTGATTAAAGTCTGCTGTACTTTTGCTTTTTGATACTGCATATAGGCATGCCATCCAAAATGTAAACCATGACCTTCTAATTCTAATGGTCTCTCATGTCTTAAGGTCAGCTCATCTTTCACCCAAACTAGTATGCATGCCTTGAAGTACAGTTCCAGGTCTTTTTTGATGTCTGTGTATTGACTTGTTGAACATTTTACGTAATATTTCACTCTCCATATAGAGAGATGTGTAGGGAGTAAAAGAAAACCGATAAAACAAATGCAAGTGATTCAAATGATAAAAATGATTTTAAAATTTGAAATATATTGGGACATTTTAAGAGTCATGGGGAGAGGACAGCATTTATATCAACTTTTACCTTTTCGTGGTCACTGTGAATACGTACATGTGATATGTTGCGCTTGCACAATAGATTTTGGAACCTTCTAGAAAGAAAGCTCAACTGAAGCCCCGCCCATCCCTCCCGAGCATATATAGCCAGTGGGAGGGGCTTCAGCCTCCAGCTCCCTCTTTCCGCGCGTCAGTGCACTAGTGAGAACCTTCGCTCCTTTACTACTTTAGGAATTAATTTTACCTCAACTGACGGACTGCCCTTGGACTATTCTAATTTCTCCATTCCTAACTCGGACTGCTCAAAGGACTATTCTATCTTCTCCATTCCTCGATTTGGACTGCCTAACGGATTTGTGAGTCGCCTCACCCTTGAATTGATTCCTGTCATTCTGCAATGCCTGCTACAACCTCCTTCAAGAGATGTGGGGCTTGCCTTAACCTCTTTATTTACTATTTATTTACCTTATTTATATTCTGCTCTTCTCACCCCGAAGGGGACTGTGAGCGGATTACAGTACACATACTTGCAGACAATCCCTGCAGTTCAACATATATAGACATATATAGACGAACATAGACAAACAGAGGCAAACTTCTGGCCACCAGGGGAAGCTGACTCCTCATCTCTCTCAGCGTTTTTCAGCATCCCTTGTTTTTCTTCCGCATTCCTCAGCAATTCCTGGAGTTCTTTATGGCCTCATAAATCAGTCAAAATTTGCCTCCTCACTTAATGTGGTACCTTTATCTCCTACTTGACAAATGAACTGTTTTTCGGGCTGCAAAGGTCGACAGCAGGCTACACTTAAGGTCGAGCACCCACCTTGACCCGGGCAGGCTTCGAACTCATGACCTACTGGTCAGAGAGATCTTATGCAGCTGACACTTAGCCAGCTGTGCCATTTCCCGGCAACGATGGCCATGCGTTATGCCTGGCCTGCCTGGGAGGGGGGCACTTGGCTCAGAAGTGCGCCATCTGCAAGGCGTTCACCCCTCAAATGAGAAAAAACCGAGCCCTCTGCCTGAAGGTGGTGTTATATGAAAGGGCACTGCTGCCCTCCACCCCTCCGCTGCAATTTTCGGAGGCTACTGCCACCTGTGAGGCCTCAACTTTACCTTCGGTGGCCCCCAAGATGACGGCTCCAGCCAAGAAAAAGACTAAAAAGACGAAGGCGAATGGCCGCCAAGATGGCGCCCAGCCTTCCACCATCGATGGAAGTGGAGCTCCCGTGGCGGGAAACACTCCTTCCGCCTCTGCCACCATGCAGAAGCCTGTGCCTCAACCCCCAATGGCATCAACGGAGGCACAGGCTGGAAAAATGGCGGACTCCTTGAGTGTGCGCCCCACGCATGCGCAGGAGCTCCCTCTCTGCCCAGGCACCCCATTGGAGGACGAAATGTCGACCCCGGTGATGCCTCTACTCACCACTGCAGCTTCCCAGGAAAGGGCCAGGGCAGCAGCCAATATCGGAGGACTTGGCTCTGCCCCACCTGGTTCCATCCCAACTCTTCTTTCCTCCTCTCCTAGAGGTCCTTCCTGCTTTGTGGACCCTATGGTGAAACTTTTCCTCAGGGGATTGCATAATGTCAAGCCACCCGTGGTCCCAGTTACCCCTAGCTGGAGCTTGGATCTGGTGCTTTCTGCATTGACTAGGCCTCCATTTGACCCAATGGCAACGTTAGTTTTTCCTTACCTGTCATGGAAAATAGCGTTCTTGGTGGCCATTACCTCAGCGAGGCGCGCTAGCGAACTCTGCGCCCTGAGGTCGGATGTTCCATATCTGAACTTTCATAAAGACAAGGTTATCCTCCGTACTGACATTGCATTCCTCTCTAAGGTGGTGTCTCGTTTCCACACCTCTCGGGAATTGGCATTGCCAGCGTGCTTTCATAACCCTGCACCACATCTGGAGAAGTCTCTGCATCTCCTCGACGTTCGTAGGGCGTTGGCTTTTTACGTCAACAGGACTGCTCCTATTAGGAAGTCCCCGAGACTATTTGTGAAGTACAGGAGGGATGCCAGTGGACTTCTTGTATCTTCTCAGCGCCTTTCATCCTGGATCGTCCTAACGATCCGTCTGGCATATCAGATGACTGGGAAGGATCTTCCCAAGCAACTGAAGGGCCACTCTACAAGGTCTATATCAACATCAGTGGCCTTCATGAGGGGCGTTTCGTTGGACGCAGTGTGCCGTGCAGCCACTTGGTCTTCGCCGCTCACTTTCGTCTCCCACTATAAACTGGATGTGGCGTCCAGCAGAGACACTGCTTTTGAAAGGGTAGTCCTCTTCTCTGCGGTGGCATGACTCCCACCTGCCAAGGTCAGTAGCTCGCTAATCTATCACATGTACATATTCACAGTGACCACGAAAAGGTAAATATGGGTTTCTTACCTGTAAGCATAGTTCCTTGAGTGGTCACCTGTGAATTCGTACATCCCCGCCCGTCCTGCCCTCTCGTCATGCCTCCGGTTTCCTCCATATGCCTTTGCGCATTAGAAGAGAGAACTGGAGGCTGAAGCCCCTCCCACTGGCTATATATGCTCGGGGGGGATGGGCAGGGCTTCAGCTGAGCTTTTTTTCTAGAAGGTTCCGAAATCTATTGCGCATGCGCAACATATCATATGTACGAATTCACAGGTGACCACTCAAGGAACTATGCTTACAGGTAAGCAACCCATATTTCCTCCATGTTTATGTTATGTTGAAGATCATTTCAGTCCACTTCCTTAGAGTCCTTATCACTCACACTGAGGGATTACTTTTTTGTCCTTCTTCTTCACAGCAGATAACTGGAAGAAGGGCAATGTATCCACCAAATGCAGGAAGCATTTTGAGCACAACAAGGACCTTCCTAGACACCCGCAAACCCACCAAGAAGACAGAGGTTCTGCCAGGGAAAGGCCCTACAAATGCAATGTACGTGGGCAGTGTTTTACCCAAAATATGGCACTTGTGCTTCACAAGACACTATGTCTTAAATGGAAAAGATCAGCAAAATGTGTTGCCGATTACCAATGGCCAGATCTGTGCCCAGAAGAAATCTTTGAAGGAACCAAGGATTTCATAAGCCAGGAGTGTGGGAAATCTTTTATTCAGAGTTCACACTTGGTGAGCCACAAAACACTCCACACAGGAGAGAAGCCATACCAATGCCAGGAGTGTGGGAAATGTTTTGCTTCCAGTTCAGATGTGGCGAGCCACAAAAGACTCCACACAGGAGAGAAATGCCAGAGTTCACCAAAAACACTGCCAGGAGAGAAGTACCAATGCCAGGAAATGTTTTGCTTCCAGTTCAGATGTGGCGAGCCACAAAAGACTCCACACAGGAGTTAAGCCATACCAATGCCAGGAGTGTGGGAAATGTTTTGCTCAGAGTTCAAACTTGGTGAGCCACAAAAGACTCCACACAGGTGAAAAGCCATACCAATGCCAGGAATGTGGGAAATGTTTTGCTGACAGTTCTGCCTTGGTTACCCACAATAGAGTCCACACAGGAGAGAAGCCATACCAATGCCAGGAGTGTGGGAAATGTTTTGCTCAGAGTTCAAACTTGGTGAGGCATAAAAGACTCCACACAGCAGAGAAGCCATACCAATGCCAGGAGTGTGGGAAATGTTTTGCTCAGAGTTCACACTTGGTGAGCCACAAACGACTCCACACAGGTGAAAAGCCACACCAATGCCAGGAGTGTGGGAAATGTTTTGCTTCCAGTTCAAACTTGGTGAACCACAAAAGACTCCACACAGGTGAAAAGCCATACCAATGCCAGGAGTGTGGGAAATGTTTTGCTGACAGTTCACACTTGGTGAGCCACAAAAGAGTCCACACAGGAGAGAAGCCATACCAATGCCAGGAATGTGAGAAATGTTTTGCTGACAGTTCAAACTTGGTGAACCACAAAAGGCTCCACACAGGAGAGAAGCCACACAAATGCCAGGAGTGTGGGAAATGTTTTGCTAGTTCAGCCTTGAACAGTTCACAATGCCAGGAGTGTGGGAAATGTTTTGCTGACAGTTCAGCCTTGGTGAACCACAAAAGACTCCACACAGGAGAGAAGCCATACCAATGCCAGGAGTGTGGGAAATGGTTTTCTCAGAGTTCACACTTGGTGAGCCGCACCCCCCCCCCCCCAACACCCACTCTACATCCTGGTGCAGTTTGAGGGAGGGGGGCCACGGTTGATGGGACTTGAAGTACCTTCACTAACTTCCCAAGACCACTGTGACCCTCATCCAATAATACAGACCCAAAGGCCCACACAGAGCCTCCATGACCTGCTGCACTTTGGAGGAGGCTGCACCACAGATGATGGGACTTGCAGTGCCTTCACTAATATACCAATATTCTAATATATTAATATTCCCTTATACCACTCCAATGCCTTCTATTGAAGGAACAAGCCCACACCTGGCACACAGAGCCCCCATGACCCACTCTATATCCTGCTGCTGTTTGGAAGAGGGTGAGCCACAGATGATGGGACTTGCACTAGCTTCATTAATTTTATGATACCACTGCAACTCCCAATATTTATGGATCAAGGCCAGACTTGCAAGACAGACCCTCCATGACCCACTAAACATCCTGCTGCTAAGTCCCAGATGATGGGACTTAGAGTACCTTCACTAATTCCATGATACCCCTGCAACTCCTTCTCATGATGGATCAAGACCTAACTTGGCACACAGGGCCCCCGTGACCCACTCTACACCCTCCTGCAGCTTGGGGGAGGGCAGACCATGGATGATGGGACTTGCAGTGCCTTCACTACTTCCATGATACCACTCCAATGCCTTCTAATCAAGGAACAAGACCACACTTGGCACACAGAGCCCCCATGACCCACTCTACATCCTCCTGCTGTTTGGAAGAGGGTGAGCCACAGATGATGGGACTTCCAATACTTTCACTAACTTCCGGAAGCCACTGCGAGCCACACAAACATCTGATAAGGATCCACCTTGACACACAATGCCTTTCTCAAATGACCCGGGCACTGCCGGGTTCCCAAACTAGTAGTCTATAAAGTGCAGGCAGGTGGTTAAACAGTGCACAGTCCATAAAGTGCTGGTGAGTTGTATACAGTCTGTAAAGTGCGGGTTGGATCTGCAGTTGTTAAAGTACACGATGGTTAAAATATCTGATATAAAATGCAGTCAGTGGGAGGGAGTTCATAGGATAAAGTGCAGATATAGTGAGCAAGCTTAGCAGCACGGTATTCTATTCACAAGAGCAGTGAAGCAGTTTATGTCCAGTGTCTTCTGACCTTTTTGAGTTCTGTAGTAATTTAATATTAGGTGACCAGCCTCCCCCTCCCCCCAGAGTGACAGTCTCACAGCCGCCGAAGAATAAGAGGTGATCGTGTGAGAGCTGGGTCTGGAAGCTCCGAGCGTTATGCACATTCCGCAACGGCGGTTGTGAACAAGGGAAGGGGAGAGCAGCACACTGAGGGCAGGTATATACTAAGTAGTTGCATTTGGTGGAAGGATAGAAAGGAGGGGATTAGGGTTAGGATAAGAGTTAGGGTCTGGGGTAAAGTCTAGGGTAAATATTAGGGTAAGGGTTCAAGTAAAGGTTAGGGTTTTAGCATTAAAGAACACTTACATTCCTATCAATCAGTCTGGTTGCCATCATTCCCTCTGTTTTTTGTATATGTTGTTGTTCTGTTGCTGTAAATCGCCCGGAGCATCTATGATGGAGGGCAACTAACAAATATTAAATTCTATTCTATTCTATCTTGGTTTTTTGATGTTTAACTGCAACCCGGCTTTTGCACTTTCTTCTTCCACCTTGGTTAGAAGGCTCCTCGGCTCCTCCTTGCTTTCGGCCATCAAAGTGGTATCGTCTGCATATCTGAGGTTGTTAATATTTCTTCCAGCAATTTAAACCCCAGCCTTGCATTCGTCAAGCCCCGCACATCGCATGATGTGTTCTGCATACAAGTTGAATAGGGTGGGTGAGAGGATACAACCCTGCCGTACGCCTTTCCCAATCTTGAACCAGCCTGTTGTTCCATGGTCAGGTCTTAACTGTTGCTACTTGGTCCTTATACAGATACATGCGGCCTGCAGGCCGTACTTTGAGGACCCCTGACTTGGGTGAAGGGTTAGAAGGCAGGATCATCAAGTTTGCAGATGACACCCAATTGGGAGGGAGAGCCAATACCCCAAAAGACAGGAGCAGAATTCAAAATTATCTTCACAGATTAGAGAGACGATTGGCCAAAACTAAGAGTCACAGGGAGGAGGGAGCAAGCTTGTTTTCTTCTGCCCTGGAGACGAGGTCGCAGTGGAACTATGGCTTCAAAGCACAGAAAAGGAGATTCCACCTGAACAGGAGGAAGAAAAACCAAAAATGTGGCATGAAACAGTTGTTATGATACACTGGATACCAAGATCTACCACAGACACATGGAACAAGTATTTTCTGGCCACTGCTCTTTATTTACAGCAACACCTCTATTATTTATTTATTATTTATTTATTAATTCACATTTATTAGCCCGCCCTTCCCCGGAGGCTCGGGGCAGCTCACAACACATTAGCAGAACAGTAGAATAAAACAGCATTAAAACAGTTAAAAGCACATCTAGAGTGCAATAAAACACAGAGACCATATACTAAACAGGGTAATACAATATAACACAGAATAAAGCAGGTGGACATATGAGACGGTAAGTGGCAGGGCTTAAACTCATCACACTCCAAACGCCTTTCTGGGGAGGATACGTTCCTGGTTGGATAGCAGTTACATGAAGTGGTGGATACAACCAAATGGCATCAGAACTGCTTTTGTCAAACTTTTATTATAGTGTGAATATGACATTACTCTCCCGTATGGATTCTCTGATGGACAGTTAAATGCGCACTCCGTCGGAAGCATTTCCCACACTGAGAGCATTAATAGGGTTTCTCTCCAGTATGAATTCTTTGATGCTTCTTCAAGTGGCTTTGCTGATTGAAAGACCTGCCACACTGAGAGCATTCGTAGGGTTTCTCTCCAGAATGAATTGTTTGATGCCTCTTCAAGTTGACTCTCTGCGTGAAACACCTGCCACACTGAGAGCATTCAAAAGGTTTCACCCCAGTATGAATTCTCCGATGCCTCTTCAAGGCGTTGCTCTCAGCAAATCTTTTGCCACACTGAGAGCATTTATGGGGTTTCCTACCAGTAAGGCTTCCCTGGTGCCTCGCCAGATTATTTTTCCATCTGAAGCTTTTCTCGCCCTGAGAACATTGGTGTGGTTTTTCTCCGGTGTGACTTTGCTGGGGGCTTGCCAGGTGCCCTCGAGATTTGAAGCCATTCTCACTAGTAGCACATTTCTGCAGTTTCCTTCCTGTAGGGACATTTTGGGATCTCCGTAAAGACTGTCTGTGGCTCTGGCTTCGTTCTCCATCTTCAGGACATTCAGCATCTTTCTTCCTTCGGTTCAGATCAGCAAACCCATCTGACACATTCTGGTATTTTCTCCCATACGTGGAGAACAGGGGCTTCCCCGTGTCTGTGGAGGCCTTGTTATCACCACCTATAAGGCTTTTGGTGTGTTTCCTCTTTGCCTCCTTGAACTTCTTCGACTCCTGACCTCTGAGCTGGTATCCCGTCTTCTGAATGGTGGGTCCCATAGGCAAACTCCTCTGAGATGCTTCTGCTGGCAATGGCTCCACCTGCGGAGGTATCGCCATCTCCTTCCCACACCCCATTTCGTCACCTGGAGAGAGAGAAAAGGGACGTTTGTTTTTGCTCTGGCCACTGCCATAAAAGCATAATGTGCAGATTTGATAAATGTGTTTTTATATGTGTGTGTGTGAATTAACTGAATGAAAGGCATTCATGAATGAGAGCTAATAATTTCGGTGACAGCCTTCTGAAGATTAAGGCCTGCAATGACTAAACCATCTGCCATAACAGAATATAGTAACCTTGACAGTCCCCTTTGTGGATGGTGGCGTATTCTCTTCAAACGCTGCTCTGCTCTTTAGAAATATCTGCTGATGAAGGGATCCCAAATATTCATCTTCTTCATGGATGCCAGGGTGGCCAGTCAGGAAAAATGTCTAACTGGAACTCTCTCTGTTTCCTTCTACTTCTCATTATTGATACTCTCTTTCATGTCAGTATATTTCTGTTATTTTTCTTCTTCTCCACTAATAATCCACAGCTGTACTTTTCACTTTTGCTTTGAGAAAATGTATGGTTGTTTTTGTTTTGACCTTTAAAGGGATAGAAATTAAAGAGAACGAGAGCAAACGTGGCTTCCTTCACCAGTGGCTCCTCAGTGTTTCTTTAGACACCATTCATTATTCTACATTGAAACATTTTCCCCGCCTGACGTGGGTCTAATTCCGTTTGTAAAAAGGCATTTCTCTCACATGTTCTGGGTATGCGTGAGGTTTATCTTCAATACTGTCCTGATTTGCCATTCAAGAATACTAGTATATCGTTTATTGCATTAGCCGCAAGGCCATATCAAGCAGAACAAACCATGCAAAAGAAATACATGTATCAAGCGTTGAACAGTGGTTCCGTAATGTGCAACCGTACATTAAACAACCGTTCCATAATGAAATAACAAATACTCTCCTGGCACCTCTGCCTTTCTGCTTCATTTTGGTCAAAATTCCTAGCCTACATACCCATCTATTTGTTCCTCAAGTATCGGCTACTGATAATTGCTTCGTCCTATCCCATCTTATCGACAAGCACCTCTCCCACAAAAAAACCCTATACGCAGCCTTCATAGACGTCTTGGCAGCCTTTGACAATATCAGTAGGGAGATCCTATGGCAAAAACTGGCCACCTTTGGTATAGATCGCAGACTGCTAGCTTTGATTAGGAATTTATATTCAGACAACAGTATACTGGTCAGATTAGGAACAGGAGGCGCATTGTCAAATAGAGTGGGCATACGCAAAGGGGTCAGACAAGGCTGCCTGTTGGCGCCTCTTTTGTTTACTCTATTTCTTCGCGACCTCCCATTGTCACTTAAGGATAGAGAGCTCCACATGCCGAAAATCGGCTCCATTCATTGCAACTCTCTAGTATATGCTGATGACATTGTGCTGCTTTCCTACACTCGGGTGGGCTTAAGGAGGACCCTGAAAACATTCCAAGGGTATGCCCCAAAAAATGGTCTATCCATCAATAAAGACAAATCCAAAGTCATGCGCTTTGCCACAAGATCAAAGAAGCACAAATGGTTCTTAGATGGAGTAGGCAGAGAACAGGTAGCAACCTTCAAGAAGAGCATTAATGCCACGTTGAAAGTAAATGAAACACAACAGCAAACATGTGGTTGAAAAATGCAAAAGAAAGCAAGGAAGTCTTAATGCAGACACAACACTCAAGTCTCTGATAAAGTCCAAAATAAACAGCAGTCTTACATCAGACAACAGGCAATGATCACTAAATCCCTAGAAGCAGGCTCGAAGCAGGTACAATGGGAGCGAAGGCATAAGCATCAGAGTCACCTGTTACCAGCGAAAGAAAACTGCTCCTGCTTCTGATTTATGGCCCTGAATTCCCCACGCAGGAGGTCCTGGGGCGGCTCCCAATTACCTCGGCCTTTCTAGCAGCTCTTCTAGCTGAAGGCCGTCTGCGCTCTGTTTCCTTTCGCCTTTCCAGAAATGTGGGCACTTGCAAGACCTCTTCCTCCGATTCCCCTTCCCCTTCCTCAACACTTTCCTGATCCCCTTCCTCTTCTGAAGATGACGAATGCCTAACGTATACAATGTCTCTGATAATTTGACGAATTTGGTTTTCCGCTGGAGACTGTGTCACAATCTCTTCAATCACATTTCCGTGACACAAGCCTTCCTCAAATTAATGTCCCGTGGTTTTGTTTAGCCCTTTCCTGCTTCAAGAAATACCCAACTTCCTGCCTCCTTTGGAGCTCACAGAAGCCCCTTCCTCTCCCCCCTTGGACTCACTTCTTTCTCCACATGTCACTGCGATCGACGGTCCGTTTCCTAGGTTTACGAGTGGCACTGCCCGGACTCTCTCGGTAAGGCTCCTCACTGATGGGGATTTCTATTTCAAAATGCGGGATCCCAATCAGCAGCTCTCTGGTGGGAGTGATATCCTAAATCAGGGGTCGGGAACCTTTTTGACTCAGAGAGCCATGAAAGCAAAATATTTGGAAATTTATTTCAGTGAGAGCCATATAATATATGTAATATATTTTCAGACTGAATTCAACTAAATGTGAGTATACACGTACATACTATGAGAAAAGGATTTCCCCGGCAGAATGACGGTGCGTATGTCCAACCGAAGAATCCGTAGACCAGTGATTCTCAACCTTTCTAATGCTGTGACCCCTAAATACAGTTCCTCAAGTTGTGGTGACCCCCAACCATAAAATTACTTTCATTGCTACTTGTTTTATGACTTACTAGCTTGGGGACCCGGCCCTGCCCGGGTTATTTGAAAAAGGCATTGTGTGCCAAGGTTGGTCCTTATCAGATTTTTATGTGGCTCGCTGTGGTCTCAGGAAGTTAGTGAAGGTACTGCGAGTCCAATCGGCAATGTTCCATCCCCCTCCAAACAGCACCAGGATGTAGGTTGGGTCACGGGGGCTCTGTGTGCCACGTTTGGTCTTGATCATATTCATTGGATGAGGGTTGCAGCGGTCTCGAAAGGTGAGCGAAGGTACTTCAAGTCCCATCATCCATGGTCCATCCTCCTCCAAACTACACCAGGATGTAGAGTAGGTCACGGGGGCTCTGTGTGCCAAGTTTGGTCCTGATCCTTCATTGGTGTGGGCCGCAGTGCTATAAGGAAGTGAGTTAAAGCAGTGTTTCCCAACCTTTTTTGAGCCGCAGCACACTTTTAACATTAAAAAAATCTGGGGGCACACCACCAACCAAAATGACACTCTAACACAGTAAAGCACGGCTGGGGGATGGTGGCCTGCTGGGAGCAGCTGCTCGGAGCAGCTGCTGGGAGTGCCGAAGCTGGGGAGGGGGGGCGGAGCCAGGCTGTGCCATGCCCCCCCCTACCCCGGCTTCACCTCTCCCAGCAGCTGCTCCAGCCTTGAGGGGCAGTGCCAAGCCAGCGGTGCCAGAGCCAGCACAATGTTGTCATGGCACTGTCCCCTCAAGGCTGGAGCAGCTGCTGGGAGTGCCGAAGCCGGGGGAGGGGGCAGAGCCAGGCCGCGCCATGCCCCACCCCCTCCCCCCAGCTTCAGCTCTCCTACAGAGGAGGAGAATGAGCGGTGGACGGGGCTCCTCCTCCACGCGGCTTCAGCGAGCGAGGGGCGAGAGTCATGGTGGGAGTCATGGCGGATTGGAGGCTGGCTGGGGAAATGGCCAAAGGAGGCGGCACCCGGTCCCTTCTTTTTCTTTTGCCACTGCCTGGCCCTTCCTCCTCCCCCCAAGCAGCAGGAGTTCGGCAGGAGGGGGGGAGGAAGGGGGGCAGAGAGCTTTTCTCGCGGCACAGCAGGAGGTCCGTCATGGCACACTAGTGTGCCACGGCACACTGGTTGAGAAAGACTGAGTTAAAGTACTGCAAGTCCCGTCATCCATGGTCCATCCTCCCTCAAACTGCAGCAGGATGTAGAGTGGGTCTTTAGGGTTCTGTGTGCCAAGTTTGGTCTTGTTCTGTCATTGTTGGGGGCGGCAAAGTGTTTTGGCCTTAAACTCCCACCATGCCTGATTGCCTCAGGCCTTTTCCTTACCCCCTTCTGGCAGTTTAGAGTGTTGGAATGTTAGTGGTGCTGGCCAATTAGAGGCGTTATGCAAATACTCCCTCAGTGGCAACCAATCATGTTATTAGAATGTAGAGACTGGGACCCACCCCCCTCTGGCAGTTTAGAGTGTCGGAATGTTGGTGGTGCTGGCCAATTAGAGGAGTTATGCAAATAATCCCACAGTGGCAACCAATCAGAAAGCTGCCACATACATACATACAAACATACAAATTAACATTATCTTTTATTATATACTAGCTTGGGGACCCGGCAGTGCCCAGGTCATTGGAGAAAGGCATTGTGTGGCAAGGTTGGTCCTTATGAGATGTTTATGTGGCTCGCAGTGGTTTCTGGAAGTTAGTGAAGGTACTATGAGTCCCATCGGTCAAGGTTGATTTCTCTCGAAACAGTACCAGAATGTAGTGTGGGTCATGAGGGCTCTGAGTGCCATGTTTGGCTGAGATCCATCAGTATTGGGAGTAGGTGTGGTCTCATGAAATTGGAGAAGGTACTACAAGTCCCATCATGTGTGGTCGGTGGTTCTCCGAACTGCAGGAGGATGTGGAGTGGGCCATGGGGGTTTGTGTGTCAAGTTTGGTTGTGATCCATTATTATAAGGAGTTGCAGTGGTGTCATGGAAGTAGTGATGGTATTGCAAGTCCCATAATCTGTGGTGCAGCCTCCCCCAAAGTGCAGTAGGATGTAGTGTGGCTAATGGGGGCTCTGTGAGGCAAGTTTGGTTTTGATTCCTCATTATAAGGAGTTGCAGTGGTATCATGAAATTGGAGAAGGTACTGCAAATCCCATCATGTGTGGTCGGTGGTTCTCCGAACTGCTGGAGGATGTGGAGTGGGCCATGGGGGCTTTGTGTGTCAAGTTTGGTTGTGATCCATCATTATAAGGAGTTGCAGTGGTGTCATGGAATTAGTGAAGGTACTGCAAGTCCCATCATCTGTGGTCGGTGCTCCTGCGAACTGCAGGAGGATGTGGAGTGGGCCATGAGGGCTCTGTGTGCCATGTGTGGTCTAGATTCCTCATTATAAGGAATTGTAGTGGTATAGTGGAAGTAGTGTAGATACTGCAAGTCCCATCATCTGTGGTGCACCTTCCCCCAAACTGGAGCAGGGTGTGGAGTGGGTCACGGGGCCCTGTATGCGAAGTTTGGTCTGGATTCATCATTATAAGGAGTTGCAGTGGTATCATGGAGTTAGTGAAGGTACTACAAGTCCCATAATCCGTGGTGCACCCTCCTCCAAACTGCAGGAGGTCATGGGGGCTTTGTGTGGGAAGTTTGGTCTGTATTGGTGATTGGATGAGGGTCACAGGGCAGAATGTCAGGAGAGAATGCTTCTGGAACATGGCCATACAGCCTGGAAAACTCACAGCAACCCAGTAATATAAATATCTAATATGCAGGATGTAATTTCAAGTTAGTGAAGGTACTTCAAGTCCCATCATCCATGTTCCCCCATCCCTCAAACTGCACCAGGATGTAGAGTGGGTCGTGGTGTGTGTGTGTGTTTGGCAGGTGTGGCCTTTTTCTGTTTTTGTAGGGGGCCTAGTCAGGAGAAATAAGTAAAGTAAGTCTTACTGTGAAATCAGGCTGAGGCCTAGCCAGTAGACTCAAGTGGAGAAAGCCCTAGAGGCCTAGTTTGTATTGGAGATTAGGGAGGGAGGAATGCTGGCCAATTAGAGGCAGTGTAGCAAAATCTCACTGAGTGGCAACCAACCCTGAAGTTTGAATGTAGAGGCATGGCCAATCAGAGCCGGTTTAGCAAATCCTCCCTCAGAGCCAATAAGAGTCCATAATGCAAGTAGTCCCTCTGTGCCAGCCAATCATGTTGTGGGAATGTAGAGGCTGGGGAGCCAATCAGAAAGTGGGCACATACATATATACAAACATACATACAAACATACAAACAAACATTCCGCTTTATTAGAGATAGAGAAGAGATAGAGATATAGAATTTAATTAATTTAATTTAATATTAGATTTAATTATTCATCAAGTGCCCTGCTATGACTGACTTCTCTGCTTGAATCAGTCTGAAGTGTCTTTCATTTTAGTTGATTTGTGTTTTGGGAAGTGCTGCGTTTGGCAGTCCCTGTGTAGACTTGTCCACAGCTGCATGGTACACGGTAGACGCCTGCAAAGTCTACTGCAGGGGTGCTCATTAGGTAGATCGTGATCTACTGGTAGATCTCAAAGGGCGTCATGGTAGATCTCAAAGGGCATCCTGGTAGATCGCAGGCACAGTGTGTATGGCTCCCATGCCATTTGTGAGGAATGCTCAGGGGCTTATTATACTCACATTTAGTTGAATTCAGTCTTAAAATATATTATATGGCTCTCACTGAAATAAATGTCCTAATATTTTGCTTTTATGGCTCTCTGAGTAGTGGGCAGGTAGATCTTTGGGAATTGGTTGTTTTATAAGTAGCTCGCATGCTGGAAAAGTGTGAGCACCCCTGGTCTACTGTATACCATGCAGCTGTGGAGAAGTCTACATAAGGGCCTCCAAACGCAGCACCCAAACATGAATCAAGGAACATGAAAGGCACTGTAGACTAATTAAACCAGAGAAGTCAGCCATTGCAGAGCACTTGATGATCCAACCTGAACACAGCATATTATTTGAGAGCACAGAAATGCTCAGCCACTCTAACAACCACCATGTTAGAGCCCTTTGGAAAGAATCCAATGAGTCTAGTGGTGCAAGGGCGTCATGGTAGATCTCGAAGGGCATCCTGGTAGATCGCAGGCAGATCGCAGGCACAGTGTGTATGGTTCCCATGCCATTTGTGAGGAATGCTCAGGGGCTTATTATACTCACATTTAGTTGAATTCAGTCTTAAAATATATTATACTAGCTGTACCCGGCACGCGTTGCTGTGCCCTTTTTAGGAGATGCGAGAAAGCCCAATCATCCACGTTGTGCCCTCCTCTAAACTGCAGTTGGATGGAGTGTGGGTCATGGGGGGCATGGTGTGCCAAGTTGGGTCTTTATCGGTCTTGGTTCTTGGACACAGTGGTCTGTGGGGAATGATGGGTTTTGAAGTACTACAAATCCCATTTTCCATGGTGGTACTTCAAGTCCCATCATGCATGGTCGGGGTTCTGTGTGCCAAGGTAGGTTACTGTAAATTCAGGCCATACACAGTGTCCCATGAGCTGAGGCCTAGCTAGGAACAGCAAGTTAATGAAGCCTTACTGTCAATTCAGGCCATACACAATGTCCAATGAGCTGAGGCCTGTAAATCAAGTTAATGAAGTCTTACTGCCAATTCAGAGCGTAAACAGCTTCCCAGTAAGTGAGGCCTAGTTAGGGAAATCAAGTTAATGAAGTCTTACTGTCAATTTAGAGCGTAAACAGCTTCCCAGTAAGTGATGGCTAGTTAGGGAAATCAAGTTAATGAAGCCTTACTGTCAATTTTGGGCGTGGTCTGTGATTTTTTGGGGTGTAAATTTTCGGTTGCAAGTGATTTTGGTGTTTGTGTTGGGGATTGGCTCAGGCCTTTTCCTTATTCTGTTTTGGCAGTTTAATATGGATCGGAATTTTCATGTTGGCTGGCCAGTGCAGCAGTTATGCAAATCCGCCCTTATTGGCAGCCAATCATGTTGTTCAGAATGTAGAGGCTGGGTGAGTCTTTGGCTGCCCCGGAGGATGCTGGTAAATGTAGTTTTATTTTTACTCCTTGTTTTGGGGGCCTTTTAGGTTTTGGGGGAAGGTTTCTTTGCTACAAACGTACCTTGCTTGAGGCCTATTTCTGTTGGCAAGTATTGTGTTTCTGCGTTGTAAGGTTTCTTTGTTTGAGGTATACATCACATGACGTGAACCCATTTATATAATAGATGGCTCTCACTGAAATAAATGTCCTAATATTTTGCTTTTATGGCTCTCTGAGTAGTGGGCAGGTAGATCTTTGGGAATTGGTTGTTTTATAAGTAGCTCGCATGCTGGAAAAGTGTGAGCACCCCTGGTCTACTGTATACCATGCAGCTGTGGAGAAGTCTACATAGGGGCCTCCAAACGCAGCACCCAAACATGAATCAAGGAACATGAAAGGCACTGTAGACTAATTAAACCAGAGAAGTCAGCCATTGCAGAGCACTTGATGATCCAACCTGAACACAGCATATTATTTGAGAACACAGAAATGCTCAGCCACTCTAACAACCACCATGTCAGGCAACACAGAGGAGCCACATGGAGAATTTCAACAGAAAGGAAGAAACAATGAAAATGAACAAAATCTGGCTACCAGTATTAAAAACTCCAAAATCAGGACAGTAAAAAAAGAACAACACTTTGAAAATACGGAAATTCCAGGGAGGAAACAATCAGGGCCAGTTAACATCTCCCAACAAAGGATTCCCCCAGGCAGGAATCTGCCAGGCCTTGAAGCTGCAAAGCTGTGCAATGCTAATCAAAGTGATTAATTCCAATATTTGTACTTGCTTCCAACAGACAAGAGTTCTTTTTCCCACCCTGGACACCATTCCACAGATATATAAACCTTCCCAACAACCTCTGAGGATGCCTGCCATAGATGTGGGCAGAGTGTCAGGAGAGAATGCTTCTGGAACATGGCCAGACAGCCTGGAAAACTCACAGCAACCCAGTAATATAAATATCTGATATGCAGGATGTGTTTTCATTGCTACAAATTGAATATAATTAAAGCATAGTGATGAATCACAGAAACAATATGGTTGGAGGAATATGGGCAATGGATGATGGGATTTGCAGTACCTTCAACTGATTCCGTTCTGACTTCCACAGACTACTGAGACCCCCAGGAATTACAGACCTGGACCAAACTTGGCACACGGAAACCCCATGACCAATATACTGGGGAGGTTTGGGAAGAATTGACAGTGATTTAGGGGAGATGTTGTTTGCCTACTTCTGGAGAGCACTGTGATCCCAAACAATTATGGATCTGGATCAAACTTGGCATGAATATGCAATATGCCCAAATTTGAACACTGGTGGAGTTTGGGGAAAATAGATCGTGACATTTGGGAGTTGGAGTTGATTGGATTTATAGTTTACCTACAATCAAAGAGGTTCACCCTGCATATCTGTGGCAAAGGCAGGCCTGGGCTGTTAGGAATTATGGGAGTTGAAGTCCAAAATACCTGGAGGGCCCAAGTTTGCCCATGCGTGGGCTAAGTTCACCTGGAGAGTCACCCCCTCCTCTTTTGACTCTGTGGGCGCCACAGAAGAACAGCAGCGCCAGGTGGCCTCCCTCCCTCCCTCCCTCCCTCCTTCCTTCCTTCCTTCCTTCCTTCCTTCCTTCCTTCCTTCCTTCCTTCCTTCCTTCCTTCCTCACAAAAACAAAAGCACCACAGGAGGAAGAGGAGGAGGCAGCAAAGCAGCTGGCGTCCCTTGCAGCTGATGGGAGGGAAAAGAAGGAAGGGAGGGAGGACCGAAGGGACGCAGGGGAGAAAGGGGGGTAAGGGGAATAAAAGGAAGGAAATAAATCCCTCATCCTGGGGGAAAAGGAAAAGGGGTATTTGTCGTCGGGGGGATATTGGTAAGGAAGGGAGTATAATGTTCAAAAAATACTTTGCCCAAACCCTGCAACCCCCCCTTGAGAACAAAACAGACCCATCTGGGAAGCAGAGGGAGACTCAACCGAGGCGCCGCTGACCGGCATCTCTTTCCTTCTTCCACAAAAACCACCAGGAGAGAAGGCTACTGAAACATAGCCATACAGCCCGAAAAACTCACAGCAACGCAGCCAGGTCTCTGCCCCCGAGGGTTTCAGGGAAAGAGGAGCAGAGAGGAAGTAAAAAGAACTAGAAAGAAAAGGGGCATTGTGCATCAACACCTTTCTCTTCCTCCTCTTCCCCCTCCCGGGGAGACCCTCCATTGTTGCACATGGCTCTAGTCCCTGTGGCCTGCGAGGAGGAGCAACGGGCCTTTCACTCCTCCCCCCTCCCTGCACTGACTTTTCACGCTGTTGTTGGCGCTCTGCCTGCCCCACAGCCTGGCCCCCCCCCCCAGCTCTGCTTTTTGTACTCAGTTTGGTTCAGATCCAAACTGGCAGAGGGGCTGGGAGCCAGATGCAATCACCAAAAGAGCCACACCTGGCTCCCGACCCATAGGTTCCTAACCCCTGTTTTAGAGGACGACTTCAGTCCACTTCCTAAGAGTCCTTATCGCTAACACTAAGGGATTATTGCTTCTTTCCCTCTTCTTCACAGCAGATAACTGGAAGACAAGCAATGTATCCACCAAATGCAGGAAGCATTTTGAGCACAACGGGGACCTTCCTAGACACCAGCAAACCCACCAAGAAGACAGAGGTCATGCCAGAGAAAAGTCCTACAGATGCAATGTATGTGGGCAGTGTTTTACCCAAAATATGGCACTTGTGCTTCACAAGACACTCCGTGCTGAGAAAAAGCATCTTAAATGGAAAAGATCAGCAAAATGTGTTGCTGATTACCAATGGCCAGATCTGTGCCCAGAAGAAATCTTTGAAGGAACTGAGGATTTCATAAGCCAGGAGTGTAGGACATCTTTTAGCCAAAGTTCTCTCTTGGTGAGCCACAAAAGACTGCGCACAGGAGAGAAGCCATACCACTGCCAGGAGTGTGAGAAATGTTTTGCTTCCAGCTCAGCTTTGTTGAAACACAAAAGACTCCACACAGGAGAGAAGCCATACCAATGCCAGGAGTGTGGGAAATGTTTTGCTCAGAGTTCACACTTGGTGAGCCACAAAAGAGTCCACACAGGAGAGAAGCCACACCAATGCCTGGAGTGTGGGAAATATTTTGCTTACAGTTCAGACTTGATGAGGCACAAAAGACTCCACACAGGAGAGAAGCCACACCAATGCCAGGAGTGTGGGAAATGTTTTGTTCGCAGTTCACAATTGGTGAGCCACAAAAGTCTCCATACAGGAGAAAAGCCACACCAATGCCAGGAGTGTGGAAAATATTTTGCTTCCAGTTCATACTTGGTGAGGCACAAAAGACTCCACACAGGAGAGAAGCCACACCAATGCCAGGAGTGTGGGAAATGTTT
Source organism: Anolis apletophallus (assembly GCA_030556195.1). Lineage (NCBI taxonomy): Eukaryota > Metazoa > Chordata > Lepidosauria > Squamata > Anolidae > Anolis > Anolis apletophallus. The sequence continues at coordinate 205,849,879 of JARBWK010000001.1, read as the reverse complement.
TGCTTCCAGTTCGGATTTGATGAGCCACAAAAGAGTCCATACAGGAGAGAAGCCATTCCAGTGCCAGGAGTGTGGGGAATGTTTTTCTGTGAGTTCAGCCTTGGTGAGGCACAAAAGACTCCACACAGGAGAGAAGCCATACCAATGCCCCGAGTGTGGGAAATGTTTTACTTACAGTTCACAATTGGTGAGCCACAAAAGAGTCCATACAGGAGAGAAGCCATACCAATGCCAGGAGTGTGGGAAATGTTTTGCTGTGAGTTCAGCCTTGGTGAGGCACAAAAGACTTCACACAGGAGAGAAGCCATACCAATGCCCGGAGTGTGGGAAATGTTTTGCTCAGAGTTCACACTTGGTGAGCCACAAAAGAGTTCACACAGGAGAGAAGCCACACCAATGCCAGGAATGAGGGAAATGTTTTGCTGACAGTTCAGACATGGAGAAGCACAAAAGTCTTCACACTGGAGAGAATGCATACAAATGCTATGAATGTGGAAAAGGTTTTACTCAGATTTCATCCCTTAACAAGCAGCAGATAATAAACACAGGCTAAAAAACAGCCGTTGTGGGTAAGCATGTGATTTCAAAGAGGACTGTATGAGAAGTTCTGCCTAAGATTTGGTAGAGTCCCCTTTCTTGTCATTTCAGTCTCTGAGTTGGAGGTCCTGTTCTCTCGAGCAGCAGAAAGCAAGCTTCCCGTGACACTCCTTCAGAGGGCTAAACATTGTCATGTCACCTATTATGAAACAAATGCCATATGTACTTCCATCAACTGTTTCTCTGAGCTCGGTTTCTAGATCCTTTACCACCTTGTTTGCAAAGTTCCAGTTTGTGAATTTTGTTTTTCTGCCAGAATTGAACCCAGTGCTTCTGTGAAGGCCAAGCCAGAGGAAAAGAGGCTTTGCTATTATTTGATGTACAAGAGATACAATTATCTCTGGCTAGACTTCACTGGCCATTTCCCTGCACCTGGCACATACACTTTTAATCCACATTAGATTAAATAAAAACACAGGTCTTGTTGCTATTTTACAATTTGCAATGTGAGATATCCTTGATATTGTTATAGGCTTTGAGAATTTGATCTATTTTGCAAAATATAAGTCTCTTGCTCTTATATGTTTAGTAGTAGTAGTAGTAGTAGTAGTAGTAGTAAAAATTTTATTGATTAGCCCTTAGGCCATATCACAATACCAAACAACAAGGCTTGATATAACTTGAATACACTCTATATAGTAAGTTAAGTAAACACTTATAACAATAACAGTAAATAAATATGATAAAACCGAATATATACATCATGTTTCCATATAATCGATCTCCTTGGTTTACCGAGGAACTTCGATCGATGACGCGGGGAAAGAGACGGCTAGAGAGCAAGTGGAGGAAACTCCGAGACGGAGATCTGAGATCAGCTTATAAGCTTTTTAAGGATGCTTATGAGTGTGCTGTCAAGGATGCGAAAAAAGAATACTATGCATCCTTGATAGCGTCCGCCAGCTCACGCCCGGCACAACTCTTCAAAATAATTAGGTCATTGACGACGGTCCCTACCGTCCCAAACAATGACGATCAGGCCCTTTCTGCCGACGCTTTTAAGAGCTTCTTTGCGGACAAGATTTCAGCTCTCCGCCAGGACCTTCCGCCCACCCTTGATACAGTCGGTGAACTCGAGACTCCGTGGCCTCTTGCTGGGCCCACCTTCGACCGGTTTCGGCCACTGGACGCAGAAGCCGTCAATAGGGTAGTGACTGCAACTAGGTCGACCACATGCTCCCTCGATCCGTGCCCCTCCTGGCTTGTGAAAGCTTGCTTGGAGGGGTTACGAGACCCTCTGTTGAGATTAATTAACAGCTCCCTTGAGCAAGGAGTGTTTCCAGAGGGTTTGAAAGAGGCTGTGGTCGCTCCATTGCTGAAAAAGCCGGGTTTAGACCCTACGGTTCCCTCCAATTACCGCCCAGTTTCGAATCTTTCGTTTCTGGTCAAAGTAATTGAGAGGGCAGCAATGGAGCAGTTGCAGTCCTTCCTAGAGGACGCTACTTGGTTAGACCCCTTCCAGTCCGGCTTCCGTTCAGGGCATGGGATGGAGACGGTCCTAGTCTCCATCACAGACAACTTGCGGTGCCAGCTTGATCAGGGCAGATCGGCGCTGCTCGTGTTATTGGACCTCACGGCAGCGTTCAATACTGTCGATTACGATCTTTTGACCCACCGCCTTGCTGGAGCCGGGGTGAGGGGGACAGCCTTGAGTTGGCTGTCCTCCTTCCTTCAGAACCGCTCACAGCGAGTGAGGAGGGGCGGGGATGTCTCCGGGGGTTCCCCACTTTGCTGTGGGGTGCCCCAGGGGGCAATCCTGTCCCCTCTATTATTTAACATCTATGTCCGACCACTTGCTCAGCTGGTCCGCAGCTTTGGGCTGGTGTGCCATCAATACGCTGATGACACCCAGCTCGTTCTCGGGATGGAGGGCAGGCCCGGAACCGTACCCGATAATTTCCATCTGTGCCTCGAAGCCGTTACTGGATGGCTGCGAGCCAGTAGGTTGAAGGTGAAACCAGCTAAGACGGAGATCCTGTGGTTGGGTCGTCCGGGCGGGGTGGAGATCCAGCTTCCTCCCCTGGATGGCGTGACACTATGTCCGTCACCTGTAGTTAAAAGTCTTGGTGTCACCTTGGATTCTCGACTGACGATGGAGACCCAAATCTCCGCCGTCAGTCGAGTTGCCTTCTTCCATCTTCATCAGGCAAGGACGCTGGCTCCCTACCTCTCCCGTCATGACCTAGCCACAGTGGTCCAAGCCACGGTCATCTCGAGACTGGACTACTGTAATGCTCTTTACGTTGGCCTTCCTCTGTCGGTGATCCGGAAACTGAAGCAGGTCCACAATGCAGCAGCTAGACTCCTGGCTGGCGTTCCGGCGACCGCCCATATAACACCTGTTCTGCAGGAGCTGCATTGGTTACCAGTGAAACACCGGATCACCTTCAAAGTGTTGGTTCTGACCTTTAAGGCCATAAACGGTCTGGGGCCAGCGTACCTTAGGACCGCCTTATCCCATACTGTCCCGCTAGGTCACTACGCTCTACATAAGAACATAAGAAGAGCCATGCTGAATCGGGCCTCAGCCCATCTAGTCCAGCATTCTGTGTCACACAGTGGCCCACTAGTTGTACACAGGGATCTCTAGCAGAAAGGAGGGCAAAACCCTCACCTGCTCCCGACCCCCACAACCAGTACCCGGGGAAATCCTGCCTGCCTCCATCAACACAGAGGTGGCACTTGGATGTCCATTTCAGTAGCTACTGATTCCCTTGGTATCCATGAATCTGTCTAATCCTGCCTTGAAGCTGTCCAGGCTGACCGCTGTCACAACCTCCTCTGGAAGTGAGTTCCATAACCCAATGACCCTCTGGGTGAAGAAATATTTCCCTTTATTAGTCCTAACTTTCCTACCTTGGAGCTTTAGGAGTGCCCCTAGTCCTAGTGTTGTGTGACAGAGGAAATATTTTCTCTGTTCACCTTTTCTATCCCATGCATGATTTTATACACTTCGATCAAGTCACCTCTTAAACGCCGTCTTTCAAGGCTGAAAAGACCAAGGCGTTGCAACCTGATTTCGTAAGGGAGCCGCTCCATCCCTTGGATCATTCTTGTTGCCCTTTTCTGTACCTTTTCCAGTTCCGTTATATCCTTCTTGAGGTGCGGTGACCAGAATTGTACACAGTACTCCAGATGTGGCCTCACCATAGATTTGTAGAGAGGCAATACAACATTTGACGACCTATTTTCGATTCCCTTCCTGATCATGCCAAGGTGGGTCAACTATTGGAAATGCCCGGCGTCAAAATGTATCATCTGACGGCCACAAGGCGAAGGGCCTTTTCGGTGATCGCCCCGATACTATGGAACGCGCTACCTTCCGGAGTCCGTGTTCTCACGGACTTAGTCACGTTCCGGAAGGCGTGTAAAACCCTCCTGTTCTGGCAGGCCTTCGGGTATTGACGACAAAGATGGGTAGGCACTTGCCTCCTGTACTGTTCACATTACACTGATGTTTTATTGTGTTTTATTGTATTGAATGTTGTGATGTTTTGTGGTGTTTTATCTTGTTTTTAATCTTGAATTTGGTGTAAGTCGCCCCGAGCCTTCCAGGAGTGGCGACTCACAAGTTTAAATAATAATAATAATAATCATCATCATCATCCCTACAATTTACCCCAATCAGCGCCACGTATGTGGTTCTTGGACGTATTGCTTTGCTTGAAAATAGAACTGTTTTATATGTTATTTTTGGGTCTTGGCCACACATAAAACATGTTCTGATGTGGGATTCCCAATACATTGTATGTTTGATATATTTTTATTTATTTATTTATTTATTTAATCGATTTAGTAGACCGCTCTCTCCGGAGCCCAGAGCGGTTTACAACAATTAAAACCAGATGATACACAGATAAAACACATAAAATAACATTCTAAAACCAATTAAACCCCGCTCCCAACAATAAAATCCCAGCAGATCGACAACAATGCAGGCGGCAAGACGCGGCAGGATGGCAAATTACAGCGGCATCAGTCAAGACCGAATGCCTGCCTGAACAGCCAAGTCTTTACGGACTTGCAAAATGCCATCAAGCCCCGTAGGGCTTGCGTCTCCTCGGGCAGCGAGTTCCAGAGGCTCGGCGCAGCCACTGTGAACGCCCTCTGCCGCGTACTCGACAACCTGTAGGTCTTGATACCAGGCACCTCTAGTAGGTTGAGCCCCTCGGAACGCAGTGATCTTCTGGGCAAGTATGGGGTAAGCCGCTCCTTCAGGTACACTGGCCCCAAACCATATAAGGTCTTAAAAGTTAAAACTAACACCTTGAAGGTGACCCGGAATTCAATAGGAAGCCAGTGCAGTTCACGCAGGAGTGGGGTTACATGGGCAGATCTTGGAGCTCCTGAGAGCAGGCGCGCTGCTGCGTTCTGCACCAGCTTAAGTTTCCGGATCGCCGACAAGGGTAGGCCAATGTACAGTGCATTACAGTAATCGAGCCTCGAGATGACCGTGGCTTGGATCACAGTGGCTAGGTTGCAGCGGGAGAGGTAAGGAGCCAGACGTTTTGCCCGTCGCAGGTGATAAAATGCTGTCTTGCAGGGGCAGGCAATCTGCGTCTCCATAGACAGCTGGGAGTCCAGCCGGACACCTAAGCTCTTTACTGACGGTTGCGGGCGAAGTGCCACGCCGTCAAACGTCGGCAGCTGGGTCTCCCCCCCCCGGGCGGCCCAGCCACAAGATCTCCGTCTTCGCCGGGTTCACCTTCAACTTACTGGCTCGCAGCCATCCAGTTACGGCTTCTAGGCAGAGATGGAAATTATCGGGTACAGATTCCACCCCGGCGTCCATCCTCAGAATGAGCTGGGTGTCATCAGCGTACTGATGGCACTCCAGCCCAAAACTTCGCACCAATTGGGCGAGCAGTCGCATGTAGATGTTAAATAACAGCGAGGAGAGGATGGCCCCCTGAGGGACTCCACAATGTAAGGGGGAGCCCTCGGAGGCCACCCCTCCCCACTTCACTCACTGCAGGCGGTTTTGGAGGAAGGAGGACAGCCAGTTTAAGGCTGTCCCCCTCACCCCTGCCAGCACCAGGCGGTGTGTCAAAAGTTGGTAATTGACAGTATCAAATGCTGCCGTGAGGTCCAATAACACGAGCAGCGCCGATCCGCCTCGGTCCAAGTGGCAACGGAGTAGGTCTGTGATGGAGACCAGGACGGTCTCTGTCCCATGGCCCGAACGGAAGCCGGACTGGAAGGGGTCTAGCCAGGTTGCATCATCCAAGAATGCCTGCAACTGGTCCATTGCTGCCCTCTCAATTACCTTGCCCAGGTACGATTACCGGGCGGTAATTGGAGGGAGCCGCGGGGTCTAACCCGGGCTTCTTCAGCAATGGACTAACCACCGCCTCTTTTAACTCCTCTGGAAAAGCTCCTTGCTCAAGGGAGCAGTTGACTATCTTCAACAGAGGGCCTCGTAACCCCTCCACGCAAGCTCGAATCAGCGTGGAGGGGCACGGGTCGAGGGAGCAGGTGGTAGGTCGAAGAGCTGCGACAATCCTGTCAACATCCTCTGCGTCCAGTGGCCGAAACCGGTCGAAGGTGGACCCGGCGGAGGACAACGGAGTCTCCAGCTCCTGTACTGTATCAACCGTAGCAGGAAGGTCCCGGCGGAGCAACGCAATCTTGTCTGCAAAATGATTCTGAAAAGCCTTGGCGGAGAGGGCCTGATCAACATTATTTGGGATGGTAGGGACCATCGTCAGCTGCCGAATATGAACCAAGGTAGAAGTCTCTCACCTTCTGGTACAATTTACAATCAAATAATATGTGTGCTTCATCCTCAGTTTCAGGTGCTTCGCAGATACAAATCCGTTCATAGTAAGGTATGCTGTTAAATCTCCCATACCTGATCATTGTATCAAGCGGATCAATTCTAGGCCAAGTGAATACCTCCCTAAAATGATTTGGCATTTGAATGTTTAGATAGTTGGAAGGAAAAATTAAGGAAAAAGGAAGAGGGAATTTGATCCAAGGGCAAGATGGATGGATGGTAGGGCAGTAATTGCCTATGTAAACCGCCTCGAGTTGCCTTCGGGCTGAGAGGGGCGGTATAAAGGTATAGCAAATAAATAATAAAATGGTATCCTTGCAGTGACTGGCTTGACCCTGAAGGAGCTGGAGGAGGTGACGGCCGACAGGGAGCTCTGGCGTAGGATGGTCCAGGACGGCACGAAGAGTCGGAAGAGGCTGAACGAATGAGCAACACATTCCTTCTATAATATCTGTGTTCCGTTCTGCATTGGGCAAACAGCGCTCCCAAAGGAGCCGAGAGGAAACAGCGTAACGCTGTGAACTTCCGGACCCAATAGCTTTCATACTACTACCGAGTAAGATGTAAATAAATTGTAAACTCCTATTCAGATGATTTGACAAGGTGTTGAGGGGCCATGGACTGTGGCGCAGCTGGCTGGGAGTCAGCTGCATTAAGATCGCTACTGACTGAAAGGTCATGAGTTCGAAGCCAGCCTGGGTCGGAGTGAGCCGTCGACCAAATTATGTAGCTTGTTGCAGCCCTAAAGACAGTTGCACCTGTCCAGTAGGAAATTTAGGTACTACTTTGTGGGGAGGCTAATTTAACTATTTTACGAGGTAATGAAAATCTCCAGGAAATATGCAAAGAATGAGGAAGCGACAGCTCCCCTGGTGGCCAGAAGCTGGAATGTTAAATAGCCTCTGAGTGTCTGTCTATATATGTGGTGTGTTTATGGCATTGAATGTTTGCCATGTATATGTACATTGTAATCCGCCCTGAGTCCCCTGCGGGGTGAGAAGGGCGGAATATACATACTGTAAATAAATACATGACACCGGTCTGGGGACGCAATGGTGGGCGTTGGGAGCGTGGTGGAAGAGGGTGAAAGGCCAGAGTGTCCCCGCCTTTTTTAGCTGCCACATGACATTGTTGGCTCATGTTGAACCTGTTGCCCAGGAGCACTTCCCTTGTAGAGCAAGAAAGGGTTAAGGAGAGAGAGAGAGAGAGCATGGTTCCTAGAGAGGGAGGAAGAGAGTAGACCTCCTCCTTTCCTGTCCCTCTAGGAATCAAACTCCCTCCCCTTCACCCTTCCTTGCCCGGCTGGGAGAGAAGAGAAGAGTTGTCCCCTTTGGCCTCTCCTCCTCGTCCTTCCTCCTCCACTTCCTCTCCTTGGCAGCCTTTCATTTCCTCTCCTCCCTCTTCTCCTTCTGGTGAGTCTTCTTCCCATTCCTTCTCCAAAGGGCCAAAGGGAGGGTCAAGCCCAAAACAAATGGAAGGAGGGCTGGAGCAGGCCCAGGCCTGGACTCACTGAGATTGGGGGTCATCACATTCTTCGGGGGAGGGGGGTCCTGGGGCCCTGGCTTTCCCCTGCCAACCCACTCATCTGCTTATCTGGATTTCCAAATAATTTATGTAGTTGTTATATTGATTTTTGTCTCTTGTTTCAAAGTCTCTTGGTTCTTCTTCACAAGGAAGGCTATGGATCACGAGGCACCGGCTGCAGGAATCCTGGGGGGTCCAGTGTGGGTGGGACTGAATGGGAGCTCAAGGGGAGGCCGGGTGGGCCTGGAGGCTGGAAAAGGAGAGGCCCAAGCGGAAGGAGGGCCCAGCATCACCTGGCTCTGAAATACATAAAGGGCTTGTTTCTTCACTCTCCAAGAAAAAGCCGCCCGAAGCCTGTTGTCTAATCCTGCCTTTCTTTCACAGAGGAAATGTGATTGTTGGCTGAGAAATTTGGAGTCGAGCCTGTTGAGGGATTTCTTTCCCTTGAGAGAAGAGGGAGGAATAGCATCTTGGATACGGTTTGGTTCTTCATCATTGTGGTCCCAACTTGGAGAGACCCAACTCCCCTGGACCTCAAGGAAGCATCGTCCCCGGGAGCAGTGGGGAATCCTTGGACAGCATCATGCAGACTTTCCTGAGTGTGGACCTTTATGGCTCAGACACACAGCACCAGCGCTTCAGGCAGTGCTCCTACCGAGAGGGCGAGGGACCCAGAGAGGTTTGCAGCCGCCTCCACGATCTCTGCCGCCAGTGGCTGAAGCCAGAGCAACACACCAAGGCAGAGATGCTGGACCTGGTGATCCTGGAGCAGTTCCTGAGCATCCTGCCCCCAGAGATGAGGAGCTGGGTCCGAGAGTGTGGGGCAGGGACCTGTTCCCAGGCGGTGGCCCTGGTGGAAGGCTTCCTCCTGAGTCGGGCAGAGGACCAGAAGCAGGTAGGACAGGTGAGAGCATTGCCTCTTGGCTTCACTCACCTTGGGACCAATAGATACATAGATACAGCTAGAGGACGTGTGGCGGAGACTCCGTGACGAAGCTTCGAAATCAGCTTATAAGCTGTTTAAAAAGGCTTATGAGCATGCTATCAAGGAAGCAAAAAAGTCATATTATTCCTCCTTGATAGAGTCGGCTAGTTCACGCCCGGCTCAACTTTTTAAGATAATTCGGTCTCTGACAGCGATCCCTACTGTCCCAAATGATAGGGGTCTGGCTCCGACAGCGGAGGCTTTTCAGAACTATTTCACCCGACAAGATTTCGTTGCTCCGCGGGATATCCCGCTACTTTTGCTACAGTTAGCGAACTCGAGACTCCGCCGCCACTCGGCGGGCCCACCTTCACCCGTTTCCAACTGCTGGACGCAGCAGCTGTCGATAAGTTACTTGTTGCAGCTAGACCAACTACTTGCTCCCTCGACCCGTGCCCCTCCTGGCTTATTAGACCTTGCCAGGAGAGGTTACGCGCCCCCTGGGCACGATCTTAAATAGCTCCCTTGAGCAAGGAGTCTTCCCAGGGGATTAAACGAGGCTATGGTAAGACCGCTGCTGAAGAAGCCGACTTTAGACCCTTCGGCTCCCTCCAATTACCGGCCTGTTTCCAACTTGCCCTTCCTGGGCAAGGTGATTGAGAGGGCAGCAGCGGATCAGCTGCAGCAGTTCTTAGAAGACACAGCTGGATTTGATCCCTTCCAGTCCGGCTTCCGTATTGGGCACGGGACGGAGACCGTGCTTGTCGCCATTACAGACCAACTTCGCCGCCAGCTGGACCTGGGTGGATCGGCACTGCTTGTCTTGTTAGATCTGACAGCAGCGTTTGATACAGTAGACCATGCATTGTTGACCCACCGCCTATCCGCTTCCGGAGTCAGGGGGACTGCCCTTAAATGGGTGGCCTCCTTTCTCTGGGATCGGGGACAGCGTGTGGAGGCGGGATGGTCTCAGGCGGCTCCCACTTAACTGTAGGTCCCCCCAGGGGCCATTCTCTCCCCCTTATTATTCAACGTTTATATGCGCCCCCTGGCCCAGCTGGCCCGCGACTTTGGTCTGGAGTGTTATCAGTACGCTGATGACACCCAGCTTCTGCTGCGAATGGACGGCAGGCCGGATACCGTACCGATTGCTTCCATCTGTGCCTCGAAGCCGTGACTGGTTGGCTGCGGGCCAGCCGGCTGAAGGTGAATCCGTCGAAGACGGAGATCCTATGGCCTGGTCGGCCTGGCCGGGATGAGTGCCGGTTGCCTACTCTGGACGGCGAGCAATTAAGCACGTCGTCAATTGTTAAGAGCTTGGGTGTTCAGTTCGACTCCCTGCTGACCATGGAGACCCAGGTCTCCGCGGTCAGCAGGGTGGCGTTCTACCACCTACGTCAGGCTAGGCGACTGGCCCCCTACCTGTCCAGGAATGACCTGGCTACGGTGATCCAAGCGACGGTCATCTCGAGACTAGACTACTGTAACGCCCTCTACGTTGGCCTTCCCTTGGCGACGATTCGGAAACTCAAGCTAGTGCAGCAGGCCGCTGCTCACCTGCTGGCAGGAGTGCCGGTGAGGCAGCACATTACGCCCATCCTCCAGCAACTGCACTGGCTGCCAATTGAGTACCGAATCACCTTCAAGGTGCTGGTGTTGACCTTTAAGGCCTTGTACGGTCTAGGGCCTGCGTACCTCTTGGACCGCCTTGCCCCATACGATCCCCGAGATCACTCCGCTCGAGATTCCACCGATCCGCCTCTGCCGCCTATCATCAACTAGGCAGCGCTCCTTCTCCGTAGCAGCTCCAACGGCCTGGAATGCCCTGCCGGAGGAGGCTAGAGCCATACGGAGCTCGCCCCCTTCCGCAGGGCCTGTAAGACCTTCCTTTTCAAGCAGGCCTTTGGTTGACATATAACGCCTCTTGCTTTCAATTGACTTATGACTCTGTGTTACCGTTTTTTGTCACTTAGTGTAATTTTAACAATATTTTAATGATGTTTTTTAGTATCATTTTTGTTATTTTTTATGGTTATAGCATTGCTTTATTTTGTTCGTGAATTGGCATGAGTGTTGCCTGCCGATCACTATGTATGTCCTGTAACCCGCCACGAGCCCTCGGGAAGAGGCGGAATACAAATGCAAATAATAAATAAATAAATAAATAAATAAATGTACTTTCTGCCTTCCTTCCAAGATGGGACCAATGTGAGGCAGAAGGCGGACTCTGCTCCCTCGGCCTCTTCTCCCTCCAGCTCTGCCCCTCCTGCTCTCACCTCCATATCCACTGTGAGCTCAGTTGCTGCTCTATCCAAATTTGTTGACCCCGGATATTACATTGAAAATGATGGGAGGGGGAGTGTGGCATTTGTTTCAAACTTGGTCGCCATCTCAGAGTTATTGTTTTTAAAAGTCCATGCAGTTTGTGCACATAAGTTTGTGATTTTTTAAAACTTTCTCCATACTACTTCTGGAATACTCTGTGCTTTTCCAGGCCCAAAATAACTGCATCGGAGCCAAGTCTACTGTCCTTGTATCAGAGCAAACTCCACCAGACACCACCCAGAGTCTCAGGCAGAAGGATCTCAAGCAGGAAGCAGATGGGGCGGCAGCCTTGGAGGGTAAGAAGGAACCCTTCTGGGAGTTTTGGTCTTTTATGCCAGTGTACATTCAACTTGAAAGGTTTGTAGGATATCCACAGTTACTTTGAGATTGAGATTTGAAACTGAGATTGAAATTGTGCACATCCAGGATCGTTTGGCCTTGAGGTGAGTATAGATATATACTTTAAAACCCGCCACAGTGTGAGATCCCTGACGGCTCGGCAGTGCGCTGTGAAGAATTTGCTCAGGCCTTTGCGGATAAAGCGCCGCTGATCTGTTCCGATTTCTATACCACTTTAATGGCAGTCTCTGAGGATGTGACATGAGCATCTGATTGTCCGGTTTTAATGGATTCGTTTCAATTGGTTCAGCTCGAGGATGTGGACAAGATCCTTGGGGAAGCGAGGCCTACCACATGCATCCTAGACTCCTGCCCATCCTGGCTGCTAAAAGAAGCCAGAGGGAGTTTGGCAGAGTGGGTGAAGGTGGTGGTTAATGCCTCCTTACAGGAGGGCAAAATTCCAGTCAGCTTAAAGCAAGCTGTTATAAAACTGTTGTTGAAAAAACCATCGCCGGACCCCACTCAATTAGTGAACTATCGGCCAGTTTCCAATCTCCCCTATTTGGGCAAAGTCATGGAACGTGTGGTGGCTTCGCAACTCCAGGGATTCTTGGAAGACACTGATTATCTTGATCCGGCACAGTCTGGCTTTAGGCCGGGACATGGTACTGAAACAGCCTTGGTTGCCTTGGTAGATGATCTACGCCGGGAGCTCGACAGGGGAGTGTGTCCCTGTTGGTCCTGCTGGACCTCTCAGTGGCTTTCGATACCGTTGACCACAGTATCCTTCTGGGTCGCCTTGCATGGGGCTTAGGGGTACTGCCTTGCAGTGGCTCCTATCTTTCCTGGAGGGAAAGGTGTCATTGGGTGACACCTGTTTGGCTCCACAACCGTTGTCTTGTGGAGTCCCTCAGGGTTCAGTTCTGTCCCCGATGTTATTTAACGTCTACATGAAACCGCTGGGAGAGATCATTCGGAGTTTTCGGAGTAAGGTGTTATCTGTACACAGATGACGTCCAGATCTGTCACTCCTTTCCACCTGTCACCAAGGAGGCTGTCCAGACTTTGAACCGGTGCTTGGCCGCTGTGTCGGACTGGATGAGGGCTAGCAAATTGAAGCTTAATCCAGACAAGACAGAGGTCCTCCTCGTCAGTCGAAAGGCCGAACTGGGCATAGGGTTACAGCCTGTGTTGGATGGGGTTACACTCCCCCTGAAGACGTAGGTTCGCAGCTTGGGAGTGATCCTGGACTCATCGCTGAGCCTGGAACCCCAGGTCTCAGCGGTGGCCACGGGAGCTTTTGCACAGTTAAGACTCATGCGCCAGCAGCGCCCATGCCTTGGGAAGTCTGATCTGGCTACGGTCGTCCACGCTCTGGTCACATCCCGAATAGATTTCGGCAATGCACTCTACGTGGCGCTGCCTTTGAAGACAGTTCGGAAACTGCAATTAGTCCAATGGGCGGCAGTCAGATTACTAACGGGAGCTACATACAGGAAGCATACCACCCGCCTGTTGTGTCAGCTCCACTGGCTGCCTGTCCAATTCCGAGCTCAATTCAGAGTGCTGGTTTTGACCTTTAAAGCTCTATACGGTTCTGGCCCAGCTTACTTGTCCGAACGCATCAGCCGCTACGTCCCACCTCGTAATTTAAGATCATCCGGGGAGGCCCTGCTCTCGCTCCCGCCTACTTCTCAAACGCGGTTGGTGGGGATGAGAGACAGGGCCTTCTCGGTGGTGGCTCCCCGTCTCTGGAATGCACTCCCTATGGATATACGATCAACCCCATCCTCCTGGCATTCAGAAAAAAAGTGAAATCCTGGTTATGGGACCAAGCATTTGCACATTAGCACGATACGGCACTTGGATTGAAATGGCAAACTGGACAAGACCCAATGCTTCAATTATGGACGGAATACTGTTTTAACTGATGTGAATATATATGATGTATTTTAATGTTAATTGTATTTTAACAAATTTTAATGCCAGCTGTAATTTAATGTATTTAATTTTAACTGTTTTTGGGTTTTTATTATATGTATGCTGTGTTGGCATCGAATTGTTGCCGTTGTTAGGCCGCTCTGTGTCCTCCCTCGGGGGTTGAGAAGAAGCAGGGTAGAAATGGTGGAAATAAATAAATAATAAATAAATATGCCGGCATTCGTTTGCAAAAGGTGTAATTTCAGTGTGATTTGCAGTTTTATTTCTTGCAATACTAGTACATCAGCCTAAAGTTGGATCTGACTGAAAATTCATCCCTTCAGTGTCTTCCCAGGTGGGACCTGAAGCTGAGATTAGTTCTGAAACTGAGCTGGAAGACAGACAGACAACAAATAATAACTTTAGTTAGTTGAAATATCGAGCCTGGTACTAGTTTCAATTCAACCTACTCACAGCACTGCTTGTGAGACAAAGTCATAAACCCTAATTTTTTACATATTCTTGGGCTGCCCCTCCCATTTAAATGATCAAGGATCTGGAGAACAAGCCCTATGAGGAGTGGCTTAAAGAGCTGGGCATGTTTAGACTGGAGAAGAGAAGGCTGAGAGGAGACATGATAGCCATGTATAATATATGTGAGAGGAAGTCACAGGGAGGAGAGAGCAAGCTTGTTTTCTGCTGTCCTGGACACTAGGACGCGTAACAATGGCTTCAAACTACAAGAAAGGAGTTTCTGAACATTAGGAATAACTTCCTTACTTGAGAGCTGTTCAACAGTGGAACTCTCTGCCCCAGAGTGTGGTGGAGGCTCCTTCTTTGGAAGCTTTTAAGCAGAGGCTGGATGGCCATCTGTCGGGGGTGCTTTGAATGCAATTGACAGGGGGTTGGACTGGATGGCCCACGAGGTCTCTTCCAACTCTAGGATTCTATGATCCCCCGTACATACAGAAATCACATTTGAAATACCAGTCTTAATCTGAAGGGGTTTTTTTGTTATTGGGCTGTTGAATGCTTCTGTGTCCGAAGGGTCATTTCTTGATGGGTTTCCTTTTAGGACTGTAATTGTAACCTCTGAGACATGTTGATGTGTTCAGCTTTCCACACCTTGATCTCTTTCTCTCCTCCAGGGGCTGGAATGATGTTGTTGGCGAATCCTCAGTCGTTTCTTCATCTTTGCGATGGAGTGGAACTGAATCAGGTAAGCAGGAGGATTCTGTTGGGCCAGTGGGCTTATTAGCTAAAGACCCTCCCCTTAAATGTGTAGCAGAGGAACACTAGCTTTGGCCCACTAACTCTAACAGGCTTCGGCCTACTCACTCTCTTCAGGGCGACGCTAGCTTTAGCACACTAACTCTAACAGGCTTCGGCCTAACTCACTCCTCAGGGCAACGCTAGCTTTGGCCCACTAACTCTAATAATGTGATGGAAGTCTGAGGTTAAGGGAAGTCATGGTGAGCTTCTTTCTGCTTTGGTGAGGCCTCACCTGGAAAAACACTGTGTCCAGTTCTGGGTAACGCAATAAATGCTGGAACATGTCCGGATTCCCTTTCTGATTCTACACACCAACTAAGACATGGTTCTGTCGTGACCAACCGCACGTCTCTATAAAGCTTACATTTATGGGATGGGGGCCTCAGCCCTTTCCCTTTCAAACAACCAACAGGAATCTGCTTTAAAGGGATTCTTGTGACTTTTTCTCTATTTCCCTGATGTGAGAAGGAAATGCGTATTTTCCCACCAGGGTCCAATCGCCTTTGAGGACATGGCTGTCCGTTTCTCTTTGGAGGAGTGGGCTCTCCTGAGTCCTGATCAGAAAGCCTTGCACGTGCAGGTCATGGAGGAGATTCGTGGGATGGTGGACTCTCTCGGTAAGGCCTCCTCAATGGTGGGGATTTCTGTTTCAAAATGCAGGATCCCAGTCAGCAGCTCTCTGGTGGGAGAAATTCTAAATCATCTCAGTCACTGAAGGCAGGGCTTATGTTAGAAATATATGTGACATATAAGTAATATATGGATCTCTTACTCTTTCTTGTAAACGGAAGAATCTCCCTTCTTTGTCTCTCAGCTGATTTGTGATTTCAAGTTGGCAGGTTTTAGGAAATATTACAGATTCCCTTTTTGTCCTGAACCTGCTATTGAGACTTTCTTGGGGTCTGAGGTGGGACTGTGGCTTTCATCTTTTACTCTCTTCATGTTTGATGTGTGTGTGTTGGCTTGTGGGAAATTTGATCTTTAGTAATACTTTATACACAGTATTTTTCCAATGAGATCTTCTTCATGAGTACACAGTTCATTTTCAAATTCTGATTGGCCTCTTTCAAATCCCATATTTTTATTGTCTAGTGCCCAATCTTTCTTTCAGTTGCCTATATCTGTCCCACTGGGGGTGAAATCCTGCATCCTTCAGTTCTTCAGTTATACATCCTTATTTTTCATCTTCATGTATTATTAAGTTTCTGTATGCAATCTATGTGGTGTAATGTCAAATCAACCACATGTACTTCACGTTTGATCAGCCCACGCACTGCCTTTGCCAGAGGCAGAAAATACGCCACGCAGATGAACAATGAATAACAAGTAGTTTACTCTTCGTAGTTCAGAACAACACGTACAATGTGATTAGTTGTATCAACTCACATAATGTCGTTTTATTAGACATTTAAAATGGTCTTTCTTTGTCCATGTAGATAAGCTCCTTCAGCTGCTCATGAAACGAGAGCACACTCCAAACTTTCTCTCTCTCTCTCTCTCTCTCTCTCTCTCTCTCTCTCTCTCTCTCTCTCTGCTTCGCTCTTTCTTTTCTGTGCTTCTCTCTGAGCACCGGCATAGTTCAAGCCTGAACAAAAATTGTACAGTAACCAAAAATCCTGACTCAGCCATCCCCCCCACACAAAGCTCAACCAATCAGCCTTTTGCATCTTATTTTACAGTTGACACACCACACTTGCATTCTCCAACAATCTCCTTTCTTCTTATCTTACTTGTACAAACCTTCTTCCATTAAAACGGATACCGGGGTGTTTGCACAAAGTTTAATTTTGTACTTGTTCCAAATCCTTTGTTTGCTCATCTTATAAAATGGTGATTAAAGTCTGCTGTACTTTTGCTTTTTGATACCATATATAGGCATGAGTAAAGAAGAGGTAGGGTGTCCTCCAAGCAGCCCCAACGTAAAGTTCAAACAGAAAAGCGGGTTGCTAATGCACGAAAAAAGTATCCAGTATTTGCTTCAATCAATTTATTTTCCATTCATTTAGAAGTCATTCGATAGTAGAAATAATAAATCTTCCCAAATGGGGATGTGGAATTCTTTAAAGAGGTATTCAAAACAATCTATCGCAAAGCAATCTGTTCCGGAATAGAGTATTTATGTCAGCATTCATATTATAGATTATCGGACCAGTGGAATTATAAATATATGCTATTCTTTGGGGTCCCGATGAAGCCAGGTCCCCCTGGCGAAACGGCTAGGCCTTTGGATACATAGTCCGTCGACCTTAAAAGCTTGACGCTCCGGATTACAAATATATCTATATTTTGAGTGATTTTGAATGCTGACATAAATACTCTATTCCGGAACAGATTGCTTTGCGATAGATTGTTTTGAATACCTCTTTAAAGAATTCCACATCCCCATTTGGGAAGATTTATTATTTCTACTATCGAATGACTTCTAAATGAATGGAGAATAAATTGATTGAAGCAAATACTGGATACTTTTTTCGTGCATTAGCAACCCGCTTTTCTGTTTGAACTTTACGTTGGGACCGTATATAGGCATGCCGTCCAAAATGTAAACCATGACCTTCTAATTCTAACGGTCTCTCATGTCTTAAGGTCAGCTCAGCTTTCACCCAAACTAGTATGCATGCCTTGAAGTACAGTTCCAGGTCTTTTTGATGTGTGTGTATTGACTTGTTGAACATTTTACGTAATGTTTCACTCTCCATATAGAGAGATGTGTAGGGCGTAAAAGAAAACCGATAAAACAAATGCAAGTGATGCAAATGATAAATATGATTTTAAAATTTGAAATATATTAGGGCATTTTAAGAATCCTGGGGAGAGGACAGCATTTATATCTACTTTTCCTCCATGTTTATGTTATTTTGAGGATCATTTCAGTCCACTTCCTTAGAGTCCTTATCACTCTCACTGAGGGATTACTGTTTTTGTCCTTCTTCACAGCAGATAACTGGAAGACAAGCAATGTATCCACCAAATGCAGGAAGCATTTTGAGCACAACAAGGACCTTCCTAGACACCCGCAAACTCACCAAGAAGACAGAGGTTCTGCCAGGGAAAGACCCTACAGATGCAATGTATGTGGGCAGTGTTTTACCCAAAATATGGCACTTGTGCTTCACAAAACACTCAGTGCTGGGAAAAGCCACTGTAAATGGAAAGAATCAGGAAAATGTGCTACTGATTACAAATGGCCATATCTGAGCCAAGAAGAAATCTTTGAAGGATCTGAGGATATAATAAACCAGGACTGTGGGAAATCTTTTATTCAGAGTACACACTTGGTGAGCCACAAAAGACTCCACACAGGAGAGAAGCCATACCAATGCCAGGAGTGTGGGAAATGTTTTGCTTCCAGTTCACACTTGGTGAAACACAAAAGACTCCACACAGGAGAGAAGCCATACCAATGCCAGGAGTGTGGGAAATGTTTTGCTTCCAGTTCACACTTGGTGAGCCACAAAAGAGTCCACACAGGAGAGAAGCCATACCAATGCCAGGAGTGTGGGAAATGTTTTGCTTCCAGTTCACATTTGGTGAGACACAAAAGACTCCACACTGGAGAGAAGCCCTATCAATGCCAGGAGTGTGGGAAATGTTTTGCTTCCAGTTCACACTTGGTGAAACACAAAAGACTTCACACAGGAGATAAGCCATACCAATGCCAGGAGTGTGGGAAATGTTTTGCTTCCAGTTCACACTTGGTGAGCCACAAAAGAGTCCACACAGGAGAGAAGCCATACCAATGCCAGGAGTGTGGGAAATGTTTTGCTTCCAGTTCGGATTTGGTGAGCCACAAAAGAGTCCACACAGGAGAGAAGCCATTCCAATGCCAGGAGTGTGGGAAATGTTTTGCTCAGAGTTCAGCCTTGGTGAGCCACAAAAGAGTCCACACAGGTGAAAAGCCATACCAATGCCAGGAGTGTGGGAAATGTTTTGCTTCCAGTTCGGTTTTGGTGAACCACAAAAGAGTCCACACAGGAGATAAGCCATACCAATGCCAGGAGTGTGGGAAATGTTTTGCTGTGAGTTCAGCCTTGGTGGGCCACAAAAGAGTCCACACAGGTGAAAAGCCATACCAATGCCAGGAGTGTGGGAAATGTTTTGCTTCCAGTTCGGATTTGGTGAGCCACAAAAGAGTCCACACAGGAGATAAGCCATACCAATGCCAGGAGTGTGGGAAATGTTTTGCTCGGAGTTCACACTTGGTGAGCCACAAAAGAGTCCACACAGGAGAAAAGCCATACCAATGCCAGGAGTGTGGGAAATGTTTTGCTTCCAGTTCAGATTTGGTGAAGCACAAAAGACTCCACACAGGAGAGAAGCCACACCAATGCCAGGAGTGTGGGAAATATTTTGCTTGGAGTTCAAACTTGGTGAGGCACAAAAGAGTCCACACAGAAGAGAAGCCATACCAATGCCAGGAGTGTGGGAAATGTTTTGCTTCCAGTTCGGATTTGATGAGCCACAAAAGAGTCCATACAGGAGAGAAGCCATACCAATGCCAGGAGTGTGGGAAATGTTTTGCTTCCAGTTCGAATTTGGCGAACCACAAAAGAGTCCACACAGGAGAGAAGCCATACCAATGCCAGGAGTGTGGGAAATGTTTTGCTCAGAGTTCACACTTGGTGAGCCACAAAAGAGTCCACACAGATGAAAAGCCACACCAATGCCAGGAATGAGGGAAATGTTTTGCTTCCAGTTCACACTTGGTGAGCCACAAAAGAGTCCACACAGATGAAAAGCCATACCAATGCCAGGAGTGTGGGAAATGTTTTGCTCAGATTTCGAGCTTGGTGAGGCACAAAAGACTTCACACTGAAGAGAAACCATACAAATGTGATGAATGTGGAAAATGTTTTACTCAGACTTCATCTCTTAACAAGCACCAGAGTATACACACAGGCTAAAAAACAGCCGTTGTGGGTAAGGATCTGATTTCAAAGAGGACTGTTTGAGAAGTTCTGGCTAAGATTTGGTAGAGTCCCCTTTCTTGTCATTTCAGTCTCCAGTTGGAGGTCCTGTTCTCTCGAGCAGCAGAAAGCAAGCTTCCCGTGACAATCCTTCAGAGGGTTAAACATGATTAACACACTGAGAAGACTGGAAAAAACCAGGTAAATATATGAAGCCAAAATGCAAAAATACAAAAAGACGTTGAAATTCACAAAGATCATAAGCATTTACTCACTGCGTTCAACGGATAAAGTAAGGTGGATCAGCACATGCACAAAAAGCAATAATATAAATACGGCTGGAAGATTTCCCAGGTGCCCACTAGGGCCGGTTTCGTGCCTCACGGGAACTTCTTCAGGGCACGTCGCAATAATTTAATTGATCAAGGCGGTAACAATCTATAGCATCACAAGTCATGAATCCATGGGCTGGTTCCAGATTGTTACCGCCTTGATCAATTTAATTATTGCGACGTGCCCTGAAGAAGTGCCTGTGAGGCACAAAACCAGCCCTAGTGGGCGCCTGGGAAATCTTCCAGCCATAGGCACACTACTGGCTCAACTTTAGCCAGCCCAGCATTTGTCGCTAAATGGATTACCGCTAATAGTCTGTTCCATGTATCTCTCTACCGGAGTATCCGCTGCTTCTTCATCCCCATGAGCCGTGGATTACAATTTGTCATAACGCTGTGTTTCCACATGGAAGGATTACCTGTTACACAGTTGCTCCCGCATGGAAGTATTTTGCTGAAACACACAGCCTTCGTCGCGCTAGACGAGCATCATCAGCTCTACCCCCAGGACCCACCCATCTTCGCGGACGCCCTTTACTGAGCGGTATAACGCCGCTGGATTTGACTTTTTGTTTCCTAAACTTGCTGGCGTGTTATACACTGCAGTTGGGATCCCAGAGTGCTATTTTTACGCCTTATCAACCTTATAACTTGGGGTTATCTTTGGATCTGGGGCTTTGGGCTCACTTTTATATTATTGCTTTTTGTGCATGTGCGGATCCACCTTACTTTATCTGTTGAACGCAGCGAGTAAATGCTTATGATCTTTGTGAATCTCAACGTCTGTTTGTATTCTTGCATTTTGGATTCATATATTTACCTGGTTTTTTCCAGTCTTCTCAGTGTTAGTGCTTTACCTCCCCACCCCTCTGTGTTTTTGTGACTGTTGGTTAAACATGATTGTCATGTCACCTATTCTGAAAAAAATGCCATATGTACTTCCATCAACTGTTCCTCTGAGCTTGGTCTCTCGATCTTTTACCACCTTGTTTGCAAAGTTCCAGTTTGTGAATTTTGTTTTTCTGCCAGGAGTCCAGAACTGAACCCAGTGCTTTTGTTAAGGCCAAGCCAGAGGAAAAGAGGCTTGCGCTATTATTTGATGTACAAGAGATACAATTATCTCTGGCTAGACTTCACTGGCCATTTCCCTGCACCTGGCACGTACACTTTTAATCCACATTAGATTAAATAAAAACACAGGTCTTGTTGTTATTTTAGAATTCGCAATGTGAGATATCCTTGATATTGTTATAGGCTTTGAGAATTTGATCTATTTGGCAAAATTTAAGTCTCTTGCTCTTACATGTTTAGTAGTAAATTTTATTGATTAGCCCTTAGGCCATATCACAATACCAAACCAAACAACAAGGCTTGATGTGACTTGATTACACTCTATATAGTAAGTTAAGTAAACACTTATAACAATAACTGTAAATAAATTTGATAAAACCGAATATATACATCATGTTTCCATATCACCCCTACAATTTACTCCAATCAGCGCCTCGTATGTGCTTTTCGGACGTATTGCTTTGCTTAAAAATAGAGCTGTTTTATACGTTATTTTTAGAAAAAATGTTTCAAAAGTCATTACAAAACTGGGGGACGTCAGCATTTCATTTCCAAAGTGTTTCTAAAGTGTTGTTTTAAAACTCTTGTTACTGTAATGAGAGTAATGAAATTTCGTTACTATTTCGTTAAAGTAATTGTGCACCTGGTGGGAATTCTGGGGCTCCGTTCTCCCTCATTTTCAGAGCTATTGGGGAGAAACTCACTACAATGTTAGGATACGTTTTACACTGTAACCCCCCTACAAAGAACTATGTATTTGAATTTTTGACAATTACACATAGAGAAACCAATACCTCGGGCCATGCATTATACACAAGACACACTGGGATCCTTATATTAAAATGACATTTTTATTGGCCGGCCAGAACCCTAAAATAACATATAATATGGCCCCCTTTCAATATAAAGCAACTCAGCAGAGAACACCATATTTGGAGTCAATGGGGTAAACCATAGGGGTGATGCAGATATTTGATCTGGATCGGGCTCTTGATCCCTTGTTAACAGCTTGTTTATTTGAGCTTTTGTTGTACTTTGGTAGTATTACGTATGTTCATCCAGACAGTCACAGCAGCCAACAGCCTCCTTGGTAGCAGGTAGGAAGGAGTGACAGAGTTGGACAACATCTGCATACAGGTGACACCGCACCCCGAAACTCTGGATGACCTCCGCCAGCGGCTTCATGTAGATGTTAACAACATGGGAGACACTATTGAGCCCTGGGAAACCCCACAAGACAATGGTTGTGGGGTTGAGGTGGTGTCTCCCAATAACACCTTCTGGGAGCGACCCTCTAGGAAGGACTGGAGCCACTGAATAACGATACTAGCCTCCCAGAAGAATTCCATGGTCAATGGTATCGAAGGCCACTGAGAGGTCCAGCAGAACTAACGGAAACACTCCCTCTGTCTACTTCCCATCCACTAAGGTGACCAAGACTGTTTCAGTTCCGTGTCCCAGCCTAAAGCCAGACTGCGCCAAATCTAGATAATTCGTGTCTTCCAAGAATACATGAAGTTGTGGCGGGAAACTCCCCAAGAGCCATCAGGAATCCGTCCGGATCCATAAGCTTTCTGGGGCGGACCATCTTAATGGGTCCTCCACCCCTGCGGAGGTTAGGGGGTGTGGTGAGTCTAAAACTGATCAGGTGATGGTCAGTCCATGGCAACAGAGCAATGGTCAGCTCCTGTACACCGCCACCTCCCATCCCTGACAGAAAACCAAGTCTAGTGTATGACCAGCACTGTGGGTAGGGCGCGATACCCGTTGGGACTGCCCCGTGGTCACCATGGAAGACATGAGGTCCTGAGCCGCTCCTGATAGGGTGGTCTCGGCGGGGATGTTGGGACTGTGGGATGGGGCACCTGGTCAGGGAGATGGGATCCCTATAGACCACCGCAACCCCACCTCCCCATCCTCCAGATCTCGGCTGTTGCTGCACGGAGAATCCTGGTGGACAATGCTGTGTGAGATTTACACCTCCGTCTGTCCAATCAGGTTTCCGTTATGCACGCCAGATCTGCCCGCTCATCCAGAATTAAGTCCTGGATGAAAGCTGTATTACCATTGACAGATCTGGCGTTCAACAGCACCATCCTTAGTCCAGAGGGACCGCCATCCTGTGTACTCTGTCAGGAGACTGTTTTGGAGCTACTAGTATTTCACAATCTCTAGGCCGAATTAATGGTCTTCCTTTCCTGTATCTCCCCCTATCTCCCCCCCGGTCCAATGGAAGTCCCCCCTCCCCTATCATGTCCAATTTCCTCATTTTCAACCCATGGCTTGATGGTGAATACTTGATTCGATGGTGCTTCCTCTAGCACTATTCCTTCCTTCCCTTCAGTTCCCACCCCCGCCCTGTAATTTCTGTAATCCTCCAGCCCACCCCGACTCTTTCCTCCCTCATAAAGTGCAAATACAATTAATGTATATAAGACGTTGAGGTGCAGCATGGGCGACAGTCATTCTTGTCTAGTAGTCTATAAAGTGCAGGCAGGTGGTAAAACAATGCACAGTCCATAAAGTGCTGATGAGTTGTATACAGTCTACAAAGTGCGGGTGGGATCTGCAGTTGTTAAAGTACATGATGGTTAAATATCTATGTATATAATAAAAGTCAGTGTTTGTGGAGGACGGGAGGTGCGGAGGAATATGTGGCAGCTTTTCGATTGGTTGCCATTGTGGGATTATTTGCATAAAAGACTGATTGGTCAGCCTCCCAACACTCCTAGGCAGCAGAGAGAGGAAAGGAAAGGGCCCGAGGCAGACAGAAATGGTTGGAGTTGAAGTCCAAGCCACACAGAGCCCACATGACCCATTCTACGTCCTGGTGCAGTTTCAAATAGGACGAACCATGAATGATGGGACTTGAAGTACCTCCACTCACCTTCTGAGAACGCTGCCAGAGAGGGTAAAAGAAAGGGCCTGACTGAATTAACAGTACGCCTTCCTTAACTAGATTTTTCCAGACTAGGCCTCAGTTACTACATAAAGGGCCTGAAAGGGCCTGACTGAATTAACAGTAAGGCTTCCTAAACTTTATTTTCTGGACTAGGCCTCAGTTACTGGGCTACTATGTAAGGCTTCCTTAACTTGATACTCCAGATTAGGCCGCCGATCATGGGATCTTGTGAATGGCCTGAATTGACAGTAACACTTCCTCAACTAGGTTATGACTAGGCCAAAGTTACTGGGATACTGTGTAAGGACTGAAATAACAGTAAGGCTTCCTAAACTTGATTTTCCTGACTAGGCCTCAGTTACTGTGATACTGTGTAAAGACAGATCCACATTTACTGTATGTATCATGCTGTGTAGATACAAGGGACATATACCTTTAGGAGACGCCATCTTGGTTTGGGCAGTTAGCCAGTTGACAGTTTTTTCCGTTGGAAGTGGAATGTTCAGCACCTTCACCCAATGCACTGCAACCCCTACAAATCACAGACTAGGCCCAAAATTGACAGTAAGGCTTCATTAACTTGATTTTCCCGACTAGGCCTCAGCTCATGGGACATTGTGTATGGCCTGAATGGACAGTAACCAACCTTGGCACACAAGAGCCCCCATGACCCACGTTACATTCTACTGCAGTTTTGGGGAGGGTGGACCATGGATGATAATAAAGCGGTTTTTGGTACTTTCTCTGGAGGAGAAAGGTCAGAGAGTGATGCTGCACACGTGTAGAGCTTTGGAAAGTGGGTTTCTGTGCCAAGAATCAGGCAGGCACTTGTTCCGTGAAAGTAACACTGTGATTGGCGCTTCTAATCTATGCTGTGACTTGCTGATGTGCACCCCGTGCCTAACGTGAGATAACGTAGGCTTAGATTGGTCAAACAGTACAGAATGTGCCATTGGGAGACGTTAGTGCCAAAAAGGGAAAAGAACTGCGCATGTACGGAGGGATTCAGCCCCATCCTTTGCTGGCAGGGAAAGGCAGAATGTGAAATGTTGCAAATCGGGTACATGAACGTCCCAGGCCACTGATATGTACTGTGAGAAAGAACTAACTTAGTAAAGACCATTGTTCTAACACATAGGTGGGACTTTTAGATGTGATGCTAATGGAAATGAAATGTTTTATTGGATTAATGAAATGCCATGTAACACCAGCTCATTATGATTGTGTAAAATCCATGAAAGAGGGCGGGCTTTTCCGAGATGCCGCCATTGGGGGTATAAATGTTTTGTACTGAGAGTGACCGGGGCTTTTGTCCCTGATAGCAGCCGTGTTCTGCTGGCAATCCCCACCAGCTGGTGCAATAAACCATTTTTGATTTCATCTACAGTACGGTTGTCGTGAGTTTTCCTCATCCTTGCACCCGCACGTCCAGGTAGCCTTGGTAAGAGTAAACTTGCCACTCGGAGTTCCATAACTCCCTAATTTGCTGCTTCAATGGGACTTGAAGTACCTCAATGGATTATGGGATTTGTAGTACTTTTAAACCCTTCATTCCCCACAGACCACTGCAGCCCTGAACAAAGACCGATAAAGACAAAACTTGGCACATAGTGGCCTCAGCTCATGGGACATTGTGTACGGCCTGAATGGACAGTAACCAACCTTGGCACACAGAGCCCCCAGGACCCACGGTACACTCTACTGCAGTTTAGAGGAAGGCGGACAATGGATGATAGGATTTCAAGAACCTCCGCTCACTTCCCGAACCCGCTGCGATCCTCATTTAGTGCATGATCATGACCACACTTGGCACACAAAGCCCCCATGATCCACTTTACATGCTGGTGCAGTTCGGAGGAGGGTGGACCACGGATGATGGGACTCCCAGCACCTTCCCTCACTTCCCGAGACCACTGCAAGCCACATAAACAACTGATAAAGACCAACCTTGGCACAAAATGCCTTTCTCAAATAACCCGGGCAGTGCCAGGTCCCCAAGCTAGTCTGATATAAAATGCAGTCAGTGGGAGGGAGTTCATAGGATAAAGTGCAGATATAGTGAGCAAGCTTAGCAGCACGGTATTCTATTCACAAGAGCAGTGAAGCAGTTTATGTCCAGTGTCTTCTGATCTTTTTGAGTTCTGTAGCAATTTAACATTTATTTATTTATTTATTTACATCATTTATATTCCGCCCTTCTCACCCCGCAGGGGACTCAGGGAGGATTACAATGCACATATACAGGCAAACATTCAATGCCATTGGCATACAACATATATGGGCAGACATAGAGGCAATTTAACATTCCAGAATCAGTTAAATTTAGCCTCCCCACAAAGTGGTACCTAAATTTCCTACTTGACATATGCAACTGTCTTTCGGGTTGCAAAGGTCGACAACAAGCTACACAATATGGTCGAGAGCTCACCCCGACGCGGGCAGGCCTTGAACTCGTGACCTTCTGGTCAGTAGAGATCTTATGCAGCTGACACCCAGCCAAATGCGCCAAATTCCCGGTGACCAGCCTCCCCCTCCCCCTAGAGTGACAATCTCACAGCCGCCGAAGAATAAGAGGTGGTCGTGTGAGAGCTGGGTCTGGAAGCTCCGAGCGGTACGCACATTCCGCAATGGCGGTTGTGAACAAGGGAAGGGGAGAGCAGCACACTGAGGGCGGGAATATACTTTGTAGTTGCATTTGGTGGAAGGATAGAAAGGAGGGGATTAGGGTTAGGATAAGGTTTAGGGTAAGGGTTAGGGTTTGGGGTAGGGTAAGGGTTAGGATTACTGTTAGGATTAGGGTAAAGTTTAGTGTAAATATTAGGGTTAGGGTTTAGGTAAGGGTTAGGGTTTTGGCATTAAATAACTCTTACATTCCTATCAATCAGTCTGGTTGCCATCATCTTGGTTTTTTGATGTTTAAGTGCAACCCGGCTTTTGCACTTTCTTCTTCCACCTTGGTTAGAAGGCTCCTCAGCTCCTCCTCGCTTTCGGCCATCAAAGTGGTATCATCTGCATATCTAAGGTTGTTAATGTTTCTTCTAGTAATTTTAACCCCAACCTTGCATTCCTGAAGCCCCTCACATCGCACGATGTGTTCTGCATACAAGGTGAATAGGGTGGGTGAGAGGATACAACCCTGCCGTACGCCTTTCCCAATCTTGAACCAGCCTGTTGTTCCATGGTCAGGTCTGACTGTTGCTACTTGGTCCTTATACAGATTCCTCAGGAGAGTGACAAGCGAGAAGATCCAACCAGTCCCTACTTCAGGAAATAAAGCCCAACTGCTCATTGGAGGGAAGGGTAGTAGAGGCAAAGATGAAGTACTTTGGCCACATCATGAGAAGACAGGAAAGCTTAGAGAGGACAATGATGCTGGGGAAAAGGAAGGAAAAAGGAAGGGGGCCGACCAAGGGCAAGATGGATGAATGGTATGGCAGTAATTGCCTATGTAAACCGCCTCGAGAGGCCTTTGGGTTGAGAGGGTACAGCAAATAATAAATAAATAAATGGTATCCTTGAAGTGACTGGCTTGACCCAGAAGGAGCTGGAGGAGGTGACGGCCGACAGGGAGATCTGGCGTGGGATGGTCCGTGAAGGCACGAAGAGTCAGAAGCGACTGAGCAAATGAACAACACACTCCCTCTGTAATATCTGTGTTCCGTTCTGCGTTGCGCATACAGCGCTCCCGAAGGAGCCAAGAGGAAACAGCGTAACGCTGTGAACTTCCGGACCCAGCTTTCATACTATTACCGAGTAAGATGTAAATAAGTTGTAAACTCTTAAGCAGTCGGCTGGACAGGGTATTGAGGGGCCATGGACTGTGGCGCAGCTGGCTGGGAGTCAGCTGCATTAAGATCGCTACTGACCGAAAGGTCATGAGTTCGAAGAAAACCTGGGTCGGGGTGAGCTCCCGACCAAAATTGGGTAGCTTGTCGACTTTGCAGCCCGAAAGACAGCTGCACCTGTCAAGTAGGAAATGTAGGTACCAATTTGTGGGGCGGCTAGTTTTGGAATCTTGCGGCATAGAGTTCTCAACATCACTCTCTGCCATGTAGACCAAGTCGCAAAACACCAGGCCCAAGAAAATAACCTTTTCCCATTTACCGCTACGCAGGCTTCACTCCCTCATATAGGCCTCGCCGCCTTTTCCCATGCTTGGAGGAACCATGGATAACAGGATCCCCATAGACTTCAATAGAACCTGCATCCGCAAAAGTAAAGTTTCACCTAGCAACTCCGTTCTTTTTCATAAGCGCACTGCCACACTCCCACCTATTTCTGCTATCTCAATTTTCCTATTATGCTTTTCCTCTGGCCTGGGGAAGACAACCGCTCCAGCATTTCACTCACAGGCTCCCATGCTCTGGAGTTCATCTCAGGACAACTGCTCTCAGCTGTTCCAAAGGCGGGGGCTGGAGCGACTTCACCGCCGCTTCTGTCAGTAATCCAGCAAAGCTGAGCCCAAATCCGGCAGGGTTGCAGGAAAACCGGCCCAGGGGAATTTCGACCGGAGGGATGTGCAGTGCTACCAGAGCACTATTGGAAGACCTAGTTTCATAAGCACCGAAGAATCTATTTTCCCTGTTTTTCATCACTTTTCAACCCGTTTCTGACTCTCCCTGGCTGTTTGCAGCCAAAATCCATGCTCCATCTATGGAATCCAGGACAGGAAAGGTTCCCGCCTCGACGGACCTGCTATGTGAAGGTCCCTAGGGCCACCAGATCCCTTTGGTTTGGGATGAGTTGTTGACTCAAACTTGGACTCTCTATTTCCCTGGATATTTCTCCACAAAACCCTCCCTGCACTCGGCTAGCCCTGCAATCAAGGGGCTGCCATGGACTCCTACATGGACTTTCTAGTTTTCTAAGGACTCCTTCAATAAGCCAGAACACTGGCTCCTTTTCCCCATGGACTGTGGAACTATGGGTCCCAGAAAGATGCAGCATTTGTTCTGTTTGCCTTATGTGACCTTTCTCTCTGGAGGGGGCTGCATGGGGAACGTGCATGGCGATTGTTGGGGGTCACCCCTATGTCTTGTCTAAGTTTTTTTTCCCTTTCTGTACCTTCCCTCATGGTTATTTTGTGTTTAAGAAAAATCTTCCAGCAAGGCCACAGAGCCAACTGGCAGCCACATTTTACCAACCATTTACCCTCCTTTGCACAACAATATAAGGCAGGTGCTGGGGTCCTTCGCAGGGGCCAATTTTCCCCTGTAACTAATACTTGGGTATGCCTGCATATGGTTCCATTGACCTCGGAGCTTGGCCATCAACAGAGCCATATGTTTGGACATACACATAACCATATTTTCATAAACAAAGTTGCTTCTATGGGCTTCGGACCCCCATACGTAACTGTAATAAAACTTATTCAAACCAGCTATTTGAAACAAAGAAACCATGCCTCTGGTTTGACTGAAACTCCCAAGACAATGGAGTTTCTGTCTAGGACAAAGAACCATTGAAAATTCAAACACAAACAATAAATCGGATAGACTTGAGCTCTCAGGACGCTCGTTTTTCCCCAGGACATTTCAACATCACAGGAATTTCACCCCACCCAACTGTTTCTTTGTGCTTTGCCACTTCGTGTTGCCCTGGCCCTGATTGGCCGATTCATATGTGGCACTAGCCTATGAATGATTCAAAGAGTGGTAACTCTAGTAAGTAAAGTCCTAGTAGGGAGGAACTTAAAGACTATCCAGTCAACAAATGGCAGTTTCAAATAATATATTGTATGATGATGATATCGGGGGTGACCCACCCCCAGGCCTCTGTCTAAAGATAGTTCAGAACCAAGGGATTCATAGTTTCACAAGAACTCATAAGGCTTTCCCCAGCGCTGATCAAACATTGCCTCTCAGTTCCTGAATGTACCTTTCTCTCTCTTTTTCCTTTTCTTTCTCCCTTTTTTCCATTATTATCATTTTTAATGCAATAAATGTCATATTATAGAGGCTACGAGGGAATGATGTAAACCTAACCCACCCACCCACCCCTGTAAACCTGCCCTGCATGCCCCCATGTAAAATATTTGATGAAGAGGTTACTAGAGGTTATTTCTCTTGGAGAGTTTGGTTGGCCAAGGTAGCCAAAGCTGCATTTTCTGAAAACCGTGACTCAACTCGGCTACCAGGAACTAATTGCATGACAATACCAGAGATAGGAGGTCTTTTTGGAAAAAGGTCTTTCCTTTTTATCCAGATTTTATCTCTGTCAATCAATGACAAGACCAAGTCGGAGTTTCGCCCAGGGTCTTGTCTTTGATGGCCTGGCATAATAATTTCTATACTCACAAAAGGCACCTCTTTTGAATTCGGACCTCAAAACATGCCACCATATTGTTTCAGTAATTAAAGTCATCAAACAGAGATTTCCTATCTATAGTTTCAGTGGTCTGCCTTTGCAAACAGGAAAAAGCAGATTAGGTACTAGACTTTGTGTTGCAGCTTAAACAAAAGATGTGTACTGGTTTCTGAGCCCAAGGCCTGTCATGTAGACAGGGTTCCTTTAATAATATATTAAATCCATTCAAGGGCAGTATCACCCTCATTGTTTGGACTTTGCCAGCCCCTGGGCTTCCTTCATTGGATCAGCTGGAAGCGAAGAACCATCTGATTGGCTAGCTGGCCCCAACATTCCAACCAATCAGCGAAGAGCGCCCCGACTGGGGGCGGGTGGGGAATTCAAACTTTGGCAATTCTGTACCCTTTAAATATGGCTTATATTTCTGTATGACCTTATGACAGCTTTGCGGTTTCAAGAAATTTGCAGCTCTCATCCTCTCAGCTGAGCAGAATAAATTTCGATGGCTTCTACTTTCGGCGTTGGTGAGATGATTTGGCCTGGGCTTCAGGGACTGGGGGAATCTGTGTTCTCTAGCTCACCAAGGCTTAAAAGAACCCTCTTTGGGGGACTGGGCTCTGCCAGGTGGAGGGCAGAACCGACCCAAATTTAGCTCATTAACAATGATCTATATAATCATAAACATATCAAATCATTCTTATCATCATGTTTTGCCCGCAATCGGGTAAGCATACACATCAGTAATTTCATGCAGTGATCAGTACAATAATTCATTGCTATTCACAATCATTCATTGATATTCATTCAATTACATAAATTCAACACATTCTGCATCAATCCCATCTCATGAGTCAGCAGGGTAGCATTTTTCCATCTTCGCCAGGCGAGGAAGCTGGCCCCCTACTTGTCCCAGCGCGACTTAGCCACAGTGGTCCAAGCCACGGTCATCTCGAGGCTGGACTACTGTAACGCTCTGTACATTCCTCTGTCGGTAATCCGGAGACTCAAACTGGTGCAGAACTCTGCAGCGCGACTCCTGGCGGGGGTCCCGATTGGCCACCACATCACGCCAATCCTGCGCGAACTGCACTGGCTCCCAATTGAATGCCGGATTGCCTTCAAAGTGTTAGTCCTGACTTTTAAGGCCTTACATGGTCTGGGGCCAGTGTACCTGCGGGACCGCCTTGTCCCATACCATCCCACCAGATCACTGCGCTCCAAAGAGCTAAATCTCCTGGTCATCCCAAATGTGAAGACCTACCATCTGTCCGCAACCCGCCGGCGGGCTTTCTCTTTTGCAGCCTCAACCCTGTGGAACGCACTGCCCGCCGGCATCCATGCCACCCAGAGCCTCCTCCCGTTCAGGAGAGTAGTTAAGACATTACTGTTCCAGCAAGCCTTCGGGGTTAACTAGACTAGCTCGCGCTGCCTAGCTGACAGCCCACTACATTTGTTCAAATTGTAACTCTATTCTAATGGTGTTACTGTGATGTATGAGATATCTGTCAGATATCTGTTTGAATGGCCAGAATGCCGTCCGGCTTCTCCCGCTCAGCTGTTCCTGACGTCACGACCTACCAGCTGTTTGCGCATGTAGCAAGCGAGCGCCAATTTTGAATGTGAATGGATTCTTTTACTATAAATATGCCTGTATTGCCTCAATAAAACATGTTAGCTTTTCGGGAACCTCAGCTGATAAAGACTCTTCTCTTGGTCCGCGCGCTTCTGATCTGGGTGAGACGATTGCACTTGGGATTTTTAGTGGGAATTTTAGCACTTTCTAAAAAGGTTCACCTAGATTGGTTTGGGATCCTCGCATTTAGAGGCGGTCTGGGCTCTTGTGTCCATCTGGGCAGAGCCCCCTAAATTGAGTTCGGTAACAATTTAACTGATTTACGAGGCCATAAAAATCCCCAGGAAGTATGCAAAGAATGAGGAAGTGACAGCTCCCCTGGTGGCCAGAAGTTGTAATGTTAAATAGCCTCTGAGCGTCTGTCTATATATGTGGTGTATCTACGGCATTGAATGTTTGCCATGTATATGTACATTGTAATCCGCCGAGTCCCCTGCGGGGTGAGAAGGGCGGAATATAAATACGGTAAATAAATAAATGACACCGGTCTGGGGGCGCAATGGTGGCCGTTGAGAGCGTGGTGGAAGAGGGTGAAAGGCCAGGGTGTCCCCGCCTTTTTAGCTGCCACATGACATTGTTGGCTCATGTTGAACCTGTTCGGGGGGTAATTTATGTAGTTATATTGATTTTGTCTCTTGTCTCAAAGTCTCTTGGTTCTTCTTCACAAGCACTTTCCTTGTGCAGCAGTGCTGGTCAAGAAAGGGTTAAGGAGAGAGAGAGAGAGCATGGTTCATAGAGAGGCAGGAAGAGAGTGGGCTTCCTTCTCAGACCCTCCTTTCCTGTCCCACTAGGAATCAAACTCCCTCCCCTTCACCCTTCCTTGCCCAGCTGGGAGAGAAGAGAAGAGTTGGCCCCTTTGGTCTCTCCTCCTCCTTCCTCCTCCACTGCCTCTCCTTGGCAGCCTTTCTTTTCCTCTTCTCCTTCTGGTGAGTCTTCTTCCTATTCCTTCTCCAAAGGGCCAAAGGGAGGGTCAAGCCCAAAACAAAGGGAGGGAGGGCTGGAGCAGGCCCAGGCCTGGACTCACTGGGATTGGGGGTCATCAGATTCTCGGGGGTAATTTATGTAGTTGTTACATTGATTTTTGTCTCTTGTTTCAAAGTCTCTTGGTTCTTCTTCACAAGGAAGGCTGTGGATCATGAGGCACCGGCTGCAGGAATCCTGGGGGATCCAGTGTGGGTGGGACTGAATGGGAGCTCAATGGGAGGCCGGGTGGGCCTGGAGGCTGCAGAAGGAGAGGCCCAAGCGGAAGGAAGGAGGGCCCAGCATCACCTGGCTCTGAATACATAAAGGGCTTGTTTCTTCACTCTCCAAGAAAAAGCCGCCCGAAGCCTGTTGTCTAATCCTGCCTTTCTTTCACAGGAAATAAGATTGTTGGTTGCAAAATTTAGAGTCGGGCCTGTTGAGGGATTTCTTTCCCTTGAGAGAAGAGGGAGGAAAAGCATCTTGGGTACGGTTTGGTTCTTCATCAGAGTGGTCCCAACATGGAGAGACCCAACTCCCCTGGACCTCAAGGAGGCATCGTCCCCGGGAGCAGTGGGGGATTCTGGGACAGGACCATGCAGACGTTCCTGAGTGTGGACATTTATGGCTCAGACACACAGCGCCAGCGCTTCAGGCAGTCCTCCTTCCAAGAGGGCGAGGGGCCCAGAGAGGTTTGCAGCCGCCTCCACGATCTCTGCCGCCAGTGGCTGAAGCCAGAGCAACACACCAAGGCGGAGATGCTGGACCTGGTGATCCTGGAGCACTTCCTGAGCATCCTGCCCCCAGAGATGGGGAGCTGGGTCCGAGAGTGTGGGGCAGAGACCTCTTCCCAGGCGGTGGCCCTGGCGGAAGGCTTCCTCCTGAGTCGGGCAGAGGACGAGAAGCAGGAAGGACAGGTGAGAGCATTCCCTCATGGGTTCATTAACCTTGGGTCTTATGGATAGGTTATGGATAGGTTAACGGCCAGTCTAAGTCCCTCCTTGGAGGTGAGAAGATCGGGATATAAAAGTTTTAAATAATGAATGAATAAATAATAAAGGTAAATCCTGCCTTCCTTCCAAGATGGGAGAAGCCAGACTCTGCTCCCTCGGCCTCTTCTCCCACCTGCTCTGCCCCTCCTGCTCTCACCTCCGAATTGACAGTGAGCTCGCTTGCTCCTCTTCTCTAATTCGTTGACCCCAAATACAACATTGAAAATGATGGGAGGGGGAGCATGGCATAACATCGGGGAGATATGGTGGGCTGTACATAAAGCATTATTATATTGTTTCAAACTAGGTTTCTGTGTTTGTGATCTTCTTTAATTTTTTCCATACTACTTCTGGAATATTCTGTGCTTTTCCAGGCTCTGAATAACCGCATTGAAATCCAGTCTAATGTCCCTGCATCGGAGCAACCTCCATCAGACACCACCCAGAGTCAAAGGCAGAAGGAGCTCAAGCAGGAAGGAGAGGGGGCTGCAGCCTTGGAGGGTAAGAAGGAACCCTTCTGGGAGTTTTGGTGTTTTATGCCAGTGTAAATTCCCCTTTAGAGGGGTTGTAGCACATCCACAGTCAGTTTGAGCTTGAGAAGGTGCATTTGCAGGATCATTTCGCCTTGAGGTGAGTATATATGTCGGCATTCGGTTGCAAAATGTGTAATTTCAGTGTGATTTGCAGTTTTATTTCTTACAATACTTGTACATTAGCCTAAAGTTGGATCTGACTGAAAATTCAGCCCTTCAGTATCTTCCCAGGTGGGACCTGAAGCTAAGACTAGTTCTGAAACTGAGCTGGAAGACAAACAGACAACAAAGAATAACTTTAGTCAATTGAACTAACAAGCCCAGTACTATTTTCAATCCAACATATTCACAGTACTGCATGACATGAAAAAGTCCAAAACTTTACAATTCCTGGGCTGGAGAATGCTCCAGTGTTCATAGAGTCATTTCCTCATAGGTTACTTTTTAGGAGTGTAATTGTCATCTCTGAGACATATCTACCGGTATGTGTTCAGCTCTCCACCCCTTGCAATCTCTCTCTCCCTCTCTCAGGGGCTGGGATGATGTTGTTGAATCCACAGTCGTTTCTTCCCCTTTGTGATGGAGTGGAACTGAATCAGGTAAGCAGGAGGATTCCTGGGAGAGGAGGAATGGATTGAATGGGAATCTCTTAAAAGGGAAATACTGAAGGCAGCCCCCCCCACACACACACACACACACACAAAGAAAGGGAGGGGGGCGGTGTCTAGAAATTACAGTGTGGTGGCAAATCAGTTGAAGAATCCCAAGTACAACTGAGTCACACAAATAGATTTCACAGCGTGATGGTGGTAAAATCATGCAATTTGTTTCTAAACGGAGTATGCCTGGTGAGCTTCTTTCTGCTTTGGTGAGGCCTCACCTGGGAAAACACTGGGTCCGGTTCTGGGCAACACAGTAAAAGATAGAACATGTCTGGATCCCATTTCTGATTCTACACACCAACTAAGAAATGGTTCTGTCAGTGACCAACCACACGTCTCTACAAAGCTTACAACTATGGGATGGGGGCCTCAGCCCTTTCCCTTTCAAACAACCAACAGGAATGTAAACCTGCTTTAAAGGGATTATTGTAACTATTTTTCTCTCTTTCCCTGATGTGAGAAGGAAATGTTTTCTTTTTCCTCCAGGGCCCAGTGGCCTTTGAGGACGTGGCTGTCCATTTCTCCCTGGAGGAGTGGGCTCTCCTGAATCCTGGTCAGAAAGTCTTGCACGTGCAGGTCATGGAGGAGATTCATGGGATGGTGGACTCTCTCGGTAAGGCTCCCTCACTGATGGGGATTTCTATTTCAAAATGCAGGATCCCAATCAGCAGCTCTCTGGTGGGAGTGATATCCTAAATCAGGGGTCGGGAACCTTTTTGACTCAGAGAGCCATGAAAGCAAAATATTTGGAAATTTATTTCAGTGAGAGCCATATAATATATGTAATATATTTTCAGACTGAATTCAACTAAATGTGAGTCTATACGTACATAGTATGAGAAAAGGATTTCCCCGGCAGAATGTCCAACCGAAGAATCCGTAGACCAGTGGTTTCAACCTTTCTAATGCCGTGACCCCTAAATACAGTTCCTCATGTTGTGGTGACCCCCAACCATACAATTATTTTCATTGCTACTTGTTTTATTACTTATTTAATTAATTTAATATTAGATTCAATTATTCATCAAGTGCCCTGCTATGACTGACTTCTTTGCTTGAATCAGTCTGCAGTGCCTTTCATGTGAGTTGATTCGTGTTTTGGGAAATGCTGCGTTTGGCAGTCCCTGTGTAGACTTGTCCACAGCTGCATGGTACACGGTAGAGATCCTCTCACCTCTGCAGGAGTCTACTGTATACCAGGGCTGCCGAACTGCCGGCCCTGCAGGTGTTTTGGCCTTCAAATCCCAGAAATCCTAACAGCTGGTAAACTGGCTAGGATTTCTGGGAGTTGAAGTCCAAAACACCTGCAGGGCCGGTAGTTGGACAGCCCTGCTGTATACCATGCAGCTGTGGACAAGTCTACATAGGGGCCACCAAACGCAGCACCCAAACATGAATCAAGGAACATGAAAGGCACTGTAGACTAATTAAACCAGAGAAGTCAGCCATAGCAGAGCACTTGATGAACCAACCTGAACACAGCATATTATTTGAGAGCACAGAAATGCTCAGCCACTCTAACAACCACCATGTCAGGCAACACAGAGAAGCCACATGAAGCACATGGACAATTTCAACAGAAAGGAGGAAACAATGAAAATGAACAAAATCTGGCTACCAGTATTAAAAACTCCAAAATCAGCACAGTAAAAAACAACAACACTCTGAAAATAGGGGAATTCCAGGCAGGAAACAATCAGGGCCAGCTAACATCTCCCAACAAAGGATTCCCCCAGGCAGGAATCTGCCAGGCCTTGAAGCTGCAAAGCTTTGCAATGCTAATCAAAGTGACTAATTCCAACATGAATACTTGCTTCCAACAGACAAGTGTTATTTTTCCCACCCTGGACACCATTCCACAGATATATAAACCTTCCCAACAACCTCGGAGGATGCCTGCCATAGATGTGGGCAGAGTGTCTGGAGAGAATGCTTCTGGAACATGGCCAAACAGCACCGAAAACTCACAGCAACCCAGCAATATAAATATCTGATATGAGGAGGAAGAGGAGGAGGCAGGAGCCTCCCTCCTTCCCTCCCTACCCCCAAAGCACGAATGACTGGCTGGCTGCAGATACCGGGGCTGTATCCTGGGTTTAGGCAGCATGGATTGGGGAGGGGAGGACAGGAAAGGGCAGAAAGATGGAAGGAAGGAAAAAGGGGAGGGTAAGAAGAAAGAGAGGGAGAAAGGGCAGGGAAAAGAAGGAAGGGAGGACTGAAGGGACACAGGGAAGAAAGGAAAGATAAGAAAATAAAAGGAAGGAAATAAATCCCTCGTCCTGGGGGAAAACAAAAAGGGGCATTTGTCGTCAGGGGGATATTGGTAAGGAAGGGAGTATAATGTTCAAAAATACTTTGCCCAAACCCTGCAACCCTCCCTTGAGAACAAAACAGACCCATCTGGGAAGCAGAGGGAGACTCAACCGAGGCGCCACCGACCGGCATCTCTTTCCTTCTTCCACAAAAACCACCAGGAGAGAAGGCTACTGAAACATGGCCATACAGCCCGAACAACTCACAGCAACCCAGCCAGGTCTTTGGGTTTCAGGGAAAGAGGAGCAGAGAGGAAGTAAAAAGGACTAGAAAGAAAAGGGGCATTGTGCATCAACACCTTTCTCTTCCTCCTCTTCCTCCTTCCGGGGAGACCCTCCGTTGTTCTTAATCAGCCAGAGCAATCTTTTGTCAATTGTGGTCTTCTGCAATTTTTGCCATAGCAAACTTCTTGGAATTGAATCAAAGGCAGCTTTTAGTTCGATAAAAGCGGTAAATAGTCCTTTGTACGGAGGAGTTTGGTATTTTTCTGCTAGGAGGCTTAACATGATACAGTGGTCTATAGTAGACCTTCCTTTTCTAAAACTTGCCTGTTCCTCACCTATTACTTTTTCTGAGTCTAGCCAGTCTAGGAGCCTGCTATATAGATGGCGAGCGTTAAGTTTGTCCACCACCGAGAGTAAGCTGATGGGACGGTAATTCGCTGGATCGTTTATGTCCCCTTTAAAAAATATTAGAATTAGAGTAGATTTTGACCACGAAGCAGGAATTAAGGCTGTACGGTTGATGTGTGTGCAAAGAGGGGCCAGGAAAGCCGTCCACCATGAGATGTTATTTTTTAGAAATTTGGGGGCTATTTGATCTGGCCCTGGGGCTTTACCGTTTTTAAGTGATGAGGTCAGACTTTTTATCTCCCTACTGGTCACAGGGGGCCATTGTGGTATGTCTATGATACCAATGGAGATGACTGTATTTTCTTCCCCCTCCCTTCTGACTGTTTCTTCATTTGATCCATATAGTAGAGTGAAGTATGTTTCCCACACCTGTGCTGGTATATGGCATTTGGGAGATATTTTCCCAGATCCCAGCATTCCCGTGACCAGGGCCCAGAATTGCTTGGAGTTGTTATTTAGGGAAGCATCAACCAGGGCATTCCATCTTCTGTTTATTTTCTCCCTCTTGTTTCTCACTAACATGGCTTTATATTGTTTTTTGATAGTATAGTACAATTTGAGGAGGTTCCTGGAGTTTTCTGCTCTATAAGATTGATATATTGGATTTAGCTTCTTTCTTAGCTTTAAACATTCTTTCTGTGTGTCTGTGACCCCTTCTCCTTGGTTAAACCCTCCATTGTTGCACGTGGCTCCAGTCTCCGTGGCCTGTGGGGAGGAGCAACGGGCCCTCCCTGCACTGCCTTTTCACTGCCTTGTTGGCGCTCTGCCTGCCCCACAGGCTGCAGGGAAGGCAGGGAGGAGCGCAGCGGTGGGCTTGGTCCCCCCCCCCCCGCGCTGCTTTTTGTGCTCAATTTTCTTCAGACCCAAACTGGCAGAGGGGCTGGGAGCCAGATGCAATCATCAAAAGAGCCACATCTGGCTCCCGACCCATAGGTTCCTGACCCCTGTTTTAGAGGACGACTTCAGTCCACTTCCTAAGAGTCCTTATCACTAACACTAAGAGATTATTGCTTCTTTCCCTCTTCTTCACAGCAGATAACTGGAAGACAAGCAATGTATCCACCAAATGTAGGAAGCATTTTGAGCACAACGGGGACTTTCCTAGACACCAGCAAACCCACCAAGAAGACAGTGGTTCTGCCAGAGAAAGGTCCTACAGATGCAATGTATGTGGGCAGTGTTTTACCCAAAATATGGCACTTGTGCTTCACAAGACACTCCGTGCTGAGGAAAGGCATCTTAAATGGAAA
Source organism: Anolis apletophallus (assembly GCA_030556195.1). Lineage (NCBI taxonomy): Eukaryota > Metazoa > Chordata > Lepidosauria > Squamata > Anolidae > Anolis > Anolis apletophallus. The sequence continues at coordinate 205,810,708 of JARBWK010000001.1, read as the reverse complement.
AGATCAGCAAAATGTGTTGCTGATTACCAATGGCCAAATCTGTGCCCAGAAGAAATCTTCGAAGGAACTGAGGATTTCATAAGCCAGGAGTGTAGGACATCTTTTAGCCAAAGTTCACTCTTGGTGAGGCACAGAAGACTGCACACAGGAGAGAAGCCACACCAATGCCAGGAGTGTGGGAAATGTTTTGCTTACAGGTCAGCCTTGGTGAACCACAAAAGACTCCACACAGGCGAGAAGCCATACCACTGCCAGGAGTGTGGGAAATGTTTTGCTTCCAGTTCAGATTTGGTGAGGCATAAAAGACTCCACACAGGAGAGAAGCCATACCACTGCCAGGAGTGTGGGAAATGTTTTGGTCACAGTTCAAACTTGGTGAGCCACAAAAGACTCCACACAGGAGAGAAGCCATACCACTGCCAGGAGTGTGGGAAATGTTTTGCTCGCAATTCACACTTGGTGACCCACAAAAGACTCCACACTGGAGAGAAGCCTTGCCGATGCCAGGAGTGTGGGAAATGTTTTGCTGACAGTTCACACTTGGTGAAACACAAAAGACTCCACACAGGAGAGAAGCCATACCAATGCCAGGAGTGTAGGAAATGTTTTGCTTCCAGTTCAGATTTGGTGAAACACAAAAGACTCCACACAGGAGAGAAGCCATACCACTGCCAGGAGTGTAGGAAATGTTTTGCTTCCCTTTCAGCCTTGGTAAATCACAAAAGACTCCACACAGGAGAGAGGCCATACTGCCAGGAGTGTGGGAAATGCTTTGAATACAGGTCAGCCTTGTTGAAACACAAAAGACTCCACACAGGAGAGAAGCCATACCAATGCCAGGAGTGTGGGAAATGTTTTGCTTCCAGTTCGGATTTGGTGAGGCACAAAAGACTCCACACAGGAGAGAAGCCATACCACTGCCAGGAGTGTGGGAAATGTTTTGGTCAAAGTTCAAACTTGGTGAGCCACAAAAGACTCCACACAGGAGAGAAGCCATACCACTGCCAGGAGTGTGGGAAATCTTTTGCTCGCAATTCACACTTGGTGACCCACAAAAGACTCCACACTGGAGAGAAGCCTTGCCGATGCCAGGAATGTGGGAAATGTTTTGCTGACAGTTCACACTTGGTGAAACACAAAAGACTCCACACAGGAGAGAAGCCACACCAATGCCAGGAGTGTGGGAAATGTTTTGCTTCCAGTTCGGATTGGGTGGGTCACAAAAGACTCCACACAGGAGAGAAGCCATACCAATGCCAGGAGTGTGGGAAATGTTTTGCTTCCAGTTCAGACTTGGTGAAGCACAAAAGACTCCACACAGGAGAGAAGCCATACCAATGCCAGGAGTGTGGGAAATGTTTTGCTTCCAGTTCGGATTTGGTGAACCACAAAAGACTCCACACAGGAGAGAAGCCATACCAATGCCAGGAGTGTGGGAAATGTTTTGCTTCCAGTTCAGATTTGGTGAAACACAAAAGACTCCACACAGGAGAGAAGCCATACCAATGCCAGGAGTGTGGGAAATGTTTTGCTCAGACTTCACACTTGGTGAAACACAAAAAACTCCACACATGTGAAAAGCCATACCAATGCCAGGAATGAGGGAAATGTTTTGCTGACAGTTCAGACATGGTGAAGCACAAAAGACTTCACACTGCAGAGAATGCATACAAATGCCAGGAGTGTGGAAAAGGTTTTACTCAGATTTCATCCCTTAACAAGCACCAGAGAATATATACAGGCTTTTAAAAAGCCCTTATGGGTAAGCATCTGATTTCAAAGAGGACTGTTTGAAAAGTTCTGTCTAAGATTTGGTAGAGTCCCGTTATTTTAGAGTTAACAATGTTAGATATCCTTGATATTGTTCTAAGCTTTGAAAATCTGATCTACTTTGCAAAATTCAAGTCTCTGGCTCTTATATACCAATAGGTAAAGACACTAAATGGCTATCTGATACACAGACACAGAAAACCAAACTAGGGTTGAAACGTCACAAATAGAGTCAGTCAAAAATCAACACACTCTTGAGGTTAGATTCCTAATGTATACTCAGAGTTGTCTGGTAATATAAACTAGGATTTTGGCAATCACCCATCTGTTTGGGCATAATAAACATCAAGTATCTAATAAGTATAATTCCCTCTGACACATCAAAATTATAGAGCAACGAGGCAGTCTCATCAATAATATTATCTATTCAAAGTCAACACACATTACAAAATGCAAGCCATCATACACCATATAATACCAACACAGAGAGAGACTTGGGTTTAAGAGAAACTGTAACTTGGTTTATTTGAGGTTTTGCACATGAGCTTAATGGTTACTTTGTCATAACACTTCCAAAGTGGAAATGTTTAACTGTTGCTATTATCCAGTTAGATGAGCGTCTATCTCAAACATACAGGCACTCTTGCCTTCTAAATGCACCTTGCCTCCATCTAGCCCTCAGGCTTTACACAAACCGGCTGGCTCGCAAGCTCAGCTCACCAGAACTGTCTCCCTACAGCTCTAAACACAGACTGCCCAGCCGAAGCCACCCTCTAGCTTCGCTGACAGGAGAACTCTAACTGCTCTCTCTGAGCCTCTCAGCACCAACTGACTAAATTCAAAACTGAGCCTAGCAGCAAAGGCAGCTGACTCCTCCCCTGTTACCATGGCAACGCCTCCCTAAGGTGGGGCTGCCATTATTGAACAGCTATACTTTTCCTAAACATTTGAACATTTCAATACACGCTCAATATTATACACAATCCTATAATAAAAATAAACACTTCACCACAGCGACCAAGACTGTTTCGGTTCTGTGTCCCAGCCTAAAGCCAGACTGCGCCAGATCTAGATAATCCGTGTCTTCCAAGAATACCTGAACTTGTGAAACTAAGGTGGCGGGAAACTCCCCAAGAGCCGTCAGGAATTGGTCCGGATCCATAAGCCTCCTGGGGCGGACCATCTCAGTGGGTCCTCCACCCCTGCGGAGGTTAGGGGGTGTGGTGAGTCTAAAACTGATCAGGTGAGGGTCAGTCCATGGCAACGGAGCAATGGTCTGCTCCTGTACACTGCCACCTCCCATCGCTGACAGAAAACCAAGTCTAGTGTGTGACCAGCACTGTGGGTAGGGCGAGATACCCGTTGGGACAGCCCCATGGTTGCCTTGGAAGAGATGAAGTCCTGAGCCACTCCTGATAGGGTGGTCTCAGCGTGGATGTTGAAGTCCCCCAGCACAATGAGCCGTTGGGACTCCCAACACCAGGTTTGAGACCATCCCGGCTAGCTCAAGTAGGGAGACTAGTGCAACGGGTTGGACGGTACGCTAACAGAATTCCTATTCTGTCCCGGTCACCTACCCTCAGGTGGGCACATTCAAAATTGGTTGACTGTGGGATGGGGCACCTGGTCAGGGAGATGGAATCCCTATAGACCACTGCAACCCTACCTCCCCATCCTCCAGATCTCAGAATTCTCTTTGGTTGCAGGTGAACTATAAATCCCAGCAGCTCCCAAATGTCAAGGTTTGTTTTCCCCAGAGCCCTCTGGTATATTCTCTGGGTCATGGGAGTTCTTTATCCCAAGTTTGGTTCAATTCCATTGTTCTTGGAGTTCAAAATGCTCTTTGGTTGCAGGTGAACTATAAATCCCAGCAGCTCCCAAATGTCAAGGTTTGTTTTTTGTTTTCCCAAGAGCCCTCTGGTATTTTCTGTGGGCCATGGGAGTTCTCTATCCCAAGTTTGGTTCAATTCCATTACTCTTGGGGGTCAGAATGCTCTTTGGTTGCAGGTGAACTATAAATCCCAGCAGCTCCCAAATGTCAAGGTTTGTTTTCCCCAGAACCCTCCTGTCTTTTCTGTGGGTCAAGGGAGTTCTCTATCCGAAGTTTCGTTCAATTCCATTACTCTTGGGGGTCAGAATGCTCTTTGGTTGCAGGTGAACTATAAATCCCAGCAGCTCCCAAATGTCAAGGTTTGTTTTCCCCAGAGCCCTCCGGTATTTTCTGTGGGTCATGGGAGTTCTCTATCCCAAGTTTCGTTCAATTCCATTACTCTTGGGGGTCAGAATGCTCTTTGGTTGCAGGTGAACTATAAATCCCAGCAGCTCCCAAATGTCAAGGTTTGTTTTCCCCAGAACAAAACTCAGTATGCAAATAAAGAACAATATGTCAATAACACAATAAATCACAGTATCAAAACTATTTATATAGCATCATATCTAATGAAGGAAAATAACATCGAGGAAAATGATCCTCATACTAGAGCACACCATATGTAATCCGATATCAAAAGCTTATAGAAGTCCACAATCACACAATGAAAGCAGGCCCGGATTACCCATAAGGCCACCCTAGGCCACGGCCTAGGGCGGTGGCTTTGGGGGGGGGCAGCAGATTCGGCCCCCCAAAAACTAATTTTTTAAAATAAAAAAAACCACCCCCTTGCAGCGCTTCCCCCCGCCCTCTCCCAAGAGAGTCATCATACCTCGGGAGAGGGTGGGGGGAGAGCGCTGCGAGGGGACGGGGAGGAGGGAATGGCGCCCTCGTCATCACCCGCCTGGGCCGCCCCCTTATAAAGGAAGGAGGCGACGAGGAGGAAGGGAAGCCCTTCCTTTGCAAGGGGGCGGGCCAGGCAGCGAGGAGGAGGAAGGGAAGCCCCACGCCCGGGGCTGCTGCCGCACATGCGCAGCAGTGCCCTGGGGGTGGGGCTTTCCGCGCCGAGGGGGCGGGGCTTTCCGCATCCAGGGGGCGGCGGGGCGTCTTTTGGACTAGGGCGCCAAAAGACGCTAATCCGGGCCTGAATGAAAGTATCAGAACATCAGAAGCAAGTTCTAAATCAAATCAAACAACCCCCCCACACATTGACCCAAGACCCAATGCGAATATACAAAGGTGGTAGATATGATAACCATCAAAACTAAATAAAAGTAGCTCCATGACATCAGTTGTAAATGAGTTCCTCCAAGCCTAGGGAGTAAGCTCTTGAATCCCCCCCCCCAGATACAGGAGGGGTTCGTAATCCAGGAGTGTTTTGGTAAATCCACAACGGAGAGAAGATCCCTCCGTGAGTATGCTTCTCAAAAACAAACAGCTTGAAAAGCTATATTTCAAATAGGTCAGTGGATCCACAACATTTGTAATCCAAGCCGCTGTCGAAATTAAGGCGGATCGAGCAGCTATGCGCCCCTTGGAGTATGCTCCAATGCAGAAGGGGGAAGCCAGGAGAGGTGAATCCAAGCCCCCCCCCCTCCAAAGGAATAGTAGCCTGGAGGAGGACATTGGAAGGCCCTCTCGTACCTGCAAATGCTTCTTAAGCCGTCGCAGCATTTGCAGGCATGGGAGGGCCGTTTATCGTCTTCTGCTGGAATGCGGATGGGCTGCCACTGGGCTGCAGCTGTTCCTGCGGGCTTGGGAGGTAGCCTCTCCACTGTCCCTGGGCCTGCTCGCACAATAGTGCCAGAGGAGGCCCCACCGGGCCCGCAGGATCAGCCGCGCCCTAGCAGCAGCCCATCACCACCCCAGTTTAAGACGATGGAAGGCCCTCCCGCACTTTTAAATGCAGTGGCAGCTTAAGGGGCGTTTGCAGGCGCGAGAGGGCCTTCCATCGTTCTCTGCCAGGCTGCTGTTCCTGCGGGATCGGGAGGGAGCTCCCCACCACCCTTGAGCTTGCTCGCATAGTGGCGAGTTGGTGGTGTGGAGAGGTCCCCTCCGGGCCCGCAGGAACAGCTGTAGCCCAGCACCATTCCGACGGAAGACGATGGAAGGCCCTCCCGCGCTTGAAAACACAGCGGCAGCTTTGGGGGCTTTGCAGGTGTGGAACTGCCTTCTATCGTCCTCCGTCGGGCTGGTCCTGGGCTGCAGTTGTTCCTATGGGCCTGGAGGGTACCTCTCTTCCACACCCCCAACTCGCGACAGTGCGAGCAAGCCCGGGGGTGGTGGAAGGCCCTCCCGGGCCTGCTCACATAGAGACCCCCCCAGCACCTGCAGGAGTAGTAGCGACCTAGCGGCAGCTCAGGATCACGCCACCAGAGGATTAGGGTTAGGTGAGGCGAGGCTGCCACTGCTTCCACGCACCCAGGAGCCTTTGCTTCCGTCCCTTTAGCCACCGCTCCAGGAGGGCCTTCAATGGTCCCCTGCTGGATTGATGCTGGGCTGCCACTAGGTGCCTGCTGTTCTTGCGGTCCCGGGGGGGGGGGGCTCACCTCCAACCCCACCAACCGGTCAGTGCGGTGCAAAGAACATGGATACAGGGATCTCTTCCCCTGCCTCCAAGCGCCTCCCTGGGATTTATCGCTGCCAGAGGAGGAGGAGGAACCCATCCGTGCCACGCAGAGGGGGCGGGGCCTAAAGAAGGGATGCCATGACCCCCCAAAAATGGCCTCGTGACCCCCCTATGGGTCGCGACCCCCAGGTTGAGAACCGCTGCTGTAATGTCTGGGGCGGGTTTTTGCCAGCCAGTTGGTAGGCTAGGCAGATTGTGGATGTTATCCACTATGCCAATCTTTGGGATGAAATTGGGGATCCTAGAGCATCTTTTCTATATCTGAGAAAAAGCCCCGGAGATTTCCTGTAGGAGGCAGTTCTGCTTATGTAGAAGGAGAGTGCTGTCTTGACAACTAGAGAGTGTAGTGTTACATTTAGAGGTGAGGATGGCTTAGGGAAGAGGGCATGGAGAGTGATGCCCTGGGACATATGGACGTTGGAAACTACTTTAGGTAGGAAAGTAACATCGCTGCGGAGGACAACTTTGTCCTCATGAAATCAGATGAAAGGAGGATCAGCCCTGAGGGTAGTGATTTCACTGGCCCATCTGGCTGAGGTGACCACTACCAGGAATGCTGTTTTCCAAGAGAGGTGGGAGATGTCACATGATGACATGGGTTCAAAGGGTGGTTTTGATAACTGGGATAGCACGAGCTCTAGGCTCTATGCTGGGGGGGACGGACTGGTGGGTGAACATTTTTTTAACCTTTGAGGAACGTATGTATTAGGGGATCTTGGAAGAGGGACGGAAGGCCACCCCTTCTCCTGTACCAAGATAAGGAAGCTAAGTAACATTTGATTGAGGATAGGAAGAACTTTAGGGATGATAGGTGGACAAGGAAGTCCAGCACCATCAGAACAGGGGCTCATGGGGGGGGGGTGGCCCTGGGCTTCTGTGAAGGCCTTAAATCTGGTCCATTTATATGTGTAGGATCTTTTTGTGGATGCTTTTTGGGCTGTCAGTATAATCAGACGCACAGTGTCTGAAAGGTGATCTAAGGTCTGATCCTCCATGCCGTCAGGCGGAGGGTCGGAAGATCTGGGTGCTGGATGAGACCGTGTTCCAGAGTTAGTAGGTCTGGGCTGGACCGAAGGCGGAGGAAGTTGTTTCCCGCCGCATGGAGGAGAGGGGCGAACCAAGGCTGCCTCAGCCACCAGGGGGCTATGAGGATACAGTCAGCCCTGTCGGAGATAATCTTTGCCACCACTTTGGATAGTAGTGGGAGAGGAGGAAAAATGTACAAGAGGTCGGGGGTCCATTGAAACAGGAAGGCGTCTCCTAGACAGCCTGGCGATGTGCGAGGGTGTAGTCTTGCGCAGAAGAGAGGGCAATGGGTGTTCTTTGAGGACAAAAACACTTGTGGGTGGCCCCAGTGGCGGGTCAAGAATTGAAACTCCCTGGGGTGGAGGTGCCACTCGTGCGTGGTCACTGGTGTCCTGCTGAGGGAGTCCACTAGTGTGTTGTCTATGCGGGTAGGTGAATTGCAATGAGGAATATGTTCCTTTGAATGCACCATTTCCAGATGCATGTTGAGAGGGACAGGAGGGTCAGAGAGCGAGTCCCTCCTTGTTTGTTCAGGTAAAATTTTACTGATGTATTGTGTGTGATTACCTGAATTGTGCGGTTGGAGATTGAGTTGGAGAATGCTCGGAGGGCTTTCTCTACTGCCAGGAGTTCCAGAGCATTGCTATGGAGTTGTTGTTCTAGAGGGGACCAGCGGCCACTGATCATGAGGTCCTGTAGGTGGGCGCCCCAGCCTAGGGAGGAAGTGTCCATTGTCAGTGACAGTGACGGGGAGGGGGCATGAATGGCAGGCCCGAGCATGCATTGGACCTCTTTGTCCACCATGTGAGTGACCGGAGAATGTGTGGTGGGGGCTGAAGAGTCATGGATTGATTGTCCTGGATGGGATCAAACACTGTGAGAAACCATGACTGGAGGGGGTGCATGTGAAGCCTGGCGAAGGGGGTGACATTCATGGTAGAGGCCATGTGGCCCAGGGTGGACTGGATAGCCCAGGCAGAGGAATGGCCTCATGAGCAGAGGGGGTGGTAATAGCCAGGTGGAGGTGGGAAAACCGGTCTGGCAGGTAGGCTCTCTGAGAATTGCACCTATGAAGTGGATGCATTGGGCTGGTTCCAGGCAGGATTTCTCATGGTTCACAATGAGCCCAAGTTCCTGTAGGAGAGACAAGGTGTAGGAGATGTCAGAGAGAAGTTGTGGGTGGGATCTCAAGTATAATAACCAGTCATCAATATATGGAAACACTGTAATGCTACATTGGCGGAAGTGCACTGCCACTACTGCCATGCACTTGGTAAAGAATCTGGGGGCGGTAGAGAGGCCAAATGGAAGGGCATTGCATGAAAAAGCACAGATATCTGCGGTGGCTTTGTGTGGAAATAGGCATCTCTGAGGTCAACTGTCGCCATCCAGTTTCTCTGCTTGATGAAGGGGAGGATGGAGGTAAGGGTAACCATACGGAATTTGCGTGGTCTAATAAATTTGTTGACCCCTCTGAGGTCTAGGACGGGGCGTTGGCCTCCGTCCCATTTGTCTACCAGGAACTAGCGAGAAAAGAAGCATGTGTGAGCAAGGTTGGAAAATATTGGGGAAACAGCTCCCTTCTGTAGTGGGGAGTGGATTTCCTCCCACAGTGTGGGGGAGGATTGAGTGAGTAGGACCCAGCCCACAGGAGGATAAGAGTCAAACTTAATGGCGTAGCCATTATGAGCTACGGAGAGTACCCAATTGTCTGTAGTAATAGAATGTAATGCTGATACAAACGGTTGGAGTCTATCCAAGAAGATGAGGTCCGGAAGGGGTGCAGTGTCTGAGGTATGGGGAGGTGGGGAATGTGGAGGAGTAGAGTCAGGGTAGAATCCAGGGGATAAATGTGATGGTGCGGGGCTAAAAGCGCCGCTTTTTGTTGTCTGAAGATTTGGAGCCACAATACTGACCCTTAAAGGGAAGCGGGGGTATCCTGGTATTTGATGAGGATGTTTGAGGGTGCTGTTTGCCCTTGTAGGATTGAGTGGTATATCCCCGTTGGTACTGGGGATACCTGTAATAGGGGCCCCACATTTGGCGCTGATAGCAAGGTTGCTGGTCATATTTGGTGACCGTCTGCTTCTGTCACACCTCAAAGGCCTGAGGCGTCACTTTTGCTTGAGCAAGGTTCCAGTCAAGGTAACTAGAGTATAATTTCCAAACCAGTTTGCTTTGCTCTCAAACCCTGCTTGGGCCTCCCGTGCCTTTCCCGTGAGAAGACAACGGATGCAAGCATAACATAGGCCTTTCAAGGTTGTACCATCTCGCCTCCCTGATAGTGGAAGCGGGCCGCGGGAGTAGACAGCTTGACTCCCCAGCCCAGATGGTACTCGCTAACGAGCACCGCATTCCAAGAGTACTGAGTTCACAAAACATACAAGGGATCATCAATCTTAGCTTTTTGACGTGCGACGAAACCAAGGAACACTAAAACTGCCCTGTGGACCCCCATGCCGGTGTCTTATACCAACAATGCGTTTGGGAGAAGATCCTGTGGGTTAGGCCAGTCGGGCCTTTCATCAAGCCTTTGCCAGCCAGCCTGCTTCGGGCTGACTTGTTCCCGTGTCATCCTTGTTCCTGTTCGTCGTCGAGACCCTGTGGTTGATCCTGAAAGACTTTTTTTACCTTTTGAACTCTTTGCCTTTAAAGCAACACGTCCCAGCCTCATTTGCTTCGGCTGGGATTCTAAGAGACTCTTTTGCATCCGGCTTGTGTTCCCGTTTACCTGCTTGTGCTTCTCTGCTGCGGAGCACACACACCCCTGCTGATTCCTGTTTTGGCTGCTAGTTGGAGACACTATTAAGATTGCCTCCAACCTTTCCTATACCTACCTATTCTCAATAAAACCCGTTGTACCATAGCTGCTGTGTGGTTTATCCAGGGGAGTCAGGTTGCCAAGGCCTCAGAGGGCGATAGCTTCATTTTATGAGAGTGCTCCTGTTGGGAATCAGTGTCTGTATTAAATACACCTGTTTCATCCATAGGTAGATCCTCAATCAAGTTACGCTGTGATTGAGAAAGAGTGGATGCCCTGAGCCAAGCATGTCGTCGCAAGGCTACTGAGCCTGCAATCAGTTTGCCAGAAGTGTTGGCGGTGTTTTTCGCCAGGTCTTTCTGCAATTTGGCAAGGAGAAGTGCTTCCTGGGAGAATGCCTTCGCCATGGCCTGGTCAGCTAAGGGTAATAAGTCAAGGAAAGGCATTATCTTGTTCCAGAGAAAAGTCCGGTAAACACTCATGTAGACTCCATAGTACGCCATATGGGCAAATAGGCAGGCTGAAGAATATAATTTCTTCACCATAGCACCCAGCTTTTTTCCCTCTCTGTCAGAGGGGGCAGACTGGTTCCTTTGTACTGGTTTTGGCTGAGCATCAGTTACCACTGAGTTAGCCTTAGTTTAGCCAGCCAGGTGGCTTCTTTAAGGTCAATTTGGTATAGATTCTCTGCCCGCTTTGGTGTTGCCGGGACCATAGCAGGCGAAACACCTGTCATCTTTAGAATTTGTAAGAGGTAGGGAAGGGTGGGTAGCACCATGGATACAGGTGGTCTTTGTTCAGAGGTGGTAAAGCAAGGGTCTTGAACCACATTGGTAGGAAGTGGCGTGATAAGGCCGAGCGACCTAGAGAGTCTAATGAGCAGGGCTGAGAAATTCTTAAATTCTTCAGCTTGTATGGGGTCAGGGTCTGCATCAGGTTAGGGTGCAGGTGCGGATGATGGGTCATTTGAGGAGTCAAGATCTACAGTCTCTGTCTCAATCAGTGGTTCCTGATGGGGAGCGCTTATGTTGGTAGGTGGTGCCACCTGGTGGGGAGTGGCGGGAAGTTCAGGTGGAGGTGTAGAGACCATAGCTGTGGGGGGAAGACGAGGGGATTGAGGAGGAGGTGGGGGATGGTCCTTGGGATTCCATATAGCCACCATGGTGATAATAAGGGGGGTAGAAGGGAAAGGGAGTGGGAAGAGATATTCGTAAGGGTACTGAGGGTCAGGCCCACAGCGACGCCTTGAGGAGGGAGGGTGGGCTGCAGGGCCGAGAGTTAGAGGAGGAGGAAGGACTGCGATGCCGAGAGTGGCGCTTGTGGGACCGGTTGCGCTGGACTTGTGCCGGTGGTGCCGAGGCTGGGGAGAGAGACTCCTCCGCGATCGGAGTCAGCTGGGCCGGCTGAAGGAGGGGAGCAGAGAGAGTTAGGCTCGGTTCCAGGTTAGAGCTGAGCAGCTCAATAGGGAGGAGCTGTGGAGGCTCTTGGAGCTCGAGGAAGAAGTTTGGCTCCTGCTCCATTTGCGCAAGCTTCAGGAACTGAGGAGGCGGTACCACGGCGGGAGGACTCAAGGGCTGCGAGCCAGAGAGTTGCCATCCCTTCTTTCTTTGTTTGTCCTTTGACTTGCCCTTATGAGCAGTTTTCTTGCAAAGCCTAGCCCTTTTCGAGGGAGGCTCTTCCAACACAGGCACTTCAGGCGCAGTCAAAGGCCCTTTCGCATTTTGAGGAGGAGCTTGCTGCTCCCCTGTGGGAATGAGAAGGGCTTGAGGTTCGGGGAGAGCGTGTGCTGCTTGGCACGTCTCTTCGGGTGCCAGGGCTTGCTCATAAAGGAGAGCTTTTAAGTGGAAGTCCCTGCTCTTTTGGGCCCTGGAGGTAAAGGCTCTGCAGATCTCGCAGGCCGAGCGGTTATGGGACTCTCCTAGGCACAGGAGGTACTTAGTGTGCCTATCAGCCTCTGGGAAATTAACTCCGCAGGCTGCGCATTTTTTGAAAGATAAGGAAGCCATAGCAAGCCTGAGTCTAGCCGGTCCAATGTCGGGAGAGGAGAGTGGCGGTCAGTCAGTAAGGAGGTCTACAGTCGTAAGGAAAGAGAGAAGTCTGAGTTGTTCTGCTGTCGCGCGGAAAGAAGAACTGAGGGCAAAGCCCCACCTCTGGGCTTATATGCTATTGGGAGGATGGGCAGGGCTTACGCGAAGACTTTTAGAGCTAGAATGTTCCGAAATGTTCTGCGCAGGTGTAAAGAAAAATCCCACATGTGCGGATTTCACAGACTACACGAAGGAGAAACAAACAAATAAATAAATTTAATATAATGCCAAGTTTTTAAACTTTGTGTTTTTTAGATACATTACAATTGTACCCTTGGTTCTCTTCTCATACAATACATAAACAAACATTAATTCAATTAACTTTTTAAGATTAAGTTTGGCAATAAACAAAATTGAATAAGCAAGTTAAAAGAAAGAAATCAACAGGAACAATCTAGGTAACATTGTTTTATATTTACTGTTGGCTGCCTTTGAAACCCTATAGTGCAGGCGGAGGGGAAACTTTGGCCCTCCAGGTGTTTTGGCCAGGGAGCTGTTAGGAATTCTGGGAGTTGGGGCCCAAAACACCTCTAGGGCCAAAGTTTGCTCTATGCCTGCTATAGGGGGAGAAAGGCAGGCTTAGTGAAACACTTTTCAGACTCTAAACATATCAATGGTTTCTCATCACTATGAATTTTTAATGTCATGCAAGACCTTCAACTGCTTCTGCCTTGTGTGAGTTGCTTGATGACAACCACTGAAACCTTTCCCACACTCCAGGTATTTAAATGGCTTCTCTCCAGTGTGAGTTACTTGATACTGAGTGAAGTCTGCCTTCTGACTGAAACCTTTCCCACTGAGAAATGGCTTTTCTCCACTATGAATTGTTTCCCGCACTCCAGGTATTTTAATGGTTTTCCCCCAGTGTGAATGGCTTGATGATGGGTGAGAGATTTCTTCCAAGAGAAATTATTTCCACACTCGGGGCATTTGAATGGTTTCTACCCAGTGTGAGTTGGTTGATGCCGAGTGAGGTCTGCCTTCCGAATAAACCCTTTTCCACACTCCGGGCAATGGAATGGTTTCTCCCCAGTGTGAGTGGCTTGATGCCTAGTGAGGTCTACCTTCTGAATAAAGCCTTTTCCACACTCAGGGCATTTGAATGGTTTCTCCCCAGTATGAATTGCTTGATGCAGAGTGAGGTGTGCCTTCCGAATAAAGCCTTTTCCACACTCGGGGCATTTGAATGGTTTCTCCCCAGTGTGACTTGCTTCATGCCGAGTGAGGTGTGCCTTCCGAATAAAGCCTTTTCCACACTCCAGACATATGAATCGTTTCTCCCCAGTGTGAGTTGCCTGATGCAGAGTGAGGTGTGCCTTCTGAATAAAGCCTTTTTCACACTCGGGGCATTTGAATGGTTTCTCCCCAGTGTGACTTGCTTCATGCCGAGTGAGGATTTCTTTCCTAATAAACCCTTTTCCACACTCTGGGCATTTGAATGGTTTCTCCCCAGTATGAACTGCTTGATGCCTAGTGAGGTCTACCTTCCGAATAAAGCCTTTTCCACACTCTGGGCACTTGAATAGTTTCTCCCCAGTGTGAGTTACTTGATGTTGAGTGAGGCGTGCCTTCTGAATAAAGCCTTTTCCACACTCTGGGCATTTGAATGGTTTATCCCCAGTGTGAATGGCTTGATGCTGAGTGAGGTGTTCCTTCCGAATAAAGCCTTTTTCACACTCCAGGCATTTGAATGGTTTATCCCCAGTGTGAGTTGCTTGATGGTGAGTGAGGTCTGTCTTCTGAATAAAGCCTGTTCCACACGTCAGGCATTTGAATGGATTTTCCTCAGTGTGTGTTCCTTGATGCTTAATGAGGTGTGACTTCCAAATAAATTGTTTTCTACACTTTGGGCATTTGAATAGTTTCCTCCCGGTGTGAGTTTTTTGATGACAAAGTAGATCACTCTTCAAAATGAAACCCTTTCTGCAGAGCCAACAATGAAATTGTTTCTTCCTTGAGTAATCAGATTGGTAACGGGAGAGGAATGCCTTTTGTGTGAATCTCTTTTTCCCCTTCAAACACTTTGATGTTTTTTCAGCCTTTTTGGTTGTTTGATCTGTCAAAAGTTGTGACCGTGACAAGGAATTGTTTCCACAAGTGCTTCCTGGAAAGAAACGTCAGAAGTCAACAAGGTTAGAAGAAAAGAATTCTCACTGCTTTAATATAAATATAATCAATAATATAACACAAATTCTGGTTTTATGTGAGCTGACTAAGCACAAGACGGGGGAACCTTACCCAGAGAGAAGAGGATTTCCCAATTCTCCTCCATCACCTCCCGATGAAGGGCCCTTTGGCCTGGGTCCAGCAGAGCCCACTCTTCTTCCGTGAACTCCACAGCCACCTCCTCAAAAGTCACCTGGAGAACAACAAAAATATTGTTTCAGGCTGCTCTAAAAACTGAAATTCTTACTTGATGATATCTGCAGGCTCTTTGAAGTCACACATTTGATGCAAGCAAAGGGAAAGAACAGGATTCTGTGAGAACCATAGAGTGGTGAAATCGACAGCAGTGCACAGCCTGCCCCTTTCTTGGCTTGCTGGAGGGCCTGCCCCTACCTGATGCACCCCTGCAGGTGCGGTTCTGAGTCCGTCTTGAGGAAGAGAGAAGCACTTCTACTTGTAGACCCAGTCCTTGTTCCCTCTCCTGGAAGGAACAGAAAAGAGAAGGGAAAGAGAACATTATTGCCCATTCTTTCCTTTCTCCTTCAAATTCCTTCTACATATTCAACTGTAACAAACACCACAATGTATACACAGAAAGAATTGGGAGGTCTTCGAAGGATGCAGTCCTGCAGGTGTGAGCTGCACATTGTCTTTCCCCTTTATAATCATGCACAAGGCCATCAAGCAAATCTGCCCCTGAGCATGGCTTCTTCACCCGAAAAACGGTACCTGAGGCAGGAATAAGATGGAGAAAAGAAGGACAGGCTCCTCCTCCACCAAAAGAAGAGCACCTCAGCAACCTTTTTATTCAAAATCAGCAAAACACACACATCAAATGAAAGAATGACATCAAGGTCAGCCTTGGGTTAGTAAAAGGACCCCAGCAACATTTAAAACCTACAATGAGAAGCCTTCTTCCAAAATGACCCATGTCAACCTATTCTTTCACAACCCTCCATTTTCTTATGATTTCCATTTTTAGTGGTCAACATTTTAAATCTCTGCATTTTCACATATGCAATGGGAGCTGATGAGACGAGCCTATCTGATTTCCTACTTTCTCTTAGAAGCGGGCGCTAGTGGCAGCTGAATTTGCATGGCCTTGTTGTAGGCAGGCACACACCACGGCAATAGGATGGACTAGGGGAGAATCCTCCTCATTCCCACATGAATCTTTATTGCATTGCTTTCTGCCAGGATTCTGCTCTAACCTGAGACTAAGAGTCGTATTCCCCCCCGTCCTTCTTTCCCAGTGAAAATGCTACAAGGGAAAAAAATCAGCTACACAGAAACTAAGAAAGAAAAGCAGATTTTCTGTTGAGAGACTTTCTTAACTGAAGTATGCCTACAACATCCTAGTGTATTGATATCATTGAAGTTCCACAATCTATACAACCCAGATATATTCAGACAGACTTGAATGGAGAAGGCCAAGGAGAAAACTCAGTACTGCACTTACTCCTTGAGGGAGACTTTCCTTCTCCGTCCCCCATCATCCCCCTTGGCTGCTGCCTTTGACCGGATTCAGGAAAGAACGGATCTACCTCAGGGACCCTTTCCAGAAACAAATCCTGCAGCAGAAGCAGAAACAAGGGAAGGAAATGAAAGGGAGAATCGGGATAACAAAGGAAGACAACAAGGCTTCAGTAGTGTCGGGGAGGGGGGTATGTCGAACACTTACATCTTCTGAATGAAGAGGATTGTATTCATTTGCTTCTCGTATTTTTAAGAGCTAAAATATAGCCTTTCTACAGACTTGAAATGATTACAACCCAGAGATAACAGTGCAGAATGAGATGGCAGATAGGCACACAGCTACTACCCATGTTTAATGGGAAACTGTTTAGAGAAGCATGTTTCCCTGTGAGAACAAAAGGACAGGAAGGAAGGAGCCAATCTAATCTCCCTGCCAAAGAGTTGCAGAACCCGAGGAAGCCACTGAGAAGAAGGCTTTATCTCCCATCCTCACAGGAGGGAAGGAGTGGCATCTCCGGCTGAGCTCAACCAGGGTAGGGAGAGAAAACACCTCTGGGAAAAGCTGGGACCCAAGCCATATGGAGCTGTACAGGAAACGACCAGTGCTATTAATTGTGCCTAGGACAATTAATGACCCAATCTCTTTAAAAGGTACCCATGTGTTCTCTGTAACAGAACCCCCATTAGCAACCTAGCTGCAAACTCTTGTCTTCTGGGAAGCGGAATCCCATCATCCTGGTCCAGGCGATCCTTGACCTGCCTTTTGACCAATGAGACACAATTATCTCTGACCTCAGCTTGTTCCAGAATATGTGCCAAGACATCTGGATGGCCCTCAAAATGACCAGAATGAACTGAGCTCACCGTCTCCTCTTCCTGCTTCTTCTCTGCCTGGCTCAGGAGGAAGCCTTCTGCCAGGGCCACCGCCTGGGAACTGGTCTCTGCCCCACATTCCCTCACCCAGGACGACATCTCAGAGGGAAGGAGAGCCAGGAGCTGCTCAAAGACCACCAAGTCCAACATCTCCGCCTTGGTGCGCCTTTCTGGTTGGAGCCACTGGCGGCAGAGAAGGTGCAGCTGGCTGCAAACCTCCCGAGGTCCCAAAGTCTCCCTGTAGCCAAAGTCCCTGAATCGCTGGCACAGTAAATCTGGAGTGAGCACTTCCTCTGGCAGGCTCTCCTGGGTGGCTCTCTCCTCGAATGCTCCACTCGGCTTGGCCTGAATGAGGGAAGGGCCTTTTCCCAGGCTGGGCTCAGAAGAGTCTTTCCCTCCCATCTTCTCAGGAAGACCTTGCGCTGTTGCCAGGATCTCCTGCAAGGCAAAAACATTGGGAAAATTACTGAGGGTAGAAAGAAAGGGGCAGGAAAAGCAAGCAAGATGTTTGATGGGATAGAAAGAAAATGGGGAAAACAACCCCAGTCCCATTTTAGCATATCTCGGTGGCCATACATGATGTTGCTTTTCAGTCCTCATACACCACTTACAAGATATTTTGGTGTCCAGAGCAAACAAGATACCACCTACTTATGCTTGGGATAAACTGTAATTTACACCAGCAGTTCCCAAACTTTTTTGCTCAAAGAAACCTTCAGAAGATTTATTTTTTCCCCCACACGAAACCCTAACTCTCCCTAAACACTGTGAAAGTGCAAAGTTATTTCTTTTTCATCTACTCCTATTGGCTGAGTGTTTTGTATAATGTAGTTCAGGGCTGTCCAACTGGCGGCCCGGGGCAGTCACGGCCCCCAGCCTGTTGGACACGGCCCCATGCCCCCGGCCCCCATTTTTAATTTTTAAAAAAAACACTGGCGGCGGGGGGGGGGGGAGGCGGGGTAGGGAGGAGGAAGTGAGCCAGCTCCTCCTCCCTGCACCGCCCTCTTCTTCCCTCTCTCGCCGGCGCCGATGCAAACCGGATCGCCTTGGCGCCGGTGAGAGAGGGAAGAGGGCAGTGCAAGGAGGAGGAAGAGAGCTAGCTCCTCCTAACTGCACCGCCCCCTCCATCCTCTCTCTCCGCCGCCGCTGCGAGATTGCAGCGGCGGGGGGAGGGATGGGAGGAGGAGGCGGGGCAGGGAGAAGGAAGGGAGCTAGCTCCCTCCTCCTCCTTGCCTTGCCCCCTCCTCCTTGCCTTGCCCCCTCCGTCCCTCTCTCCGCCCCGCTGCTGCGATCCGGTTCGCAATGGCGGGGGAGGAGGAAGGAGGAAATCCTCCTTCCTCCTCCTCCTCCTTCCCGGCGCCGCTGGTGTCCCGATCGCCGTGGCGCCGGGGAAGGAGAAGGAATCCTCCCTCCCGCCTTCTCCTTCCCCGGCGCCGCGGCGATTGGGACACCGGCGGCGCTGGGAAGGCGGGAGGGAGCGAGGGGGCAGGCCTTCCAGGGAGGCCTGCGGGAGAGTTTCACCCGGCTCTCGCGTCCCTCTGACCAGAGAGACATGAGAGCCGGGCGAAAAACCTCCCGCAAGCCTGGATGGCTCGCGGGGGAAGCGAGAACCGGGCGCTCGCTTCCCCGCGAGCCATCCAGGCCTGCGGGCGAGGGGCAGAGCCGCGGAAGCTTCCTCGCGGCTTTGCCCTCTCCCCAAAGTGTCACAACAGCTGTTGTGATGCTTTGGGTGAGGGGGCGGAGCCGCGGAAGGCTCCCCGTGGCTCCTCTCCCAAAGCGTCACAACAGCCTCGGAAGTGGGCGAAAGTGAGAAATCGAACTAAGTGCACCCAACGCATTTAAATATGGTGAAACAAACTCTAAAGAAGTCTATACTGACTTGGTCATTGCGCAGGATAATAAGGACCGCAGCGAGTGCTTCTCCTGGGCACCCGTCGACAAGTGGGCTACAGGAACCAGGACCCACTGCTGAGCAACCAGGGCATGGGTCTGTAGTTATTTATTTTATTTATGTCATTTCTACCCTGCTCTTCTCATCCCCGCAGGGAGACTCAGAGCGGCTAACATGGCAGCAATTTGATGCCGTAGTAAAATACAGTATAATAAAAGATAAAAACATACACATATCACAATTTAAAACAACATTACTTCAGCAACATTATCTGCACAATCCAAAAGCCTTTTCCATTTCAGCAATCACAAGGTCAGTTTCAGTGTTCAGTGCCATTATATTAATTGACCAAACGCCTGGTTCCACAACCACAACTTTCGTTTCTTTCTGAAAGAAAGGAGGGGGGATGCCGATCTGATTTCACTGGGGAGCGAGTTCCATGGGTGGAGGATCACCACCGAGAAGGCCCTGTCCCTCGTCCCCAACAACTGGAACTGTTGGGCAACTGAAAGCAAAACAACTACAGAAGCGGCAGAAATTTTCAATTCCACAGAATCGATCCGTCATGAACTGTTATTATAGATCGGAACCCCAAAAACGTGGATATCAAAAGCAAATGTACCAATTATGGAAACTTGAATACCCAGCAAACTACTCTGGGGCTCCCGAAATCAGACTGACAAGAGTTTTGGAGCACAATATTCCTGACCTCACGATCGTGTTAAAAAACCAAGTATGGATCGTCGATGTTGCAATCCCAGGCAACTGCAGGATTGAAGAAAAACAACTGGAAAAGCTGACACGATACGAGGATTTAAAGATTGAACTGCAAAGACTCTCACACAAGCCAATCAAGTGGTCCCAGGGTGATGGGCACATTGGGTGCAGTGTCTCAAGACCTTGGCCTGGGAAACATGAATTTAAAGCAAGAGCGTTTGCAGACGACATTATAGGAATAAATGAAAACCCCTGTGAAAATATAATAGAGTGGCTACTAAAAATAGAGAAATTTGGAAGACTGGCTGGTTTCAAAGTTAATAGATATAAAACTATGCTATTGACTAAAAATATTATTTATTATTTATTTATTATTTACTATGTTTATATGCCACCCTTCTCAACCCCGAAGGGGACTCAGAGCGGCTTACAGCAAACAACAATACTGCCAGAGTGGCTTACAATGTACATATAACAATATGGAGAAGAAAAAACAAGAAGAATTAAGAAGTAGAACAGGCTACAAATTGTATATAAAATTAAATACCTAGAAATTAAGATCTCCTCAAAGAACAGACAATTAATGTCTAATAACTACGAAAAAATTTGGAAATATCTTAACCTATCCTTATTGGGCAGAATTTCTTTAGTGAAAATGAATGTCCTACCAAAACTACTATACTTATTTCAAAATATACCTATAATTCGTAAAGTCAAAATAATTAAAGAATGGACAACAGAGTTACTAAAATTCACTTGGAATGGGAAGAAACCGAGAATCAAATATTCAATTCTAACAGATAAAAAAACAAGAGGGGGATTTGGGTTCCCGGACCTGCAACTGTACCATGATGCATGTGCGCTGGTAGGGTTAAAGGAATGGATGAGCCGTAAACAGGAAAAACTACTAACTTTGGAAGTCCACAACCTAAGAGTAGGCTGGCATTCGTACATTTGGTACGGAAGAGAGAGAAAAGAAAAGGATTTTGGGAATCACTTTGTACGTTCTTCATTATTGAGAATATGGCAGAGACATAAGAGGAATTTTTATTTAAAAACACCGCTTTGGTTCTCTCCCCAATGGAAGCAAATCAGAAAAGACTCTTGGGTTAGTCTAAATGGCCAACATATAAAGATAACAAAAGACTTAAGGGCATTGAAAACCCAAGAACTAAAACTGAAATTCTCCAATATTACCTGGTTGCATTATTTGCAAATAAAAGAATATTACAATCAAAATAACAAATGTGGGTTTAATAGCAAGGAAGAATTCTGGGACAAAATATTAAACACGGAAAAAAATGTATAACAAAGATTCATGATAAATTGCTGGAGTGGTCCATGGAAGGAGAGATTATAAAAAATTGCATGGTGAAATGGGCGGAGAATTTAAAAAGATCAATACTGTTATCAGATTGGGAAATAATGTGCAACAAAAAACTAAATTAGACATATGCAGCAGATCTGAAAGAAAATTGGTTGAAAATGTTCCACAGGTGGTACATTACACCGAAAAAACTAAGTTTGATGTATAAAAACACATCTCAGAAATGTGGTACCCATGAGGGGAGTTTTTTTCATTTGTGGTGGACCTGTAAGGAAGCTCAAAAATATTGGAAGTCAATATACAAGGCCGGCCAACAAATTCTTAAAAATAAATTCCCCCCAAAAACCTGCAATATTATGTATTAGGAATAACTGACTTAGAGTTAAAATTAGATACAAATGAAGATATCCTTTTTATGTACATGGCAACAGCCGCCAGAATTACTTATGCAAAACTATGGAAACAGAAGGAAATTCCAGACTCTGAAGAGTGGTTAAATAAATTAAGAGAGATCAAACTAAGTTTTTTTTATTAAAGAAGAATTCGGGAAATCCAATCAAAAAAACTATTTGGTCACAGGTGGAGGAATATGAGGAGATGAAGAAAAGGAAGATTAGACAAGTGTAATCTTTTATAATGGGCAATGGAAAAGTCACTGTACAAGTAGTTTCACTTGACTTTTGATTTTTTTTCAACTACAGTATGATCACCAACTGATTAAATTTTAAGACGCAAAGGATGAAAGGAAGGTTTTTGTGTTTATATATATATAATCCCCCCCCTCTCTCTATATATATATATCTTTTTTTTCTTTTAGTATAAGACAATTATATTTATACATCTATAGTTTTTTTTTTGTCCGCCCCCCACCTCCTACTTTTTTAAGTACAATTTTCCCCCCACTTTACTTGTAATCTTAACCCACTGTTTCTTATCTTTCCCTATTTTAAATAGGCCACCCTACTGGGATCTTCACGCATTATTCGCTGATACTGAGGCAGACTTATTAAGGTAAACACATGTGGACTATCTGCTGTTCCGTGATTGGACCAGACAGGCACCACATGACCAGCCATCTGCTGTTCCGTGATTGGACCAGGAGGATGCCACATGATCAGCCATCTGCTGTTTCATGATTGGGCTAGAAGGCTATCACATGACTTCCCTGGAGTCAGGTGTTTTCTAAGAAACAAAACTTAAGGAAATCAGACTGGGCATGTGCAGGAATGCGAGATTAGAAACACTGTTTCTTCAAGAACGATGCGTGGACAGTTCGTGTTACATGAAGATTGGCTGCAATTTTAGCTGCGACACAAGAACTAACCAATGAATCATAGAGCAAACGTAAGCTTTACTAATTGGATGATAACACAATTGCACCACAGAAATTAATCAATGAATTAAATGAGAGGGCGGCCTTAAGCCGAACCCAGAGATTGTATAAATATGAATGACTGGAGTCAATCAAGGTTCTGACCCCTTCAGCGCCATGTTGCGCAAGGTTGGAACCTCTACAGCTGTGGATCAATAAAACTGCTTTCTAAAGGTAACTGGGTTGCCGGTCTCCTATGTTCCTGCCGCCTGCATGAAGCCAGCCTGCCTGAGGGAAAGAGCCTTTTGGCTCTGCTACACTTTCCAAGCCAGCCTGTCTGAGGGAAAGAGCCTTTTGAATCTGCTACATTTCCATCACATAGTCCTAGACACTTGGGAAGTGTCCAATGTGTGATCCAATACAACAACCTGCATAGTAATCTTGTTTGTTGTGTACTCATCTTGTGTGTATCAAATAATAACTTTATTTATATCCCGCCGCCACCTCCCCAAAGGCACTCGGGGGGGGGGGGGGGCTTACAAAGCACTCCAGGGTGCACGTATAAGATACAACTGGTAAAAACAGTACAAAAGTACAAAACAAGTCTGATAAAATCATAACAACAACCCACCCGTCAACACATGTTAAAATCAAAACAATACAATTTTAAAACAACAGTAGATCAAACTAACTGCCATCAATTCACAGGTGCCAAGTGTCAGTGTCATATGGGCCCATTCAGCCTACTCAAGATCAAAGGCCTGTCTGAACATCCAAGTGTTCAGGTTGGAATGGAAGAATTGATGGGTGGGGGCTAATTTAATCTCTTTGGAGGGTATTCCAGAGCCAGGGGCCACCACAGAAAAGGCCCTCTCTCTTGTTTTCCACCAATCAAGCTTGAGACGGTGGTGGGACTGAGAGGAGGGCTTCCCCTGTCGATCTCAGAGCCCACACCAGTTTGTAGAAAGAGATATAGTCTCAAAAATAGGTTGGACACAAAGCATATGTAATCTGTATACCCAAGGTGGTATCCAACTTAGTACTAATTTTGCTTTTGATGTAAGCACTACATGGAAAGCTTTATTCCCTTCAATTGATGGACACGAAGGGGAGAAGAGCTCAGATAGCCTTTCTGGATTCTGACAGCTACATGCCTACTAAACTCTACCCAAGTTATTCAGTGGCCCAGATTCAGAAATTGTTTTTAAAAAGTAGAAATTCACTGATGTCAGTAAGATCTTCATAAGCTGGCAGAGACTCTTTTCTTTTTGCATAACCCCTACAATGTTTTTGTGGAACCCTGGCATTCCAATTATCAGAGTTTGGGAAGCACTGGTTTACATCACTGTGACAACCACCAAGGGTAAAGAACTGCAGAGAAGCAGAATCCTGCCAGCATCTGCCACATGAGGCAACCACTTCATTGGCCTGAATGTCGGGCCTTTTCCAGAGTAAAAAGCTCAATGCGCTTTGTCCAATCTCTCCGTTTGAAATAAGCCATGCTGAGAGTCAATTGTGTAGAGCAGAGTTCTGGCCTGGAGACATCCTGCTATAAACCCCTAACTTTCATCCCAACCTCCCTCGCAGGGCTGTTGTTAGCAATGGGTAAGGCCATTGACAAGGCCAAAATGAAGAAAGCCCCAGGCCCAGATGGATTTTTTTCCTTGTTCTACAAGCTGAACAAAGATGAATTAGGTTCATTATTGCTTTTCAATAATGAATCAAGTGCTCCAGAAAGGGGAAACTCCAGACTATTGGCTATGATAGTCCTCATGGCAAAGTACTGTAGGGTGTCTAGAATGCTACACCCTGCAGTACTTTGCCTTGATCTATGTGTTTATAGCTTTATAAGCAGCTCTTTGTATGATAGTCCTCATGCCTGAACAAGTCAGGCATATGTATTTTACTGTATTTGTATAATCCTGCAGCATTAGTATGTGCTTTTATAAGCCGCCCTGAGTCCCTCTTGGGAGAATTTGGGGGGACATAAATAAACGTATTATTGTTCCTCTTCCTCTTCTGAATAAGTCTTCTTCTTCTGAACAAGCTGAAATGTGTCCAGAGGAGGGCGACTATTTTGTACAAATGTACGAAATAATAAATAAATAATTTGTGGCTTTGGCCTACTGACTCTAACAGGCTTCGGCCTACTTGCTCTCCTCAGGACAACATTAGCTTTGGCCTACTAACTGTAACAGGCTTTGGCCTACTCGCTCTCCTCAGGACGACACTAGCTTTGGCCTACTGACTCTAACAGGCTTCGGCCTACTCACTCCTCAGGACGACACTAGCTTTGGCCCACTGACACTTCACAGGCTTCGGCCTACTCGCTCTCCTCAGGACGACACTAGCTTTGGCCCACTGACACTTCACAGGCTTCGGCCTACTCACTCTCCTCAGGACGACACTAGCTTTGGCCTACTGACTCTAACAGACTTCAGCCTACCCACTCTCCTCAGGACGACACTAGCTTTGGCCCACTGACTCTAACAGGCTTCGGCCTACTCACTCTCCTCAGGACAGTTTTGGTCCACTGACTCCAACAGGCTTCGGCCTGCTCACTCTCCTCAGGACGGCTTTAGTCCACTGACTTCAACAGGCTTCAGCCTAATCATTCTCCTCAGGACGGCTTTGGTCCACTGACTTCAACAGGCTTCAGCCTACTCAATCTCCTCAGGACAACATTAGCTTTGTCCCACTGACTCTAACAGGCTTCGGCCTACTCACTCACCTCAGGACGACACTAGCTTTAGCCCACTGACTCTAACAGGCTTCGGCCTACTCACTCTCCTCAGGACAACACTAGCTTCGGCCTACTGACTCTCCTCAGGATGACACTAGCTTTGGCCCATTGAATCTAACAGGCTTCGGCCTACTCACTCACCTAAGCACGTCACTAGATTTGGTTCACTGACTCTAACAGGATTCGGCCTACTCACTCCTCGGGACGACACTAGTCTTGGCCCACTGACTCTTAACAGGCTTCGGCCTACTCGCTTTCCTCAGGACGACACTAGATTTTGGCCCACTGACTCTAACAGGCTTCGGCCTACTCACTCACCTAAAGATGTCACTAGATTTGGTTCACTGACTCTTAACAGGCTTCGGCCTACTCACTCACCTAAAGACATCACTAGATTTGGCCCACTGACTAACAGGCTTCGGCCTACTCACTCTCCTCAGGACACTAGCTTCGGCCTACTGACTCTAACAGTCTTCGGCCTACTCACTCTCCTCAGGACAACACTAGCTTTGGCCCACTGACTCTAACAGGCTTCGGCCTACTAAGTCTTTCAGTGCTTGACTCACTTTTGTAATCAAAAATACCCAGTTAATAATTAATATTTCTGACAAAGACTCCATTACACAACCAAGGCGCACATTCCACTGCCAAACAGCTCTTCAGTGGGATCTCTTTTCTTGTAGTTTGAATGTGTCGCTCTGTGTCCCAGTCTGTGGGGCAGGAGAAAACAACCTTCCTCCCTCATCTCTGTGCCATCCTTTCCAATGTTGAAATTTGGCTAAACCAAATTTCGCTAAACCAGCCCAGCTCCCTAACCTGATCCTCACAGTGTTTGACTTCCAAACTTTCGACCAATTGTCTTTTTCAGAGGGAACGGGAATGAGAAAAGAAAGGGGGAAGGAAACTCAGTGCCTGGGACCTCGACCAGCTAGGCCTCAACTGCCACATTTTGTTGCAGGCGCCTAGAGGTGCATCCAGATTACACCCAACGTTCACATCCACAAGTGGCTTCCAAAGCATCTTTTGATTAAAATAATAATATTATTAAGGACTCCTTGGTCCACTTCTGTACATTGTCAGGACCTTTGAGGGCCTTTGATGATAACATGCCCAACAGCAGTACGTGTGAACAAGATCATGGAGTCCTTATGGACAACAAGTTAAACATGAGCCAACAATGTGATGCAGTGGCAAAAAAAAGCCAAAAAAGGAGTCAGACCACTCCTGGAATACTGTGTGTTCAATTCTAGGCACCAGAACTGGAGAGATATATTGACAAGCTGGAATGTGTCCAGAGGACGATGACTAAAATGATTAGGGGTCTGGAGAACAAGCCCGATGAGGAGCGGCTTCAAGAGCTGGACATGTTTAGCCTGCAAGAAGGGAAGGCTGAGAGGAGACATGATGAGAGCCAGGGATAAATATGTGAGAGGAAACCATAGGGAGGAGGGAGCAGGCTTGTTTTCTGCTGCCCTGGAGACTACGATGCAGAGCAATGGCTTCAAACTACAGGAAAGGCCATTCCACCTGAACATGAGGATGAACTTCCTGACTGTGAGAGCTGTTCAGCAATGGAACTCTCTGCCCCAAAGTGTGGTGGAGGCTCCTTCCTTGGATGCTTTTAAACAGAGGCTGGGTGGCCATCTGTTGGGGTGCTTTGAACGGAAATTCCTGGTTCTTGGCAGAATGGGGTTGGACTGGATGGCCCACGAGATCTCTTCCAACTCTAGGATTCTATGAATACTGGTGGGGTTGAGAAGGGGTTTTTGATTTTGTCATGCGGGAGTTGTGGTTGCTGGGATTTATAGTTCACCTACAACCAAAGAGCACTCTGAGCCCAGCCCACAATGGAACTGCACCAAACTTGGCACACAGACCTAACATGGCCAACTTTGAATGCTATATTGAAAACACAAAGTAGAAGCTAAAGAAAATATTACTGATTCAATTTAGTGTGAAAATCACTTTTTTAATCTATATAAAATTGGTCTATAGTTCATATCAAAGATATAGTGCAAGGTGCAATTAATACATTTAAATATATCAACATTCATAGTAATCATACAAATATACATGGCATGTATGCCATTATACATAGAATGCATATTATCACAATGATTATTCATATCACGATAGTATACATATAATGGAGCAAGGTACTAGCAACAAAACTTAAAGAAACCATCTAATTAACCTGTAGTCCCACCTAAGGGTGAAAATTCAAACCCAATTGAAGTATAGCAATTAATCCCGAGTATCCTGAAATGTGGGTTATGGATTGCCTTTCCAAATTAGGGATGAACAAACGATGTGTTTCCAAAGATCTGTTTTACTGTTAGTATACAGGTGTTTGTCCTCCGCAAGGATGGCAGTAGATTGGTGGGTAGCAGGCTGAGGTTTCATAAATCTAATGGTCTTCGGCTAACCGCGCAGATATTTCCATAACACCATTAGATTTATGAAACCTCAGCCTGCTACCCACCAATCTACTGCCATCCTTGCAGAGGACAAAACGCCAGTATACTAACAGTAAAACGGATCTTTGGAAACACATCGCTTGTTCATCCCTGAATTTGAAAGGCAATCCATAACCCACATTTCAGGATACTCCGGATTAATTGCTATACTTCAATTGGGTTTGAATTTTCACCCTTAGGTGGGACTACAGGTTAATTAGATGGTTTCTTTAAGTTTTGTTGCTAGTACCTTGCTCCATTATATGTATACCATCGTGATATGAATACTCATTGTGATAATATGCATTCTATGTATGATAATGGCATACATGCCATGTGTATTTGTATGATTACTATGAATGTTTATTATTTATTTATTTATTTATTTATTATTCGATCTTATATTCCGCTCCTCCCTGCAGGCTGTTAATGATACATTTAAATGTATTTAATTGCACCTTGCACTATATCTTAGAAAATAAGAACATAAGAAGAGCCATGCTGAATCGGACCTCAGCCCATCTAGTCCAGCATTCTGTATCACACAGTGGCCCACCAGTTGTACACGGGGATCTCGAGCAGAAGGGAGGGAGGAGCAGAAGGAGGGGCAAAACCCTGACCTGCTCCCGACCCCCACAACCAGTACCCAGGAAATCCTGCCTACCTCAACCAACTCCGGTGGCACTTGAATGTCCTTTTCAGTAACTACCGATACACTTGGTATCCATGAATCTGTCTAATCCTGCCTTGAAGCTGTCCAGGCTGACAGCTGTCACAACCTCCTCTGGAAGTGAGTTCCATAACCCAATGGCCCTCTGGGTGAAGAAATATTTCCCTTTATTAGTCCTAACTTTCCTACCTTGGAGCTTCAGGGAGTGCCCTCTAGTCCTAGTGTTTTGTGACAAAGAAAATATTTTTCTTTATTCACCTTTTCTATCCCATGCATGATTTTATACACTTCGATCAAGTCACCTCTTAGACGCCGTCTTTCAAGGCTGAAAAGACCAAGGCGTTGCAACCTGGTTTCATAAGGGAGCCGCTCCATCCCTTGGATCATTCTTGTTGCCCTTCTTTGTACCTTTTCCAGTTCCGTTATATCCTTCTTAAGGTGCGGAGACCAGAATTGTACACAGTACTCCAAATGTGGCCTCACCATCTTTGATATGAACTATAGACCAATTTTATATAGATAAAAAAGTGATTTTCACACTCAATTGAATCAGTAATATTTTCTTTAGCTTCTACTTTGTGTTTGCAATACTGCTAGTATTATAGCTTTACTCTGTGTATACAACTTTGAATGCTAACAGAGTTTGAGGGTGTTTGACCAACGATTTTGGGAGTTGCAGTTCACCCACATCCTTAGAGGAGCACGAATTCAAACAACAAAAGGAAAGACTGATCCCCCCCCCTCATAAATAGTATTACAAATGACCTAAACTGCTCCTGCTGCTGCTGGGCCTGTCTCTGTCTCCCTCAGTCCCAGGCTGGAGGGCGCCTTCCCCCCTGCCTTGAAGAGACCCTTGCCAGAATCTGCCTCCCTCCAGCCACACGCGCTCTCCCTCGCCCACGCATGCGCACACACTGTCCTGCCACGCGCTGAGCACGCCTGTTCTCTCCTCCCCCTCTTAGAGCCTCAGAAACAGCCCTCCCATTGGCTAAGAGGCCAGCCAATCACAGCGCAGGCGGGCTTTTCAAAAACGGGGCGTGGCAACCTCTTACCACCCCTTGGATCCAAACTCAGGCTGGCTCTCCAGGGAAGCCCTGCTGCAACCCAGCAGCCAAAGCCCGGGTGTCGCCAGTCCTTTTGGAAATTTCCTGGACTCTGGTTGTGGACTTCAGCTCCCAGAATCCCTGATCACAGAGCCAAGCAGCAGAGGTTTCTGGGAGTGGAAGTCCAAAGCACCCTCGTTCTCCCTGAGCCAGGGCCGTAGCCAGGATTTTGTTTCGGAGGGGACTGAGTTTGGTTCGGGGGGGGGGGCTGAGACTGGGTGGAAGAGGGTCTACCCTAGCAAATCTTTTGTATTGTTATCCCAATAACCCCATTAATGTGGGATATAATGAGCATGGTGATCAGATCATGATATGAATAAACATAACAGTTTAAATAATGTACCAGTAAGGCCTTTTCGCGGACCACTGAGAATTTCGGGGCTGAAGCCCCCTAGCCCCCCCGGCTACATGCCTGCCCTGAGCAACCTCCTGGCATCCCTCTGGGCCTCGTCCCCGCCCCTCCCGGACATAGGAACACCTTCCCAGAGAGGCGCCCAAAAGGGCTGGGAAGGCTCCAAAGGAGGAGCTGAGAGAGAGGGAAGGAGCAGGGAGGGGGTCTCTCTCCCACCCTGGAGCCTCCGCTCAGCTATTAATATGAGCTGCCAAGCACTGCTGTGGCCCAGTCTGTGTATATGAGTTTTGTGTGTGTGTGTGTGTATCTTTATCTGCGTGTATATATTTGTGTATTTGTGTTTATATGTGTATATGTATATCCAACCAGTCCATACTTCAAATTGCCAATATCCGCTGGATAATGAAGAAAGGCAGGGAGCTTCAGAAATACATCCATTTCTGCTTTATTGACTATTTGAAAGCCTTTGATTGTGTGGATCTGTATGATGACCAAGTAGCAACAGTCAGAACTGACCATGGAACAACAGGCTGGTTCAAGATTGGGAAAGGCGTACGGCAGGGTTGTATCCTCTCACCCACCCTATTCACCTTGTATGCAGAACACATCATGCGATGTGCGGGGCTTGACGAATGCAAGGCTGGGGTTAAAATTGCTGGAGGAAACATTAACAACCTTAGATATGCGGATGATACCACTTTGATGGCCGAAAGTGAGGAGGAGCTGAGGAGCCTTCTAACCAAGGTGAAAGAAAAAAGGGCAAAAGCCGGGTTGCAGTTAATCATCACAAAAACCAAGATTATGGCAACCGGACTGATTGATAACTGGCAAATAGAGGGAGAAAACGTGGAGGTCGTGACAGACTTTAAATTTCTAGGTGCAAAGATGACTGCAGACGCAGACTGCAGCCAGGAAATCAGAAGATGCTTCCTTCTTGCGAGGAGAGCAATGACCAATATCGATAAAATAGTGAAGAGTAGAGACATCACACTGGAAACAACGATCCACATAGTCAAAACAATGGTATTCCATGTAGTAATCTACAGATGTGAGAGCCGGACCATAGGGAAGGCTAAGTGAAGGAATATAGATGCTTTTGAACATTTTGTTGCAGGCGCCTAGAGGTGCATCAAGATCACACCCAACATTCAAGGAATGGCTTCCAAAGCATCTTTTGATTAAAATACTTATAAGAGATCAATATTATTAAGGACTCCTTGGTCCGCTTCTGTACATTGTCAGGACCTTTGATGACATGCTCAACCGCAGAACGTGTGAAAAAGATCATGGAGTCCTTATGGACAACAAGTTAAACATGAGCCAACAATGTGATGCAGTGGCAAAAAAAGCCAATTGGATTTTGGCCTGCATCAACAGGAGTCTCGTGTCAGGATCCAGGGAAGTCATGCCACCCCTTTATTCTGCCTTGGTCAGACCACACCTGGAATATTGTGTGCAATTCTGGGCACCACTTTTAAAGAGAGATATTGACAAGCTGGAATGTGTCTGGAGAACAAACCCTATGAGGAGTGACTTAAAGAGCTGGGCATGTTTAGCCTGCAGAAGAGAAGGCTGAGAGGAGACATGATAGCCATGTATAAATATGTGAGGGGAAGTCATAGGGAGGAGGGAGCAAGCTTGTTTTCTGCTGCCCTGGAGAGTAGGACACAATGGGACAATGGCTTCAAACAACAAGAAAGGAGATTCCATCTGAACACGAGGAAGAACTTCCTGACTGAGAGCTGTTCAGCAGTGGAACTCTCTGCCTATGAGTGTGGTAGAGGCTCCTTCTTTGGAAGCTTTCAAACAGAGGCTGGATGGCCATCTGTTAGGGGTGCTTTGAATGCAATTTTCCTGCTTCTTGGCAGGGGGTTGGACTGGATGGCCCATGAGGTTAAGATGGAAATGTTGCCGAACTACGTTTAGGGGGCCTTCCCTTAAGGGGACAGAGCCCAGGCCACCCCTAAAAGCGAGGATCGAGGCCCAAATCTGGATGATCTTCCCAGAACTACAAATCCCAAAGAAACCCAGATCAATGCTCACCCAGACGGAAGTACGCCACTACCGAGAGAAGAATCTAATTCAGCTGAATAGGATGCATGCCACGCCAAGGTTCCAAAGGCAAAAACATAGTCTTTTAATGGTAAAGCAGTCCAATATATAGAAAAGCAGTCAAAAGCAGTCATTTACATTTGAATCGGGCGCCTTCCCCTTCCATGAGTAGCTTCAGCTGATTGGCCTGGCTGTCAAAGTCAGCTGGGCCAGGAGGGAGACCGCTTTGGCCAATAGGAGAAGGCGCGCCAAGATTTGAACTGGCCTATCCTGGCCGGCTGCGCAGGGCGGGAAAGGACACAAAGAGAAAAACGGCTGGGTGGAGGAAGTAACTGGTGGCTGAAATACCTTGCGGCCGGAGGGCCCTCGATGTGAAAGCCCACCTTCCTGTTTATTGTTTGTCCTGAGTGCCTTAATGGGAGTCTTTTGTCCTGGCTGAAACTCCTTTGTCTGGGAGTTTCAGTCTAGCGGAAAACATGATTTCTCAGTTAAAAATGGCCAAAGCATAACTTATTGCAGCCGGCAAGCGGGGTTCAGCCCACTCAGGTCAGCTATGGGGTGGCTGTGTGACTTGGGGTTTGCCAGAGCCCATGATCCCTTGGGGGTCAGCTCCGAGGCCAAGGGGGACACGGCGGGGGGATCAGGCTCATAATGGCAGAATCTATGGTCCACAGAACACCTGACCGCCCTCCCATAGTGGTGGAAAAAAAGCATCATATGGCCAGAAAATGTATTATTTGTTCACCAGGGTAACTCTCCGCAAAGAGAGCCCTGGCTGAGTTTGGAATCATGGTTGCTTAGCTTAGAATGGTCCTGAGAGATAGTTATTAGGGCTGACTGCGGGGGTCCGAAGCCCGCATGAATCAACCATGTTTTGGGGTTTGACTAGATGACTTTACATATTCCCTTTTCATTGGCCAAGCTCCGAAGATGATAGGGATATATGCGGGGGAGTCTTGGGCATAGAGTGGGCTTTGATCCCACGAAGAAACCCAACGTCCCTCCCCAGATTATTATTTGTGCAAGGCAAAATGGGTAGGAGAATGAGTTATTGTGTTTCGTTACTCCTTGGAACTCTCTGCTTGAGGGCATTATCTTAGAAGTTACATTGATACAAAAGGGGAACACATCAGGGGTACAGAGTAGACAGGACAAATACAGAGATCCCCAGCAATCATCCCAAACACATTCCCATACAGTTCTTGCTCCCAGAGGAAATGATCTTTAAAACAGGCACTTCCTGGGAGTTGTAGTCCTCCATGGTCCTTGAGAACTGCTAGAGCCTTCGGGGCTGGGGTGCCAAGCAGAGGCAAAGTCACTGAGGGTCCATGATGTGAAGGGGGAAAAGAACAGGAAATGTCCAACTGAAGACGCGTCCTTGGGGAAACTACAAAGTCCTGAGGGGCAGAATGGCTCCTGGAGTGCAGTAGGCGGCAAGAGTCACAAAGTCCATGTGGTCAGAAGGGAAAAGGCTGGGAATGTTCAGCTGGGAGTGTCCTTGGTGAACTGCTTCTCCCAAAGCCCAAAGACCTGGGTTCCCTTTCAGTCCCCTTGCAATCTGGGCAAAACCCCTCCGGAAAACATCGGACACGGCTTACCCAGAAAGGGGGTCTCTGTGGGTTCATGATCTATGAGGTGTAGCAAGGCTCTTGCTGGAATCAGCTGTGAAGAACAGTCCAGGAATAATCCGAGGAAATGTAGCATGAAGAAAGGCAAAAGGTGCCAGTGTACTTGGGGAAACTTCAGGTCCCTTCTGGGTGCCTTTCCCCCCTTCAGGATCCCTTTAGCCCAAAACCGTTGGCCCGCTGCCGGTTTTGGATTCGCTATTGCTGCTAGAGGCTATGGAACTTAATGCGAAAAAAGGTGGGGGCCGATTGTCCTCGGGTGAACTGAGCGCTCAGCTGAGAGCCAGGCCGCTGATTGCAAGCGGCCGCTTTTCCGGCTTCCCCAGGCATGGGGAGGGAGAACGGGAGAAGAAAGAAGCAGAGACAAGATGGGGGAAGAGGCAGAGTGCTTCGGGGACAACAGCGGGGCAAATCGGGGACACTTCAAATAGTGGATTCAGTATCCACTCTTCCTATGGCGATCTCACTTATCCGCGGATCGCTCCGCTCCTTGCCCCCACCCTCGGCAATGGCCCCCACTTTTCCAAGATGGCGTTTGGGGCGGGCGAGTCTGCGGAGGTGCGTCTCGCCCGCGCGGCCCCCCTAGAGGCCAGAAGGGTCGGACCAGTCGGAGAAGGATGGAAAACAAGGTAGGAAAAGGGGAGGGGTCTTGTTTATTGTTTTTGAAGTGTCTGGGTTGTCTTGGGGTTTTTTCTTGTTAGCGGTTGAGGCAGGGACGGGCGTTTCGGCCCTAGTGGTGGGTGGTGGTACTGCAGTGGCCTTGCACAGGCCTGGGGGCAGATTAGCCAGGCTGTTGTGGCTTGGCAGGAGGTTTGAGAGTTTGTTGTTTTTGAACAGGAGTTGGCTTATGGGATTGTGTGGGTTATGGCAATGTGTGGGATTGTGTGGGCGCTGGGGGGAATGTTCTATTCTATTGTTTATGCAATGTTATGTGAAGTATTTCTTTCTTTTTTAAAAAAAATATTTATTGGGGTTTTTCCATAAACAAACAAACAGTGAAAGTGGGGGAACAGTCTCAGGGACAGAACAGTAGGAAAAATAAAGGAGAGGCTGAGTATGGTGATGGGAGAGGGGGTAGAGGGAGTGGGAAGGGGGTGGTGGTGCTGGGGGGTGGTGGTGGCAAGGGATGGGGGTAGAAAGGGGTAAGGGTGGTGGGTGGTGAAGGGAGGCTGCTTGGTCCGGGTTCTGGGAAGGCTAGTGATGGGTAATGGTGATGGGAAGAGATAAAGACAGGAATAGCTTGTTTCCTTCTAGGGTCCTTGTTCATGGGTGCTCCTTCGTGTTCTCTTGCAGTCTCCCTCCTTGTTGAGCTGGTCACTTCATTTTTACAGGTCTTCTTTGTAGGCTCCTTTTCCTTCTTTTTTTCCGAGACGTGCCTTCCTAACCCTCTGTATCTGAGAGCAATCTGTTGTTTTTAGCTTTTGTCCTTTTGAAAGAACTTTTGTTTTTTCCTGCAGCCTCCAAAATCTTTCCAGCGTTTGATGCCCATTGTCCGTTCCCTGTCTTCCAGCGTAGCCGGACCCGTGCCCCTTCACGTCCTCCAACCTCCATCCTAACCGTTCTCCCTAGGCGATTCGAGGCCTTCTGTGTCCATCCCCGGGATGCCACATCTCGTAGGCCTGAAATACGCCTCAAGAGAATGAGGGCAGCTTTTCTTCAGATTATTCTTCCTTTCTTGCTGGGTTGTTCCCGCCCAGCCTCTCTTCCTAGCGGGCTGCGTCCCATTCTTTTTGCCGTCCTTCTTAGCTGCATCCCGGCTGGGGTTTTTGGGTGTTGCAGTGACCTCTTGGTTCTTCCTCTTCTCTTTCTTGGGGAGCAGAGGTGTTAGGGCTCTTCGAGGTCATTCCTGCAGCATCCAGCAGGTCTGCCTCCCTACTTCTGGGGTGTGGTCCTCTTTCCTCTGATCCTGCCCACGGCTTTTACGTTCTCCTTCCCTCTCTCCTCTCCACCTGCACGTATTGTTGCGCTCTCTCCCTTGACCAGGGGGCGTCCTCTCCATCCTCATAGAAGATCGGCAACCCTGGCCCTGTGGGGAGCGCCTCTTCATTTGGTTCTGATCTTTCCTGTGAGGGATGCCCCCCGGTTCGCGCCCATTTGGTCTTCCTGCCGGGACAGCATGGCATCCATCCTCCGCAGGAAACCGTCTTGGGCCTTCCCTATCTTTCGCAGCTCTGCGAGGACATCCCCCAGAGTTATTTCCTCCTCTTCTGATCCCTCTTCCTGTCTCATCCTCCGCTCTTTACTCTTGAGGTGTACATTTTTTATTTATTTGTTGTTTGTTTACTTGTTCAGTTATTCACTTATTTAGAATGCCTTTCCTCCCTGTTGTGTATTAGAGAGGGGCTTTGGGTTGCTCCACCTCCTGTCTATTCCCCCTTTAGCCCCGCCCCTGTCTCCCTGTCAAAAGTGCTCCACTTCTCTTGCTCAAGATGGCGTTCCCGCCACCAGTCCTGTCTTCTTCCCCCTTCCGGGTCTAGAGGAGCTCGGCCGCCATCTTGGTTCTCATCCTGACTGTTTTTCTTCCCTGTCCTGGGGTGGTTGGAGGTTCCCAATATGCTCTTCCTTGTGGGGGGTGGGGTGGGGTTCCCTCTTACTCTTGAGCCCGCTCCCAGGTGCGATGTGTCCCTTGCAGCCTAGCCAGAGCCCAGTCCGGTACGTGCCTCCCGGTTGGGTGAGGGGGGTGGGGCGCTGCTGATCCCCGTACTCACTCTTGCTGCGCTTCTCCTCCGGCCCTGCGGTCGGGTTCGAGGGGGAGGGGGTAGGTCGGGCTGGGCTGGCAGTAAGTGGGGTCGCCGCCCGCTTCCCGCTCCTTGGTCCACTAGCCGCTGTGGCAGTGATCCGGGCTCGCTGATCTCCCCTTGAGGAGGGGGATCTTTGGAGCCAGCGGAGCCTGCCTGCCGGCCGCTGTCCCTTCGGACGCTTCTGTGTCCGCGGGAGGGGGCGCAGATCGCCCTCCAACCAAGAGAGCGGGTGGCACTCCAGGGAGCCCTAGAGTGTCCGCCCTGCCGCCATCTTCGCCCGACCGGGTCTCCCATGTGAAGTATTTCTGATGTATGTATTGGTGCTCTGGGAACTGAATGGGAGGGAAAATGTATTTGGCTTCTGGTCTTGCTGTGGGCCGTTTCTGGGGTCCAATGTGTTGTTGCCAGGTGTGGGGTTTTGGTGGTGCTGGGGGGAAATGTCCTGGTTTTATTGCTATGCTGTGGGATGTTTGCTAAAATGTTTTTCATGTGCTATTGGCTGTGCAAATGTTGTGCAGATGGGGTGAGGGGAAGCAATGGTGGCTAGGTGTACTGGGAGGGACGAAGTTGGTGCAGTGTGATGTATGGGACTGAGTGGGGCAGAAGAGGGGAAAAAAGGTCTGGTACTGGTACAACTTAGGCCATGGGCCAAAAGGAATACTGGGGACTCTCTGCAGTTGGATCTCCTGGATTTGGGGGTTCCTGGTTCGGCCATAGAAAGAGGATAAGAAAGAAAAATGGATGGAAAGAGGATAAGAAAGAAAAAGGAAGAGGGAGAGCTGGATGCTAAGGATAGAAGAGAGAAAGGAAAGAAAGAAAAGGGTGAGAGGGGGAAGGGAGAGAGTATGAAGGGGAAAAAAGAAATGGAGGACAAGGTGGAAAAGGCAGAAAAACGGTTTAAAAGGGTGTCAGGAGTGTGGAAGGGATGGCGTAGCCCGGTGGTACAAAGCCATATTACACAAATGTAAAATTACTCCTGCAACTAGAAAATAAGTGGATAGTAAATTTACACTGTGAGGAATCCCAAGGGTTAAATGACCAGCTGGCCATCAGTGAACTGTTAATTTAAGATCACCTGGTCTCCCTCTATTTAACTGTGGTTCCCCTCTGGTATTGCGCTCTTGAGCCCGATATCCGCTGATATCGACAGCATTATGCGGTGCCTCTGCTCCCATATGTGATGGTATGTACCTCCTATCTCCTTCTTAGATGTTTTTGTATATATTAGATATATTTCCCTGTTTTACCTTTGCTGTTATTACTGCTATTCACTGTATTGCATTGATGTTACATTGCCTGTATTTGTTAATGCTATAGTGTTACTCCTGCTGTTGGACGCCTCCAGAATCCCTATTGACCACGCCACGGTCCTGAAGAAGCCCTTTTGGGAGAAACGAAGCGCAGAATATAACTATTCGTTGACCGCTTTGCAAGCCTCCCAGTGATTGCTAATATTGTGCATTCTATTATTGTTTTGTAGCACCTTAATAATGCTAATACCCTGATTTGTATCGCGCCTGGGAGGGCTTCTGGGTTCTGTGTCCGCTTTCGATGACGGAGGAGCTTTTCCTTCCAGCTGTGGCGTCTCAGCTCACTCCTGTGTGAGCTTATAGCTCGTATATGCTGTTTATTTATGTTGTTTATATTCATTATATAGCAAATAGGGCATTGTCCCTTTAAAAAATATGTGATTATGTTGAGAATGTACTTACAATTTTGATCTTTGACACTCTGGACCATTGAGTCCTTTTGAATGCTATAATATATCTGCGTTATTCATTATATTGTGGTGTTTGCGTTTACCTATCCTGTTCGGACTTCAACTCCCAGGAATCCCAGCCAGCTTACCGATTGTTAAGAATTGTGGAAGTTCAAAAACACCTGGAGGGCCAAAGTTTGCCATGCCTGCTTTACACAGACGAACTTATTTCCTTCATGGATAAGATTCAAATTCTCACCGTCTACAGCAAAATCAATAAAATCTATACAGTTTGAGTCTAACTCTCTAATCTCCCCCAACGAACTGGTTTGGACTCATATCTATCGGGAAGGCTCCCACAGTCCCAAGCGTGATTGGTGGGGCTGAGGGAGAGGGCCTTCTCGGTGGTGACTCCCTGCCTTTGGAACGCCCTCCCCTGAGAGATAAGACAGGTCTTGTCATTATCCTCCTTCCGCAGGGACCTGAAGACCTGGTGGTTCCAGCAGGCCTTGTAAATGAGTAGTCCCATGCTACCTTGTGGTACTAGCCCTGGCCCAGCCCTCCTATAGCTGTCCAGCAGGCCTTGGAAATGAGTAGCCCCAGGCCCTACCCTGGCCATCAGTTAGGACCCTGATCTGCACTTTACGCACTCCCCAGGCCCTGTTACTTCCTTGCACTAGCCCTGGCCCAGCCCTCTCATAGTTGTCTAGGCCCACTCAAAATTCTGGCCATTGGTAGTTCAAATTTTGCCCAATTGAACAGTATTGGAACTGGCTTTTATATGCATATGACTATTTTAATAGTATAATGATTTATAATGATTATTCAGTATGGTTTTGTGTTGGCAATTGAATGTTCTGCCTGTTGGAAACCGCCCTGAGTCCTCTCGGGGGAGATAGAGTGGTATATAAATCAAGTTTTATTTATTTACTAGCCATCCCCTGCCAGGCATTGCTGTGGCCCAGTCTGGTGATCTGGTGTAAGGGTTCTGGCCCTTCCAAAACCCTTTTGTCTTCGAGTGGCCATCTTGCAATCTAACTTTTACCTCAGAACTTTACTGAGCTTTATTGAACTTCTACTACCAAGCGACTTTGAGCACTAAACTGAGATGTTACACGTATCCCGTTGCTGCCGCCAAAATATATAAGGGATCAGGGTTGGCCCGTTGGTCAGTCACTACTGACCATTCCTTTTTCAGTGTGGCAGGGCAGGCTATCCTACCATGCCACCAAATATATCGGGGCTGGGATCCCTTGACCCTTACAGTAAATACGCTGCCACCAAATTATGTAATTAAGTATATAAAGAAGGCTTCCAGGCTCCTTATGTTAACCGTGGCAGGGCAGGTCTACTTAGCAAATCTTACCACTGCCATTAACATGTAAGGAACGAACCCTTTTATAACTCTGGGCAGTAAGGCTTTCTTCCCACTGTGGTAGGGTGGGTACTTTCCCTTTGAGCCCCACCAACAGATATTCAAACTGCCACCAGTTAATATATTTTCTGCCACCAATTGTATCAGATCAGCCACCGATGTGAGGGTTTGGTCTTTTAAGGCTTGTGTTTTAAAAAGAACGACATTGAGAGGTGTTGTAATAAAGATGTTCAACAGTTTATCTTATAAAGGGGAGGTCTGGTTTCCGAGAGAGCCCCTCTATCTTGTGGGGTCCCTCAAGGGGCCATACTTTCCCCTCTGTTATTTAACATCTACATGCGACCACTTGCTGGGTTGGTTCGAAGTTTCGGGCTGGAATTTTTTTTTAAAATTATTATTAAAAGGTTTTTTATTGTTTAAAATAGACAACAAACGGATATACATACATTCAAAGTACTTACATCTCCACTCTTTCTAACAGGAATAAGGGGAAGGGTGGGGGTGTGGGTAGGTAGGTATGGCGACATCAGGAAAGAACCTGCACATCTTCTCATTCCCACTCTACCAATACAGATACAACATATACATATGCGTCACAAACATAACTAACAAAAACATATAGACATGGGTTGACTTCACCCACGGCTTCGGATTAGGTTTCCTTGAGC